>CM038232.1:37754354-38954354 GCA_021442155.1 Cymbidium sinense | reverse complement strand
ACTAATGCATGAGAAAATAGATTATTGGCCAAAATCAGCTAGAAGTTTAGGAGGTGAGTTTTCACCACGGCTCTCAAAGGTCAAGCTGGGTTCTCTGGCAAAGATGGAACCCTCCAATCAAGAGTGAAATAAGATGCTATTATGCATGATATTATAAAGAAAAGAACTCATCCAACTAAGGGGTTTCTAATTCTTTTATCTTGATTTTAATCCTAAGCTTTAGGTGAGGTTATGAATTATTTAGTTTTAGTTTGAATTATTAAGTTGGGTAAAAGATTTATTTTTCCCTAAAGAGCCTAATCCACATCCAGGCCATACATAAAGCAAGGAAGAAACTAAGAAAATCATGCCACTTAATGCACAAGTTAAATAAATATCAATCAATTTATAAAACTAGTGCAAAAAGAATAAATGGCCATTTGTGGTCGGGCACCACCGAACAAACCAAAAAATATCCAAAGTGGGTAGCTAAGCTCTACCCTTATACAACCCGGGTTACAAATGAATTAAATTATAATTAAGCAAAAGAATTCATTATTATGGGGGTTTTCAAACTTTATTCTTCTTCTTTTTTCTTTTTTCTTTTCTTTTCTTCTTTTCTTCTTTGGATCTTCCTTTGGATGGTTGAATGGTAGATGCTCCAAGGCTTCTTATGGTGCATAAGTTAGGATCTTATGACCAATGTTCATCCTAATCCTCCATAATAAATCATTCCAAGAAAGTCCTAAATAGATAAATTTTTACATGAAAAAGAAAAGTATAAATCTAATTAACACCTGCAAAATAAAAGTTAGTCAAATCGCACCACACAAATCTCAATCATGTATATTGGACCTATTACCCCACACATGGGTGACTAAGTCTACTTGACCTATGGATTATGCTAAGAGGTATAAGCACCTGCAACTAAGAAGCATTTATATTTTTATTTATGATAGCACCCCTTTAGCACAATCCCCTATAGAAATGAATAGTTAGACTAAGCACATCCTTCCATTCATTCTATGAGCATACACTCTAACATATAGTCTAAAACATTCATCACAAAACAAAACATAACATCATACTATACACTGACCTAACCTAAAGCTATAAGTGGTGACTTAGGTTGATGTGTGTGCTTTGAAGGTTTGTGTGGCATGCTTAGCGTATGACTTTAGGTTTGAATTTTCTAAGTGTGAAAGACATATTCAACTTAGAGGAGGGTTTCATTTAAGTTATTTAGTGACTTTGGGTTATTTTTATTTCATGTTTTAGTTTGGTTTGAGTGAAACCTACAATTAATTACTAAGTTATGAAGAGAGGGAAAGAGGAGAGAACTTCTCTTTCCTTCCCTAATCCTTAAGTAATCTCTAAAGTAAGTTCACATTTTAATTTCATTTAGGTGAATGTTTTGATTACATCTTTTAATTAATCCTAAGTTTAGATCAACTCTAAACAAACCTATTTAAAATGAAAGGCATTTTAAGATTAAGAAAAATGAATCAAAATTCACATAACATACATTACTTCAATTCTTTGCCAACATATATAACATGCATATGGATGGATCCTAAGTATATCTATACATGCAAATAAGAATAGTTAACACACTTTATGATGCATGTTAAGTAATCCATTTAAGAAAATTTGAAAGTTAAACATATATGATTTTTCTTAAGTAAAAAAGGTTTTCTTTCTTCAAAACTTCACATACATGCATGAAAGTAAGAAAGGCATAAGTGAGTACAACGCCATTGTTAACCAGAGGTGTAAGGTACAAGACCTACTTAGGGCTACTTAAAGCCTTGCAACCTCAGGACTGTCCAGACTAATATATCACTTTCCTTAAGTACATGCTTATAAAAAAAATAAAATGGAAAAGGAATATGCAAAAGTTTGCTTAATGATTTCATTTTTTTTATGCAATTTATTCATGCGAGTGTGAGCAATCCTTCTTAAGTGAGAGCATAGAGATGAATAGGGTTTGGAAATTAAGTAAGTGTTGATTATACTAACATAAGAAAGGAAGTAAAGACTACACTAAGCATTACTTTATAATCTACCACATGCAAGAT
This sequence comes from Cymbidium sinense, assembly GCA_021442155.1. Taxonomy (NCBI): domain Eukaryota; kingdom Viridiplantae; phylum Streptophyta; class Magnoliopsida; order Asparagales; family Orchidaceae; genus Cymbidium; species Cymbidium sinense. Next base: position 38,952,297 of record CM038232.1, on the reverse strand, counting down.
TATAATTAAATTAACACACTTTTAGATTTGATGTTTCATTTATAGGTTTTGAAAATACTTTAGATTTAGTAGTGATAATAGTCATTCATATTTTACTTTAGCCAACACATGCACATTTGACATAAAGTAAACAATTTCATTTTAAAACTTTGGAAACATGAAATCATGGATGCATAAGTCACATGGCATACAATTTAACATGTTGGGAAAGATCTAAAGCAATGTAATCACATGAACAAACTCACTTTACTTAATTATTAAAGAGATTCTTAAAGAATAAGAAAACTTAGAATAAATCAAAGTGAATTTCAAAATGATTTTGGTTTGTTTGAAGTTTGATTTAATTTTGAAAAGGTGAGATGAGTTTGTTATTTCTAACCCATTCTCACATATGTTTTGTATTTTAGTTTAATTTTTAGATAATTAAACCCATTTTTAAGTGTTGATTAGGTTAAGGTATGCATTAAGTGATTGAATTAACCATTACCTACACCACCTTAGAAAAATGAACTAAGTAATTATGAGCCAATGAGATGACATAAAACCCACAAGGTATGTAAATTTGCAATGCACCTAGTAATGAAAAGGCCTAGTTCACAATTAAAAGTTAATTAAGCTAAGGGGTTTTAGCTTAAGTACTTTTAAAACACCTTTTCACACTAATGAAAGGGGGTTTAATTTTGTTAATTAGACTTAGGCTATTGAACACCTAAGAATCTACCGAAGATAGATTAATTAAGTTCTGGAATTTTTTAGAATTTTTGAAAATTATTTAAATGGGTAATCAATGAATTAACCCTTAATTAAGAAGAAAATTAAGGAAAGAAAAGGGGGTTTAGGGAATAGCTTAGGGGAAATACCCCAAAATTATTTCTTAAAACCCCTACTCATTGGATTTAACCTTAATTCAACTTAATTATAGGGAAAACCAACTAATTATACCTTAATTACCCTTAATTACATGAAAGGGGTAATCAGGGAGGTAGATATGATCCCCTCAAATAAACCCTAGATGTTTGAGATTAATTGGTGGCTTAATTAGGGAATAATTAGCTAATTAATATTCCCAAAGAAACCCAAATTCAGAGAAAAAGGGAAGTCAAAATACATTGAAAACATTGTTAGAAAATTCTAGATGGAATTATCTATGCAAGGAATTTTTCCTTTTATTTTATTTTTCTAATTTTTCTATGAGGAGGTATGATTTTTAGAAGCTATAGGGATTAATTAGAAATTAATTAGTTAAATAAATAATCCCCACTTAATACACAACCCACGCCATACGGAATCTGCACTACGACGCTGCGGAACTTGGCATGACGCTTTACCAAAGATCGATGGTCGAGGATACACCCTTGGTTTTAGAAGGGGAATTAAATTCTAAAATATTGGAAATAATCTCAGCCGTCCGTCAAAACATGTGCGGATGGATGACTGAGATGAGCTGAGTTCTTCCATAAGGAGGAATGTGAGCCATTCACAATCCAATGGGAGATCTGAGCCTGATCGTTCATGGATTCAATCAAAACTCAACCCACACCATCTAAAGGACCAAAGTGGCCAATCCAAAGGCTAAGATCCTATGAGATTAAAATCCACTTCACAAAAGACCAACACCTCTTAGCCTAAGTGGTTGGAAATTCACTAATCTCACCAGAGGTGATCACTGATGCTCGGGATCAATGAGGTAGCTTCATCTAGTTGAGATGAAGCTCTGTTGAAGTTCCTAGCACTTGAGGTTGAGTAGATGGATGGGTGGACCAACTCCTCTTCACTCCCCTTGCAGCTTTGATCGAATTGATCTTGCCCTTGCTTCTAGAACTCAATTGGATGCTTAGGCAAGCTCAAATGAGTCCTTGGATGATGAATGTAGAAGGAATTGAGCTAAGATAAAGTATAGAGGAATTTGGAAATCAAGGTGAGCTCCCTTGTTTTGCATTGTGCAAAATTGAGGAAGACAAGATCTAAATCTCTCCTAGGGGCCTTGGGAAAGCTCTCTGATGTTTGTTAACTCTCTTTAGGCTCCAATCGATCAAGAGTGAGTGAAAATTTTAGTAGATTAGGGGGACTATATCTCCCCCTATGGAAATCGGACAGTCGAGCCTAAACTTGCCGTTTTGATCCAATTGTCCATATATAATGTGTTTTTTGGGCTGTTAGAGGTGTACACATGGTAGGTTTGGCTAGAAGAGTGGAAGCCTAACTCCCATGTGCATCCAATTGAGGTTTGGAGGGAGTTTGGAATTTCAATTTGGCCATGAGTGGTCGGGTTTGGTCCATGGGCCAAATGGGTTGACCCAAACCCATTGGGTTGAGTGCACCACTCATCACTAGGTCCCCTTGACGTTTTAGGAGAGCCTCAAGTGTTTGTGATGAGTGCATGACCAACATACCCATGGGCTAGGCCAAAATTTGTTCTATGGCCTAGGAGTGTAATGGTCATTTTGATATTGTTTCGATTTGGGTAGGTTTGGTATGTTGAGAAAATAGGTTGGGCCAAGTTTCAATGGATTTGGAATCCATTTGATAGGGTTTAGCTCATGTTGACCCATTTAGGTCAAAATGGGTCAAGTTGACCAATAGGTCAAATTGGGTCAAACCAAGGGTTGGGTCAAGTTCATATGACCATTTGAAATATTTTGGTGCCTTTGGTTTGGTTCAATTTGGTATAGATTAGGTTTTGGCTCATATGACTCATTTAGGTCAAATGGGTCAATTTGACCCATTTGACCCATTTGACCTATTTGGGTTAAGTCAAGGGTAGGTTTAGGTTTGTTTGGCCATATGAAGTGGATTGGTATCTTTGTTTCCAATCAATTTTAGTTAGGTTCAATTTTACCTCAACATGACCCCTTTAGGTCATGTTGGGTCTAAGGTCAATTGGGCTAGGTTGGGTATAGTTGGCCAATTGAGATTTTGGTCAAGTTCCACAAGTGATTTGGGATGGACTTGACCCATTGGTTTCAATCAATTTGGCTTAGATCAAGTTTTGATATATTTTGGCCCTTTAGGTCAAAATGGGTCAACTTGGGTCAAGTGGGCCAAATGGGTTAGGTTCGGCTCAGAGGTTGACTTGATCAAGTTCAAACATAGGTCATGAGTGAACTTGGATCAATGGTTTCAATCAATTTGGCCTATGGTGAATTTTGGCAAGTTTCATTTTAGGCAGTGTTGACTTGGTCAACCCTTAGGTTTGACTTGGTTTGACCCAATTTGATTGATTGATCATCTCATGATGATTATTGATCATGATGAGAGGGGTATATGAGTTTGGTTCAATCTAATTTAGCTAGGATCAAAAGTTGGCTCATAAGGGTACTTTAGGTCACTTTGGGTCAAGCGAACCTAAGTGGTTAAAGGGCTTGGTCAAAGCTTGATTTGAAGTTGATTGATCTTGTATATGGACTTATGATTGAAATATAAATCCATTTACAAGAGGTTTGAAGCCAAATGGATTTTGATCCATTTGAAAATTTCATATTCAAAGGAAGAATATGAAGGAGTTTTGGGTTTGATTTTTTGATTTAGGTTTTGATTGAAGGATTGGGGTTTAGATTTATATACTAGCTCATGATTGTAGGATTGATTGAACCATGAAAGAAAATCAAGAGTTTGGCTTGATTTGAATTGATTTTGGCTAAGTTCAAGATTTTTGGCTTGAAAGGCTTAGATTTGATTTTGAGTGGATTTGAGTTTGATTTTTGGAATTAGTTTTTGTTGTTTGAATGTATATTTCATTTATATATGTGAATATAAATTGATCATAAGAAAATTTCAAGAATTTGAAAGAGTATAATCATGATTTAAGTTAAATCCATTTAAAGGGAATTAAAAGGATTTAATTAAGTTTTAAATTTGAAATTTAATTTTTTTGACTTGGATTTGATTGATGTATATTTATATTTCATTTATATATGTGAACATAAATGAGGATATAAATTGATTTTGAGAAAATCTCATGAATTTGAAGTGGTTTGATCAAAGTTTAGATTAAATCCATTAATGAAAATTTAATGGATTTAAGGGAATTTCAAGCATTTTAAATTTGGAATTTAATTTTTGAGTTTGATTGAGTTGAGTTATATTTATATTTCATTTATATATAAGAATATAAATGAGGATATAAATAGGTTTTGAGAAAATCCCAAGGGTTTGAATCGGTTTGGTCAAGAGTTGGAGTTGATTTTTTCTAAGTCCTTTAATGGAAAATTAAAGGAACTTAAGAAAATTTTCATGAATTGATTTGGAATTTTGAACTTGATTTGATGGGTTTGAATTTATATTTCATTTATAAATGTGGATATAAGTGAGAATATAAATGGATCATGAGAAGATCTCAAAGGTTTGAATAAATTTAGACCACAATTTTGGTTAAGTCCTTAAGAAAGGGTTAAGGACTTAGAAAATTTTGACTTAGGAATTTTGATCGAATTTGATCATGGGTTTCAATCATGAATTTCAATCAAGGATTTCAATCATGGAATTAAATAATGGAGTTGAATTGAGTTAGGAGAAAATCAAATAGAATTGATTTGGAGTTTGACTTGAAAGAAGGAAAGTGAGGAAAGGTTTAAGCTAAAGGGTAGGAGATTTTCCTTACACCCCTAAGGCATGACCTATTCCTATGACTAACTCTTCTAAGTCTTCTAGGGCTAGGTGAGAGTGTCCACCTAATCACTAGATGTGTCTTAAGACTAAGGAATGCTTAAAGTCTAAGAGGAACCCTAAGCCTAAGATGGAGGTGTTGAGAGCTCATTCTAAAAATGAGGTCAACAACCCCTTAAGCACAATCCCCTACATAAAATATGATTAGGCTAATCACAGTCTAACATCCAGTCTATGAAACATACACCCTAACATCTAGTCTAAAATAATACATTACAAAATAAAATATACATCACACCGTGCACCGTCCTAACATAAAGCTAGAAGTGACTACTTAATTCTAATATGTGTGTATTAAGGCTTGTGCAGTATGTCCTAAGAAGGAATTAAGGTTATGATTTTCTAAATGTGAAATGATGTTTAATCACAAGTGGTTGATTTCACTTTAAGTGGTTTAATTGATTTGAGAATTTTACCTAGTATTTTCTTTTGTTTCATTTGCCTTACACTTAGCAACTAAGTGTTATAAAGAGAAGAAAAAGAGAGGATCACTCTTTTTATCCTTACCTTAAGTCATTTTATAAAGCATGTTAATTTGATTTTGTTCCCTTTAGTGAATGACTTATTACACATTTTAAATTAATCATAAGTTTGGGTTTACTTTAAATAATTCTATTCAATATGAAAGACATCTTAAGATTAATTTGATTGAATTAATGTCACATGATGTGTGAAATCATTTCTTTCCATCACATATAACATGCATATGATTAAGTACTAAGTATACCTACACATGCAATATGTTTTAGCATACTTGAATGATGGATGTGAGTATGTATATTTCAAGTTTATACTTTTCTATTTGATTGGATTATTTTATAATATTAATTTAAAGCTCTGTCTAAATTCTTATACAAAAATACATAGGGATGAAATTAAATAGGTACATGTCATTGTTAACCAGAAAGTGAGGTAATCAAATGACCTCCTTAGGGCTAGTTAAAGCCTCGTATTCCCAGGATATCTAGACTATATACCATTTGCATTCAAACCATACGTAAATTTGCATACATGAACATAAGAAAGAGAGCTCCAAATTACATGATCAATTAATTTGATCACTTGAACAATTGCAAATGCATATATTTTTAATAAAAAAAGGATTACCATTCTATAATTAAATACATACATGAATGTATAAAATACATAAGCAAGTACATGCCTTTGTTAAACCAGGGAAGCGAGGTAATCAAATGACCTCCTTGGGGCTAGCTAAAGCCTCGTATTCCCATGATATCCAAACTATATACCCACTTCTCTTAAATACATGCACATGTATTCATAATTTGGAGAATTAAAATCATGCAAAAAATTATATTTAATTTAATTGAATCATTTATGTATATGAATTAAAGCTTTATCCAAATTCTAGTATTGAAATACATAAGAATGAAATCAAATGGAGTACGTGCCGTTATTAAACCAGGGAAGTGAGGTAATTAAATGACCTCCTTGGGGCTAGCTAAAGCTTCATATTCCCAGGATTTCCAGACTATATACCCATTAACATTCATACTTACATAAATCAATACATGAATAAAAGGATGGAAGCTTCACTTCATACACTTAAGTTATAATCACATACATCTCCTATGTATTTATAACTAGTATTCATAACATATGTAATCATTCATTTATAATCTTTGAAAAATAATTTTGAATTTAATAGTGATAATAGCCACACATATATTAAATTAAATCAACACATGCAAGCTTGACATAAAGGAAATCATTTGATTTAATTAATTTTGCAAAAGATGAATGCATGAACCAAATATCATACAATATTTAATATGATCAGCGAGGAATAAATAAATATAAACATATGATTTCATTCAATTAAGTTAATTCCCAAGAATAATCATATCAAATATAATCATTTAAAGCAAACCAAAGCATTTTAATATCATTTTTAATTTGATGTTTAATTTGATTTAGGGAATGTGAGAAGAAGTTTGCTAATCTTAATCCCATCCCATGTTTGTGAGTTAATTTGATTTAATAAGAGATAATTATGTTGCATTTATTGATTAATTAAGTCAAGGTATGAATTAAATCAATTAATTATCCCTTACCTATTTTATTTTAAAGTAACTAACTAAATAACTATGAGCCAATATGATATGCAAATGAATTAAAAAGTAAACTAGTAATGGTCCTAGGAAATGAAAGGGCCTAATGCAATCGGCTCACAATTAAGAATTAATTAAGCTTAAGGAACTTAATTAAGTACATTTATGATTTTCCCACACATGTGAGCTAACCATAATTTTCTTAAATGTCTTTAGGCTATTGAATACCTAAAGATCTACCTATGAATTAATTAAAGAAAATCAGATATGATTTCATTTTTGATTTGATTAATCAAGTCATTAATTAATTATTTAATTTCTTTTTACTAATTTCCCAAGTTTGATTAATTATCCTTTGAATGAAATGGACCTAAGGGGAAAATATTGGGAAAGAGGTCCCAACCTAGTTCCATGAGTCCTCTCATTCAATTAAACAAGATTTGATGTGATTTGAGCTTTAATTTAACTAATTAATTAATTACTCTTTAATTATCATTTCTTAAATAAAATGATAGGGGTTTAGCAAAAAGAGATTGGGAAAGAGGTATCAATTGATTCCATAAGCTCCTCACTGTTAGGCAGTGATTAAGGAACCCAATCAATCAATTAATTACTATTTACATGCTTAATTAACACTTAATTAAGTTAAGAAGGTAATTAAGGCTTAATCAATAATTTTCCCAATTAATCAACTAATAAATCCCAAGATAAATAAGGGAGGCAGAGGTCATCCCCCTAAATAATCTCACAAAGTTTGAGGTTAATTAGTTAATTAGTTAGGGAGTAATTAGGCTAATTAATTTTTTAATTAAACTTTAATTATGCTCTGATTACTATTCAAAATCAATTAGGGATAATTTTAATGGATTTCTCTTTGAAATATCTTTCAAATGAGCCTTTATTTGCATTTTAAAGATTTTTCTATGATTTGTTATGAATTTATGAAGTTTCAGCCTTAAAATGGATTAATTAGCCTTAATTAAGCCTAATCTCATCGGTGCCATGTGGAGCGCTGATGCGGCGCGCTTTCCACACGATGCGCTTTCACGTGGCACTGTGGGATTGGCTATTTAAAATATCACATTCCATGTTAAGTCTGCTGGCGGTGGACGCGCTATTGATCTCCACCGTCTGATCTCAGATTGGATGGCACAGATAAATACCATGGTTAATAACAGCTCAAATCAGATGGATCTAATGTGATATAATCATGGTTGTTTGTTCTAATCACTGAAATGGATGGTGCATTATCTATCAACTCATGAGCGATGAAAGACGAAGGCCGTCCACCATTGATCATTCAATCCAAGTTCATCAGAGCTCACATTGGCTTCAAATGGAACCCACACCATTATGCTAGGGATTTAGGAAGATCCAACAGCTAAGATCAACTCACATGCACATTTTCTTTATACGACCAACACATTTTTAGCTAGAGGTCAATTTTTATGGAGTTATCTCACCAGAGCTAAGACTGATGACTCGTAGGCTTAAGTTAGCTTCGTCTAGTAGAGACGAGGCCATGTAGAGCGGTAATTGAGTTGATTCCATGTGGATTGCTCGGGAGGCCAAGATCCTTGCTTTGGAGCTTCAGCTTTGATTAAAATCCTAGATCCAACGATTGTAGAGCCTTGGGGAGGATTCGTTTGATTTTGACGAGGTGAATGGAAGGTGTGTGTAAGAGTAATTTAATTTTTATTGAGAGATGAGGGAGTTTGGACGGAGAGATGAGTGCCTTATTTCAGCTTCGCTTAGGAAGGGAATCCGAAGAGGGGAGGCCTTGAGAATGCTCGAGAGCTTGCAAGGGAGCTCAAAATCACCTTAGGAAGCTTGGATGAGTTAAATGCTTTTATTTCCCATGCAAATGGAGGGGGTATATCCCTCGATTGGGTGTGATGGATAAATGAGATCAATTCCCCATTTTCTGTCGACCAGCCACCATTAGGGTGCCAGAGTTGTCCCCTTCAAGTCCATGTGCCTCGGTTTGAGTGGAGGAAAGCTTGGGAGGTGGCTCAAGGCAGCATGTGGTGTTCTTTGTCCATGGGGTTCTCAGTTTGTGAGGGAGGTGGGTTAACTCACCTCCCTTTGGTCCATGAAAATCATAGCCTACTTAAAGTGGGATAGGTGGCTAGGTCAAACCCCAAAGTGGATGCTTAATGGCTACCAAGGGTGATAAGAAAGTGAGCTTTGCTAATTTTGGCAAAATCCCATATGGGGAGGCATATCTAAGGGAGATTTGCCTTAAGTTTGGCCCCAATTAGGTTTGGGTTGACCCACAATGGGTTTGAGTTGGGTTAGGTCAACTCCCAAGGTGGCATGGCTTGGTTTCAAAAGATTTGGCTCAATTTGGGTCATATGGGTCATGTTGGGTTAGGTTGACCAATTGGTCAAATTGGGTTAGGTTCAAATGATTATTTAAAGATTTTTGATTCAAGTGGTTTCAATCAATTTATCCTAGGTTTGATTTTGGCTCAATTGGAATCAAATGGGTCAAATGGGTCAAGTTGATCATTTTGACCAAATTGGCCAAATTAGCTTGGGTTAGGTGTTAGTTTAAGTTCAATTAGTCAATTATATAGGATTGTAGGCTTTGATTGAATTAATTTGGATTTAATTTGGATTCTGGTCAATTTTGACCCTTTAGGTTGGGCTTAGTTGATCAATTGGGTTCAATTGGCCAAATTGGATTCAATTATGGCTTTGGTCAAGCTCAATAATCAATTTGGAATAAAATTGAGCCATTGGTTGCAATCAATTTGGGTTGGGTCATGATTTGACCCATTTTAGCCTTTTAGGTCAATTTGGGTCAACTTGGGTCAAATGGCCAATTGGGTTTGGTTTGGCTCAATTGATGCTCAAGTTATGTTCAATCATTGATTATGAGTTGATGCAAATCAATGGTTTTAATTGATTTGGTTTATGATGAGTTTAGCTAATTTAGGTTTCATGTGGGCTAAGGGTTGACTTGGTCAAATGACCAAGTTGACTTAGTTTGACCTAATTTAAGGCAATTGATCATCCTAGGGTGATCAATCGTCATGGTATGAGATTTGGATGGGCTTGGTTTAATCAAATTTGGGTTAGATTAAAGCTTGGTTCAAATGACATAGTAACTGACAAGGCACACCGCACGTATTAGCGTTGACCGAGATGATCAACAATGTCCAAAGGATTGCAAGCACTAACAAAAATGATCTCTACCTAAGCCTGAGATGTAGACATAATCATAATCTTAGTGCAATACAACTCAACATATGCCAAGGGCATAAGAGAGGAAGGAGAGATCCATTGAGGAATTGAGTATATGAGCCTTCCACTAGAGAAGCTGGTTCGGGCTATCCACTGGGGATAAGGGTTTGAGTTTGATTTGGTTATATGATTGTGGAAAGAAGATCCACTGGGGATTAGAATCTATAATACATCAGGGATGGGTGTATGAACCTTCCACTCGGGAAGCAGGTTCGGGTAATATGGGTTTGATTTCATAAATGTATCCACTAGGGATAGGAGTTTGGTTGGATTTGTTTGGTAGGCATCCACTAAGGATGAGAGTTTGATTTATGCTTAATTTGGGGGCATGTCCACTAGGGATATGAGCTTGAATCTGCTAGGGATCAAGATCGAGTTTGATTTGTAATTTAGTTTATGATGGCTCCACTAGGGAGGATGGTTTTTAATTGGTTTGTTCATTTGATTTATTTGCATATAATTTGGAGCTCCACTAGGGAGGAGGATGTAATTTAGCTCCACTAGGGAGAATCAGGTTGGGTTTAATTTAATTTGAGGTTGGGAGCATATCTGCTAGAGACATGAGCTCAGATCCATTGGGGATGTGGTGGAATTAATTTATAGACCCTGTCAATGTGCGATGGATCCACTAAGAAGGGGATATATCAACCTTGGCCTATCTCAGGCTTACAAATCCAAAGGGACAGTCTACTAGCTATGGAGTTGAGTTATCCAACCTAAAGGTTTCCTTTCGATGTGCAACAGTTAAGCTAGGAAGAAAGCATAGCAGACTTATATTTTCCAAAGTAGGGAGTAACCGCTAGGGTGATCAGTTGGTAGCACAACAAATCAAACCCTACTAAGGGTGACTATTGAGTGAATGCTGCTGGTGGACTTATATCAACTCAAACATAGTCAGAATTAATATCATTTTAATTTGATGAACTCTATCAGTGTGCGATGGTCAACCTTGCCCTATCTTAGATTTACAAATCCAAAGGGATAGCTTACTGGACATGGGGTAGAGCTAACCAACCTAAAGGTTACCTTTCGGTGTGCAACAACTAAGCTAGGAAGAAAGCATAGCTGACTTACATCTTCCAAAGTGGGGAGAAACTGCTTGGGTGATCTATTGGTAGCACAATAAATCGAACCCGTTCTAAGGAGACTATTGTGTGAATGCCACTGGGGGACTTATATCAACTCAAATATAGTCATAATTAATATCATTTTAATTTGACCTATCGGTGTGCGATGGATCCACTGAGAAGGGGCTATATTAGCTTTGGCCTATCTCAGATTTATGAATCTAAAGGGATAGCCTACCGGCCACAGGATAGAGCTAACCAACCTAAAGGTTGCCTTTAGGTATGCAATAGCTGAGCTAGAAAGAAAGTATAGCAGTCTTACATCTTCCAAAGCAGGGAGCAACTGCTAGGGGTGATCTGTTGGTAGCATAACAAATCAAACCCGACCTAGGCAGACTACTGAGTGAGTACCTCTTGTGACTTAAATCAACTCAAGAGTAGTCATGATTCTTATGGAGAGTTTGCTAACACTGCCCTAAAGATAGGATGCTTGCTTGGGAAAAGGTATCGCTGGGGTGTCCTAATCTATAAGAGAATATATATATATATATATATATATATATATATATATTTATATATATGGACCCTTTGGTGTGTGAGGACCTGCGAGATGGAGTTATATCAGCCTTGTCCTATCTCAGACTTACTGGACAAAGGAAGAATCTGCATATTCATAAGACAAATTCTCCAACCATAGGGGTGGCAACTAGGAAAGGGGAACTGCTCAATTCGGTAGCAACCTGGGTAATGTCTAAATGGGGTCGCAAAGAACGTGATCCAAATAAAGTGCCCACAGAAGAGGTTCCAATAGTGGAATTATCCTGGACCTTGTAAAAGAAAGCCTGTAGGTATACGGTGGCCAACTCAAGGAGAAAGCGTAGCAGATTTACATCTACCATGAGTGGTGTATCCACTGGGTGGGTCGCTGTCAGTATAGCGAGGACCAACCAACCTAAGGTGCCCACCGGTGTGCAACAATCAATATGGAAATAAATTGTGTAGACTTACAACTTTTCAAGCGGGACTGATCTCCGGGATAGCCTATCATAGGCGGGACAGATGCTATTCGACCTAGTGCGACTACAAAGTAGGGAGGCCCATGGGAGGACTAGACCTAGACTTGAAGTAGTCGAGAGGAAAGGAGTGGGGACTTATCCTAAGCCTCAAATATACTCAACCTAAGTCAGTGCATGATGGTTAGCTCAAGAAGAAAGCGTAGCAGACTTACATCTTCTTAAACAAAGCTGACATGAGGTAGCTTACCTGCCGCGCAGTAAGGCCTACCAAATTAACAAGGCACTCATCGGTGTGTACTAGTGAAGTCAAGAAGAAAGCGTAGTAGACTTACATCCTCATAAATAAAGAACCACTAGGGTGACACACTAGCAGGGTAGCATGTCAACTCGACCTAGAGCAACTACTGAGTGAGTGCCTCTGGAGCATTATCCCAACTCGAAGTAGCCCGAGACAAAAGATATGTGTTTGTTTTATATGAGGTTGTGTGTAGTTTAAGTTTGTGTCATGTTGATAAAGGATAGGACGCCACTCGGGTTCCTTACACCTACCCTAAACACATCATGGATGGTTCACAAGCAAAGATGTTTTTCAAAATAGAAGAGATGGAATTTGAGATGAACCTTTTCATTGATAATTTTTTTCAAACAAAATTTATTGATAATATTTCTTTAGGTAGAGCCCATTGATTGGAAGCTTCGGGTGCTTTCCCTTATGATTTATGAGCTGATAAGATCCTCTTTGGTAGGCATTCTCTATGGCAAAAAGGCCTTCCCAAGTGGGTTCAAACTTGCCTCCCATCTTGCAACGGGCAACAATTGGTCTCCTTAGAACTAAAGCAAGCTCTCCTACTCAAAAAGCTTTAGGATGGACCAACTTGTTGTGAGCTTGAATCATTTTAGATTTGTACAACTCGAGGTTCTGGCATGCCTGTAAGCATCTCGCCTCTAAACCTTCGAGCTCTTCTAAACGTAACTTGGCATTCTGCTCCATTGTGATTTTACTACACACAGCTATCCTTAGTGATAGGAGTTGGACTTCTAATGGTAGAACAGCTTCAAACTGATACACTAAGGAGAAAAGGGTAGATTGAGTTGGAATTCTGTATATGGTACAGTAGGCCCACAAGGCTTTAAATAACTGCTCATGCAACTATCGCTTGTTGTTATTTAGTGCCTTCTTTAATATCTAGAAGAGAGTTTTGTTGAAGGATTCTGGTAAGTCATTTGCCCTCAGGTATTAGATGGTAGAATATCTCCAATTTATGCTGTGTCTTTAGGCAAAGCTGTTAATTGTGGTGCTCTTGAATGCAGTACCATTATTGGATATAATTCTTCGAGGCACCACAAAGCTATATACAATATGGTTCTTGAAAAATTGGAGTACATGCTGAGTTGTAACCTATCTGAGTGGGATCGCCTCTGCCCACTTAGAAAAGTAGTCGGTGGTAGCTAGAATGAACCGATGACCCTTGGAATAAGAAGGATCAATCCGACCCACTATATCGGAATCCCAAAACTCAAATGGCCATGAAGCCAATGTAGGGTGTAGAATGGTTGGGTGGTTGGTGTGAGACCACACCATGCACCTAACATTGATGGCATATCCTAGCTACATCCATGCAGTCTGTGAGCATTGACATCCAGTAGTATCCTTGTCTCTTGATCTTGTCTTTCATCTTCAGACTGGTGCGCTTCATATAAACATGAGTGTACCTCGATCACGATTTTACGGGCTTCATGTTTGTCCAAACAACATAACCACATATGGTCGAAGGACCACCTGCACAAGGTGCCATCCATGAGAGCGTAAGAAAGTGCTCTCTGCTTCACCTAATATGTTGGACTTCTGTTGAGGTAGTTTGCCTCTATTTAGATAATCCATGAATAGTTGTCTCCAATCTGACTCATCATCCTCTTTGGCAATGGCAACCTCCCCTTCAAGAGAGAGTCTTTCGATGAGTTCAACATCAATAAGGGATAAGACTTCTCTATTTTGGATCATTATCGATATAGACTCATCTTCTGGATATGGCAACTCCTTGGAGAGCTTGGCTAAAAATCTACTATAGTATTTTCTCCTCGAAGAATCTTGTAAATGGGAACCTTTGGGATTTGGGCTAATAACTCCATAGTATACTAGTAGCAGTGATAAAGCTTAGGCTTTAGAACCTTGTAGGACCCAACGATTTGGTTAATGACTGACTAAGAGTCCCCGAAGATGTTGATATTGTAGATGCTTAGAGTAATGGTGTTGACCACATTTTTGGAATGATCTCTCAACCCTTCCATCTTAGACATAGGACATCTCTTAGACTTTAAGAGTTCCTTAGTCTTAAGACACATCTAGTGATTAGGTGGACACTTAACCTAACCCTAGATACTTAGAAGAGTTATCCATAGGAATAGGTCATGCCTTAGGGGTGTTAGGAAAACTTGCCTACCCTATAGCTTGAACCAACTCCTCACTTCCTTCCTTCAAGTCAAATTCAAATCAACTCCAAACACCAAATAAAATCAACTTCAAACTCAAATCAATTCCAACTTGATTGATTTTCTCCAAACTCATATAAACTCCAACTCTAACTCAAACCTTGAACTAATTCAAAGGATTTTCTCAAATCATGAATCAATTCCAAATAATTGAAACTTATGATTGAAGCCCATGATTGGATTCTAAACTCCAAAATATTTCATAAGTCACTTTGATTCTAACTTATGGACTTAGCCTAGATCAAATCTAAATCAATTCCAATTCAAGGAATTTTTTCATAACCCATTTATATTCTCATTTATATTCACATATATAAATGAAATATAAATTCAAATCAATCAAACCAAATTCAAAATTCAAATCCAAATAAAAAATCTTCCCTAAGTTACTTTGATTCCCATCTTATGACTTAATCCAAATCAAATCCAAATCAAATCAAATTCAAGAAATTTTCTCATATCTCATTTATATTCTCATTTATATTCACAAATATAAATGAAATATAAATTCAAGTATCCAAAAATAAATTCAAAACTCAAACTCAAATTCAATCAAAATTCAACCTAATCCTTTCAAGTCAAAATTTTGAACTTAGCCAAATTAATTTCAAATCAAGCCAAACCCTTGATTTTTCTTCATGATTCAATCAATCCTTCAATCATGAATCTAAATATAAACATAAACTTCAATCACCAAATCAAAACTAAAATCAAAAATCAAACTCAAGTCAAACTCATGTTAACCCTTTGAACTTGAAATTGTCCAATGAATCAAAACACATTTGACTTCAAACCACTTGCAAATGGATTTATATTTCAATCATAAGTCCATACATGAATTCAATCAAACTCAAATCAAGCTTTGACCAAGCCATTTGACCCACTTAGGCTCACTTGACCCAAAGTGACCTAAACTACCCCCTTATGAGCCAAATTCTAATCCTACCTAAATTGGATTGAAATAAGCCCAACTAAGCCTCACATTGTGAGCAACAATCATCATGAGATGATCAATCACTCAATTGGGTCAAACCAAGTCAAACCTAAGGGTTGAACAAGTCAACACTTAGCCAAAATGAAACCTAAACTAGCCAAAATCCATCATCAACACTTAGCCAAACTGATTGAAACTATTGATCAAAACTCATTCATGATTAATGTTTGAACTTTACCAAGTCATCATTTGAGCCTAACCTAGCTCAATTGGCCACTTGACCCAAGTTGACCCAACTTGACCTAAAAGGTCAAAATGTGTCAAATCTTGATCTAAACTAAATTGATTGAAACTAATGGGTCAAGATCATTCCAAATCATTTTTTGAACTTGACCAAAGCCCCAATTGGCCAATTAGACCTAACCAAGCCCAATTGACCTTGAACCCAACTTGACCTAAAAGTTCAAATTAAGCCAAATTCAAATATAAACCAAATTAATTAGAAACAAAGATACCAATCCATTTAAAATGATCAACCAAACATAAACCAACCCATGACCTAACCCGAATAGGTCAAATGGGTCAAATTGGTCAACTTGGCCCATTTGACCTAAATGAAATCAAATGAACCAAATCCAAATATAAATCAAATTGAACCAAACCAATGATGCCAAAACATTTCAAATGGTCATATGGACTTGACCCAACCCTTAGTTTGAACCAATTTTACCAATTGGTCAACTTGACCCAAGTTGACCCATTTTGACCTAAATGGGTCAACATGAGCCAAATCATATCAAACAAACTCCAAATTCAATGAAACTTGGCCTAACCCATTTTTCAATCATAACAAACATATTCAAAATGAAATCAAAGCCAAATGACTATTTTACCCCTAGGCCATAGGGTAACCTAAAATCAAAACCACTTGGAATTTGGTCAATTCCTTGTCATGAACACTTGACATCCTCTTAGTGGACCAAATGGTCACTAATGGACATGGTGCACATGACCCAACGGGTTTGGGTCAGTCCAACCCAACCTAAGGCTAAAATTGACCACCCCCATGGACATAAGCACATGGGAATCCTTCCTCCACCTTGTTTTGGACATGGCAAATTTCCCCACTACCTTCTCTGGCCAAAATCGAATGTCATGCCACTCTAAATGGCCAAAACAACCCATTGAATAGGGTGTTTTGGATCAAAATGACAAAGCTCTTCACGACCATCCGATTCACCTAGGGAGAGATATACTCCCCCTAATTCCACTTGAATTCAATAGAGCCATACTCGATTGCGCTAAGGGAACTCAGAGTAAGCATTTGAAAGTCTCCCCAAGCTTGCTAGAGTGAATTACAATTCTCCATTTTTGATTTTTCTTAGACTGAATATAAGGGAGCTCCTCCATTTTTCCAACTTAGCCAATACCTAAAATCAATCCAATTCCTCCTTTGAGCACCCTTAGAGGACCTACTCAAACTCATCCCAAGCTTCTTCCAAGCTCCAAAGGCAAGGGAGGTGGGACTTTGATCAATGTCGAGCCCAATTGAAGGAGAGCTTAGTCCATAGGAAGATTCATTCAACCAAATCACCTCAAATCTTCAGCAGGGCTTCATCTCCACTAGACAAAGCAATCTCAATGGATTCGAGCACCAGTGATAATGCTTGATGAGGTATGGATCAAAACTGAGCTTAAATTAGAGAGTGTGTGGTCCTTTGTGAAAGGAATTTTTACTTCATGTAAAACCAGGCATTGGATGTCTTCTCCCTTGCATGATGATGGTGTGGGTTGAGTTTGAGCTCAAATCATGCCATCGAAGGTGGATTGTTCCCCTTCCCAAAGAGAAGCTCAAGGATGGATCATGGGACGTCCATACGCGCATTTTAGATGGACGACCATGATCAAGATGCATAGGAATATCTAATTAATCCCTTAATACTGTGGGCTTTATCTTTGTCGTCCGATCTTTGATTGGATGGATGTGGAGAAAGTGCATAGCGCCACCACTGACGCGGTGCTATGATGTGACAATTTAAGTGGCCTCTCCCGATGTTCCACGTGGAAAGTACGTGCCGTGTCAGCCTCCATGTGGAGCCAACGAGATTAGCTTTATAATTAGTGATTTAATTAATTATCCTTAATGGCTAAATCTTCAAAATAACATAACTAATTCGAGAAAAATCATAAAAATACAAGGTAAAATGCATTGTAAAGATAATTTAGAGGAGAATATTCTAGAATTATTTCTAATGGATTTTGAGTATTGTATTTTCCTCAATTTTAATAAAAACTTAATAACCTTAATTACTCCCTAATTACTCCACTGATTAATTACAAACTTCTTATGTACATTTAGGGGGATTACTTCTACCTCCCCTAATTTTCTTGGGATTTATTGATGGGTTAATTAGGGAGATCAATTAATGAATCCTTAATTACTCTCTTTATGAAATTAAGGGTAATTAAGCATATTAAAAGTGGTTTAGTCCTTTTATTAAGTTAATTAAGCCTTACTAAAGTAGGGAAGAGGTTTATGGAATGGATTTAGGGAATTTTCTCTAAGCCATTCCATAAACCCCTTTCCTTCCTTAATCTAAACTAAATTAAGGGTTAATCCCTGAATCACTTGCTTAATTATTTGATACAATTTTCAAAACATTCCAGAGCTTAATCAATTCATCTTGGATAAGTGCTTAGGTGTTCAATAACCTAAGTAGCTTACAAGAATAAAAATCCAACCACATGTGTGGGAAGGGTTATGAAAGGTCTTAAATTAAACCCTTTAACTTAATTAATCACTAATTGTGAGCCAATTGTATTAGGTACCCTTTCTTTCCTAGGTGCATTACTGGTTTAAATTCCTTGTGTGGTTTTATATCATTCATTGGCTCATAATTATGTGATTAAATATGTTAAAGTGGTGTAGGTAAGAGATAATTAACAGACTTAATTCACACCTTAACCTAACCAAAGCATAAAATTGACATAATTATCTAAAAATTGAACTTAAATAACTCACATGGGGAATGGATTAGGACAAGCAAACTCATCTCACATTTCTCAAATTGAAATCAAACTCAAACAAAATCCAAACTCTCCTTAAAACAAATTTGATTTACTATAAATAATCTTATTCATAGGATTATCTTTAGGAATTAATTAGGGTGGATAAACTTACATTACTTTAATCACTTTATTTCTTTCCTTACATGCTAAATGTATATGCCATATGAAAATCATACATTCATACTTTTTAAAAATCAAATTTAAAAAAAAAATGAAATATTTGTTTTATGTCAAATTGCATGTTTTGGCTAAAGTAATAATATGAATGGCTATTATCACTATAAAATCCAAAATTATTTTTAATATTTATAAATCCAATATCAAAACTAAAAGGTGTGCTACTTATAATTATTTATAAGCTTGCATGAGAGTATAAATATAAAGATGTGCATAATGTGGCATTCCTTCTTTTTCTTTTAGCATAGTTTTGAATAAGATTTGGTAAAGTGTATAGTTCATTTGAAAAGATCACAACACTCACTTAAATCCATTACTATGTTATTACTTAAGAGGGACATCCATACTTACACATATAAATTGCATAAACAAATCAAATAAACAAATACAAACTTTTGCATCTTTCTTTTTCCATTCATTTCTTTTGTATATGCATATGCATTTAAGAAAAGTGGTATATTAGTCTGGACAACCCCGGGGTTGCGAGACTTTAAGTAGCCCTAAGTAGATCCTGTACCTTACACCCCCTAGTGCTAACAATGGTGTTGTATTCACTTATGCCTTTCATACATATAAATGTGCATGTGAAAAATGGATAAAAGAATCACCCTTTTCTACTTAACAAGATCATGCATGCATGAAACATTCTAAATTTCCTTGAGTAACATCACTTAGCATCCATCATGGAAGTGTGCTAAACATTTTTATTTGCATGTATAGATATGCTTAGGATTCATTCATATGCATGTTACACATGTTGGGAAAGAAATGATGTGATAGTATTTCACTTTACTTAATATTAAAATGCCTTTCTTTCTGAATAGGTTTGTTTAGGAAAAATATAAATTAGGTTTAATTAAAACTCATAATAAAATATTCACTAAACAAAAATCAAATATGAATCTACCTTAGAAATTACTTAAGGTAAGGAGGATAGAGAAGTTCTCTTCTCTTTTCCTCTCTTTACAACTTAGTAATTAATTGTAGGATTCACTTAAACTAAATCAAAATATAAAATAAAAATCAACCAAAGTAACTAAATCACTTACATGAAACAACCCCTCAAAATTGAACATTTTCATACTTAGAAAATTTCAACCTTAAAGCATAGCTAAGCATACCACACAAACCTTAAAAACACACATATTAGACTAAGTCACCATTTCTAGCTTTAGGTTAGGGCGGTGCATGGTTTGATATTTGCTTTTATTCTGTGATGTATTGTTTCTAGTCTGGATGTTATGGTGTGTGTGCGTAGACTGAATGGTAAGACGATTTAGTCTAATCATTATGTTCTACAGGGGATTGTGCTTAAGGAGTGTTGTAATAAAAATATAAAATTATTTTTGCTGTGCAAGTGTTTATAGCTTAAGCATAATCCAAAATAGGACAGGTGGACTTGGTTACCTATGTGTGGGGTGCTAAGTCCAATTTATATATATACATTCTTGGGATTGTCTGGTTTGTTTGGCTAATCTCTATTTTGCAGGTGTTAGTTAGATTTCCTTTTTCCCATTTTCATATACTTTTGTAATTAGAATTTTGGAATGATTGTTATGGGGGATTAGGATGATCATTGGTCATAAGATCATGTCTTATGTACCATGTGAAGCCTTTGGAGCATCCACATTCCAACCATCCAAAAGAAGAAAGAAGAAAGAAGAAAGAAGAAAGAAGAAAAGGAGAATGAAGATCCCCATAACATGAATTTCCTTACTTGATTGTAATTAATTCATTTGTAGTCTGGGTTGTATAAGGGCAGAGCTCAGCTACCTAATTTCTTTTCAAGTTTGTGTGATGGAGCTTGACCACAAATGGCCTTTTATTCTTCTGTGCTAGTTTTATAAATTGATTAAGATTTGTTTAACTTTCACATTAAGATGACATCTTTTCCTAGTTTATTCCTTGCTTTGATGTATGGATTGAATGACTATTAGGCTCTTATGAAAATAAATTTTATATCCAATTAAATAAACTCAAATTAAAAATAAACAACTCATAACCTCACATAAAGCTTAGGTTATAAAACAAGATAAAATAATTAGCAACCCCTTAGCTGGATGTTGTCTTATTTTTGTAATATCATGCATAAAAAGCATATTGTTTCACTCTTAATTGGAGGGCTTCTACCTTTGCCAGAGAACTTGGCTTTAACTGTAAGAGCCATGGTGTAAAAACACCTCCTTATCTTGCTGATGTTAACCCATAATCTAATTTCTCATGCATTAGGCATATGAATCCTAAAATATGTCCAATTGATTGTCCAAAATAAAAATAGAATGTAACAAAATTTTCATTAGATTTATGTCATTAAATCATGCCCTACATGATCAAGTCTCTTAGGGAGTGTGTTTAAAAACTTAGTCTCTTTTTAAATAAATAATAACTTAGCTATCTTGCAAAAGCATTTGACTTGCCTACATATTTTAAAATCATAGGAGGTGTTAGTTGGTGGCCACCCCCACGCAGTTGTAAGTCCAATAGTCGGGTGGTTTATCCTCTCTTATGGAGGTAAATCAAATACTCATTTTCTCCTTAGATTTAGGTCATGCTTTTGTCCATCACAAAAGCTCCCTAGATTTAGGTTCAAAGGTTGCTACTTCCCTTTTGTGAGCTACGACCATAAATCCTCACCCCTTAGGCATTTCCATGACCTTGCATCATGGAATTATAAGCCCTAGCATTCTAATAAAAATTCAACTCAAGCAAATTAATTCAATTTCAAACTACTAAGAAATCTACTAGTGCTTATCCTTTTACCGCACATAGGGGTACAAAAGTAATATAAAACTGCAATAAAATCATGGACGAATGCACCAACCGTCCGGATAGTGTTAGCCATGTCATGAGATATTGCAGTGGGTTGATCCTAGAGATCAAGTTCACCTTATGAGAAAGCATGTAATACCGTAGCTTTTGGGTTGCAAAGATTAAAGCTAGGCAATGCTTCTCAATAGGTGGATAGTTTGCCTTAGTAAGGATTAGACGATGGCTGAGGAAGTAGAGTGCATTCTCTTTCCCTTCATCGTTGGCTTGAGCTAACAAAATGGTAAGGGAGTCATCTAATTGAGCAGTATTAAGGATCAATGGCTTGCCTGGGGTAGCGGCTGCTTGAACTGGCAGCATCATCAGGCAGTGCTTGATGTCTTCGAAGGCATGTTAACACTTGTCATCCCACTTGAACTTAGTGTCCTTTTTGGCAAGTGCTGAGAATGGTTGACATCTTCTTGATATGTTGGATATGAAGCATCTTAGATATGACAATTGCCCTTGGAATGATCTGAGTTGAATTAGACTTTTAGGGGGTGTCATTTTAATATCACCTTGATCATCTCCGGATCGATTTTAATTCCCCGGTGTTGGACAACAAACTTAAGGAGTTTTCATAAAGCTACTCTAAATGCACACTTAGGGGATTCATTTTAAGGTTAAATTATCTTAACCGTTCAAAAACAACTCTCAAGTTAAAAAGATGGCTTCCTTTTCTTTACTCTTAACTATGAGATCATTGACATAACACTCAGCTTGACGATGAATGAGTTTGTCAAAGATTCGAGTCATGGCCTGCTGGTATGTAGCACTGGCATTTTTAAGGTAGAAAGGCATGACCCTATAGAAAAATATTTCGATCAGGGGTTGAAAAGTAGTGTTTCATTCATCCTTGGGGGCTATCTTAATTTGGTTATATTCAGATGAGCCATCCCTGAAAGAGAAGATTGCATGAGATGAGGCAATGTCCACCATCAGTTCTGGTATTGGCAGTGGAAATTCATCTTTTGGACATGCCTTATTCAGATCCCTAAAATTGATGCATATGTGAATTTTCCATTCTTCTTTTTAACTGGGATGACATTGTCCAACCAGGTAGGGTATTTTTCTTTCCTGATCAAGCTAGCATCGATTAGTTTCTTTACTTTAAAAATGACCTGTTGTTCAATGTCTAATCGCATGTGTCTAGGAGCATGCTTGATGGGGTTAACACTAAACTCTATTGCTAGTTTATGGATTGCTACATTAGGAGATAAATCAGGCATCTCTTCATAACTTCATTCAAAGTAATCCTTAAACTTAGTCAATAGCCTAACTAAGTCATTGGTTTCAGTATCATTTAACATAGAACTGATGTATGTCGGATGTGGATTATCTTCAGTTCCTAAGTTAATTTCTTTGAGCTCGATGATGGTTGATCTATTCTCCTCTTCAAATTCTGGTGGTGCATCTTTGACTTCAAAATCATCTGGGGCATTTGAAGTTTCTAAACACACCTCCTCATATGAGTTAGCATAAATTTGAAAAGAACCTATCAAATTCTAAATGATTGTTGATGACTAAGTAGTAATCATCATCATCAACTAGACCCACTATACTAAATCCTAGTCCTGGTCTTGATTGAGAGTTTTTGTATTTATTCTTCCATATTCTTTTTAAATAGTCTGACATGTGCTTTGACTAAGTATGTGGGATTAGACCTTTCTTTACTGAGTTTAGAACACATGTTGAGTACCAATCAAAAGATAATTTTATTAAATCTTTATATGAATCATTCTCAAGTTCTATATCAACTTCTTGACTTGAGGATGCTGCTCTAAGGAAGAACGTCTAGGTCTTCACATCTATGGATGACTTAGGGGCTTCCTTAACTACCAAACCCTCAACTTTTTGTGAGGAAAGTGGGGTTAGAACTAAGGTTCCTAACTGATGCCTGACTATTTCACATGCAGACTTGGATAATTTATTCATTGCTTTGGAGCCCGGTCTTCATCACTATCCTACTCAAGTGTCACCTCAAAATGGATCTACTACTAAGAAGAGCTGGCTAGTGTACTAACCACATAAGACTCATCCTCTGAATTAGATTATATGTCTATGTGGATAGTAGGTGTACTCCTAGTGGCTAGGACATACCTCCTATTGGGTGGCCAATAGGTAGGCTTTCCACCTCAGGGGCTACCTCTGAACTGTCCTCTTTCTCTGCCTAGTGGAGGTCAGGTCATCCTACCCATATGTTTGAATGGAGTAAGAAATTATGGGTGGAATCTAATGCCAGGCTCTATATCTTCCCCTGAGTCCATTTCTTAGTCCCTTTTATTTTCTTTTTTCTTTTTCTTTTTTATTTTCTTTTTTTTTCTTTTTCTTTTACTTTTCTTTCTTTTTGTCTCTCATGGGGATCTTGACTAAGTTCACGAGAATGGACTTGCTAATTTTGAGGGAGGAAATAGGCTACACCCTCATATATCCTGACCTCATGAACTATGAATGGATTGAGATCTGTTTTGACACAGTACTCAATCCCACCTCTCATGAAGTTCATGCATTGATGTAGAGGGGATGAAACTATGTTGTTCTCATGTATCCATGGTCTTCCAAGCAAAGTTTTGAATGATGTATCTGAGTCTATGATGTGGAACTTGGCTTCAGTCTTCCAATCATCTATCTCCAATGGGAACACTATGGAGTCTAAGGCCCTCTCGATTTGTTCATTGAACCCTCTCAACATCATCCTTTCTTTTTGGAGTTTGGAGATGTCAATCCTCAAGTAAGCAAGGGTTCTTAGACTCATAATGTCGATTGATGCACCCTAGTCAACTAGAACTCTTGATAGCCTGTAACTACCAACATCCACTATAATTTAAAGAGGGCAGTTATGCTCGGTAGACCCTAGAAGTAAGTCTTCATCACTGAATGTAACTCTTAAGATATCTTTCAAGTGGTGTGTCTCCTCTTCAATAGCGATCAGCTGAGCTAAGCATATCTCTGGATCAAGTAGGGCCTTGATTAGAGATTCCCTCATCTCTTTGGATAAGACAAGGGCATCGTATATGCTTAACTTAGTTGACAACTTTCTAAGATGCGCTAGGACATTGTAATCAACTCTGACTTGGTCCTCCACAAGCATATCCATGGGTGGAGCATTTTGTGAAGGGGCTATCTGCTCACTAGAACCAATGACGTGTTTACCCTTATCAAGAGGTGCTACCCTAGGAGGTAGAACTTTGCCACTGCGTAGATTGCCTTCAGTGACTTCTTGGAATGATGAACTTGTAGAAAGTTCTACCTTCTCATCAAGTATACCTACAACTTCTCTTATAGGATCTTCAGAGTCAGTTGACTCCAAATAATTCTTAAGAGGTGAACCCGATTGATTCAAAAAGGGAAAGTTTGATTTTGGATAAGAAGAAAGTGGATTAGAATGACTAGAGTTATCATTGTTTTTTTAGACTTAGAGAGTTTTCAAGAGGAATAAAATCTAAAGTATCAGAAGTGGACAATATGTAAGTGAAAGTTTTCTTTATTTATTTCTTTTTAAGTGGAGGTACATGATAAAAATCTAATAAAGTAAGTGGGGTAAGGGATTTAATGCCCTTGTCATTGATACAATGCTTCTGCTAGTAGAAGAGGAGTTAGTGGAGGAAGAAGTAGTAGCTACAACTATAGATGGAGTGCTGGACTCGGACGGTGGTTGCACTATTAAACTATCCCAGGCAAGTAAGGTGGATTGCTACTATTGCTGCTGCTAGGCTGCCACCTTCTTCAAGTTATCTTTGGCAACTTGCAAACCTTCCTTGGTGTTGGAGGTTTGAGCTACCTCAGGCACCTGTAAAGAGAGTTTCTTAATTTTAGAAATTACTTTTTTAGAGGTTGAATATGGCAATATCCCAACCTTCTTTTATTTTAAGAGGATCGCAAGCTTTCCCAAGAATTACCCTAATAAAACTAGAAAGTTGTTCAAATAAGTATTTCTTAGCGATGACTATAGTGCTTGACTTGTAGCTACGCTCAAGCCAGTCCTTAAATATAATACAATCCTCTAAGATATGACTAACCATGTGGTGGTAGGGATAATAGTTAAGATCATTACTCTTGCCCACTTCCTCCAGCCTCTTGGGCTCTGGTAACTGAAAGTCAGGTTTCTTTAAGTGATTCTTAAAGATTTTCTTAACTACCTCCCTCTTGAATGAACATGGCTTATTCAATCTATCAACAAGAGTAGGTGGGTAATGGCTACCTGGTGAGGGATAAGAATGTCATTGCTGGGTAGGCTACTGTGTGGTGGGAATGACCATTTTGATAGTTATCGAGGCTGATATGATGGCTGAGGTTGTGGCAAAGGAGGTGGCAAAGGGGGCTGCTGAGCTCAGGGTCTCTCATGCTAGACTCTGGCTAGTTGTTTCTCTCTATCCACAGATACAACTATCCCTGGCTTCTTCTCGAGTACCATTTATGGCTTAGTTTCTCAAATGTCTGAATGGTAAAACCCTTAAGCATGAAGATGATTTGGCCATGAATATTCTTGAGGAGAATCTCAATGGTATACTATTTAGACAGTTATGGCTCACATTTCATGCTCAGGTTGTGCCACCTGAGAATATAATCAACAAGGGACTCATTGAGAACTTATTTCACAATAACGAGGTTGCCTACAGTCACTCTTTGATTAGCTCCAGCAAACCTCTTGATGAAGAGGTGCTCCAACTCAGAAAAAGTACCTACCAAACTGTTGGGTAGTTCAACACACCAAATGCAACCCTTGCTAGGCTGCTGACAAAAAGTCTGAACAAAAGTGCATCACTGCCACCGGTGTTGTAGCAATCGACTCTAAAATGTGAAATATGCTAATGCGGGTTTCCACTGTCATTAAAGATCTTGAAGGAAGGCGGCACAAAACCCTTGGGGTATTGAACTACATCAAATTCCTCTGGGTAAGGTCTACCATTTTGAATATATATGTTACCCTAGGCTTGCACTATTTCTTCCCTCACCTACTGCTCTACCATATTTTTAATGTCCTTCTCATGCATGGAGGTGTCATCTATAACCTTCCTATGCAAGCTACCATCGTCATCCTTTGTAATAGTGCACCTAGGATGCTCTAAGGTATGTACCAACTTTGGACGGTCGGTTACCATAGGAGAAGGCTGTGAAATTATGGTTGAGTTCTGCAATGCTGAAACCACTACCATCAACTCCTCAATTTTCATCCTCATCTTGTCAATGTGATCATCCCTTTTTCTGATCTAGTGGAGGAGGTGTTGAGTTGAGTGAGAAGTGTCACCTTCCTCGAGCACTACACCTTCCTGGCTAAGCTGATCCCGCTGTAAGGATCCTTGTGTATCAACCATGTAGAGTTTAGTTGTGTTATCCAACATGTCATCCTCATTAGGATCGAAGCTAACTCTATCCTCCTCCTGATCTGAATGGTCACTCCCAAGAATTTTCCTTTTCTCGACAAAGTAGTATGCTAATATGTCATGTATCGATTGGTCTACTATGCCTGGCTGGATCGGGATGAATACCCCCTGACTGCTAGCCATAGGACTGTGCTCATCTACCTCTATGCAATGGACACTGCCTACTGTCAAGACTTCCTCACTGGGAGGATCAACTGTCATGGGGACTACATCTATGTCCACTCCCCTCTCTATCTCTGTATGTTGTGGATGTGGTGTGATGATGACACTCTTGGGTCGCCACTCCTTCCTGACCAGAGAAGGTCGAGCAGGGGAGCTCAATCTCACCTCAATAGGTGAAATGGATGGAGTGGGATCCTTGGGCCATAGCCAGATCACCAGTATGGATGGTCTCTCCCTGGATGAGGGCTTCTAAATGTTGGTGGGAGTGGTAGATGATGTAAGATGAATGGGTGATGGTGGACAACGATGGGAGCAGTGTGATGGAAACACTAACTGCCCCTCAACTGGAGATCTGCTCCTGTGGTAGACTATGCCAGTAAGAATAATGATGTCTGAGTGATTGACCCTAATAGGGCGATGATCAAAAAAATTTATCAGAGCGGAGGCTGTCGACTGCCAGGCATACCTCAGTCACTCTCTCCTGTCTGCCTGGGTAGATACTCGAGCCTCTATGGCTCTCTCTTTATGGATCTAACCCCTAACACTCCTAGGGATCATGGATCATAAGTTAAACATGGTATCGGACACTGAGTGCCCATAAGCTCTGCCGACCTGGTGTAGAATAGTCTTAAGTTTAGCATAAGGCCTCTTATGCTCCTTATCCAGTGTCTCATAGTATGTTGGTGGTGGTGGAGATGCAGCGATCCTTCGGTAGTCTTCCTCTCCATCTGAGGCCAAGAGAGGGTGGAACCTACTGCCACTTAAAAGTGGAGAGGTCTCATGGGGAGAACCCTCCTCAGCTATATGAGAAGCAGTGTCAAGCTCTCTGGCTGCTCTCTCATGATCTCGCTTTATCTTTCAATTTTTACTGCGACATTAGGTATGAGTGAGCAAAGCAGAGTGGCAGTTGAAACCTACCTTGAAGGTGGGGGAGATTATCTCAGAGGCTAAGATAGCCTTCCTCCTTTGGGGTAACCAAAGAGGAGGTCATCAAGCTATGGCGGGCAATAACCAAAATTGAAATATCTAGACACTAACACCGACAGGTGTGGGAACCACTGTGGATTTCCTCTTCAATGAGGGAACCTCAAACTTAAAATCATATGAGATATCCAAGAGGATGAGTGGCGTCTGTCCCGCCATCTCCTCCCTGCTAACGGTTGTGAGGGATGTCCCCTTACAAGTAATCTGGATCCCTCAAAGCTATAGACAAAGTAGATCAGGTGTGTGGAATCAGGCATCATAAGATTGGCCTGATCCAAGGCTAGATCTACACCAGAAATGAAAGAGAAGATGAACTTGCTAGGAGCCATGCTCACTGCACTAACTGGGGGGCTAAAAAGATTGACTGTATTGGAATCACTACATTTGTTGAAACATAATTGAGTTAGATCCTTACCTTGATGTTTGCCTTCAATCATTGACTTCTATACTTAATTTGGAATTTCAACCCACGCTTAATAAATTTAGGTATGCTAGGTGGGGTTCATAGAATATTGGAGAGATTTTTTATATTTGGAGGAGAGACTTTGCCATATGATTTTGATTTAGAACCCATACTCAACTAATTTAAGTAGGTTGGGCGGGGTTCAAATATGTCTTGTTTGAAACTTTTGATTTGGAAAATCTTTACTTAGCAAATTAGGTATGCTAAGAAAATATTTTGATTATATGTTTTAAAATTTTGTGAAAGTATCTTTGCTTGTGATGATTGGTTATGTGTGATTTATGTTGATTTGATTTGAAAGTGGAGCTTCTTACTTAACAAATTTGGTATGTTAAGTAGAGGCCAAATGTGTTTGAAAATGAGACTCTCACTTAACAAATTTGGTATGTTAGGTGGGAGCCAAATGCAATTGATTTTTATTTTGAAAATGAGACTCTCAATTAACAAATTTGGTATGTTAAGTGGGAGTCAAATGTATTATAATTTGTGAATGAGATTCTTACTTATCAAATTTGGTATGTTAAGTAGGAATCAAATGTGATATGATTTGAAAATGAGACCCTTACTTAACAAATTTGGTATGTTAAGTGGGAGTCAAATGTGTTATGACTTTTGAAAATGAGACTCTTACTTAACAAATTTGGTCTGTTAAGTAGGAGTTAAGTGTGATTTGATTTTAAAAAAGATGAGATTTTGACTTAACAAATTTGGTATGTGAAGTATGAATCAAGTGTTATTATGATTTTTGTTTTGAAAATGGGACTCTCACTTAACAAATTAGATATGTTAAGTGTGAGTCAAATGTGTTATGATTTTTAAAAATGAGACTCTTACTTAACAAATTTGGTATGTTAAGTAAGAGTCAAGTGTATTTATGATTTTTTTGAAAGAGGGGAAATCTATTTAACAAATTTGGGTATGTTAAATAGAGTTCAATTTATTTTTGTGAATTTTGAAAATGGGACTCTCATTTGATACATTTGGGTATGTCAAATGGAGTCCAAAATATGTCTTAATTTCATGTGTGTGATTTCTTGCTTTTGAAAAGAGGAAAACTTCAACTCTAGCATATGTGAAATATGTTAAGTGGAGTTTCAGTTTTATGCTATGAATTTATTTGAAAATAGAATCTTCATCCAACAAATTTGAGCATGTTGAATGGAGGTGGTCATTTTTAAAAGTGTGCTTTTGGAAAAGAGGGAAATTCCAACTTTAGCATATGTGAAATATGTTAAGTGGAGTTTCGATTTTATGCTATGATTTTATTTGAAAATAGAATCTTTATTCAACAAATTTGAGTATGTTGAATGGAGATAACTATTTTCAACCAAGATGCTTTTTTGAAAAAAATAATTTTGATTTTGATTTTGAACAGAACCACCATGTAACAATCACGGGGGTTGTTAGATGAGGTTTGGTTATATTAGTTTTGTGTTTTTTTAAAAGTTTCTTATGAATTTTGTGCAAAATCATTTGTATGTGAATTTGGAAAAAGTACTTTTGGAAAGTGATATTTTGCAAAAGAGTTTATTTTCTTAAATATAAGATGAACCTTGCCTCACCAAGCTAGTGGTGAGGTGGTTCTAATTTTTTATCATCTCCTTTCATTAGTCAATTTGATCTTTTACCTATTAGGAGACCCAATAGGGGTTTCGAGACCTACAAGGAGTGAGGTCCTAAAACTTAAAGGATGTTGGCTAGCCTTGCTTAAGAATGAAATAAGCTAAGTGCCAATGGAAGGAAAGATAGTCTTGGACTCATATGAAATACAAGTCCACTATCAATATTTAGAGGCAACAATTATCTACTAGAGATGGGGAGAGGAATCTTCCCCAACGAAGTTGCCAGAAAAATCTATGGTGTTTATTTTCAATTGTGTGTATGGGAGACACCAAGCAGATCTGAAGGTGCACTTATTGAGGTGATCGGGTACGACATCAAGGAATGGTGCACTATGTCGAAAGATAGAAATCACCACCCTGCAATGGGCCTAATCACCTAATAAGGAATCTTAAAGCATGATGGGTCTTCAATTATACCAATGATTTTTCTCCTACTTTAGAAGGATGAATAAAGCAGGGTTTATTTAAATCGGGTTCAAAAGTTCCATATGGGGGCAATCCCCCATAATTAATTTCATCCTAATGATGTTTAATTCCTTTGGAATACTCTTGATTAAAATAGAAAATTATTGTCTCCAAAGATTTCAAAGATAGGACTATCAATAAATTGGCTATGTTTGGAAAATCAATCGGGATTTATCAAAAAGGAGAGACGTATTATTGAAGCCAAAGGGAGATGAGTAGGGAATGCTCATGATACTATGAAACCTAGTAAGCTTCCAATCTATCCTATGGTTAGGCTTTATATGTTTGAAATTGAGGAGAATTATATGTTTGAATTGGAATTTTATTGGAAAGCTAGAACCTATAATCTCACAACACAAAGTTGTAGAAATGCCTAAGAGGTGAGGATTTATGCTTGTATCCTGAAGGAAATAGCAACCTCAGATCCTAAATCTAGGGAGCTTTAGCAAGGATGGTCAGGTACTGTAGTACAATTGTAAATAAAACATCAAACCATTTATAAACCTAACATAAAAGAATAACAGACCGGTGCAGACGGGTATCGCCGTACAACCCGAAAATAGAAATGGGTAGTCGAGTTCTACCCTTATACAACTTGGTATTTGAAAGAATAATTATAATTATAAATAAATAAATGCTATGGGGGGTCTTCTTATGTTCTTTCCTCATATCTTCTCCATTTCTTCATTTGAGTTTGCTTGCTCCAAAGGTATCATGGAGGCCTCCCTAGACAAAGCCTTCTAGCCTCTGCTCATCCTAATCCCCCCTATAACATTAGTCCTAATTCATAATGCATAATTACATTAAAAATAGGAAAATTAAATCTAACTATACCTGCAAAACAAGTGTTAGCTAAACACACCATACAACCCAAGTAATTATATATATAATTTGAACTTAACACCCTGCACATGGGTAACCAAGTCCACCTATTATAATTTAGATTATGCTTAAGGGTTATGCAACTTACAAAAGAGAGCATTTATATTTATTTTAAGCACCCCTTAAGAACAATCTCCTATAGAAAATATAATTAGGCTAATCACGTCCTAACATCCAGTCTATGAAACATACACCCTAACATCTAGTCTACAATAATACATCATAAAACCAAACATACATCAAACCAGACACTGCCCTAACATAAGGATAAAAGTGGTGACTTAATATAAGGTGTGTGCATTAAGGCTTGTGTGGTATGGGTTAACTAGGTTTTGTTATAATTTTCTAAGTACAAAGGATTTAATTATAAAGGATGATTTCAATTTAAGTGGCTATATTGATTTGTAAGTTTTACTTAATTTTTTCTTTTGTTTCACTTGGTTTACACTTAACAACTAAGTGTTATAAAGAGAAGAAATGAGAGGATCACCCTCCTTTATTCTTACCTTAAGCCACATCTAAAGCATATTAATTAATCATTTCTTTTTAATGAATGGCTTATTACATATTTTAATTAATCCTAAGTTTAGGCTCACTTTAAATAATCTCATTCAATAAGAAAGGAATCTTAAGATTAATTAGAGTTAATTACTATCACACAACACATGTTTGTTCATTTCATTCCATCATATGTAGCATGCATATGGTTAAGTCCTAAACATATCTATCCATATAATATATTTTTGGCACACTTGAATGTAGGATGTAAGAATGATTTTATAGAAAAAAAGGATTCTCATTCATTAGCTAAATACACATTCAAATGTATTAAAGTTCTAAGCAAGTACTTTGCCATTGTTTAACCAGGAGAACAAGGTAGGAATCTCTTTGGGGCTACTTAAAGCCGTGCATCCCTAGGTGTCTAGACTAGATATACCCACTATTCTTAAATACATGTGGATGTATAAACAACTATAAGAATGGAAATCATGCAAAAATTATATTTTGTTTTGAATTATGCATATGGAATAAGGTGAGGTTTTCATTCATTAGCCAAATGCGCATACAAGTGTATAAAAGTTATAAGTAAGTACTTCACCATTATTTGACTAGGGGAACGAGGTAGAAACCTCCTTTGGGCTACTTAAAGCCTCGCATCCCCAAGTGTCTAGACTAGATATACCCGATATTCTTAAATACTCATGAGTGTACAAACATTTATAAGAAAGCAAACTATGCAAGAATTGTATTTTGATTTATTTATACATGTGAGCTAAAATTCAATCTAAATTCTAACATGGATATACATAAGAATAAACCCAAGCAAGTATTGTGTCTTTTTCAAATGACTTATACACTTGTTAATATTCATAACCTTATGTAAGTTCATGAAGATTAAAGAAAATATAACTTCATATCACATGTTCTAAGTTGTAAGCACATACAAGCTTATAAATATTCATATTATCATTACTCTATGTGTTATAGTTGATTTATATACTTTTAAAATTATTTTCTATTTAATAGTGATAATATCAACATATATTTTAAATTTAAGCCAACACATGCAACTTGACATAAAAGAAATCATTTCATTTAATTAATTTTTGAAAAGGATGAATGCATGATTACAAGTGGCATACAACATTTAATACAATTGGAGAGAAATAAAAGAACATAAGCACATATTTCATTCAATCCAATTAATTCCTAAGGACAATCATATTAAATAAGATCATTTAAAAATAAACCAAAGTTTCTTAATGCCATTTTTTTTAATTTCATGTTTGATTTGATTTAAGAAATGTAAGAAAGATTTGATAATCCTAATCCCATTCCCTATATGTGAATTAACTTGATTTAATGAAAAGTTATTAGGTTGATTTTATGAATTGTTTAAGTTTATGCATGGATAAAATCAATTAATCAAACCCTTACCTATGTTACCTTAAGGTAATTAATTAAACAATTATGAGCTAATATGCTATGCAAATAAATTCAAAAGTAAATAGCAACGCTCCTATGAAATGAAAGGGCTAGCTCGCAATCAATAATTAATTAAGCATAAGGAACTCACTTAATTTCTTTTATGGTTTTCTCACACTTGTGAGCTAACTATAATTTCATTAGCTATATTTAGGTTATTGAACACCCAAAGAACTACCCAAAGAATAATTAGGGAAATTAGATTTAATTAAAATTTTAATTTAATTGATCAAAGGATTAATCCATTAATTCATTTTTCTCTTTCTTAATTATCAAATTTGATTATCTTTTGAAAATGAGATGGACTTAAGGGAAAAATATTGTAAAAGAGGTCCCAACCTAATTTCATAAGCTATCCATTTAATTAAGCATGAATTCATATAATTTGAGTTTTAATTTAGCCAATTAAGTCATTGATTAATTAATTAGCATTTTTGGTTGAAAAGAGAGGGAAAATTAGGGAAAAGATTAGGGGAGAAGCCCCAATCTAATTCCCTAAGCCTCCTTACTGTTCAATAGTAATTAAGAAGTCCAAATAATTAATTAATTACTATTCATATACTTAATTATCGCCTAATTAATTTAAGAAGGTAATTAAGGCTTAATCAATCAATTTCCTTAATTAAGTAACTAATAAATTCCAAGAAAAATAGGGGAAGTAGAGGTCTTCCCCCTAAACATCCTCAAAAAGTTTGAAATCAATTAGATGATTAGTCAATGAGTAATTAATCTAATTAATATTTTAATTAAACTTTATTTAAGCCAAAATTAATGTTCAAAATTAATTAAGGATAATTGTAATGGATTCCTCTATGAAATACCTTTAAAACATGCCCTTATTTGTATTTTTTTGAAATTTTTTATAATTAGTTATAAATTTTGGAAGTTTCAGTATTAAAAATGGATTAATTAACCCTAATTAAAGCCCTAATCCTATCGGTGCCATGTGGCATGCTGACACGGTGTGCTTTCCATGTGGCATGATGGGATTGGGTATCAAAGTTATCACATTGCACTGAGAGAAGCGGCCGGATGTGTCTCTTTGTGGACCATCCAGATCGATGAATAGCCGATTAATCCCACAGTTGAGTAAGATTAATTCAATTGATCTAGCATGATTAGATCATGGCCGTCTAGTCCAATCATGCAGAACAAACAATCCGTGTTCTGTCTCCTCCCAAGTAGTGAGAGACAGAGATCATCCATCGTTCGTTGCTCGATCTGAGCTCACTCGAGCCTGAATGGAGATCAAATCGATCCCACACCATTAAAGAAACAAAATAAAGATATCTAACGGTGGAAATCTCATGACATGCAACTTTTCTTTAAAAATCTCTAAACCATTTTAAGTTAGACGTTAGTTTCAATGACATATCTCATCAAAGCTTAGGACTAATAGTTTTGATGATTGAGGAAGCTTTGTTCAGTAGAAATAAATCCATATTGAGTGGAACGAGCTTTGATTTGAGGTGGATTTCTCTAAAGGCCAAGGCATGGGATGGAAGTGGTCGGCTTCAATTGAAATCCACCCTCCAGTCATCGGGAAGCTTGGAGGAAGATTCATTCTTGCTCATCTGACTCTAAGGATGTTGTGTGCAAAGTTAATTGTACTTTGATGGAGATTTGAGCAAATGGAAATTGTATTAGGGCTCCTCTATTTCAGTTTTTCATAAAAATTATAGAGGAAGAGTTGGGGAGCTCTGAAAACCTTGGAAATCACTCTAGGATGTGCGTCTCTAGCTGCCAGGGTTGAATCAAGTGTGTCTTTCTAGATTTGAGTGATAATGAAGAGGGTATACCCCCCTCATTCCTTGGATCAGATGATTAGCCTTATTTGGCTATTTTGATCAAATGGCTATCATGGGAAGCTCGATTTAGGTAGGGAATCACCTTAGCTGGCTTCACTTGAGTGGAGGAGGGTGTAAGAGTGGCTGCCATGGGAGTAGTGGGTGTCCTATGGCTTTTCAAGTGTTTCAATAGGAATGGAGAGGTGATTTCACCTCCCCATGAGTCATGGCTGACCCAACCACCCTTGGGTTAGATTAGCTAATGTCCTTGGTGCCTACATGGACCATTGGATGGGTGTCAAGTGGCCAGGAAGAGAAAGGACCATTCACCCAAGTGATTTGTGTGATGCCCTTAGCCCAAGGGTATCTTGGCCATTTGGCATTTGATTTGGGGCAGATGATCAAAATCAAATTTCAAGTGATTTAAAATTTCAAATTTGGTAAAATTATTTTATTTTTTTTCATTAATGTTTCAAATTTGTTGTTTTGGTTTGGTTCAATTTGGTTTAATTTGATTTTTTTATTTCATATTGATTTGGTCAATTTGGGCAATTGGGTAGTTGACCAATTGGTCAAATTAAATTGGTTGTTTGATCAATTTGATTTAATCAATTTAGAATGAACTTGAGGCATTGGTTAATAATCAATTTTGGTTTAGGTTCAATTTGGCTTGTTTGGGTTCATATGGGTTAAAGGGTTGACTTGGTCAATTGGCTAGGTTGACTTGGTTTGACCCAATTCATGACAATTGATTAACCTAGGATGATTAACAATCATGACATGAAATTTGAATTGCTTAATTCACTTTGATTTGAATTGAATTGGATGTTGGTTCATGTAGGTCAAATTGGCCACTTTAGGTCAAGTGAGCCAATTGGGTTTAGTTAGCTTGATTTTGAGTTTAGTTTAATTTAGTTGAATTTATATATGCATTTGAGATTGACATATAAATTCAATTGCAATTGATTTAGGTTCAAATGAGTTTTGGTTCATTTGAATATTTCAAATCAAATGAGCTAGGTTGGGTTGACTTGAGATGATTTTGATTTGTCATGGTGATTATGGATTTCATTTATATTTAGATAGATGATTGAAGGAATGATTGATTCAAGAGAAAATTCATTGGTTTAATCTTGATTTGGATAGGATTTGGTTAAGTCCAAGAAAAAGGGTTAAAGAGTATAAATTGGATTTTGGTTTGATTTTGGATTTAGTTTTGGCTATTTAAATTTATATTTCATTTATATTTGGGGATATAAATAAAGATATAAATGATTCATGAGAAAAATCATATGAGTTTCGAGTGATTTGGAAGCAAATGCGACCAAGCTTAAGGATGTAGGTCAAAAGAGCTAAGGAGGAAAACCAATTTAGTTTGATTTATTTATGATCATTGGAGGGTGATTTTCATTTATATTTATGAATATAAATTAAGGAGTAAGTGGTTTATAAAGATACCAATTGATTTTGGGTTGATTTATATGAGATTTGGCTAAGTCATTAGACGTAGATCCATATGGCTTAAAAATGGTTTTGATTGGATTTGGATTTAGTTTGATTTAGTTTTAGCTATTTGAGTTTATATCTCATTTATGTTTGTGAGTATAAATGAAGATTTAAATGATTCATGAAGAGATCAATCAAATTTGGATTGAATTAGGTGTAGATTTGGCTAGGTTTATGGAATTCAACCATATGGCTTTAAGGGGATTTTGATTTTGGTTTTGATTATGGGTTCTAATCATTTGGTTTGGAATTTAGATTTGGATTTGGTAAATGATTGAGGGATTGAATTGATCTTGGAGAAAGTCAATTGAATTTGGATTGATTTGAATTTGGTTAAGACTAAGTCCATAAGATGAAATCAAAGGGCTTAGGAAGGGTTTTGATTTTGGATTTGATTATGGGTTTCAATCATTTGGTTTGGAATTTGGATTTAGATTTGACATTTGAGTTGAATTTATGATTTATTTTGTGAAGGAAAGTATGGATTTGGTTTAGGCTGGTAAGCAAGTCTTCCTAAGTCCTTAGGGCACAACCTATTCTAATAGCTGACTCTTTTAAGTCTCTAGGCTTAGATTATGTGTTCACTTAATCACTAGAAGTATCTTAAGACTAAGGAGCTCTTAGTGTCTATAAGAGTCATAGATCTATGATGAGAAAGTTGAGAACCCACTCTAAAAGTGAGGTCAACAGTGAGTAATAGCTACTTAACAGTCGATATGAGTACCGCTGCTAGGTAGGCTATTGAGGTGGTGGAAATGGCCATTATGGTGGCTAAGGTGGCCAGTATGATGATCGAGGTGGTGTCAGAGGAGGTGGAAAAGGAGACTGATGAGCTCGTGATCTCTCATACTGGACTTTGGCTAGCTGCTTCCCTTTATCCACTAACATAAATGTCCTTAGCTTCTTCTCGAACACCTTTTGCAGCTTGGGTCGAGATGATTGGTCAGAAAAGGGAAATTATTTGACTTCCTCTTGTAGGCTAGCCGCCTTATTGATTAGTTTCTCAAATATTTTGATGGTAAAGCCCTTAAGCATGAAGGAGACAAGGCCATGACTATTCTTGACAAGAATCTCAATGGCATGTTGTTTGGACAGCTGCAGCTCGTATTTCATGCTCAGGTTGTGCCACCTGAGAATATAATCAAGAAGGGACTCGTTGGGATTTTGCTTCTCTACAACAAGGTCACCTACAATCACTCTCTGCTGAGCACCAGCAAACCTCTTGATGAAGAGGTGCTCCAACTCAGCAAAAGTCTTCACCGAACTATTGGACAGTTTGGAATACCAATCAAATGCAACCCCTGCTAAGCTGTTGACCAAAAGTATAAACAAGAGTGTGTCGCTACCACTGGCATTGCAATAGCTAGCCCTAAAGTGTTAAATATGATGCTGTGTGTTCCACTTCCATCAAAGATCATGAAGGAAGGTGACACAAAACCCTTGGGGTATTGAACTACATCGAATTCCTCCGAGTATGGTCTACCCTTTGGAATGAATGAGCTCCCCCTAGCTTATGCCATCGCTTCCCTCACCTGTTGTTCCACCATGTGTTTGATGTCCTTCTCATGCATGGAGGTGCCATCTGTGAGCTTTCTATGCAAGCTACTAGCATCATCATCTGCGAGAGTGCACCTTGAACGGTCTAAAGTATGTGCCACCTCTAGCCGGTCGATTACCATTGGAGAAGGCTGCGATACTAGGGTTGAGTTCTACAATGCTAAGACCACTTCCATCAACTCCTCTACTTTCTTCTTCATCCTATCTATGTGATCATCCTTTTGCCTAAGCTGGTGGAGGAGGTGTTGAGTCAAGTGAGAAGTGTCACCTTCATCGAGCAAGGCACCGTCATTGCCATGCTGATCCCGCTATAAGGACCATCGTGTGTCGACCATGTGGGTTTCTATTGAATCCCCAAATAAGTCATCCTCATCGAGGTCGAAGGCTACCCTACCCTCTTCTTAGTCTGAATGATCACTCTCAAGAAGTTGTTTCTTCTTGGCAAAGTAGTTTTCTAGGATATCATGTAGTGATCGATCTCCTACTCTGCCTGGCTGGACCGTCACAAGCACCCACTGACGGATGACCGTAAGACTGTGCTCATCTGACTCTATGCAGATACTGCCTACTATTAGGAGTCTCTCATTAGGAAGATCAATTTCCATGAAGACAATGTTTGTGTCTCCTCCCCTCTCTCCCTCTATCTACGGTGGAGGTGGTCCGACCACGACACTTTTAGGTCGCCACTCCTTCCTAGCCACAATTGAGGTAGATGATTGACTAGGAGAGCTTGATCTCACCTCAATAGGTGGAATGGATGGAGCGGGATCTTTAGGTCATAGCCAGATCACCGATGGGGATGGTCTTTCCTCGAATGGGATCTTCTAAAGCTTGACAGGGGTGGTAGATGTTGTAAGCTGGACGAGTGTTGGTATATGGGAGTGGAGTGGTGTGACGAAAAAGACACTGATTGCCTCTCCGTTGGAGATCTCCTTCTACGTCTAACTATGCCCATGAGAACAATTTTATCTAAATGTTCAGCCATGACAGGGCGACGATCAGGGAAGTCCATCAGGGTGGAGGCCGCCAACTGCCTGGCATACCTCCGTCTCTCCCTCTTGCCCACTTGGGTTGATACTCGAGCCTCTGAGACTCCCTCCCTACTGATCTGATCACTGAGACTCTTAGGAATCATGGACCTCAAATTAAATAATGCTTCAGACTCTGAGTGTCCATAGGATCTGCCAACCTCGTGAAGAACTGTCATAAGGATGGCATAGGGCTTCCTCCCCTCCCTAGCTGGTACCTCAAAATGTGTTGGTAGTAGAGGTGATGTAGAGATCCTCCTATAGTCCTCTTCTCCATCTGAGGCTGAGACGGGGTAAAACCTGCAGCCACTCAAGAGTGGAGAGGTGTCACGGGGAGAACCCTCCTCAGCAAAGTGGGAGGCAACATCGATCTCCCTGGCTTCTCACTCATGGTACTGCATGATCTTCCTATTTTTTTCTGCAGCTCTAGGTGTGGGTGAGCAAAGCAGAGCGAGAGCTGAAACCAACCTCAAAGGTAGGGGAAACTATCTCAAAGGCCAAGATAGCCTTCCCCTTTGGGGTGACCAAAGAGGAAGTAGTAGCCCTCAGTGGAGCTATGGTAGGGCACAGATGACTGAGTACGACACTACTAACCGTTAATCAGGTGTGGGAACCACAACAGCCTTCCTATTTAGTGAGGGGAACTCAGGGTCAGATGGAATATTGAAGCGTAGAAGTGGCGTCTGTCTGGCCACCTCCTCCCTGCTAACAGTCATGGGGGACTAGCCACTCACAAGTAACTCAAACAGCTTCGAAGCCATAGCTGAGCTGGATCAGATGGGTAGTATTCAAGGTGTGTATGGCATGATCCAAGGCTAGATCCACACTTGACAGGAAGGAGAAGATGAACCTGCTGAAAGACATCTTGACTGTACTGACTGAAGGCGGGGAAAGATTGAT
The DNA here is from genome assembly GCA_021442155.1 of Cymbidium sinense. Lineage (NCBI taxonomy): Eukaryota > Viridiplantae > Streptophyta > Magnoliopsida > Asparagales > Orchidaceae > Cymbidium > Cymbidium sinense. Next base: position 38,912,027 of record CM038232.1, on the reverse strand, counting down.
TATGCTGAAATCATTGGATTTGTTGAAACATAATTGAGTCAGACCCTTGCTTTGATATTTGTCTTCAATCATTGATTTCTAGATTGGATTTGAAATTTGAACCCACACTTAACAAATTTTGGTATTCTAAGTGGGGTTCATTGAATTTTTGGAGAGACTTTTCTATATGATTTTGATTTGGAACCCATACTCAACAAATTTAGATAGGTTGAGCGAGGTTCAAGTATTTGGAGAGACTTTGAAGATATAAATGTTGTATATTTTGTTTGAAAATTTTGTTTGGAAAACCTTTACTTAGAAAATTTTGGTATGCTAAAAGATTTTCAATTATATGTTTGAAAATTTTGTGAAAACACCTTTGTTAGTGATGATTGTTTGTTATGTGTGATATATGTTGATTTGATTTAAAAATGGGGCTCTTACTTGAAAATTTTAGGTATGTTAAGTAGGGCCCAAATATGTTTGATATATGTTTGTTGTTTATTGATATATGTGTTGATTTGATATGATTTGAGGAACTCTCATTTAATAAATTTAAGTATATTAAATGGAGTTCAATATATGTGTTTGATATTAGCTGATTTGATTCCTCTTATGGAAAAGAGGGGGAACTCTTATTTGACAAATATGGTATGTTAAATAAAGTTCAAATATATGAGTTTATGTTTTGATGTTTTGGAAGTGAGCTCCATGCTTAACAAATTTAGGTATGTTAGGATGAAGCTTACTTATGTGTTTGTTTGTTTGTTTTATATGTGGATTTGTTTTGAAGGTTGAATTCTCATTTAGCAAATATGGGTATGTTAGATGAATTCAAAATATATGTTGGACGTTTTTAGTTTTAATTTGATTTTTAAAAGTGCAATTCTCATTTAACAAATATGGGTATGTTAAATGGAATTCAAGTATGTTTTGCTTATCTTCATTTTTGTTTTGAAAAAGGGGAACTCCTATTTAACAAAATATAAATGTGTTAAATGGAGTACAATCATATCTTAATTTTGGTTTTGAAATAGAAGCTCCCATTTAAAAAATATGATTATGTTAAATGGAGTTTGGTTGTTTGATTTTATTTTGAAAATGTGTTTTTGAAAAATTCATTTTGAAATGAAAGGATTTCAATAATGTATTTTGTCAAAATTAAATCCTCATTTAACAAATTTAACTATGTTAAATAAGGTTTTGCTATTTTTATTATTTTGAAAAGAGATTTGAAAATTTTATATTTTGCAAGCTTTGTGTTATGTGAAGTGTGTAATTTCATTTTAAAAAGTGCTTTAGAAAAGTTTTGCAAAAGACTTTACTTATTTAGTTTGAATTTTTTTGAAATTTTCTTAATATGGGATGAACATTGCCTCACCAAGCTAGTGGTAAAGAGATTATAATTTTAGTCATCTCCTTTCATTAGTTGATTTATTTTTGTACTATTGGGGGACCCAATAGGGGTTTGAAGACATACATGGAGTGAGGTTCTAAAACTTAAATGATGATGGCTAGCTTTGCTTAAGGATGAAATAAGTTAAGTGCCAATGGAAAGTAAGATAGTCTCTAGCCTATATGAAATATTAAGTCCACTATCAATGCTTGGAGACAACAATTGTCTACTATATATGGAGAGAGGAACCATCTCGAATGGAGTCGCCAGAAAAATCTGTGGTATTTATTTTTGGTTGTAAGCGAGACACCACACAAATTTAAGGGGGTACTTATTAAAGTGGTCTTCGAATGTATATACTATCTTGATATACTATCTCAAAAGATAGGGATATCACCCTTTAATAGACCTAATCATCTAATAATAACCCCTAAGGCATGATGGGTCTTCGAATATACAAAAGATTTTTCCCCTACTTTATAAAGATTAATAAAGTAGGGTTTATATTAAACTAAGTTCTAAAGCTCCTTATGGGGGAACACCCCAAAATTAATTATATCCTAAAGAAGGTGATTTCCTTAGGAATACTCTTGATTAAAGTGGGAAATTATTGTCTCCAATGATTTCAAGGATAGACCTCAATAAATTGGCTATGTTGAAAAATCAAGCCTGAAAGATTAAAGAGAAGACTTATTTTGGAAGCCAAAGGAGATGAGCAGGGAATGCTCATGATATTAGAAAACCTAGTGACCATTCTAATCTACCCTATAATTGGGCTTTATATGTTTAAAATTGGAGAGAATTATTTGTATGAGTTAAATTTTATTAGATTGCTAGGGCTTATGATCCACCAACATAAGGATATGTAAATGCCTAAGTGATGAGAATTTTTGATTGTAACTCGAAGGAAATAGCAATCATAGATACTAAATCTTGGGAGCTTTAGCAAGAGCCAAAGCACGACCTAAATATAAGTGAAGATGGGTATAAGGTTTACGTCCATAAGAGAGAGTAAATCACGACTGGACTTATAACTACCTGGAGTAGCAGCCAGCTAACTCCTCCTATACTTTAAATCCATGTGGTCAAGTCTTATGATTTTGCAAGATAGTTGGGCTATTATTTATTTAGAAAGAGACTAAAGTCCTTAAAGCCACTCCCTATGAGACAACAGCATGAGTGGTATGAGTAATGACTTAATCTATAAATGTAAATCTTTTCAACTTTTATTTGATTTTGGACACTTCATTTTGACAAAGGCTTTGGGATTTTTTGTATGCCTAAATGCATGATGAAGTAAGTTATGGGCTAAATAAAGAGAGAAGAGGGTGAAGCTCCATCTATAGGGGTTGCTCTCATAGATCAAGCGGTCCTTATATGTGTAAGGATGGATACCCTCATTTTACAAGAGTGATTCAAGATGATGCATGATGTGAAACATACAACATTCAGCTAAAGGATTGCAAAATCTTTTAATTATCTTGATTTAATGCCTAAGTTTTATGCGAGGTTATGAATTATTTAAAACTTTAGTTACGAGTTGTAGTTGAGTAAAAGATTTATTTTTCCCTAAGAGCCTAATCGGATCCAAGCCACCCATTAGGACATCATTCATGAAGAAATTAAGGAAAACATGATGTTTCTTTTATGCAATTTAAACATAACATCAATCAATTTTATAAATCTAATGCAAAAGAATAAGAGGAAGCCGTGGTGGGTACCGCCATACAATTCAAAAAGACAAAATAAGTAACCGAGCTCAACCCTCATAAAACCTAGAATATGAAAGAATAATTATAATTTATAAATGATAAATGCTATGGGGTGTCTTCAAACCTTCAAGTCTTCATGTCTTCATTTCTCCATTTCTTCATGTCTTTTCTCCTTTGATTTGGTAGGCTTCAAGGCATCACATGGCACCCTAGGACTAAGCATTTTGGCCAATGTTCATCCTAAAATCCCATAACACTAAACTTGATTCCTAATGCAAAATTACATTAAAAATAGGAAAAATAAATCTAACTACACCTACAAAATAAGTGTTAGCTAAAGACACATACAATCCAAGCAGTTATATTTGTAATTTGGACTTAGCACCCTGCACATGGGTAACCATGCCCACATGTCCAAATTTGGATTATCCTTAGGGGCTTAAGAAACCTACAAAAGAGAGCATTTATATTTATTTTAAACACCCCTTAAGCACAATCTCCTGCATAAAACATGATTAAGCTAATCACGGCCTAACATCTAGTCTACGAAACATACACCCTAACATCCATTTTAAAATAATACATCATAAAATAAAACATACAGTACACCATGCACCGTCCTAACATAAAGCTAGAAATGGTGACTTAATTCTAATGTGTGTATAAAGGCTTGTGCGGTATGTCGTAACTAGGCATTAAGGTTACAATTTTTTAAATGCGAAAGGATGTTTAATCACAAGAGGTTGATTTCACTTTAAGTGGTTTAATTGATTTGATAATTTTACTTAGTGTTTTATTTTATTTCATTTGACTTACACTTAGCAACTAAGTGTTATAAAGAGAAGAAAATGAGAGGATTACTCTCTTTTGTCTCTACCTTAAGTCATTTTCTAAAGCATGTTAATTTGATTTAGTTCTCTTTAGTGAATGACTTATTACACATTTTAAATTAATCATAAGTTTGAGTTTACTTTAAATAATTCTATTCAATATGAAAGGCATCTGAAGATTAATTTTATTGGATTACTATCACATGACATGTGTAAAAGCATTCCTTTCCATCACATATAACAGGCATATGATTAAGTCCTAATTATACCTACACATGCAATATATTTTAGCATACTTGAATGATGGATGTGAGTATGTATATTTAAAGTTTATACTTTCCTATTTGATTGGTTTATTTTATCATATTAATTTAAAGCTCTATCTAAATTCTTATACAAAAATACATAGGGATGAAATTAAATAGGTACATGCCATTGTTAATCAGGGAAGTGAGGTAATCAAATGACCTCCTTGGGCTAGCTAAAGCCTTGTATTCTTGGGATGTCCAAACTATATACCATTTGCATTCAAACCATATGTAAATTTGCATACATGAACATAAGAAAGAGAGCTCAAATCACATGATCAATTAATGATCACTTGAACAATTGCAAATACATGTATTTTTAATAATAAAAAAATTACCATTCTCTAATTAAATACACACATGTATGTATAAAAGACATAAGAAAGTATGTGCCTTTATTAAACCAGGGAAGTGAGGTAATCACATGACCTCCTTGGGGCTAGCTAAAGCCTCGTATTCCTGAGATGTCCGTACTATATACACACTTCTCTTAAATACATACACATGTATTCATAATTAAGAGAATGAAAATCATGCAAAAAGTGATATTTAATTTAATTGAATCATTTATGTATATGAATTTAACCTTTATCCAAATTCTAGTATTGAAATACATAAGAATGAAATTAAATGGAGTACGTGCCATTGTTAAACCAGGGAAGTGAGGTAATCAAATGACCTCCTTGGGGCTAACTAAAGCCTCGTATTCCCAGGATGTCCAGATAATATATCCATTAACATTCATACTTACATAAATCAATACATGAATAAAAAGAAGGAAGCTTCACTTCATACACTTAAGCTATAATCACATACATCTCCCATGTATTTATAACTAGCATTTATAGCATATGTAATCATTCATTTATAAGTTTTGAAAGATAAATTTGGATTTAATAGTGATAATAGCCACACATATACTAAATTAAATCAACACATGCAAACTTGACATAAAGGAAACCATTTAATTTAATTAATTTTGTAAAAGATGAATGCATGAGTTAAATGACATATAACATTTAATATGATTAGGGAGGAATAAATAAACATAAACATATGATTTCATTCAATCAAGTTAATTCCTAAGGATAATCATATCAAATAAAATCATTTAAAGCAAACAAAAGCTTTTTAATTTGATTTTTTATTTGATTTAAGGAATGTGTGAAGAACTTTTCTAATCTTAATCCCATCCCATGTCTGTGAGTTAATTTGATTTAATGAGAGGTAATTAGGTTGACTTTATGAATTAATTCAGTCAAGGTATGAATTAAATCAGTTAATTAACCCTTACCTATGTTACCTTAAAGTAATTAACTAAATAACTATCAGTCAATGTGATCTGCAAATGAATTGAAAAGTAAACTAGCAATAGTCCTAGGAAATGAAAGGGACTAATGCAATTGGCTCATAATTAATAATTAATTAAGCTTAATGAACTTAATTAAGTACATTTATGATTTTCCCACACATGTGAGCTAACCATAATTTTCTTAATTATCTTTAGGCTATTGAACACCTAAAGATCTACCTATGAATTAATTAAGGAAAATCATATATGATTGCATTTTTGATTTGATTAATCAAGTCATTAATTAATTAATTAATTTCTTTTTACTTAATTTCACAAGTTTGATTAATTATCCTTTGAATGAAATGGGCCTAAGGGGAAAAGATTGGGAAAGAGGTCCTAACCTAGTTCCATGAGTCCTGTCATTCAATTAAATAAAATTTGATGTGATTTGAGCTTTAATTTAACTATTTGATTAATTAATTAATTAATTGATTACTCTTTAATTACCATTTCTTATATAAAATGAGAGGGGTTTAGGGAAGAGAGATTAGGAAAGAGGTTCTAACCCAATTCTATAAGCTCCTCATTGTTAGGCAGTGCTTAAGGAACCCAATCAATCAATTAATTACTATTTACATGCTTAATTAACACTTAATTAAGTTAAGAAGGTAATTAAGGCTTAATCAATAATTTTCCCAATTAATCAACTAATAAATCCCAAGATAAATAAGGGAGGCAGAGGTCATCCCCCTAAACAATCTCATAAAGTTTGAGGTTAATTAGTTAATTAATTAAGAAGTAATTAAGCTAATTAATTTTTTAATTAAACCTTAATTATGCTCTGATTACTATTCAAAATCAATTAGGATAATTTTAATGGATTCTTCTCTTAAATATCTTTAAAATGAGCTTTTATTTGCATTTTTTTAGATCTTTCTATGATTTGTTATGAATGTATGAAGTTTCAGCCTTAAAAATGGATTAATTAGCCTTAATTAAGCCTAATCTCATTGGTGCCACATGGCGCACTAACTCAATGCATTTTTCACGTGGTGCCATGGGATTGGCTATTTAAGTTGTTACATCCCGCGCTGAGTCAGCTGGCGGTGGGATGCGCTATTGATCTCTGCCACTTAATCTCGGATCAGACGGCACAAATCAATCCTGCAGTTAATAATGGCTCGAATTAGATGGATCTTACATGATCTAATCATGGATGTCTGTTTTGTTCATGTAGAATAGATGATAAATGATCATCACCTTGAGAGCGATAAAAGACAGAGGTCGTCCACCATTGATCATTAGATCCGAGCTCACTCGAGCTCGGATTGGGTCCAAATGGAACCCACAACATTGCACGAGGGATCTAAGAAGATCAAACAGCTAAGATCAGCTCACATGCACATTTTCTTTATAAAAGACCCACACATTTTAAGCTAGAGGTCAATTTTCATGGAATTACCTCACCAAACCTAAGATCGGCAGCTCGTATGCTTGAGGTAGCTTCGTCTAGTAAAGACAAGGCCTTGTTGAGTAGCAATTGAGCTGATTCCACATGGATTGCTCGGGTGGCCAAGATCCCTGCTTTGGAGCTTCAACTTTGATCAAAATCCTAGCTCTGACAATCCTAGAGCCTCGGGGGTGGGGGGGATTCATTTGGCTTCGACGATGTGCGTGGAACGTGTGTGCAAGAGAATTTTGATTTTGATTGATAGATAAGGGAGTTTGGATGGAGAGATAAGTGCCCTATTTTGGCTTCGCTCGGGAAGGGGGAATCTGAAGAGGGGAGGCCTTGAGAATGCTTGAGAGCTTGCTAGGGAGTTCAAAATCACTTTAGGAGGCTTGAATGAGTTGAATATTTGTATTTCTCATGAGAATTGAGGGGGTATATCTCTTGATTGGCCGTGATGGATGGACGGGATAAATTCCCCATTTTTTTCAGGCCAGCTGTCGTCAGGGTACTGAAGTTGTCCCCATCAAGTCCACATGTTCAGATTGAGTGGAGGAAAGCTTAGCAGGTGGCTCAAGGAAGCATGTGGTGCCCTTTGTCCATGGGGTTCTCAATTTGTGAGGGAGGTGAGTTAACTCACCTCCCTTTGGTCCATGGAAATCCAAGCCCACTTAGGGTGGTCTAGGTGGTTAGGTCAAACCCCAAAGTGGGTGCCTGATGGTTGCCAAGGTTGATAGAAAAGTAAACTCTGCTAATTTTGGCAAAATCCCATGTTGGGAGGCATAATCAAGGGATATTTGCCTTGGTTTTGGCTCCAATTAGGTTTGGGATAGTTTTGGGTTGACCCAAGATGGGTTTGGGTTGGGTTAGGTCAGCTCCTAAGGTGTCATGGCTTTGTTTCAAAGGATTTAGCTCAATTTGAGTCATATGAGTCATGTGGGGTTAGGTTGACCAATTGGTCAAATTGGGTCAAACCAAGGCTTGGGTTAGGTTCAAATTATGATTTGAAGAGTTTTGGTTCAAGTGGTTTCAATCAATTTGGCCTAGGTTTAATTTTGGTTCATTTGGAATCAAATGGGTCAAATGGGTCAAGTTGACCAATTTGATAAAATTGGCCAAATTAGCTTGGGTTGGGTGTTAGTTTAAGTTCAATTGGTCAATTGGATAGGATTGTAGGCTTTGGTTTGAATCAATTTGGATTTAATCTAAATTTTGGTCAATTTTTATCCTTTAGGTCAATTTGGACTAAGTTGGTCAATTGGATTCAATTGGCCAAATTGGGTTTAATTATGGCTTTGGTCAACTTCAATAATCAATTTAGAATGAATTTGAGCCATTGGTTACAATCAATTTGGGTTGGATCATGATTTGACCCATTTTGGCTTTTTAGGCCAATTTGGGTCAACTTGGGTCAAATGGCCAATTTGGGTCAACTTAGGTCAATTGGGCTTGGTTTGGCTCAATTGATGGTCAAGTAATCTTTAATCAATGATTATGAGTTGTTGTGAATCAATAGTTTCAATTGATTTGGTGTATGATGAATTTTGGCTAATTTGAGTTTCATATGGGCTAAGGGTTGACTTGGTCGAATGACCAAGTTGACTTAGTTTGACCCAATTTAAGGCAATTGATCATCCTAGAGTGATCAATAGTCATGGTATGAGGTTCAGATGGGCTTGGTTCAATCCAATTTGGGTTGGATTAGAACTTGGTTCAAATGGGTTCTTTAGGCTATCTTGGGTCAAGTGGACCTAAATGGGTCAATTGGCCTAGTTTTGGTTTGATTAAGGTCTAGTTGAATTTACATATGAGCATAGGATTGAAATATAAATCCAACTACAGTCAATTTGAGCTATAATGGGTTTTTGGTTCATTTAGAATTTTTAAGCCAAAAGGGCTAAGTTGGGCTTGACTTGGGTTGATTTCAATTTGGTTAGATGATTATAAGTTTCATTTATATTTGGATAGATGATTGAAGGAATGATTGATTCAAGAGAAAATCCATTGATTTTGGCTTGATTTAGATGGGTTTGGTTAAGTCCAAGGAATTGGCTTAAAGAGTTTAAATTAGGTTTTGATTAGATTTTGGATTTGGTTTTGGCTACTTGAAAGTATATTTCATTTATATTTGGGAAGATAATTTAGTATATAATTGACTTATGAGAAAATCACTTGAGTTTGGAGTGGTTTGAAGATAAATTTGACTAAGCTCATGAAGGCAGGTCAAAGGGCTTAGAAGATAATTTATTTTAGTTTGATTTAATTTCTATCATTGGAATGTGGGTTTCATTTATATTTGTGAAGATGATTGGATATATAATTGATTCACAAGAAAATCAATTGATTTTGGTTTAAATTTGGCTAAGCTCATGGAGGCAGGTCGATATGGCTCAAGAAGGGTCTTGGCTTGATTTGATTTAGTTTGATTTGATTTTGATCATTTGGCTATGAATTTCATTTATATTTATGAAGATAATTGATGGAATAATTGATTTGTAAGAAAATCAATTGAGTTTAATTTGATTTGAAGGGGATTTTGGTTGGAGCCTGGATATGATCATAAGTTTCAATCATTTGAAGTTGAATTTGAATTTGAATTTGATAAATGATTGAGAGGTTGAATTGATCTTTGAGAAAATCAATTGAATTGATTTGGATTAGACTTGGCTAAGGTTAAGGCCATGGAATTCAATCATAAGGCTTATGGAGGATTTTGAACTTGGATTTGATATTGGGATTGATTATGAATTTTGGAAATTTGAATTTGGGGTTTGATTTGAAAAGGATAACATGGATTGGGTCTAAGCTAGGGTAGGCAAGTCTCCCTAAATCCCTAAGGCATAACATACCCATATGACCAACCCTTCTGAGCCTCTAGGCTTAGGTTAAGTATTCACCTAATCACTAGAAGTATCTTAAGACTAAGAAATTCTCAGTGTCTATAAAAGTCTAGATCTATGATGAGGAGGTTGAGAACTCCAAAAGTGAGGTCAATAATTGGCCTACATGAGTTTAAAGTGTAAGAGGTGTTAGATGGCAGCCACTTAAAGCTATTGTAAGTCCAAAAGATTTGGGATAGGTTATCCTCTCTTGTGGAGGTAGATGATTATGTCCCATTTTCATGTAGATTTAGGTCAAGCTCTAGCTTGTGCTAAAGCACTCTAGATTTAGGTTCTGAGATTACTTGTTTTCTTCGAACTACTAGTATAAATCATCACCTCTTATGCATTTTCATAATCTTGTATTTATGGACTATAAGCCCTAACATTTAATAAAATTCTAACTTACATCAAAATAAGATCTCTCATTCAAATATATAAAGCCTCACTATAGGATAAATTGGGGTGCTCTCTAGGCTTCCTGGTATCATGAGTGCTCCCTACTCATCTTCCTTTGGAATCCAAAATAAGTCTTTCCCATTATACACTCCCACTTGATATATATATATATATATATATATATATATATATATATATATATATATATATATATATATATATATATATATATATAATCCTTTGAAAGTCTAGCCTTGAAATCTTTGGAGATATGATTGACTACTTTAATCGAGAGTTTTCATAGGAAATCTCATTTCTCAGGATGTAATGAACTACGGAGGCTTGCTTCCATAGGGAACTAAAAAATCTGACATAAAATAAATCTTACTTTACTTTCCATGTAAAGTAGGGGAAATATCTTTGGTATATATGAAGACCCATCATGCCTTAGGAGTCCTTATTAGATGATTAGATCCATTATAGGGTGATGCTATAATCTTTCATTATGATACACTATACCTCAATGTCGTACTTGATCACTTCAATAAGTACCCCTAAGATCTGCGTGGTGTCCACATGACACCAAATTAAAACACCATAGATTTTTTGGCGACTCCACCGGGGATAGTTCCTCTCTCCATCTTTAGTATTTGATCATTGTATCCAAATAATGATAGTAGACTTGTATTTTATATGAGTTCAAGACTATCATTCTTTCCATTAGGCACTTTACTTATTTCATCCTTAAGCAAAGGTGACCAACATCCTTTAGGTTTTAGGACCTCACTCCAAGTAGATCTTAAAATCCTTATTGGGCCTCCAATAGGTAAAAGAAAATTAATCAAAGAAAATTACCCAAAATAAATCAAACAAAATCAAGAACCTTATACCACTTGCTTGGTAAAGTAAGGCTCATTCAACATTCTCCAAGAATCCAAAAAAATTCAAAAGAAGAGTAGAAAACTTTTCCTCCAAAGTCTCAAATCTTTCCAACAAATTTATGAACCCCATTTAACATAATCAGATTTGTTAAATGAGGGTTCCAACTCAATAAATCAAAATTAAAGTCAACAACAAAACAAGAATCTAACTCCAAGTCTCTTTTCAATAGTACAACAAAGATCTCAGCCCCGCTTTCTTCCTTCAAGCTTTTAGTCTCACCATGTCGTTCGTCAAGTTGATCTTTTTTTCTTGTGGTATGAATTTGTGCCTAGATCAGGCCATACTCACCACTGTCCCTATCATCAAGTTTGGTCTTGGCTTTGAACACTTCAAAGTCACATTTGAGGGATCTGCCCTCACCATAGTTAGCAAAGAGGAGGTGGCAGACAAGAAACCACTCCTACAATTTGACTTGCACTCTAATACTGAGTTCCCCTATTCAAAGAGGAAGGCTATAGAGATTCCCTTGCCAGTTGTGATAGTTGTGTCTACCGCAGTTTTAGTCCAGACTAGTACCACCTCTGTCATTTCCCCTGTCTCTAAGAGGAAGGCTATCTTTGCTTTTGAGATAGTCTCTCCTACATTCGAGGTCGGTTCTAACTTCCGCCCCGCTCCATTGACTAAGACCCAACATCGTAATAAGAACAAAAAAATTAAAAGACATTACAAGCATATGACGAAGGAGGTAGAAGAAGCATCTCATGTGGATGAAGAGGGATCCCCTTGTGAGACCTCTCCCCTTCTTGGTGGTAGTAGGTTTCACTCCCTCTCAACTTCAGAGGGAGAGCATGACATCAAAAAATTATCAAAGACATCAACCCATGAAAGCTAGGAGAGACAGACAGAGAGCATAAAGGTTACCATCAACATACTGAACTTGAGACCATCACCAAAAGAAAGCATTCAGAATGAAAAATCTATCGATCATGATAAGATTGTTCTTATCGGTTCTAGCTATAGGAGGAGATCTATGACAAAAAGGCAGCCGGTGTCACCCCCATTATACCGCTCTACTCACCGACCACCTTCACCAGTCCATGTTCCCCCATCTAAAATGCCCACCAAATTCCACAAACCCGCATCTAGAGAGAGAGCATCCCCCTTAGTGATCCGGCTATATCCCAAGGACCACACTTCATCCACTCCACCAGTTGGGGTGAGGCCAAGCTCCCCTGCTCAACCTTCCATCTCAGCAGCGGAGAGGAAGGAGTGGCAGTCTAAGAGTGTCATGGTCGCTCCACCACCACAGTTGGAGAAGAAGGAGGAAAGGGATACCGAGGTGACCCCCATGATTGCCGAGTCAATCAGAGCTAGCACTCCGCTTGTGCAGAACATTCAGTGCATCACTTCTATAGAGCCCAGTCTAATGGTCAATCACCAGTCAGCTTATGTCCTAGTAGCATTGGGTCGGGTGGATGACCGATCTTTAAATGATATTCTAGAGGACTATCGTGTAGTGAGGCAGATAGTCGGGGATGATCAATCTAATCAAGTGGAGGGTATGATCGATTTCAACACCAATGAAGATGACCTTTTTGATGACATAGCAAAAATTCATATGGTTAATACCCAAGGATCCTTGTATAAGGAGCAGCCTAGCTAACAAGGCATTGTAGTTGAGGAAGGTGATGCATCAGACTCAACTCAATGCCTCCTCCAACAAATCAAGAAGAAAGATGATCAGATTGATAGAATTAAGAGAAGGGTAGAGGAGTTAATGGCAGTGGTCTTAGCCTTGTAGAACCAAGCCCCAGTTTCACAACCTTCTCCCATGGAGGCCGATTGTCCTAAGCTAGCACACATCATAGATCATCCCAAGAGCACTCCCAAGGATGAAGACATCGATAGTTTGCATAGGAAGCTCACTGATAGCACATCCATGCATGAAAAAGGCAATAAGTAGTTGGTGGGGTAGTAAAGAAATCCTTGGTGCAAGCCTAAGGAAGCTCATCTATTCCAAAAGGTAGACCCTACCTAGAGGAATTTAATGTAGTTCAATACCCAAAGGGTTTTGTGTCATAATCCTTTAAGGTCTTTGATGGCGGTGGGAACCAAAAGCCACACATAGCACACTTCTGAGCTAATTATTGCAACGTTGGTGGTAGTGATGCTTTACTCTTCCAGTAGTTTATCAGTAGCCTTTCAAGGGTCACAATTGATTGGTATGCTGAACTGCCCAATAGTTTGGTGAGATCCCTTGTAGAGTTAAAGTAGCTCTTCATCAAGAGATTTGTAGGAGCTCAATAAAGGGTAACTGTAGGGGACTTCATTAAAGAGAAGTATAAGCCAAACGAGCCTCTAGTTGATTATATTCTTAGATGGCACAACCTAAGCAAGAAAGGCAAACCATAGCTACAAGAGCAGCATGCCATTTAGATTCTACTTAAGAATATCCATGGTCTGATCACCTTCATGCTCAAATGTTTTACCATAAAGACATTTAAGAAATTAATCAGTAAGATGACTAACCTACAAGAGAAAGCCAAACAGTTACCCTTCTCAGATTAGTCATCTAAGCCCAAGCCTCAAGGTCTTTGAGAAGAAGCCAGAAATTATAGTGGCAGTTGATAAGGGAAAGCAGCTAGTGAGAGCACATTTTGAGAGGCCTAGAGTCCAATAGCCTCCATGACCGCCTCCTCTTCCACTACCTCGACCGCCACAAAGGCCAGTACCACAACAACCTACCTAGCAACGGTACCAATATCGACCTCCAAGTAGCTATTTTCCACCTACTCTTAGCTACAAGCTCAACAAGCCCTATTCATTCAAGAGGGAGGTAGTTAGGAAGATCTTCAATAACTTTTTGAAGAAGCCTGATTTTTAGCTACCCGAGCCTAGAAAGCCGAATAAAGTGGGAAGGAGTGATGAACTTAACAACTACCCCTACCACCGCATGTTAGGCCATGTCTTAGAGAAATGTTTCAATTTCAAGGATTGGCTTGAGCATAGCTACAAATCGAGAGCTATAGTTATCCCCAAAGAATACTTAGCAGAACAACCATCCAATTCCATTAATGTAGTCTTTAAGGATACATCTGATCCTCTCAAGATAAAAGAAGTTTGGGATATCTCTTTATCTCATACCTCTAAGAAAATAAATTCTAAAATCAAGAAAATTTCTCTGCATGTGCCTGATTCATCTCAAACCTCCAACATCAAGGAAGGTTTGTTAGTTATGAAAGATAACTCGGGGAGGGTGGAAGTCCAACAACAGCAACATCATCCTTCACTTGCCCAGGATAGATCCGTAGCATAACCACCATCTTAGTTTAGCATTCCTCCTTCCCCCGTTGCAGCTACTATCTCCACTAGCTCCTCCACCTTCAATAGGAGCATTGTTTCTACGGATGAGAGCATCAAACTCCTCACCCCGCCTACTTTACTTGATTTCTATTATGTACCTCCCCAAAATTAAGAAAATCAATAAAGAAGATTGATTCAGCTTACATCTTTTCCACTTTTAATGATCTCAGTGATTTTATTCTCATAGAAAGTTCTCCAAGTCAAAATAATAACAATTCAAATAAATTTAATCAATCCCATTCCAATTCAAAAATGGATTTCCCTTATCTGAATCATTAAGGTTCACCTCTTGAGATTGATTTAAAGTCATTCAACTCTATTGAACCTTTAGGAGAAGCTGTAGGTATACTCGATGAGTAGGTAGAACTTTCCACAAGCTCCTCACAAGAAGTCATCGAAGTCAACCTCAGAAGTGGTAAAGTTCTACCTCCTAGGGTAGCACCTCAAGTTAAAGGTAAGCAGGTCATTGGTTCTAATGAACATACAACCCCTCTACAAGATGATTCACCCTTGCATATGCTTATGGAGGACCATCCCAAAGTCCACTACAATGTCCTTGCATATCTTAGAAAGTTATTAGGTAAGTTAAGCATATATGATGCCCTAGTCTTATCCAAAGATACGAGGGAATCATTAATCAAAGCTTTGCTTAATCTAGAAATATGCTTAGCTCAATTGACTGATACTAGAGAGGAAGCATGATTTTCAAAGGAGATCCTAAGAGTCACCTTCACAGATGAAGGCTTACTTCTAGGGATGATAGAGCACAACTGTCCCCTCTACATTATAATGGATGTTGGCAGATTCAGTCTATCCAGAGTTCTAGTTGATCTAGGTGTATCAATTAACATTATGAGTCTAAGAATCCTTGCCTACTTGAGGAGAGAGAGTCTTAAGCTCCATAGTGTTACCTTAAGAGATATATGATTGGAAAATAAAAGTTGTTTTATAAAATAGATTCGAATACATCTTTCAATACTTTGCTCAAGTGACCGTGTATATATGAGAAAAACATATGTCCATCCTCTCTACATCAGTGCATCAAATTCTTGAGAGGTGAAATTGAGTATTGTGTCAAAGGAGAACTCAAGCCATTTATAGTTCATATGGTTGGGATATATGAGGATGCAGCCTACTACCTCCCTAAGAAGTAAAATGTCTTCTCTCGTGACCTTAGTCAAAATGAAAATGAAATTGAAAAAGAAAATAAAAAAGGAAAAGAAAATGAAATAAATGAAAATGAAAATGAAAAGACAAGGGAATGAGAAGAAGATCTTAGGGAGGATGTAGAGCCTGAGATTAAATTCCACCCACAGTTCATTACTCTATTCGAACAAGTGGGGAGGATGACCCGACCTCCACTAGGATGAGGAAGAGACAAGTCTAGAGGGAGTCCTAGAGTTGGAAGGCCTCCATAATTACCACCTACCAAAAGATTTGTTCTACCATCTAAGAGTACACCTGATATCTATATAAATTTAGGATCTAGTTCAGAGGATGATTCCTATGTAGTTAGCCCACTAGCCAGCTCTTCTCGATAGTAGATCCCATTGGAGGTGACACTCGTGCCCGACAGTGATGAAGACCAGGTCGCTAAGCAAAGCATTAGTGTATCCAAGTCTTTATTATGTGAAACTGTCAAACACTAGGTGAGAACCTTAGCTCTAACACCACTTTTCTCATAAAAAGTTGAGGGTTTAGTACTTGAGAAATCCCCCCAAAACATGTGCAATTACCAATATCCAAAGGTTTTATCCAGGAGACACATCATCAAGTCAAGAAGTTAATGTAAAACTTGAGAATGACTCATTCAAAAAATTAATAGAATTACCTTTTGATTGATACTCACCTTGTGTTCTTAATTTGGCAAAGAAAGGTTTAATTCCACATACATAGTCTAAGAACATGTTAGAATACTTTGAAAGGTTATGAAATAACAAATGCAAGAGCTCTCAATCGAGACCAGGACTAGGCTTCGATACAGTGGGCCCAGTCGATAATGATGATTACTTCTTGGTCATCATCAATCATTTAGAATGTGATAGAATCTTCTCAAATCACATTAATTCATATGATGAGGTGTGCTTAGAAACTTCAGATGATCTAGATGATGTTTAAGTCAAAGATGCACATCTAGAATTTGAAGAAGAAATTAAATCAACCATTGAAAAACTCAAAGAAATCAACTTGGGGACTGAAGACAATTCACGCTCAACATACATCAACACCTTGTTGAATGAATCTGAAACCAATGGCTTAGTTAGGCTACTCACTGAGTTTAAGGAATACTTTGCATGGAGTTATGAAGAAATGCCTAGATTAGCTCCTGATGTAGCAGTTCATAAGCTAGTGATATAGCCTAACACTAATCTCATCAAGCAAGCTCCTAGACGCATGCGATTAAACATTGAACAATATGCCATTTTTGAAGTCAAGAAACTGATCGATGTTGTTTCATCCGAAAGGAGAAATATCACACTTGGTTGGCTAGTGTTGTCCCAGTTAAGAAGAAGAATAAATTAATTTGCATATACCTCAATTTTAGGGATCTTAATAAGGCATGCCTAAAAGATGAATTTCCACTATCAATACCAGAACTGATGGTGGACATTATCTCACCTCATGCAGTCTTCTCTTTCATGAATGGTTAATTTGGATATAACCAAATAAAGATGGCACCTGAAGATGAAAAGAATGTTGCTTTCATAACCCCATTCGTAATCTATTATTATAAGGTCACGCCTTTCGCCCTTAAAAATGCTAGCGCCATATAGTGGCGGGCCATGACTCGAATCTTCAATGAACTCATTCACCACCAAGTCGAATGCTACATCGATGATCTCATGGTCAAAAGTAAAGAAAAAGAAGACCATCTCCTTGACTTGAGAGTTGTTTTTGAGAGGTTAAGATAATATAACCTCAAAATGAACCCTCTGAAGTGTGCATTCGGAGTATCTTCAAAGAAGTTTCTTGAGATTTTAGTCTAACACCACAAAATAGAAATCAACCTAGAGAAGATTAAAGAGATATTAGAAATGCCACCTCCTAAAAGTCTAACTCAACTCAAATCATTCCAAGGGTGGTTGACGTATGTAAGACACTTTATATCCAACATATCGAGTAGATTCCAATCATTTTCAATAATTGTCAAGAAGGATGTCAAGTTCAATTGAGATGACAAGTGTCAGCATGCCTTCGAGAGCATTAAACAGTATCTCATGATGCCGCCAGTCCTGGCTACTCCTATCATGGGCAAACCTCTCATACTCTACACTACTATAATGGATGACTCATTTAGCGCTTTGTTGGCAATGCCAATGATGAAAGAAAAGAGAACACACTATACTACCTTAGTCTTCATTTGATATTTATTGAGGCAAATTATCCACCCATTGAGAAGCATTGCCTAGCTTTGATCTTTGCAGCCCAAAAGCTACGATACTATATGCTTTCTCATAAAGTAAACTTGATTTCTAGAATCAATCTACTGTAATATCTCATGACATGACCGACACTATCCGGATGATTAACACAATGATTCATGATCTTATCACAATTTGATATCATATTTGTCCCCCTCTGTGCAATGAAAGGACAAGCACTCGTGATTTTTTAGCAGTGCAACCACTTTCTATAAATTATCTGCTCAGTGATGATCTTCTTGATAAACAAATCATGAACTTAAGGGACAATAATATTCATCATTGGGAGATGTACTTTGATGGTGCGGCTTCCTCTTAAAGAGGAGAAGAACCACATTCTACTCTTCCAAGCAAGGCAGGGGTAGGAATAGTTCTCTTAAACTAAACCACGATATGATGAGATTTTCATATCATCTATCCAAACTTTGCACCAACAATGAAGTTGAATGTGAGGCTTTGATTACTGATCTGGAGTTAGATATCTCGCTAGGCATTTAGAACATTAACATCTTTGGGGATTCTCAACTAGTGGTCAATCATATCATTAGGTCCTATAAGATCTTAAAGCCCATATTCCATCACCATCACAAGTACATCATGGAGTTGCTAGCTCAAGTTCTAGAAGTTACCATTTACAAAATTCCTCAAAGAAAAAATGTCATAGCTGATGCCTTAGCCAAGCTTCCCAAGGAATTGACATGTCCGAAAGATGAGTCCATATCAATAGAGGTCCAGAATAGATAAGTCCTATCTCTTATTGATGTTGAACTCATCGATAAATACTCTCTTGAAGGGGAGGTTATCGTTGCCAAAAAAGATGAAAATTTGGATTGGAAGCACTACCTCAATAGAAGTCCCAAGCTCATTAGACAAAGCAGAGGGCACTATCCTATTCCCTCATGGATGGCATCTTATACTGACGGTTCTTTGATCATATGTGTTTGCATTATTTAGGCAAACATGAAGCCAATAAGAACGTGACTGAGGTACACTCAAGATTATGCAAAGCTCATCAATCCAATCCTAAGATGAAAGTAAAAATCAAAAGGTTTGGATATTATTGGTCGACGATAATCACATATCGCATGAACGTAGCGAAGCGATGCCACCAATGCCAGATATATTGAGCGGTCCTACACTAGTCACCCAACATTGGCCTCATGTCCATTCGAGTGTTGGGGTACCAACATATTGGGTTCGATCGATCCTCTTCCAAGGGTCATCGATTCATCCTTGCAGCTACGGACTACTTTTCCAAGTGGGTGGAGGCGATTCCACTCAGGGAGGTCAAAGCTCAACATGTGTTGCAGTTCTTTAGGAACCATATCATATATAGATTTGGGGTACCGCACTAAATTATATCCGATAATGGTACTGCTTTCAAGAGCACCAAATCAATAACTTTGTCGAGAGATACAACATAGATAGGAGGTACTCTACTATCTACTACTTGTGAGTAAACGGTTTAGCAGAAGCCTTCAATAAAGGTTTCATCCAAATATTCAAGAAGACACTCGACGACAATTAGCAATAGTGGCATAAGCAATTAGTTGAAGCTTTGTGAGATTATCGTACCACCTATAGAACTTCAACCCAATCTACCCCATTCTTCTTGGTGTATGGGTCCAAAGCTATTCTACCATTAGAAGTCCAACTCCCATCACTAAGGATAGATGTGGGTAGCAAAATTACAGCTGAGCAAAATGCCAAGCTACAGTTAGAAGAACTCGAAGGTTTGGAGGAAAGACACTTATGAGCGTGCCAAAATCTCAAGTTGTACAAAGCAAAGATGATTCAAGCTCACAAATTGGTTCGCCCTAAAACTTTTCAAATATGAGAGTTTGTTTTAGTTCTAAGGAGACAAATTGTTGCCCATTGCAAGATATGAGGCAAATTTGAACCCACTTGGGAAGGCCCTTTCACCATAGAATAGGCCTACTGAGGCAGATCTTATCAACTCATCAGCCACAAAGGCAAACATCCAGCGCTTCCTATCAATGGGCTTTACCTTACAAATTATTATCCATTAACAATGTTTAAAATAAATTTACATCAATTAAATTCCATTTCAATCAAACTTCTCTCTAAATTGAAATGTCTCTAAATTGTCAAACTTTTGTGGTGTGTTTAGGGTAGGTATAAAAGAACTTGAGTGGCATCCTATCCCTCATTAGCACAACACAAATAAAAAATTTCATACAAACACAAACCCAATTTGCTTCAAGCTACTTTGAATTGAGGCAAGACCCCTAACTACCCTCACCTAGTAGTTGCTCTAGGTCAAGCTCAATTCACTACCTAGCTAGAGATTCTCCCCAGTGGTCTTTCTGCTTAGGAGGATGTGAGTCCTCATGCTTTCTTCTTAGCTTAACCACTATAAACTGATGAGAACCTTGTCAGTGCAGTATGCCTTATTGCATGATCAATAAGTTACCTTGATATTGGCTTCATTTAAGAGGATGTGAGTCCCTGAGCTTTCTTCTCGACCTAATCGTCGTGCACTGCTAGGTCTAACTTTATATCTAAGGATTAGGGTAAAACCCCTAGTGGCTCCTCATCCTCCTAACTACTTCAAGCTTGGGTCTAGTCCTTCTTCATGACTCCCCATTTAGTAGTCACCCTAGGTCAGATAGTAGTTGTCTAGCTGACGATAGACTATCTTTATGGTCTACTTATGAAGATGTTCTGATGGTTTCTTCCTAGATTGATCATCGCAAACCAACGGGCACATTAGGTTGGCTAGTGTTTGCCTTCGAGCAACCCTCACGTAGTAGATAAGCCAGTGTGAGAGTCCCCACGCTTTCTCCCTGAGTTAGCCACCATATACCTAGAATCTTTATATTTCATGGATTTAGATAAGACCCCTAGAGGCACCTTCCCTGTGGGCATTCTATTTGGGTTACATCTTCATGACCCCATTTAGACATGACCTAGGTTACTATTGGATTAGGCGGTTCCCTTTTGGTAACCACCCTCATGGTTGGAAGCTCTATATCTGGGATGTCTGGACTATCCCAGGCGGTAAATATGAGAAAGGCCAAAGCCCCCTATGGCTCCTTCTTTTTGTGGCTCCTTGTAAACCAACAGGATTCACACTAAACAAATAAACTAACTAACTAAATGAAATCACTTATGGATTAGGATAAGACCCCCAGAGGCACCACTTCCTAAGTAATCATCCTATCTTTGGGCAGTGTCAGCAAAACTCCCTATAGGAATTTCCTTGACTACTCTAAGCTGAGATAAGACCTCTAGAGGTATTCACTTGATAGTCTCCCTACGTCAAGTTTGACTCGTTGTGCCATCAACGGGTCACCCCAGTGGTTGATCCTACTTTAGAAGATGTGAGTCACCGAGCTTTCTTCCTAATGCAGCCATTGCAAACTGATGGGAAGCCCTTAAGTTGGAAAGTTCCTACTCTTTGGCCAATAGACTACCCCTTTAGACTAGAAAATCTAAGGTAGTTCTAGGCTTTCATAGCCCTTCCTCAGTGCAGTCTATTGCAAATTGATAAGGTCAAATTAAATCAATTAAAAAAAATCAAAGCAAATTTAATTTCAAACATGTATCTCCATAGAGTCAAATCCAAACCAAAATGAGACCTGACTTCAAACTAAATCAAACAAATCCAACTAAATCTATACCTCTAGTGGATCCTCCTTCAATTTAATCAACCAAATTCAAGTTAAATCAACCAACAAAATCAAACCAATCAAACTAAACCAAACAAATATAATCTTAATCCCCAATGGATTCCAATCTAACTCAACCAAACCCATATCCCTAATGGTTCCCTCTTCCATAAATTAAATTAAAGTCAACCAAACTAAATCAACTCTACTCTGAATTCCTCTCAAATCAATCAAACAAATCTAATCTCAATCCCCAATGGACCCCCTGTTATGCCCTTAGAATAAATCAATCTATAAACCAATCAAATTCATGTGGGAATCCCAACGGATCTCTCTTCATGCCCTTGGCATGAAGTCAATTCTCAACAAACAAAACTAAACCTACTTATTTCTCTCATGTCCTTAGTATGATGGTGAATTGCATCATGTTAGGAATTGTGATTTCATCTACCTTATCATTTGGGTATGAATAGCCATCCCTAGTACTTGTGATCTTCTTCAATATTGTTGATCATATCGGTCAACGCTAATACGTGCGATGTGCCTTGTCAGTTACACTATAAATATTGAGAGTCCTTTTGTTGACCTCATTTTTGGAGTGAAGATTCTTCCTTCTGATCCTAGACTTAGGACTCTCCTAGGCACTAGATACTCATTAGTCATAGGATACCTCTAGTGACTAAGTGAACACCAAACCCAAACCTAGAAAACTTAGGAAAGCATACCCTAGGCTTAGGCTATACCTTAGAATCAATGGAACCTACCTATCCTATGGCCTGAACCAAAATATACGCTTAACCATAAGTCCAAAACCAATCCAAACCAATTAACCCAACCTCAATTATATTCCATTTCAAATCCATGCTCCAAGCCAAAATGACCCAAACCCATCTTAACCCCATGATTCGTTCCTATGGACTCAACCCAAATCTACTTCAATTGATCCAAACCCAATTGATTTTCACAAAAGCGCTCCAACCATTCAATACATCATTTCAAACTCTGCCAAAACTTATAATCAAATCAATTGAATCAAATTAATCTAATTAACCCAAGTTAGCCCATTTGAGCCCAAAATATCCAAATGAGCCAAAATCTAATCAAACTCAAATCAATTGCAACCAAAACCATCAATCAATCCTAAACCCATCATTGAACTCTTTTAAACACTCAATTTCACCAAACAAACTCAATTAGCCCAATTGGTCTGCTAGACCCAAAGTTTCCAATATGACCAAAATGAACCAAACTCCAATCCAACCCATAGTGGATTAAATCAACTCATCCGCTCTCTTCTACAGTGATTGTACCATCCTTGATTATCTAAATACAATCAATTCTGTCAAATCAAGCTTATTTGATCACTTGACCCAAGTTGACCAAATTAGCCTATATGGACCAAATTAAACCAAACTTCATTCTAAACTCAATTGATTGAAACCATTACCTCCAATCAACGATAAATCAACCACAAATTGAACCAAACCAAGCCAATTTGACCTCTTTGACCCAAGTTGACCCAAGTTGACCCAGTTTAGCCCGAAAGTCAAATCTCATTCTAAACAAAATTGATTGGAACCAATACCTCCAATAAATCACAAATTGATTATTGAATATGATCAACACCTCAATTGAATCCAATTTGACCAAGTCAATCCAATTGACCCATTTAGCCCAAATTGACCTAAAGGATCAAATGGAACCAAATCATTCCCAAATCTAAATTAATTGAAATCAACACCTACAATCATCTTCAAATCATCAATTGCATATAAACCAACCCCTAACCCAATCTAATTTGGACAATTTGACCAAATTGGTCAACTTAACCCATTCGACCCATATGAAGTCATATGAGACAAATTCAAATCTACTTCAAATCAAATCAAACCAATTGAACCTAAACATCCCAAATGATCATTTGAACATGACACAACCCTTGGTTTGACCTAATTTGACTCATGGATCAACCTAGCCAAGCTGAACCCAATTTGACCTACACGGGTCAAATTAAGTCAAACCCATTCAAACCAAGCCCAAACCCAACTAAATTTGGCATGACCCATCCTTGGGTCACCATGGGTCAACCCAAATGAACCCAACCAATGCTTGACTCGAATTAGACTAAAACACATTGGATAAACCCCCTCTAAATGAGACAAAATTTTCATTTGGATGGTCTTACCTACCCCTTTGCCCTTGGAAGCCACCTTAAGCTCAATTTGGACCTCTGATCCACTACCTAACTTAAAGCTGATTGGGTTCAACCATGGGTCAAAGGAGGTGAGCTAACCCATTCCCTCTCATTGGCTCACTTGGGGGAGGTGGTACACTCCACCTCAGCCCATCTCAGACCATCATCCACTCAAGGGCCTCCACCAGCTGAGTCCCGACGTCTCTGGCCACCTGCGTGGGCTAGACATCTGCCAAAAGCCGAATTGATCCAAGCCATTGGATTAATTAGGGAGGAGGGTTGTTGACCTCATTTTTAGAATGAGCTCTCAACCCCTCCATCTTAAACATAAGACTTCTCTTAGACTTTAAGAGTTCCTTAGTCTTAAGACACATCTAATGATTAGGTGGACACTCAACCTAGCTCTAGAGACTTAGAAAAGTTAGCCATAGGAATAGGTTATGCCTTAAGGGTGTTAGGAAAATTTGTCTGCCCTATAGCTTAACCCAAATTCTTCACTTCCTCCCTTCAAGTCAAACTCAAATCAATTCCAACTTGATTGATCAACATCAAAACTTAAATCAATTTCAACTTGATTGATTTTCTTCAAACTCAAACCAATTCCAAATGATTGAAGCTTATGATTAAAATTCCAAATTCAAAAATATTTCCTAAGTCCTTTGATTCCCTCTTATGGACTTAGCCTAAATAAAATCTAAATCAATTCAAATTCAAGGAATTCTCTCATAAACCATTTATATTCTCATTTATATTCACATATATAAATGAAATATAAATTCAAATCAATCAAACTAAATCCAAAATTCAAATCCAATTCCAAAAAAATCTTTGCTAAGTCACTTTGATTCTATCTTATGGACTTAGCCTAAATCAAATCTAAATCAATTCAAATTCAAGGAATTTTCTCATAACCCATTTATATTCTCATTTATATTCACATATATAAATGCAATATAAATTCAAATCAATCAAACTAAATTTAAAATTCAAACTCAAATTCAATCAAAATTCAACCTAAGCCTTTGAACTCAAACTCTAAAACTTAGCCAAATAAATTTTCAAATCAAGCCAAACCCTTGATTTTTCTTCATGATTCAATCAATCCTACAATCATGAATCCAAATATAAATACAAACTTCAATCATCAAACCAAAACTAAATTCAAAATCAAACTTCAAACTCATGTTCACGAACTTGAAATTGTCAAGTGGATCAAAACCCATTTGACTTCAAACCACTTGTAAATGGATTTATATTTCAATCATAAGTCCATATGTGAGTTCAATCAAGCTCAAATCAAGTTTTGACCAAGCCATTTGACCTACTTAGGCTCACTTGAACTAAAGTGCCCTTATGAGCAAAATTTTAATCCTAACCAAATTGGATTGAACTAAGCTCATCTAAGCCTCACATTGTGAGCAATAATCATCATGAGATGATCAATCACTCAAATTGGGTCAAACCAAGTCAAACCTAAGGGTTGACCAAGTCAACACTTAGCCAAAAATGAAACTAAACTAGCCAAAATCTACCATAGGCTAAATTTATTGAAATCATTGATCAAAACTCATTCATGACCAATGTTTCTTGAATCATTTTGAGCTAATCATTTAAAGTACTTGACCCAAGTTGACCCAACTTGACCTAAAAGTCAAAATGTGTCAAAACTTGATCTAAGCCAAATTGATTGAAACCAATGTCAAGTTCAA
This sequence comes from Cymbidium sinense, assembly GCA_021442155.1. Taxonomy (NCBI): domain Eukaryota; kingdom Viridiplantae; phylum Streptophyta; class Magnoliopsida; order Asparagales; family Orchidaceae; genus Cymbidium; species Cymbidium sinense. The sequence continues at coordinate 38,886,578 of CM038232.1, read as the reverse complement.
CAAATCACTTGTTGAACTTAACTAAAGCCTCACAGCCAACTAGACTAACCTAGCTGATTGACCTTGAACCCAACTTGACTTGACTTCAAATTGAGAATTGAGCCTACAAATATAAATCAAATTGATTGGAAATAAAGATACCAATCCATTTCAAATTATCAACCAAACACAAACCAACCCATGACCTAACCCAAATAAGTCAAATGGGATGAATTGGTCAACTTGACCCATTTGACCTAAATGAAATCAAATGAACCAAAACCAATTATAAATCAAATTGAACCAAACCAATGATATCAACATATTTCAAATAGTCATATGAACTTGACCCAACCCTTGGTTTGACCCAATTTGACCAATTGGTCAACTAGACCCAAGTTGACCCATTTTGACCTAAATGGGTCAACATGAGTCAAATCATATCAGAGCAACTCCAAATTCAATGAAACTTGACCTAACCCATTTTTCAATCATAGCAAACATATTCAAACTAAAATCAAGATCAATGACCATTTTACCCCTAGGTCATAGGTAACCTAAAATCAAAACCACTTAGAATTTGGTCAATTCCTTTTCATGGACACTTGGCATCTTCTTAGTGGACCAAATGCTCACTAATGGACATGGTGCACATAACCCATTAAGTTTGGGTCAGCCAAACCTAGCCCAAGGTCAAAACTGACCACTTCCTTCAAATTGAGCACATGGAAATCCTTCCTCCACTCAATTAAGCACATGGCAAGCTTCACCACTCCACTCCTCTAACCAAACCGAATGCCACGCCACCTCTAACAGCATAACAAATCCACTCAAGGAGGTGTATTGGATCAAAACGGCAAGGAAGCTTGCGTCCATCCGATTCACCTAGGGGGAGATATACTCCCCCTAATTTCACTTGAATTTCATTCTCTCTTATTCAATTGAGCTTAGGGAATTCAGAGCAAGCCATTGCAATTCTCCCCAAGCTTCCTAGAGTGAGTTAGAATTCTCCATTTCTCGGTTTCTCTAAATCAAAAACAAGGGAGCTCAAGCCAATTTCCATCTCACTCAATTCTCCAAAGTAATCCAATTCCTCCTTCGAGCACCCTCAAAGCGCCTAGTCGAACTCATCCCAAGCTTCTTCCAAGCTCCAAAGCCATGGGAGGTGGGACTTTGCTCAAGGCTGTGAGCATTTAAAGGTGAACTTGGTCCATAGGAAGATCCATTCAATCTCAACACCTCAAAAACTTCAACAAGGCTTCATCTCCACTACGAAATTCGGAAAGCAGGTGATAGCCTCGGCGGTATGCCCCGAGCATAGTTTTATTTTTCTTTGTCCTTTGTCAAGGGAAGTTTCACCCCAAGCAAAGTTAGCCATTGGATGTGTTCCCCTTTACTCTTAGATGGTGTAGGTTGAATTTGGTTTCAATCTGAGCTCAATCGAGCTCAGATCTTCCTATAGAAGATGGACGATGGCCATCTCTCACAAGGAAGATCAGGGATGGATCATGGGCAGTCCATCCACGCATTTTGGATGGACGGCCATAATCAAGATGCATAGGATATTCAATTTGATCCTTTAATACTATGGGCTTAATCTCATTTGTCCATCCGACGGATGGGGAGAAAGTGCGTGCCACGTGGCCGCCCTACGATATGACAACTTAAATAGCCTCTGCCGTCGCACCAAGTGGAAGGCGCACGCCACGTCAACCTTCACGTGGCACCGACAGATTAGCTATTTTAATTAGGGATTTATTTAATTATCCTTAATCACTGAATCTTCATAATTGCATAACTAATTCTAGAAAATTCCTAAAATATATAAGGTAAAAAGCATTAGGAAAGATAATTTAGAGGAGAATATTCTAAAATTAGTTTCACTGGATTTTGAATAGTATATTTTCCTTAATTAGGGTTTTAATGAAAACCTAATAACCTAATTACTCCCAATTATCTCGATTAACTTCTCATGTACATTTAGGGTGATGACTTCTGCCTCCCCTAATTTTCTTGGGATTGATTGATGGGTTAATTAGGGGGATTAATTATTGAATCCATAATAAGTCTAATTAAGTGTGTGAATAGTAGTGTAATCCCTTGATTGAGTTAATTAAGTTTTCTTTGAGTGATCAGGAGGTTTAGGGAATAATTTTGGGATATTTTCCCTAAGCTATTCTTTAAACCCCCTTTCTCTTCCTTAATCTAAATTCAATTAAGGGTTAATCCACTAAAGTACTTACTTAATTAACTTGATAAAATTTTCAAAACATTCTAGAACTTAATCAATCCATTTTGGGTAGATGCTTAGTTGTTTAATAAGCTAAATGGCTTAAGAAAATCAAAACCTAATCCACATGTGTGGGAAGGGTTATGAAAGTACTTAACCTAAACACTTTAGCTTAATTAATCATTAATTATGAGCCAAATGTATTAATCCCTTTCTTTCCTAGGTGCAATGATGATTTAAATTCCTTGTGTGGTTTTATGTCATATCATTGGCTCATAATTATTTGGTTAAATATACTAAGGTGGTATAGGTTAAGGGTAATTAATACACTTAATGTACACCTTAATCTACCTAAAACATAAAATTGACCTAATCACCTAAAAATTAAAAATATATATATACACATGTGAGAATGGGTTAGGACTAGCAAACTCATCTCACATTTCTTAAATTGTAATCAAACTAAAACAAAATTCAAACTCTCTTTAAAACAAATTTGATTTGCTTTAAATAATTCTATTCCATAGGATTGTCTTTAGGAATTAATTAGGGTGAATGAATTTACATTGCTTTCATAACTTTATTTCTTTCCTAGCATGCTAAATATGTATGCCATATGAAAATCATGCATTCATTCCTTTTAAAAATCAAATTAAAATGAAATATTTTCTTTATGTCAAGTTGCATGTTTTGGCTAAAGTAAGAATATGAATGGCTATTATCACGATTAAATTCAAAATTATTTTCAAAATTTATAAATCAAACATCAAAATTGATAGGTATGCTACTTATAATTATTTATAAGTTTGCATGTGAGAAATATAAAGATATGTATAATGTGGCTTTGATTCCCCCTCTCTTTCTTAACATAGAATTGTATAGGATTGGCAAAGTGTATAGTCCATTTGAAAAGGACATAACACTTGCTCCAAATCCACTCATGTCATATGTCATGACTTAAGAAGGAATTTCACATCACACATATAAATTAAACAACCAAACCAAAAATCAAATAAATATAAACTGTTGCATCTTTCTTTTTCTATTTATTTATTTTGTACATGTATATGTACTTAAGGAATGTGGTATATTAGTTTGGACAACCCTGGGGTTGCGAGGCTTTAAGTAGCCCTAAGTAGGTCTTGTACCTTGCACCCCTGGTGCTAATAGTGACGTCGCACTCACTTATGTCTTTCATACATAGATATGTTCATAAGAATAAAGGATAAAAGAATGCCCCCCTTTTATACTTTATGAAAATCATGCATCATAAAGCATCCAAATTTTCTTAAGTAACACTACTTAGCATTCATCATTAAGGTGTGCTAAACATTCTCATGTACATGTATAGATATGCTTAGGATTCATTCATATGCATGTTATATATGTTGGGAAAGAAATAAAGTGGTGTGTATTTTGTGCTATTTTTTTCACTTTACTTAATCTTGAAATGCCTTTCCTTTTGAATAAGTTTATTTAGGGTTATTCTAAACTTAGGATTAATTAAAACATATAAGAAAACATTCGCTAAACAAAATCAAACATGAATCTACTTTAGAATTACTTAAGGTAGGAAAGGAAAGAGAAGTTTCTCTTTTCTTTTCCTTCTCTTCACAACTTAGTAATTAATTGTAGGTTCATTCAAACTTAAACAAACCACCAAATAAAATCAACTAAATCAACTAAACAACTTGAACAAAACCACCCATCTAAGTTGAACATTTTTCATACTTAAAAATTTTAAACCTTAAAGCCATAGCTAAGCATACCACACAAACCTTAAATTGGCACGCACATTAGACTAAGTCACCATTTCTAGCTTTAGGTTAGGGTGGTGCATGGTTTGATGCTTTGATTTTATTTTATGATGTAATATTTTAGTCTGGATGTTAGGGTGTATGTGCGTAGACTAAATTGAAGGATGATTTAATCTAATCATTATCTTCTATAGGGGATTGTGCTTAAGGGGCGTTATAATAAATAAAAATATAAATACTTTTGTTGTGCAGGTGCATTTACCCCCTAAGCATAATCCAATAGGCCAGGTGGACTTGTTTACCCATGTTTGGGGTACTAATTCCAATATGTGCTCACACATGGTTGGGATTTGTATGGTTTGTTTAGCTAATCTCTATTTTGCAGGTGTTAGTTAGATTTACTTTTCCTTTTCATGTAATTTTGTAATTAGGATTTTAGAATGATTGTTATGGGGGATTAGGATGAGAAGTGGTCATAAGATCTCATCTTATGAATCATGTGAAACCTTTGGAGCAACCACATTCCAACCATCCTAAAGAAGGAACCGAAGGAAGAAAGAAGAAAAGAAGAAGAAGAAAAAGAGTAATGAAAGCACCCCATAACAAGAACTCTTTGTTTAATTGTAATTAATTCATTTGTAATCCGGGTTGTATAATGGTAGAACTTGGCTACCTAATTTATTTTTTGAGTTTGTGTGATGGTGCCCGACCACAAATGGCATTTTATTCTTCTGCGTTAGCTTTATAAAATATTTGATGTTTTATTTAGCTTGTGCATTAGAAATTTTAAGTTTTCTTAGTTTCTTCCTTGCTTGATGTATAGTCTAGATGATGTTTAGGCTCTTAGAAAAAAATAAATCTTCTACCAAAATTAATCAACTCAAAATTAAAATAAACAACTCATAACCTCACCTAAAGCTTAGGCTAAAAATCAAGATAAAAGAATTAGTAACCCTTTAGTTGGATGAGTATTATTTTTCTCATATCATGCATAAAGGCATATTATTTCTCTCTTGATTTGGAGGGCTTCCACCCATGCTAGAGAACTTGGCTTGACCATTGAGATCCATGGTGGAAATACATCTCCTATCATATTTATTTTGGCTCATAATCTTATTTCTCATGCATTAGGCATAAGAATCATATAGCATGAGTCAAATGATTGTCCTGAATGAAAATAAAACATATGAAAATTTTGCATTAGATTTAAGTCATTGAATCATGCCCTACATAATCTAGTCTATTAGGGAGTGTGTTTAAGGACTTAGTCTCTTTCTAAATAAATAATAACCTTGTTATCTTGCATAAACATATGACTTGCCTACAAATTTCAAAATCGTAGGAGGAGTTAGTTGGTGGCCACCTCCAGGCGGTTGTAATTCCAACAGTCGGGTGATTTATCATCTCTTATGGAGGTAAACCCTATACCCATTTTCGTCTTAGATTTAGGCCATATTTTTTTCCCTCTCCAAAGCTCCCTAGATTCAGGTTTAGAGGTTGCTACTTCCCTTTGTGGGCTATGAGCATAAATTCTTACCTCTTAGGCAATTTCATGACCTTGTATCATGGAATTATAAGCCCTAGCATTCTAATAAGAATTCAACTCAAACACATTAATTCAATTTCAAAAAATATAATTCCCAACCATAGGATAGTCTGGGGTGCTTACTAGACTTCCTAGTATCTTAATCATCCCCTAGTTATTTTTATTTGGCTTTGAAAAGAACTCTCTCCTCTTGATCGATCCCACTTGACTTTCTAAAATAAACAATCAATTGGTAGTCCTACCTTTCAAAATCTTTGGAGACAATGATCAATTACCTTATTTGAGAGTATTTTTAATGAATCTCATTTCTTAGGATGTAATTAACTATGGGGGCTTGCCCTTATATGAAACTTAACGAACCTGATTTAAAATAAACCCTATTTTACTTTTCCATGTAAAGTAGAGAAAGAATCTCAGGAACATTCTGAAGACCCATAGTCCTTAGGAGTTCTTATTGAGGTGATTAGGTCCATTGTAGGGTGGTGACTTCTAGCTTTCGAGATAGTACACCTCTCATCAATGTCGTACCCGATCACCCTAATAAGAAGATCTGTGGATCTACAGATCTGCGTGGCATCCTAACAAGGCATATTTTATATTTATTTCTATTATCATTTGTCCTTCTTTTCTGAAATGGAAAAGGGGATAGATGAAGGCAGAGATATAGATATGTAAAACTTTCCACCACAAATTTTTTAGCGACTCCGCTGGGGATGGTTCCTCTCTCCATCTTTGGTAAATAAATATTGTCTCCAAGTATTAGTAGTGGGTTTATACTGTTGTGTGAATCCAATACTATCTTTCTTTTCGTTGGCACTTAGCTTATTTCATCCTAAAGTTAAGCTAGCCAACATCTTTAGGTTTTAGGATCTCACCCCGTATTGGTCTTAAAACCCCCATTGGGTTCCCCAATGGGTGAAAATAAAAATTGAATAAAAAGAAAATAATCAAAGACTTCCTCCTTACCATTTTTATGGTAAGGAAAGGTTCATTATAAAAATAAAGATAAAATAAATCCTTCATAAAAGTCTTGCTTTTCAAATGCTGTTAATAAAATATTTGCACTACATCTAATAATTTTCACAATTGTTACATATAGAAACATTTCAAAAATACAACCAACACTCATATTTTCTAAAAGCACAAATGAACTCCTTCACTCAATTCATTTTGATGAAGACTTCATTTTCAAAAAAATAAAATTCCAACAATCATGTTTTCAAAAAGCACAAAATTTGAAGATGGGCCTTTCCATTCAACACATCCAAATGTGTTGGATGGATACTACATCTTCAAGAAAAATCAAAAAAATAAACATTCAAAAAGCACATATGAACCAGCCCATTCAATATACCCACATTTATTGAATGGATGCTTCATTTCCAATCAAAATCAATAATAAAATTTTTAAAAAGCACATATGAAACCTCTCCATTAAATATGCCCACATTTATTGAATGGAGGTTTCATTTCCAATAAAAATCAAAAAATAAACTTTCAAAAAGCACATATGAAACCTCTCCATTCAATATACCCACATCTATTGAACGGAGATTTCATTTCCAATCAAAATCAAAAATAAACTTCCAAAAAAGCACATATGAACATCTCCATTCAATATATCCAAATTTATTGAATAAAGATTTCATTTCCAAATAAAATTACATTATTTTGAAATGCCACCTAACATATTCCATATATGATTAGGTTGAAATTTCCTCTTTAAAAAAAGCAATAATCACACGTGAAAATACATATTATGAAAATGAAACATAATTAATTTTCATCTTACATACCTAAATTTATTAAATGAAAATCTCTCTTTTCAAAATCAACAAAAACACAAAATTTTTCAAAACACATTTGGAACTTCATTCTAGCATACCAAGTTTGCTAAAGTAAAGTCTCCCTTTTCAAAACACAAAAATTTGAAACACATTTTTGGAATTTCATTTGGCATACCCAAAGTTGTTAAGTGAAATCTCCATCTCACAAAATTTCAAAACACATTGGAACTTAATTTTAGCATACCACATCTGCTAAAATGAGATCTCCATTTTTCAAAATGAAATCCAAAACAAAAAAGAAACACTTTTGGAACTTCATTCTTTAGCATACCATATTTGGTAAAATGAAATCTCCATTTTCAAAATAAAATCAAAAACACAAAAATTTGAAACACATTTTTGGAATTTCATTTAGCATACTCAAATTTGCTAAGTGAAATCTCCATTTCACAAAATTAAAGAAAGACATTGGAACTTCATTTTAGCATATCATATTTGCTAAAGTGAAGTCTCCATTTTCAATCAAAATTCAAAATAAAAGAAGCACATTAGGATTTCCTTAGCATACCCAAATTTGCTAAGGATCCTATTTTTCAAAATAAAAATCTCTAAAAATAAAAGGAACACATTAGGATTTTCTTAGCATACTCAAATTTGCTAAGAGTCCTATTTTTAAAAAATTTCAAAAAAAAACAAAATAAAACACACTTGGATTCCTCGTTTAGCATACCCCAATTTTCTAAATGAGAATTTCATTTTTCAAACCACAAGTGATTCACAAAACAAAGCAAACAAAGAAAAAGAAGAAATTGTTTTCAAACACCCCACTTAGCATATCCAAATTTGCTAAGTCAATAGATTCCAAAAATCTCAAATCAAAATCAATTGACCCTTTACTTTAACATACCCAAATGTGTTAAATAAAATGTCCTCAAAAATAAAATTAAAATTCAAATATGAACCTATGGAAGCATCTCTTTAAAAATATTTGAACTCATTTTATACCCAAATTTGTTGAAAGTCGATTCTACATCCAAAAATTCCTCTTTCCAATCAACTCTCAAAATCTATTCTAAATCATTTGAGCTCGACTTAACACTTTTAAGATGTTGAGTATGGGTTCAAATTAAAAATTAATAAAGCAAGAGAATCTAATTCAAGTTTGTTTTCGATATTGCAGTTACAGTCAACTTTAGTCAATTTTTGTCAATCTCAGTACAGTTTGATTTAATGGCAGTGTCTAAGTATGTGTTCACTTATCCCCGTGGGATGGATTAGGACAGCCTTCCTCACTTTGACTACACCCACCTCATCCACTTTGGATGAGGTTTTGAGGGGGCCCAGATTACATGCGAGGGGACTTCTCTCATGATTGATAGTAGGACCATAGTGGTCGGGCAGGAGCCGGTCATTCGGGTTGACATGCCATCAGATTTTGAGATTCCCTCGATGAAGAGGAAAGTTGTGGTGGTTCCCATAGCAGCAGTGTTAGTGCCAGTGCTAATGCGCCCTGTTGTTCCCCATGCTGCCCCAGTTAGGGCTAGCACCCACTCACTAGCAGACTTTATGCCATCATATGTTAACATCCTACAGACTTTATGCCTAAACTTCATATTATTGAATCAAATGAAGAAGATAATGGTGAATCTTGTCTAATAGAGAAATGCCAAATCATTTATGTGATATCATATGTCCTTCAGCATCAGTTACTCCAAAATGATAAGGGTAGTCAGACAGACTCGATCAACTCATCAAAATTCTTATCAAAAAAATAAGAAGAGCCTAAGGAGTTAACATATGAATTTTATTTAATGACTCAACAAAAAGATAACAGTTCAGAAGAATATTTATGTTTCCTCAATGGAGAAGAGTCAGACTCATCGATATCATCACGTATGAAATGTATGAAGTTGATAATTGAGTCTAGTCCTTTTGGCCAATCTTCTAGAATAAAAAGTGAATTTGAAGAAACTACCTCTTCAGAAGAATCTGAGCATGACAAAGTGATTCAAGTTTAGTTGAAAAGTGATAAAGTCTTACCATCTTCATCAAAGAAGAGAAATACAAATAAAGATAAAAGAAAATAAATTGAAGTCAGTGAAGATATCATTCCCAAAAATTATAAACTAAAGCCTAAATCAAGCGAAAAGATAGATTATAATAGTTTATCACATCTGAGAAAGATCCCTTCATAGCTGAGTGTGTAGGAGGCTCTCTTAATGTCAAAAGACCTCCAAGAAACTTTGATGCAGGCCCTTAGAGATCCGGAGAATTATCGAGCTTACTTTTCTGAAAAATCCATGACTAAATCATTACAAACTTCAAGGTTGCCTCAAGGTTGGGATCCATTGGATTTAGGCTAGTGTGGGGAGGTGAGTTAACTCACCTCCCTTTACTCCATGGGTGACCTAGCCCACTTGGGTTGCACTAGGTGGGTAGATCAAGTCCTCATTTAAGTGAGGAGTGGTTGCCAAGGAGAGAGGGAAAGAGTTGACTTGCCAGTTTTTGGTTTGATCCCATGTGGGGAGGAAAATCCAAATGGGTAAGGCTTTGGATTAGACTCAATTCAAGTTGGGCTAATTTGGGACTGATCCAAGGTTAGTTTATGATGGGTTGGGTCATGTCTTATTGGGTGTTGGCTTGGTTTAAGTGGGTTTGGCTCAATTTGACCCTTGTAGGTTAAATTGGGCTAGGTTGGGTTAGGTTGACCAATTGGTCAAATTGGGTCAAACCAAGACTTGATTCATACTCAAATAAGTATTTTTAATGTTTTGGTTTAATTAGTTTAAGACAATTTGGCTTAGATTTGATTTTGGCTCATTTGGATTCATATAGGTCAAATAGGTTAAGTTGACCAATTTGACCAAATTGGCCAAATTAGCTTGGGTTAAGTAAGTTAGCAATACGTAATTGGTTAATTGAAGATGATTGTAGGATTTGGTATGAGTTAATTTGGATTTGATTTGTATTTAGGCCAATTTGACCCTTTAGGTCAATTTGGGCTAAAGGGGTCAATTGGGTTCAATTGGCCAAATTGGGTTCAATTATATCTTTGGTCAAGTTCAGCAATCAATTTGGAATGAACTTGAACCATTGGTTGTAATCAATTTGGATTAGATCATGATTTGACCCAATTTGGTCTTTTAGGTCAAATTGGGTCAACTTGTGTCAAAGGGACAATTGGGTTAGGTTTGGCTCAATTGATGGTCAAGTCATGTTCAATCATTGATGATAGGTTGATATGAATCAATGATTTCAATTATTTTGGCTTGGGTTGAGATTTGGCTAATTTGATTTATGTAGGTTAAGAGGGTTGACTTGATCAAGTTGACTCCGTCAAATGATCAAGTTGACTTGGTTTGACCTAATTGATGATAATTGATCAATCAAGGGTGATTGATGATCACCATAGAGGGTTTTGGTAGGCTTGGTTTAATCCAATTTGGGTTGGATTGGAATTTGGCTCAAATCGGTCCTTTAGGTCAATTTGGGTCAAATGAGCCTATTGGATTTAGTTGAGTCGATTTTGGGTTGAATTGAGTTTAGTTGGATTTATATATGGATTTTTGATTAATTTATAGCTTTGATTGCAATTGACTTGGGTTCAAATGGGTTTTGGTTCATTTGGATACTTCAAGTCAAATGGGTTAGGTTAGGTTTGATTTGATTGAATTGATTTTGGCTTGATAATTATAGATTTCATTTATATTTGGAATGATGATTGAAGGAATAATTGATTCATGAGAAAATTAATTGGATTTGATTTGGTTTGAATGGAATTTTGGCTAAGTCTATGGGATTGAATTATATGGCTTAGAATAGGTTTGAATTTGGTTTTGGATTTTGATTTAGGACATATGAATGAAGATTTCATTTATATTTGGGAAGATGATTGAAGAAATAATTGATTCATGAGAAAATCAATTGATTTTAATTTCAATTTGAATGGAGTTTTGGCTAAGTCCATAGGATCAAATCATATGGCTTAAGAAGGGTTGATTTGATTTGATATTTTCTTTGGTTTGGTTGACTTGAATTTGATTTTATATTTTGCATGGGTTGATTGGAGAGTTGAATTGACTTAGAGAAAATCAATTGAGTTTGGTTTGATTTGAATTTGGCTAAGTCCATAGGATTAAATTATGGGCTTAGGATAGGTTGGATTTGATTTGACTTTGATTATAGGTTTCAATCATTTGATTTAAAATTTGAATTTGGATTTGGTATGTGAACCTGGGTGAATTGAATTTAAGGTTTGGTTTGGCCAAAGAGGTTGGCATAGATTGGGTTTAGGTTATAGGGTAAGTAAATCTCCCTAAGTTCTAAATCATAGCCTAGCCCTATGATTAACCCTTCTAAGTCTCTAGGCTTAGGTTAGGTGTTCACCTAATTACTATAAGTGTCTTATGACTAAGAAAGTCTTAGTATCTAGAAGACTCCTAAATCTAAGAAGAGGAGATTGAACCCTCACTCCAAAAGTGAGGTCAACAACTTTATAAATTAATATTTCTTTAAATCCTAGACCAAGTATGCCATCAGATTTTGCTACCAAGAAAGTGATACTTGGACCTAGCTCCTTTATGGTTTCAATAAAAACTTGTGCACACCACACCAATCATATAAAAATTGACTCTCTAGCATATAAACAGTTTCTAAATAACATACCTAATCTTTCAAGACAAGGTCACCAACAGTAAGATGGTCTTATAGTCATCAAGACCGATACATTTTGTCTAAATTACAAGTAAGATTGCCTTGATAGATAAATTTTTGCTATTATTCACGATTCAATATGATTATGTATAGAAATTACCATTTTCATCAAAAAAAAATTTAGGGTTTAAGATTAAATTGGTCCCTCAATTATTTATAAAGGACCAATTTAGTCTCAGACTAAATAGAAGAACCAATTTGGTCCCTTGACTATTTGATCAGGGACCAAGTTGATCCTTCTGTTTGAAATTTAACATAAAGTTGTAGAGAAATAATGAATACTGCAGGACATTTTTTAGAATAACAAAAAATAAAAAAGTGGATAACTAATAAACTCTACCCTCATTCTCATTTTTATTCATGCACCATATACTACTCTAAGCGAGTGAGGAGAGTGGACTTCAATTTGCATGGAGGCATTACTGCAGAGCAATCTTGTGCTAAAGAGGCGGCTGGAGAGTGTAGTTCACGTGCTGAAAAGATGGCTAGAAAGTGTAGTTCATGTGCTGGAAAGGTGGTTGTAGCACTTGATTCAGACAGAACGTGTGCATTATTGTACGTTGGGTTCTCGCATCGCACAGAATGTAGTTCATGTGCTAAGGCTAGAGTCTTGCGTGCAAACTAAGAGGATTGCACTATGAGGATGTCCCTCTATGCTGAGTGGAGTGAACATTGGAGTCTCACATGCAGACCATTCATCCATACCAATACGATTGAGCGAGAATGCTCCAATCAAAGAACTTTTGCGCTAGGATATCTCGCATGCCTGAGGTTTACCTACAGTTCTTCACGGCGAGTTATGAATACTCTTGCTTTTAATTTAGATTTTAATTTATTTCATTTTATTTTATAATTGTCAACGAATTTGAATCAAAGAAATACAATGATTAAAGAAAGAGAGGATCGTGGGATTTTATCATCTATGTTAAGGTATATTTATTAATTTTATCTTTGTGATATATTTTCAAAATTATGTTATAATTTGAGTGGAATTATTGATGTGCTAAATAGAAAAAAATCATGGAAATGAAGGAAGATGTAATACTTTTGTTGATAAAGGCAATGAAGGTAGGACTGATTTGTTTGAGCAGTATTACTTTATAAAAACTTACAAAAAAATCTATGAGTGCAATATCATGCCTTTAAATGGCCCCTAAGAATGGCCAAGAAGTGATAAAATTCCACTATTCTCTAAGATATGAGAAGCCTAAATGGGGTAGGGCAACTATCAAGCAAAGAAAGACTCCATATGAAAAAGTTGATAATTCTCAAAGAAAAAAATGAGTAAATCTATAGTTAAGCTATATTATAGTACATGCAAGCAAAGTTGTCATAACAGCACCACATGCGAGAATATAAAGACTTCATAAATAGTACAATAAGCAACAACATCTATGGATGAAATGGTAAGTGATATAGTTATATAGAATTTCATAAGTTAGGTAAACCAGAATGTTCTTTTTAATGAAACTTTTTTCTTTTCATGATTTCTTACAATTTTATTTGGAGAGTAATTCACAAGTTGAAAGTAGAAAGGTGGGAGAATGTCCTCTAGAATCACACACACATAATTTCTTTGATGACATGGTGAATAATATATTGTATTTGAATTCATGATTTTTTAGTGCATCATAATTTTTAGTATAATATTTTTCAGGGATATTCACAGGTGGAAACAACATTTGAAACATACACTTAAGTTTTTATAACTAATAGATTGATAGTAAGTTTTTAATTCTAGTTTACATAATGTTTACCTCATAATTATTTATTGATTTTTTTTTGAATTATTTATTTTGCAGGTATACAACTCAATGAGAAAGAAGGCAAATTAAATATCTTCCTTTTAATCACAACAACTTAGTGGCAATATGTGATAGATAATTTTGTAGATTTAATTCAATATGAATTTACTATATTACACAAAAGTTGTAATTGATCACATACTTTATTTTGGTTAATGTTGTTGTTAATGTTACTATTATTATCTTCTTATTCTTTTGTATTGCTTACTATTAACTGGAAGAATAGTATCTTATTACGGCTATGCCAACTTTTTTGAGTTTTGTAAATGTTCACCATACTATTATTTGGTTCACGTACTTTATTTTGGTTCACCCACACGATATCTCGCTATGCTGACTTTTTTTAGTTTTGTAAATCTTCACCATACTATTAATCTCAAAATGAAACTTTTTTATGTTACTTTAATATAATTTGATTTTTTAAGTTATGAGTTTGAAATTTTAAAGACAATACAGAAAATTAAATATATGCTTAGAGATATATTGATATAGGACCCTCTATCTTCCGAGCATTTGAAATTAGTATTATCATATTTATTAGAGTTTGAAATTAAATATATGCCTTGAAATATAAATTAATATATTCTTCATCTCTTAAATTAATAAATATAATAAAATATTTGAAAGTAATTTATGATAAGATTTAATTATAATAAAAAATTTATATGATTGTATTTATTGGAATAATTTTAATGGAATAAAAAATTTGAATGAACTAAGTCTAATAATAAAACATTTCTAATAATTTATGTAATAATTTTACATTTACAACATCAAAATAAAAAAGTTTAAACTCTTTAATTACAAAGACAATGATTTAAATAAAAATACATAACTTTATGCCAAAAATAAAAATTTGCTAAAAAATCTTCATGGTAGTAATCCATTTTCTTTGCATATAATTATACCTGTTGCACATAGAAAAGAAAATTTAATTTAAATATGAGAAATATTATAATTTTAAAAAAAAATAAAATTCCATAAATGCTCTTGCTTTTAACACCCCCTAACTATTATTTTGGATAGCATAACCAACTTGGTCCCTAATCAAATAATCAATGGACCAAATTGGTCCTCATATTTAGTTTGTGACTAAATTGGTCTTTCATAAATAATTGAGAGACCAATTTAGTCCTAAAACCAAAAATTTAAGTACTTAGCATGATCACATACTTATATACATCACACCTTAAAGAAATGCATATATAAAAAAGATGTCTTTTCTACCTCTCTTGTGATGCAGCATAATTATCAAATAAATGACTTAGATTTTAACATGTTTTAAGTATATTTTATTAGATATAATAATGAAATGAGTACCATCTTTCATTATTATATTGCATTTTAGACAAGTAATTGACTCTTGATTTTATGGAAGAAATGTTACTCTTGAATTAGGGATTATGTTTTGATGAATTAATATATTTTGGTTTAATACTCTGTTACTTTTGGCTTCTTTCATCTTTCTTGCATCTCTTCTCCTTTTCTCTATTACTCTCCATACTCTCTTAGAGAACTTTGAACCTATCTACTTTGACACTATAAACCATAATCACATGTAGTTCTATAGTCATCTTACGCTCTGCAACTTGTTCTATTTGCCATAGGGATTCATTCTCTCCCTTTATTTTAGCTTACATTTTTTCTACTCCCTATAAATTTAAATCTAATCCCTTGCTAAATAAAGTAGCCATGCCACATCTCCTCCCACACTCGCCTATATACTAATAGAAACTATAATCATCAATATAATCATTATTTTAAAAGAATAATTAATGATCTTAATCATTTTTTATTGATGAGAAAAGAAGAAGATGGTTGGGATTAAAAATGAAAACAAAAATTGAAAGAATATTGACATAACTGAAGATAGTGAAGGATAGAAAACAATTAAGAATAATGATATCTCTAAAGAAAAGCTCAAAATGATGAGCATGAGAGACTTTTAAATTCATAAATTATGATCTTAGTGCTTTAGACTATTTATTTATTTTGAATTGGGAGTGAGAGGGACATGGTGATACAATCTTTCTTTAATATTAATGTTTTACTTATTATTTTTATTTTTCATTGAATGGTTTAATTTTGAGATTTAGGCTTTAAAATACCTTGATTCTTACATGGCTTTGTGAAGAGAAAACATGTTTACCTGATTGCATAATTTCAAACCTCGAATAGAAGTAGTGTTTTACATTCTAGTTAAATTCTTTAGGAATTTATGCTAAATATAATCTTATTATTTTTTATAAAACAAAAGAACTATATTATTATTATTTAAAATGATTTCTTCAATAAATCAAATAAATAAAACATATGCTCTTCTATCTTCCAAATTTGACCATATATTAGCACTCCAATAAAAGTATGTATTTTTTTATTCTCATTGGTTTGTTACCTAAAGCAATAGCACATCCAAATATTCATAATAACTCCCTCACCAATAAAATTGTGATTACTTCTGCACCTAGGGATTTGGATGATTAAACTGAGGAGCATAATAACAATTAAAAGTTCAATTATGCTGGAAGTTATGCTCGTGCAAAAACCAAGTAAAAAATTCACAGCTCATTCTACAAAACTATTTTTTTCTTACAAAAAGAGAACTTTAGTCACTGCTGATTTTGCTGCCAGCTTTCCTAAACACCATGACATATACATGATCTTGGTAGAACTAATCATTGCATCTTATAAGGATGACTACTCCCATCCCAAATAAGGTGGGGATCTTTATGATTTCTTTTTTGCTCTATTCTAGTAAATAATGCAGGAAGCATACACATTGATCATTTTATTCACTCAAAGACTAGAATATTTCCTAAAATTACTAACTCCTTTTAGCAGTGTAAAGTGTAACATAAGATTCTCAACTCGTAGATAATAGCATAAGCTTTTGGGTATTTAGTATGAATTTGGCTATATTTTTTATTAAATAGCACCTAATTTATGCTAGTTTCAAGTATGCAATGATTAGCTAGAACAAAGAGAGTGTATAGTTGAGTAAAACTATAACAACTTAATCGGATGATTATAGTTGAATATTAACTTTTAATCAAACAAGCAAGTATGTCTATGTCCATTTTGTTTTAGGTTCATCATCAAAACTATAAAAGTGGCTAAGTTTTTGGCATTAGCACGAGTATGGCCAAATTTTTAATTAGATCTCACTTATATTTTTGATGTTTTGATTAACTAATGATAAGTAAATTAAGGAGTGTGTAGAACATATTAAAATTATAATAAATTATCAGTGTTGATAATTGAATCATATTTGTTACTCACAAGCAAAAATATGTCAAGAAAACAAACATTAGTTCACCATCAATCTTTTATTTTAAAAAGTAGCATGCTTCTGATATATAACGGTAAGGCACAAATTGTGATCATATTTTTTACAGTAGTGTCCAGGTCTCAGTAGATGCACTAAGCATATATAATATGAAGTTATTTGAATAAAATATAAGCATAAACTCACATTTCATTAGATTAAATCCATCAACCATTTAAACATTCTAAACAAAATTATCATATGGATGCATATATCTATCTTATTAAATGGAGCTCTTCCAACTAATTGTTGGTAAAGAAGATTCGTACCATGGAGTGTGTGAAATGATGCAAATCAAACAAATAAATTGTGGCGAAGCTTAGCCATAAGGCTTGCATCATTTTTTGAAACCATCATTCTAATCAATATAAGAAAGTGCACTTAGCATAGTTAAGGAGTATAGGAGAGATAATTAGCATAAAGAAAGTTGTATTTATAAATACTAGATCAACATACCAATGGTCTTAGGCACGACTTCTCCATATAAGCTCATAATGATTCTACCTACATTTTGCAGCCCCGACCTACATGGTCCAATGGTTGGGGGTGGATTTTCTTCCAACCTCATGCCTCTTGTTTGATACGCATTAGGTGCATGTGTTTGTCATTTAATTACTAAGTTAGTTAAAAAAAAAGGCATACATTTTGTATTTCGCTTTTTAATTTCTCTTTTAATCGCTATTTTAAAAATCAGATCAAACTGATCGATTTGTGTTCAACTATAAATTGGCCATTAACCTTAAAAATCCCCTTTGCATCGAACCAGTGATAACTAGCTTGAATCGTCAATTTGTCTGGTCAACCAATGGTCCCAATTATATAAAATCGGTTGGTCCAAGTTAAGCTCATTAATCACTTTTAATTTTTTTTAATGAAATATTTAAAAAAATTAAATAATAATTAAACATGATATTTTAAATAAATATTTTAAAATAAATTTAATAAACCTTAAAATTTTATTATTATTATAAGTTTAGCCAAATTAATTTAAGATATATTACACCCCATCTTATGTAAGTCCTAAGCTTTTTCTTGGGAAGCTCTTTTCTTTTATATAAAGAGTGTAACACTAGCTTTCTTTTGTGATGTGGGACAAAAGATTTTAGGAGCATGTTGAAATTAGACTTGGACTATAGGAATAAGGAATTAGACTAGAAAGTTAGGGTTTAAAAATACTAAATGGCTTTAAAATATATATAGTTAAAATTTTAACTTTATACTCATATTAAAAAATTTTAATAATAAAAATAAGTTATTTTAAGATTATAAATTTTGTAATACTATATTATAAATATTTCAGATAATATATATTTTATTATTATTTATATTTAATAAAGATTTAAAATATTTTTTTTACATTTTTAACTTTATATTTTTATTATAAATTATATTTATATTTATAAATCTATATAAAACTTGTTCTTAATTTTAAATATATTTAATTTGCATATATTTAGATATATAATGGCCGTATAATTATATCTTAATAAAATTTAATTTAGTTTTTAAATTTATAATTATTAAAAAAATATTGTTTATATATTCTTTATTTATTTTATATTTATTATATATTTATATTATTATATCATTTAAATTTTTATAATAATTTTAATATTTATTACATCATATGGTTCAACTTCCGATTTAATCTTTGTTGAACCATTGAATCGTGAATCTCTTTTTCCGACTCTTTCTCTGATTTGATTTTTCACAATATTGCTTTTGTAGATACAACTTCCCAATTTAATATTCCCGTCTCTATCCCCCATAAAGACCTTGTTGCCTCCTCATGAATCCACAAATAAGTTTCATGTGACTTCACAATAAATTAACCTCGTGGTGCACGCTATTTTGTTGGCTATAATCTTGCTTAATGATATCATGCGGCTCGCACGACATACCACCTAAGTCACACTTCGTGGACTCCTATATAATACCACGACACAATGCGTTGAGCAATAGCTTTCTTGGGTTGAATTAGGTGCAATGCCTT
Source organism: Cymbidium sinense (assembly GCA_021442155.1). NCBI lineage: Eukaryota > Viridiplantae > Streptophyta > Magnoliopsida > Asparagales > Orchidaceae > Cymbidium > Cymbidium sinense. The sequence goes on along the minus strand of CM038232.1, from coordinate 38,867,443 downwards.
GATCTTTTTCTTCTTTTTCACAATGATGATGGCTTTCCTGTGTTCCTTATCTCAATCATTTGGTTGACGTCTTGCTTTGTTCTCGGAGATCCCATATTTGAATCTCAGAGAATGCATAGGTATGTGAGTTTACCATGAAAATGACTCAAATGATCAACAAAAAAAATAACATCTTTCCTAGGTTGTAATTAGGTGCATTGTCTTGTCTTTCTTCTTCTTCTTCTTCACGGCGATGATTACTTTGATAGTGAGCTAAGTTCCTTCATTCGCTCCCATATTTTCATTCTGATCTTTGTTGATATCACCCCTTTTGGTTGAAATTATTCATTAATGTCTGGTGTTTCTCTTGGTACATTTGTTCTGAAATTTCTCTATTTTGATAAACTAGTCTTTGATGGGGAATGTGTGCGGGATTGCTTCGTTGATTTTTATTGCAACGATCGTTCTTCTCCCGCTTATTCTTCTGATTTTGGCGGATGGACTTGTGAGGGTGGTCGCACTCAAAATGGGACCGCTGGATGAGAACAGTAGGGTTGCCAAAAGGCTTGCTACTAATGAAGTCGAGCACAAATGCTAAGTACTATGGTAGATCTGTATCAGCTCATCTCCACAAAAAAAGTTCAATGTTATTTGATACTCATAGCGCAAACTTATGGGTTCCATTGGCAAAGCGCTACTTCTCGGTGAGTATACATTGGAATGTCTGTGTTTCTCCAATTTGAATTACAGATGATCTTATAGAACTGCCTTCTAGGTTTTCAGCTCATTTTTATTACTCAAAATTTATTAAAAATTATTAGATATTTTAATTGCAGTCCGATTAGAAATCCCAAAAAATCTATAACTTGGTGAATTTTTGCTCATGCTTCACAGTTGGTTATTGTGTGAAACTTGTATGGTTTCCACTTTGATTATGATTAAACTGATGTTATACATTCTTTTTATGACTTTCATGTCATTTGCCTTTTTCCATTCGAATTATAAGCCCAACAAATCAAGCACCTATAGGAAGAAAGGTTTGTCTTTTGTCCCATGATCGATCACTTATATTTTTCATTGTTATAGCTTCTAATGTTCAGCCCTCCTGCTTTGAAGAATTGTGTAAAATATTTACTACTTTATTTATACTTGAAAAATATATATGATGAATGTTCTCCCTCAAATAAAAGAAAAAAATTTATGCCCTAGTTTTATCCAGTTGATAAGTAGTGAGTTTGATTCTCTATGATATATTGTCATTTCAATTTACATAATGAGGAGTAAATGATTTTATTTTGTACGACTAATATTTATCTTATGCACTAATTATGTCACCCTTAGTGGTCTAACCTGACCCACACTTAAGACACATAAATTTTATGACTAACTTAAAGCTGATTTAAAGTGATCGTTAGCATCAATAACTATCACAATCAATAATGTATCTCTATATTTTTTTAAAAGAAAAGTTTTATCTATGTTCACTAATAACTTCATTTGCTAATTGACTGTTAAATGCTCTGAATAATTGCTAAAAGTAGATAAGTTCATATTATATTATATGAATAAACTCTCTCATGGATGAATAGATGGCCTCCACAAGCTTAAATAAATAAAGACTAATATGATTTTTCTCTGCTTCCAAATATAATCTTATTAGCCTTCCATCTAGAGTCTCACAAGCTTTATATATAAAATCCTAATGTTTATTAAATATCTTTGATAAAAATATGTTTTTTTGAAAGATATTTATATTTATTATCCCACATATAATATTTATTATCTATAGCCACTCTTTATTCTATGGTCCGCATGATGAAGGCATTGGACAATGCAGATTTGATCAACCATTGGAATTTTGTCGTGCGGCTTATAATCCCAGAAAATGAGGATCGCAGGTATTAATATGGCCCATTTCGCTTACCCGTGAGCCCGTCCAAATTGAGTTTTTTGTGCGGGAAGATGTATACAGTTTAGATGGCGCCACGTCATCTCATCTTTGCCTGTCATTTCTATAATATGCAGAAAAGCAAACAAAGGATAAGGAACATACGGAACTAATCACAGCAGCTTAAAATAAATGAATAAATAATTAGTTTTAGTTCACATACATAATTGTATTAATATATAATCATTTTTAATTATATTATTTGTTTATTTTATGAGTAAATTTAATCACAAATATACTATCTTATAATTAGACCCAAAACATGTAATTAATAGGCTTAGGCTAATATGAACTTCATTTTAATTATATTATATGTAAATTACGTTCATTTCATATTAAGTATAGTATAAAAATACTAAGATTTTTGGATATATGTATTTATATAATTAAAATTTATATTATATTTTGTCCAAAATAAATTTAAGATTTTTCATAAACAAAAAAAAAACATTATACAAATATCTTGGTCTAATTTTTAAAATAATCAATAAATTTTATTATAAAATTAAAGCTGAATTAATTAATTTTAAATTCATGATCTTAAGAGCATCTTAACTAAAATGAGAATTTGTTGGACTATGTAGAATTTTTTTTTTTTTTTTTTTTTTTGGTGACATTTGAGTGAATTTAATCTTAAATTCATAGACATAAAGTATATATAAGAATTTGAATTTAAGATTTCTCATTCATTAGGCTAACATTACACTAAGATGTTAAGATATTTTGCACCTATGTAGATTACTTTACAATTAAATTTGATAACAGTTTGGTTGCCTGAAAACAAGAATATGAAAGAAAGGTGTAACGCACAGATTTAGATTATTTTAGGTTATTTTATTGAAAATTCTACAAAAACATGAGTTTGTTTTTTTCTATTTGATAAAATAAATGTAATGAAAGATTGTTTTGACAGCGGCCAAGGCGACAGGGCTGGATGACAAGCAGGGCAATGGCAAAGCGGTAGAGGCAAGCAGATGGTGGCAAACGGCAATGGCGGTGGCTTAAGACGGTTGGGGGCTGGAGCATACGGGCGAAGACAGGCTAACGGCACGACATGCGGCTACCGACTAAGAACCGCCAATGCTGACTATCGAACAGCTTTATTAATGATTTAAATCGCCAGATTTGAGCGCATTCCAAATACACCGAAATTTAACTTTTTGATGAATTCCAAATGTATTATATCATTTTAAAATTTTACTTTGCATCATGTCAAATGCAAAAAAAATTAAAATCTCCACATTTACTTTATTTTACTTTACATTCTAACTAAACAGCCCCAAAATGTATTTTCTGGTTGAAATATTGGTTAGACTTACACCAATTTTTTGTCGCATTTAAGCGCGCAGTGGGGACTACTGCCCATAGAAACTACTAGGGGTAAACGAGCCGAACTCTTGTTCGTGTTTGACTCGTTTGAAAATTGCTTTGTTCATGTTTGGCCCATATTCAAAATGGCTCGAAATTTCATTGTTTATGTTCGGCTTGAATTGTTCGAAATAACTTGTATCAGGTCGAAATAGCTCTAAATGCAATAATCTGAAAAATCTGTAAGATGAAGGATTCAAACCTGAGCCAATCTTTTTGCATAACAAAAATTTTAACTACTAAGTCATGCTTGCAACTGTGATATATATGTGTTTGTATTTAATAATAATAATTTAATTTTTTTTTATTATGAGCTAAATCGAGCCGAATACGATCGAACAAAGGAATGTTCATGTTCGGCTCGTTTACAAATCGAGCTTGAAATCTTTGTTCTTGTTCGGCTCGCTTAGTTAACGTTTAACACGAACCGCTCGTGACACAACGAAGCGAAACTACCAATGCCATAAGCAACTCCACCTCTTTTCCTCTTATTACAGTCTTTCAGTTGTTCAGAAGTCTGTGCTGCATTTGCATTCCCATTAATAAGCTCATTTTCCTGCCCTACTCTAAATCATTTGTTTTTTTTTTTCACCATGGATCCTTACAAGGTAATCTCTTTCCACTTTTCCCTTCCAATGAATGAAAAATATGAGAGTTTTGAATCCAAGAACCGATTATTCAGTTTAATTGTTTCTTTCTTGTCCCTTTCCATGGTTTTATGTTACTTGATTTGTTCTTTTGGGTTCGGTGAATCTGAACTAATTGATTACTTGAATGGAATTCATGGCAGTTTCGCCCATCAAGCATGTTCAACTCGCCGTTCTGGACTACCAACTCTGGGGCACTAGTTTGGAATAATAATTCGTTGCTCCAGGTTGTTGTTCGAGGTAATTTCAAAACTTATAACCCTAGTTTGATTAATCGGTAAACTTGTCTCTCTCTCTCTCTCTCTCTCTCTATATGCTTTAGTTTTAATTGAGGGTTTAGTAACCGCATTTTTTCAAAATAGTGAAGTCGAAGTTGTGGCGAAGGTTGTTATGATTTTGTTTGAAAAACTCGCCTCTAAATCAAGCTATGTGTTGTTGTGAGAAATGACTAAAATATTCCTATGAGCTAAATATATTTAAACAGAATAAAAAAAAATAAGATAACTAATGCTTATATATAATCAGAAGTCAATTATATTACATTGACAGATTACACATCACTTAATAAATAACACTAATATTAAAATTATAAGTACAATAACTAATGTGATCAAAATATTAAGCCTACCCTCCTGTTGATCAAATCATTTTAAAAAAAATTTTCGTTGTTACCCTCCTAGCATGATCACTGCTTGATATGTCACCCTCGAATTCATTAACCCACCTGAAATAATTGCAATCATCTCCTGTTCTATTTCTTGAACACCTGAAAATTTTTCTCCCATAATTTTCTTCTCTATATGAAGTGAATACATAACATTACAAACCACAATTGCAATACACAACTCTAGACTCAGTAGAGCTCGTTGAACTCATATTTTTTAAGAAAGTAAATTGTGTAAGCAATAAAAATATTAATATGAGGACTCGTGGCATTACAAAATATTTTTAAAATGATAATGAAATGGTAAAATATTTATTTCCCCAAAAAAATGATAGAAATTTTATTAAGAAAAATAGAAGGGATACAATTATTAACAAAAAATAGAAATTTAGCTAACTAAAAGTACATAACCACTGCAAGGCTCCACCCTATACAAATACCTGCAAGAAGCTCAAAAAAGACATAAGCAAACGTAGAAATATACATTAAAGTAAAATTATAATGGCTCAGGCTCAGTCAAAGTTTATCCCAAGGAGCAATATTATATGTAAGCATCCAAACTTCAAAAAGAAGGGTTACAATCACATAAAATACTACCAACCTTAATGATATAAAGAATAACATCAATGTCATCATGGCCATTTCCTTCACTATCAAAGAGAATCAGCCACCAAGCAGCAGTTCCAAATACTACATAAGCAGAAACAACAGTACAACTAACCAAGAAACCAATAAGTAAGAAGCCAGTCAATAAAAGAATAGCAGGTGTACCAGGTTCTTAAAAAAGCATGCATAGTATAGTGTCCTTGCTTATCTTGTAAGAAATAAAAATTATGGTGTGCCAGGTTCTTGAAGAACAAAACAACCTAAAAGTATTCCAAAGTCAAGCCTTTATTTAATGAAAGCGTAATAGGTACTTAGAACTTTCTGAAACAGTGATCTTAAATCAAAGGAGTTGCATTTAATAGGTAATTTATAGGTTGATTTCAACAGAGTAGCATTGAGGTTGTGGAACACATTTCTTTTAGGCCATAGAAAGAAATTATTTAAGTCATTTGTTATATTTTACAATCTTCTATCATGATTTATACATGAGCGAATTTGATTGCATCCAACCAAATAAAGAGTTTCCAAATATATTGTGTATTATGTCATGCTTAAACTAAATATTCCTATTTGTAATAAAAGTACACCAGCAGTTGACCAAAAACCAAGCCACAATAATAAAAAAAAAAATAGTAACAGTAAATTAATATTCATTTGGCTTATCCATCAAATCTCTTATATCACAAAACTGATCATTGATTACTCTCATCTGAACAATAAATGCTTTCTCCTTTTGAACCAACAATATCTTCGACAAAGAAGATAAATAGTTTCCCATTAATTAGAACTTCATAGCTAATGCTTATTGAACAATAATAGTGCTTCCCATCAGATAATATAGATCAATATAGATCCAAATATTATTACAAAGTCACCACAACTATGACGCTATGATATATAAGAATTTTTTAAGGAAGAAATATGATTGAAGTCATCTAAAATGTAAGAAGAATATAATAATAGTAATGTTTCAGTAGCAACCATAAGCAACTATAAATGTATAATTGCAGCATCCATTGACATATGATGGAATTCTTCTCTAGGATCAGATCAAACTACTTCCAACAATGCCCTCCAATAACAACCAATAAATTTATAATTGCAACCAATAAAAGAACAGCAGCAATCGACCAAAAACCAACCCACGATACCCAAAAAAACAATAGCAGCAGGTCAATCAACACAAAAATAGGAACACAGCATTTTTCACCAAGCCAAAAAAGCGGCAACTATACTGATGAGTGTTTGCAATGTTTAGTCACTCAAACCAATAAAAGAACAATAGTAGTAAACCAAAAACCAAGCCACGATACCCAAAAAAACATTGCCCACAACCTAGCTATTGCTGGTGCACCTATTTCAGATCAACAAATGGCACTCAGCATTAGATGAAGGTGGAAATAAATGAAGGCTATGGGAAGGTGGTTTGAAAGAAAGTAAATTAACTCTTAATAGTATCACAGTTACAACTAAGAGAAGACAGCAGCTCAAGATTCTTCCAATGCGATCTCATTGTTATAACAACAAAGGTTCCAATTCTGTTCACGTGTCTGCCTAAATTCCTATCCACATCTCAAATCCATTCTTATACAAGAAACCCATTCTCCACCAATGGATACTTCAAAATTTGAAACATGATATAGTATATTCAAGTTGATAGTGATAAACACAAATATGTACTCACCATAGTTTAAGATAAATTAAGGAACTTGAATATGCTATCTTCTCGAGTAAATGAGCTTATAAATGCATTACTAATGGCATGCCCAGCAATACAAGGCTTCAGCTACTTTCAAGAAAAAATTATGCACTAAAAATAATTATCATATATAGGTCATCCATGCAAGAATGGCATTGTTTTTTGCATGGAGGTGAGCATATCAAATTTAACAATTTCAAGAACTTCAAATCATACGAGGTCAGAGTTAAATGACAAAAGATCTTATACATAATTACGGTTACGCATGCCACTTCTCACTCTCACATCGATAATCAAATGGGTTTATTTGGTCCTCGATCCACATTCTATGACTGTCCATCAAATGTCCAAGAAGTAACCAGGGTTGCTTCTTAAATAAACAACAACAATGTTTCGCATGGTTAAGTACATTTGTAGATCTAACAATCCCAGTGCCCAAAGAAGATCACAGTATGTACATGAGCAATGTAGTTGTTTCATAGTTCAAAGACTACTAACAAAATTAAATAAAAAAAAATCATAGCTGTAAAACAGAAATGCTTAATGGCAAAGAGAGTTAAAATCTATCTAATATCAGATGTAAACAACCAATACGGCAATCTTTGTCAGTACTTATTAAATGTCCCCACCATTTACTTTTATTATCAGTACTTATTAGATGTAAACTCTGATGTTATTAAGAGTTAATTTACTTTCTTTCACACCAACAATATGGAGAGAATTGATTCCGATAAATGTAGTTTCGTTGAAACAGGCCCAAGCTAGAAAAGGAAAGCTAACAAACACTTTACAAATGTTGAAATATAACACTCAACTAGTTATCTTAACTATCATTCAAAATAAGCCAATTACAAATAGTAATTAAATCCAATCTAATCACTATCTAAGGCATCTGTAATTTGCTCTCGTAACTATTTCATCTCCTCAGCTCCTTTGCCATCATGTGTCCCCAATTTTGTGGTATGTTGACTAGTTTCTACTATTGAGTGGCCCAACCGATGTTCAAATGCTTCAGGTGAAACAAATAATTGGTCATTGTCAACAATGTTGAACTCAATGTCATGGTGTGATGAGTGTCGGCGTATATAATTATGTAAAGTTATTGTAGCTGCAACTATTTTAACCTGCTTCTTGAAGGAGTATGCGGGCATATCACATAAAATAACCCATTTCTTCTTCCATACTCCAAAGGCTCGCTCAATTACACCATGCAACGATGAGTGTCATTTATTAAATAATTCTTCCCTTCCCGTGGTGACTTGGCTACTCCTTTCAAAATCAGGAATATGATATTTTATTTTCAAAAAAGGCTTCATGAACCCTCGTTGCATTGAATAACCAACATCAACAACGTGATATTTTCCTGTTTAAATTTGTAATTAGAAGCTGTAAAAATTATTTCTTTATAATAAATAGATGATTCATTATAGTTATACCTGGAGGAGGCAATGGGAAGTTATTTTCTCTATGCAGTACATCATTATTGAATATGTGACTATCATTTGCACTTTCTTCCCATCGAGCCATTAAAAAAGTGAAGCACATATTAAAATCACATACCGTCATTACATTCTGTGTAGGTGAGCCACATCGACTAATATAAGCAACATTTTCAGTTGAAGGCACACGAGCATCGACATATATTCTATCGATTGCTCCAATACAATCCTATAATATAATTTACTGCAAACTTTAAGTGCTAAGCAAAAATGACCATTTTCAAAAAAAAAACTTAGAAATGAAGTTTACTTTGAAATATGGCATGTATCGACAATCATACAGAATCTCATCAGGTGTATTCTGGTAAGCTGAATCAATCGACTTTATAATTGTAGTTGATAAACCTACCAAAGCATCAAGGCCAACAGAGAAGTACCTGCTTATGATTTCAGATGAGTGTTGAAATCACTCGCTAGCCACCCTGATAGATTCATTATGAGATAATATATATAATGATATGGCCAATACTTCTTTAGTTGTAGTTCTACAAGATCCACAAAGTCCATGTAAATTTTCTAATTCCTACAGCAGGTCAGTGAAAATAATTTATAGCATACAAAACATTTTATGAAATCTCTTTAGGTACCCTGCTAGTAACTCAGTGATCCATTTTTTATCAATAAACTTGGAAGTCATACATGGAGTCTTACAAACATAAAACTCGTAGTACTCATGTATTAAGCATACTGTAGTAACAATCATAGTTATAGGTTGATCATCATTATCACTATCCATAACTACAACTAATGACAAAGAAATATACATCACTATATTAGCTATTACAGATTAAACATAATTAGCTATTAAACAAAATGCGCATAGCAACATATGATATATTAGGCACTATTATCATATAATTTCTACAGAAGTTCAGCATATAACAAAAATAAGTACATGAAGTAAAATAGAGCAAACTCTCTCCTAGCAGATCACAAAGAAGTTTAAATTTTGATAGATCACAAAATATCTTTTGTCAAAGGCAACCTAGCTAAACATCACGTGTTTCAAAAGAATAGCGTAGATAATGAACTCTCCGTTCAGGTGCCATAACCACAAATATCTCACGCTTATTTGCATCTTCAAGTAACCTCGTTGAATACAGATAAAGTGGAATATCTTTGAAAACTTTAATGATTTTATTAAAATAGTGATCGCCTTAGATAGTGATGGTGGTGCAATTGCCTTATTCACTTTGAAAGTGCATGCACTGACTAACTGTGATATCTGATGTCAGAGGAATCCAGCACCTCCCTTCTCTTTTTTTTTTTTTACCTCTCAGAGCTACAGTCGGTGAATGCCTAGCATGACTGGATTTGGTGTGGGAATCTGTGGTATGTAACAATTCATATTCTGAATCATTTGAACCAGACCTTTGCTTAGAATAATTTTGTTCTTCCATAATGTCGTCAGCTTCTTGATTTGGTGTCCAAGAGTGGGCACCTATTGCAACCACACCACTGAAGAAGAGATCTAATTTCTCTTCAATTTCAGGGTCTAAGCTATAATATCTAAATTTCTTTGCATTTTGTAATATCTTTAATTTAAAATTATGGTCACATATTATGCTCATATAAACTCTTTGTGGAGTAATTAGAATGGACAAGTATGTATATAAAATTTATCAGTATCTTTTCTCACCACCAATCGTCTGATGCGTCAATCGTCTTCTTTGTAGGATCTCATCCCAAACTAGTTGATCCTTATTTCAACTCTCCATAATTGCTAATTCTTTTTCAACTGATCTCATTTATTTTTAAGTTGTTTTCTATTGTACTCCCTTCCAGTTCTCTCTTTAAAATTTTTGGTTAAATTAGTCCAACCCTCTTTATTAAAATAGGTCATCGGTCTATTGCCCAAGTCTATCTCCTTGAGATAAAGATCACAAAATTTTATTTTCACATCTTTCTCCCAAGTAGCACCTTCTCCACCTTCCTTTGGGTTTCCCATTTTAAGCTCCTAACATTATCACACAAGCGATGAAACCCAGATGAATCAAACAACTTACTTTTGATTGAGAGTTTACAATTACAACAAAGAAGGAAAAGAAGCATATTAACTAGATAAGAGATATGCAATAAAGAGCACATCACATAATAAGTTGAGAAACCTAAAGAAACATCACAGAAATTCAGATCGAAGTCCAAAAATTTTAAGATTCATGTTGATTTTGTTAAATTTTATCCTATGAATCCTTTCTTTTTCATCAGATTATGAAGGGAAGGCTTCAAATATTGTTTTCCTTCCTTCAGACTTCCCTTTAAAAAAAGGGCTAAGATCCTTAAGAAATAGCTACTAGAAGATATGGTCTCCAAAGGAGATACTACGGTGACACATCAACTGATAGGCGTGCATTGTGCTAACCAATAAATACAAGCGAACTATATTAATTGACTCACTACTATCCCTTGAAAGGTGAGTGTTGTGCTAGTTGGAATTGAAGGGCACTTCAAGCTGGTCAATTCATATGTACTATGTCCTTAAGGGATGAGATAGAGACTGGTATCATAGTAAAGTATCAATTCTTTAGATATGCTTAATTTCAAAGCATGGATAGTTATTAAGAAAGCTTTTAAGCCACTAAGCATTACCCGAGAAGTAATATTATAGGATGCAATAGTACATTAAGTGTCAAAATTGGCAGAGGGGGATTAACTTGCCTATTGGAATGTGAGAGCATAATTTCTAGAGACAATAGGACTCCACAATAACTTGACTAAAGGTAACTATTGGGCGTTCTCTTTGTCTCCTACAATGGTGATGCATTTAACAATGAAGCTTGCATAACCCACATTGAAATAATGGAACTTCTAGCCCAAATAAGAGCTTCATTAATGCATGCTAACAGAGCATCAAGTGTGGCTAGTATATAAAAGTTCTTGACTCCTACATAGATCTATTATCTAAATATGGAGTGTCGCATTTTAGGAGATCGTTACCTTATTAGAGGCTGAAGATAGGTTGCCACAACTCAAAAAATATTTTGACAAGATGAACTACTCTATTGACAGGAAGATGGCCCAGTTGTGCACGTTATAGATATAGATAGCTCAATGATGCACTAGACTCCAAGAAAATAATATGATGCAATCTTATGGAAAGATTATATTTAAAAACCAAATGTACACAATCATGTAGCTTTAGTGGTGCTAAGAATGGTGTTAGTGCAATCTTGTTGAAAGATTATATTTAAATACAAATCAATATATCATTACAAAAAAAATTATCCTCCTCACCAGCAATAGTAGTGCTAAGAATCGTATTAGTGCAATGAGGAGAAAGGGAGATAAGATTAGATGATAACTTCCAACAACCATTATAGATTATTGTGTTTAGAGGAGTACAAAGCGGCTACTTAAATATATTAAAACAATTGTTTCCAAGTATGTAAGATAAAGATTCACCTCCAACTCAAGGGTCAAAAAATAGAAATAGATTGTTCATTCAATTAGGATTGAGAACTACGTTGTTTATTTTTAAAATTTAAAGAAAATACACTTAGATCAACTAGAAAATTATATCAAATCAATTTTAGATCACCAAGTTTGATGAAGAGTGTAATGATCTAGCAGCGCGAGATGTCTTCGAGGATGAATAACTAACCAAGGATAAGAAGCTAACACCTGTTATTAAGCCTTCAAATATTAGTTCAAAAAATAACTTGCAAAATGCAAGACGCAAGATGCTAACTTCTTAATAAGCCCTTCGACTTTTCTGGAATTATTCACACTATTAATGATCTATTAAAGAAACATCAACAATTTTATTGATCTATTAAAACTTAGATTGAATCATCTAAAAAAATTGATCCACAATTGAACTACTTAAACCAACTGATCTGATCCAATTTTTACAACCATCGGATCCACATTGAAGGATGAAGAATATCAAACGGCCCCAGACATTTGCAACCATTCCCAAACAAAAAAATATGCTCTGCATTTGCAATAGAAAAAAATAATAAATAGAATGACTATAGAGTTTAAAATATGACATCAATAACAATTCATCCTAGTTCAAAAAATAACTTGCAAGACACAAGAAGATGCTAAGTTCTTAATAAACCCTTCAATGTTTCTAAAATTATTCACACTATTACTCAAGAACCCTTTATTTATTCAATCAAGCTTACAGGAGGAGCAGATCAAACAAGCCAAATAAAGATGAATGAAGACAAATGAAGACGAATAAGGCAAATAAAGACGATGCTTACCTTCACAACAAGCCTTACGGAAGACGAATGAAGACGGCAAAAAAGAGGTGGGAAACGCAAGCCAGAAGCAAAAGAGCCTTCTAGACTCTCAGATCCGTCGATGCCCACAACTAGAAATAGAATGAGGAGATCGAATGAACAAGGCGAGATCTATAGAGCACGGCTGTGTTGACCAGAAAAAGCCTTGGGCACGGGACAATAGTTCTTGTCACGGGTAGAACAATCCCTCAGTAGAGGGGTAATTTGGATAAAATCGTTTCACCCGCAGCGGGCCGCTCCCGACATAATGCATTGGAGCTCGTGCCTTCCCAAAATTTTAAAAACAAAGGGACCGATTGGTACCATCATGGATGAAACGCTGCCCCAAACGGAACCTAAGTCTACATGTGATGGGTACTTCAGTGCTGATGTGATTGAGAGAATTTTAGGTGAGCTGAGCACACGTTCTCTTTTATTCATCAATTTTGTAAAATTTATTTAGCTAAACACACTTGAAGAAACCTCACTATGATAATGATTGGTTAGTTAGGCACTATGAAAGACTTTATTCTCATATTTTTGGGCCCTCCGGTGGGTTCCTTTGATAGATAATTATTTTTTTTATTTTTTTTAATGATTGTTAGTTTTCTTAGTTTTGGTTTTAAATCTTTTCCAATTCTATAATAGATGAAGAGATAAAGCTACAAATATTAGACATCCAATCTATTTTGGATAGCAAGGATTTATTCTATTTGGTTTTATCAATATCAATCATTTTGAAAAAAAATAAAAAAAAATAATTGCAATCATAGTCTACCAAGGCTCAAAACTTTCAAACCCACGGCCTTCGCGCCGTAGCCGTTCTTTCGGTATTGTGAAGTCGAACTGCCTGGCATCCTCGTTCCTGTTGAATAGTGAGGTATTTGGGATGTTATACATTTCATTAAGTTTTTTTTTTTCATCCAAAGGCAACTTCTTAACAGTATGACCTAAGTTTGCAGTAATTGATTAGCATGGATTTGAAAAGATTTCAGTAATCTTCTTTAGAGGTCTTCATTGGGTTTCATTTCATGCTATAGATTCTCTCTGATTAGGTCTCTTCCTTGCTTTGGAAAACATTAATTTCTTTGTTGATCCAAAACAATTTCTTGTTGGATAGCTACAACTCCCCTTTTCCCCCAAATTTGTTGTTAACAGTTAGTAGCAAGCAACCTTTTGATTCTTCCCTTAAACAAGAAGTTATGTTTCATATTTTTTTTGTTATGAATTGTTAGAAATCTACAAATAGATTATTCTTCTATGTTTCTTGAACTGGTGGTAGCAAAATAGTGTCAACAAAAATACTCTAGTGATTGGTATTTTTGATTTTTGAAAGTCATTTTTGTTTTTTTATAAAGCACATGTGAAATATTCCATGATAGATACATGGCACTCCTCTTTTCTTTGAAATAAAGGAAACAAAATGAATCTGTTATGTTTAAGGATTGAGCTAATACATGAACTTGGTTTTAATTTATAATAAAGTTAAATATATAGTTTGTTCTATTTTCTAACAAAGTTAGGAAAGGTTTAAGATTGATTAAATTAGGTTAATACTCATTTTCATCATTGCATCAAATTGATTATATTTAAATAATTTTAACATATATTACATCATTCAAATCAATCTCCAGTTCAACTCCTGTGAAATCATCGAATTTTAAATCTCTCTCTTTTTCGGTTTTTATGTCTGATCTAGTTTTCACAATCTTGCCTAATATAATTAACCTATTTCCTCGGCCTCCTCCGAACCTCCAGAAGTCTATAAAAATAAATAAATTTAAAAATTATAAATATCTTGATCAATTTAGAATTTTCAAAAGAATAATTATTTATTTAATTATTAAAATTTAAATATTTTCACATCAAAAGACTATTTATGCTTATGTATAACTTTTTAAATGCCCATCCTTAAATAGTTTGCATTAAATAATTTCACCAAAAGGAAGATGGTCTTTAGTTAATTCTTTTTTTTTTTTTTTTGGGTGGGGTGGTGGGGGATATTCTAGCAAATTTAATCTTAAATTCACACAAATAATGCATGTGCAAGAGCTTGAACTCAAGACCTCTTAGTTGAAAGCATAAACTCTCAACCACTAAGGAGTTGTTTGGTTGGCTAAAAAAGGAATGCAGTGTAAATGAAATATAGTTTGAAGTGAATACAATGAATTCTAAATACTTTAGAGTTATTTGTTTATGTGTAAAATAAATATATTAAAACTATTTTTTTTGTTTGATTGGTTGTATGTAAAATAAAGTAAATACATGTATTATGAATATTTTTTATATGTAAAGTAATTACAGCATTTTTTCACTAATTAAACTATTAAATTTAAAAATTAAATAAATATATTAAAATAAAAATAAAAATTTACTACTTGATTAAAAAAGATTATTATATATTTATTTTGAAATAAAAAAGCTTTTTATGATTTATATATTAAAGACATATTATAATAGAAATAAATTCTCCTAGCTTAGTATGTAATCTTGAGTGGAGTTTAGGGTCAAGCTACTTAAAACTAATCAAGTTAAGCTCGACTCAACTATTTACAAAATTATCATACAATTATCATTTTCTAAATTCACTCAAATATCAAGATTCACAACAAAATCCTAATTTGCATTTTTTTTCAACTTCCCTATATTTTAATTATGTCACACACAAATAGATGAAAATGTTCTAAGATATTAATTATTAGTGTTATAAATAAATAAAATTTGAATATTATTTATGTTCAAGGAGAGAAAGAGATGAAACTTAAAACTACAATGTAAAAGTAAATACCATATATTTTGAATATTTAAAAGTTGCTTGAATATCTTGAAAGTAAATACAAGAAAATTGTCTTTTCTGTTTGGTTGATTGGTTGAGTATATGCAAGTAAAAATAATGTATTTTTAATACATTAGATCTTATAATAGTATGTAAATAATTATAACAAAAAAAAATCTGTATTAATATAATGACCCAAATTTATCGTGAATTAGTTGCCTATCAATTTTAATAAACATAATTATTTTTATTAAATTATAATTAAATTATAATAATATCTAATTTAATTTAAGTTAAATATAATTAAAATTAATTTATAATAACACTTAGTTTTCCCACTACTTCGCCATTTTTGTGCTCTTCCAACAGAGAGGCAGAGAACTTCGACCAAAAAACAAAAAGAAAGAAACTGCAAAACTATGGCAACGGTGTCAAGGACATTTAGCTTGTGAAACCCTCTTCTTTCTCTCCCAGCTGCTCAGCTCTTACCTGAAACCATCGAAGAAGAAAAGGGAGACATTGCAGCAGTAACCCTTGCCTCATCTCATCTAGAGAAATGAGAAGTTTTTGCAATTTTTGTGGGCTTTGAAGTTGCCATTTTTACTGTTTGGCAAGATTTAGGTTAAATCATGCTAAACAGTCCTGTAATCGCACACTCCATCGACGCTCGACGGTGTCTACATCGCATGAGGTGATGACGATGGCATCTTCTTTGACTTTCTCAATTTTTCCTCAAGCCACCACTCTGCCATTGTCCCCGACCTCGAGAACAAGGACCTCATCTCCGTAATGTATTTGAAATATGCTTTGATTGAGTGTATTTAGAAGTCACGAAGAATCGACTATTCATGGGATTTGAAATACTGCAGAAAATTTCACTGTATTTATTTTACTGCCATCCAAATGATAAAAAAGAGAAAAATCTCATAAACTAAATACAATGCATTTCATTTATTGCTAATCAAACAGTCCCTAAGTTAAGATGGCTTACACAATTAATTTTTATTTTTAGCTTTACCTTTATAAAACCAAACATTCAATCAAGCTTTTGGCCACCATTTGTTTTAAGGTTTTAAATGTCATTGATATAAAAGCTATTGAAGTTTTTGTTAATATTAAGAAACTAATGCGGCCAAAAAAATGCCTTATAAGAAGGCATTTTTTATCTTATGTAATGATACTTGCAGTTTAACTTCACCCAACTGCCATCTCTCTTCTCTCACAATCTCCCTCACTCTGACACCTAAAGCTGACACCACTGATTTTGCTATCGATGTCGGGACGAGTCATGCTAATCTTGACACCTCCAACATTTGATTCCCGAAAACCAATGCATATCCTACTAGTTTTATTTCAATAACTTCACTATCTTTAGAATCAATTCAATTAAAATATTAAAAAAAGTGATCCAAATTATCAATAAATGAATTTCAAAATAATGCTTCCTATCAAATGTAAGAAATTTAATGTTGATCTTTAAGAAAGTTGAAATGTATTTCTTTAGAGTCATAATTTACTCAATCATGATTAAATTACATCATTTATTATTTTTATTGAGCAAAATAATATATTTTACATTTAACTAGCCTGATAATGCAACCATAGAGTTTAATATTATTTTGACCACAAAAAAGTTTCTAATTTCTAGATCAAATATCACTGAATACATGAAAATTTTCTTTAGGTTCAAACTAGAAAATGCAAAAATTTAAAATAAAAAATAACATTGATTGAAAAAAAAAATCAAATAAAGCAAAAGTAACAAGCAATTGAATTTTAAAACATCTGATAGAATATGTTTAATCAAATCAACATATTAAACACAAAAGAAAAACATTCTAGTAGAGGAAACCTTTCCTATTTTTGTACTTTCTTGTAATGCAAGGCTGAGCCCAATATCATTTTCTTACTCATAATAAATGCTTAGATCATTTATTAATTAAATATTTTTGACAAGTATAAATAAGTATACCTTAATCACAAAGACAAATAAATGGTGTGTGTGACTTAAATCTATTATATAAAAAAGATAACATATTTATTGTTAAGCATTTGAAGCTAGAAGCAGACAAAAGTGATAAACATATCAATATTAGGGTGTGTCTGGCATATCGATGGTAGTGCAGTGCCGCACTGCTGTTTCTTGAACTGTATTCTACCTACAATTTAAAGAATCTGAGATGAGAAAGCTGCCTTTCCAACTTGACCTAACTCTTTGGGTGACAGCCAGAAAGCTGCGGTTTGATTTTTTGAAAATTAAAAAAAAAAATTGTAGACTTCATTGCAGCTTCTTAAATAATAGATTTTTCTGTAGCACATCTACTATTACTTTTCAGATAACTATAACTATCTCAAATAGACCTTTAATCTTAAACAAAAAGTAACTTCTTGTACAAGTTAGTGGGATTTAGATGAAATTATAATGCTAATGACCAAAAAGGTGACCTAGGAACTAGTGTTCTTTGTTGGATTATTGGGATCTTATATGCAAATATTTTTTCTAACATGTTAGTAAGATGGAGATGTCGGAAGTTATAATTGAATTTGATAGAGTGAATGATTTTATATTTAGTGATCTTTTCCATTGATGAAAGTTTTAAATATGCATCATAACTTATCCAAGGATTCTAAGATCACATTTCCACTAGTTAAAGAGAGAGAAAAGGGACAAGAAAAAAAGGATTACATGAGATAGAAGAAAGTGATTAGTGTATACACAGAGTCAGCAAAATATTTGCATAATTAGTGTCGTTAATAAAGAACCTCGTAATGCAAAATGCTATAAAAAACTATAAGTCAAGCTAGGGAGTGTCAAATAGCATTATAACCTCTTAAGGCACAATGAACTAACATAGCAACCAATGATCTCTTAATTTTTAAATTCTGCAGCGATCGCGAGCCATATAGCTACCGCCAATGATCGATAGAAAACAATTGAACTGCTAAGGTCACTATGTTGTCGAGCAAGAATCCAGGGTCGGGGTTTTAAAGATGGGAGGAAGTAGAAAATAATATTCAGAGCTCTCGTTTGGTCACCTTCAGCCGTTGGATTTAGGCAGTATTTTCATGTAGTCTAGAAAGTTAGGTTTACCACTCCGACTACCCTTAATTGCAATTATATATATTTATATATTTGCATATTATTTAGTCATAAGAGAGTGCATCATATTTGAAATTTTTTGAATAAAAAGTGATCTCACATTTTTTTACTTTATTTAATATAAAAAAGAAACATTGTAAAATTATCATAAAAAAAATCTAAACTCATCACCTAAATTTATTTAATATGTAACATAATTTATCTATCATATAATCTTCTAATTCTTATATATCTCTTCTTTGATATAAGCAAATAATTTATAAATTTTAATTTTCTAGGGCTTTGAGAAATTATTGTTCATTTTTTAACCCGACATAATTTTGCTAATAAGTCTCCTCGTCCATTAATGACAATAGATAATTTATATATGAGTAAAAATAAGCATTCAAAATCATTAAATTTGGTAATATTAGATAGAATATTTGGTTTAGTAAATCAATTAGAGGATATAAATATTAAATAGATTAAACTATTAAATGTTATCCATTTAAACATATTACATGTTGTACAACACATTTGGTGCTTTCCAAATAAATAAAGAATATGCATTTATACCTCAATTCTTTTTTAAGTGAACAAGAGTGCAATTTGCTATATCAAGTTCTCAATTCTTTGAATATCTACTAAACTAGGGTCATACTTTTTCTTTTAATTTTTTGACTTCTTTCACTATCTCAAATAAATATGTGGTTTATAAATAATTGTTTTTAAAAAGAATAAATGATAATTTGTATTAAGTTAGAAAATCAACTATTCTTAAGTTGC
This sequence comes from Cymbidium sinense, assembly GCA_021442155.1. Taxonomy (NCBI): domain Eukaryota; kingdom Viridiplantae; phylum Streptophyta; class Magnoliopsida; order Asparagales; family Orchidaceae; genus Cymbidium; species Cymbidium sinense. Next base: position 38,848,163 of record CM038232.1, on the reverse strand, counting down.
CTATAAAATTCATAATCCAGATAGTCTGTTTGATAAAATTCATCTTTTTTTTTCTCATTAATAGATCTATATATTACACACAAAATCTTAGTCCTATATGAGCCAATAATGTCTTCATGATTTTTCCAACTACTCTTACCATGTCATCATTGTATCCATAATTTATTTACTCTTCTTGGCAAATTATTTTAAAGTAATAATTTATTTTTAGACTATAACATATATTAGGAAAAATTAAATGATGGAAATTCATTCCAAAAAAAAAACTTCAGCATTTGAGGCGAGTTTATTTTCTCTCTCTCTCTCTCTCTCTCTCTCTCTCTCTCTCTATATATATATATATATATATATGTGTGTGTGTGTGTGTGTGTGTCTTATAGTAGAGAAATAATTGTGTATTTCCTATCGATGAAATTTTAAACAATTATGTTTCTTTTTGCCCCTCCATAAAAAAATTTATTTGTATAGCTATCGCCAATGATCGATAGAAAACAATGGAACTGCAACTGTCGCGTTGTTGTCGTTCAAAAGTCAGAGGTTAGGTTTTTGAAGATGAAGGAAGGAGAAAATAACATTTAGAGCTCTAGTTTGCCCACCATCAGCTGTTGGATTCGAGCAGTACTTGCAAGTCATCAAGAAATTCAAGTTTACCTCTATGGCTACCCTTAGCTCCAATTATATATATTTATATATTATTTACATATTATTTAGCCATAAGTGACTCCTTCCTATTTGAAAATTTTTGAATAAAAAGAGATCACACATTTTTTATTTTATTTATTTAATATTGAAAAGAAACATATTTTAAAATTATTACAAAAAAGTTTATTTAAACACATCACCCAAATTTATTTAATATGTAACATAATTTATACATCATAATATAGAGAACATCTCATCTATTGATTTAGTTAATAATCTAATTTTATCATGCATTTAGGCATAATTGTCTTAAGCCTTTGTCCTAAATTTATGTGTCAAAAATAAAATAAAGAATTGCAAAATTTTGCATTTACCCTATGTCATATCTTCATGCCAGTTATGATCTAGTCTCTTAAGGAGTAAGTTTGGGACTCTAGTTTATCTTTCTTGATTGAATAACAACCTAGCTATCTTGCACTAACATAAGACTAGCCTACATAGGTTTAAAGCGTATGAGGTGTTAGCTGGTGGCCACTCCACGCAGTTGTAAGTCTAAAAGAGTCGGATGAGTTTATACTCACTTGTGGAGGTAAACTACTATATCTGCCTTTCCATTTAGATTTAGGTCGAGCTTTTAGCTTGTGCTAAAGCACCATAGATTTAGGTTCAAAGGTGGTATGTTTCCTTCAGGCTACGAGTATTAATCTTCACCTCTTAAGTATTTTCATAATCTTGTGTTGATGGACTTTAAGCCTTAACATTCTAATAAAATTTCAATTCAAAAAAATAACTCTTTTTCAAATATATAAAGCTTCATTGTAGGATAGATTGAAGTGATCACTAAGCTTTCTAGTATCATGAGTGCTCCCTACTTATCTCCCTTTGGATCCCAAAAATAAGTCTTCCAAATTGAACTTTCCCACTTAGTTTCTCAAATATCAATTTGTTGATAGTCTAACTTTAAAATCTTTTGAGATATTAACTACTTTTTTAAGAAGTTCACACTCCCTAAGATGTAATTAACTATGGAGGCTTGCTTCCATAGGGAATTAAAGAACTCATCATAAAATAAACTCTATTTAACTTTTTTCATGTAATGCAGGAGAAAGATCTCTAGTATATACGAAGTCCCATCATGCTTTAGGAATCCTTATTAGGTGATTAGGTCCATTGTAGGGTGATATCTGCATCTTTTGAGATGGTACATCATATCTTAATGTCGTACCCGGTCACTTCAATAAGTATCACCTAAAATCTGTGTGATGTCTACACAACTCCAAATTAAAACACTACACATGCAAAGAGGAGGAGGTGGAGGAAAAGGTTTTTTGTCAAAGAGGCTTGGTTATTCGATATGAGGTTATGTGAGAGGTTAGATAAGGCCTCTTCATGAGTGAACTCCTTTTGGGTGGTTGGTTGGTCAACATGTTTAGAACAACTAGGATCATTCACTACTTTAGGGGCATCTTCAGCAAAGGATTCCTCGCTATTAGAGGAATTAGAGGCAATGATATTGAGATTGGGGGTAGAAGGGAGCGGGGAGGGTTGGTGAAGGGGGAGGAAGTGGACTTGAGTCAATCGGCTACTGCTTCTACGAGGCTGCATGTTTGTCCTGGTCCTACTATGACTTCTTCCATGGCTAGAAAGATTTGTAGAAGGGGTCTTTTGGCTCGATGATTTAGGGAAAGTTGAGAAGTCATGAGCAAAAGTGCCACAAGTTTTGCAAGGAGAAGGCCTCAATTCATAAGTTACTGACTATAAAATGTCTTGACCTCTAACTTAAATAGTAATGAAATCGGGGAGGATTGAATCAATATTAATTTTAGATGCTAACTCTTACAAAGGTAAGACAAGTTCCTTTAGTAGTGAGGGGATCAACGGTTAAAGTAACGCTAATTTTGCTAGCAATTTTTTAGATTCTAAACTCCAACCAACAACACAGAGGAAGATTTGGGAACTTAACTCATATGTGAACTTCTTTAAAGTCTTTCTTGATATGTTTAAAGTCAGGTGACTATTTAATGAAGATGAAAGGCTTTCTATAAATAAACCAAGGACCATCAGCCAAAATCATGTCCAAGTCCTCTGTACAGTTGAATTTAAAAAAGAAAAAATAAGGGAGATTAATTCAACCATACCTCGCAACTTCCAGAGTTAGTTGATAGTGTTAGAGAGATTATCATTGAACTGTCATTTGCCAAAGCGTAACCAACCAATGCAAGGTCCCATTGCTTATAATCTTCATTAACCTATTCATCAGAGAAGGTAACCTTATCATCAACACACGGGATGAAAGAGAGGTTGAAGTTAGTGGGATTTAGGATCTGAGATGAGAGTAGCCCCTTCCAGTTCAAAGTGAGGGTCGGGTCGAGAATAGAAGAGGGAGAGGATGAAGATAGTGGAGGAAAGGAAGTGGTGTTCATAGGGGCAAATGGGCAAGAGCCCCTAAGCCAGATGAGCATGAAAAGAGACGATCAGTAGATCGGCTATGAAGAGATTGCAAGAGCAAAAAAAGGGAAAAGAGAAGGAGAGGAGGTGCAACCCTAGCAAGGGAGAAAATATTATGTACAGAGTCCGGTTTACATCCGAATGTCAATCGTTATGCAACACGTATCCAATATGAAAATATGGATTTTTTTTTACTTAACAGCGTTATAACTTGATGACGCCAAGCGCCGTTCACGTTAACGGTCCCGACCGTCCCATTAAAACGATTGGGAGAAAGCGACATTTGAATCATTTCGATAAATTTAAAAGTAATATATAAATAGATTTAGGGTATAATATTTTTTTAAGACAAATCAAGCTCAGAGAGAGAAACAGAAAGTCTCATTTCATTTTTCGGGAAGAACCGTGAAGATGGAGAACGAATTTGAAAGTTGTTTCCTTGATGATATTGTAATCAGTTTAGCAGATGATGTATTAAATAAAAATGCATTAGTAAATTTTCTGAACCGTTTTATATGTACACTTTTTTAGGGTTTATTAGTGATATTCTTTAAAATTCTTTTATTTAATGTATATTTTCTACAATGTTAGCTGTTCTTTGTAAGAGGACTTTGCTTATTTTAGGAACTATTTTGCATGTATACTCTCTCTACTCTCATGAGAGTACACCCCCTTTTTTTTATTTTTTTCTGCTATTTCTGACTGTTTGGATATAATATGTTTAGTATATGGCATTACAAGCTGTTTGGAGGCTGATTGCTTGCTTTTTATGATTATTTTGTATATGAACTCTCTGTACTCTCATGAGAGTACACCTTATTTTTTTAGTTTTTTTAGCTATTAAACCCTATTTGGAGTTAATATGTTTATTAGATGCCTTTAGAAGCAGTTTGGAGGCTGATTGGTTAATTTTGGAGGTAGATTTATATGTGTACTCTCTGTACTCTCATGAGAGTACAAAATATATTCTCATATTTTTTTTCAATTTTTTGACCTGTTTGGAGAGAATATATTTAATAGATTCCATTAGAAGTAATTTGGAGGCTGATTGGTTGATTTTGGAGGTAGATTTGTATGTGTACTCTCTGTACTCTCATGAGAGTACAGACTATTTTCTCATTTTTTTCAGCTATTTAACCCTGGTTGGAGTTAATATATTTACTAGATGCCTTTAGAAGCAGTTTGAAAGCTGATTGGTTAATTTTTAAGACTATTTTGCATCTGTACTCTCTATACTCTCATGAGAGTATACCCCATTTTCTCTTTTTTTTTGGCTATTTCTCCCTATTTGGATATAATATGTTCAGTACATGGCTTTACAAGCAGTTTGGAGGTTGATTGGTTGATTTTTATGGCTATTTTGCATCTGTACTATCTGTACTCTCATGAGAGTATACCTTATTTTTTAAATTTTTTCAACTGTGGGGTTCGGCATTTGTTTACCATAAGCTAATGTAAGATGTTTTGAGATATTTCATGCAGAATTTGCTAATTTTTGGAGCTATTTTGCATGTGTACTCTCTGTACTCTCATGAGAGTACACCTCATTTTTTAAAATTGTTTAACTGTGGGGCTTGCAATTTATTTACCATAACCTATTAGAAGATGTGTGGAGAGATTTCATGAAGAATTTGCTGATTTTAGGGGCTATTTTGTATGTGTACTCTCTATACTTTCATGAGAGTACATCCCATCTTTTCAATTTTTTCAACTATGGGGCTTGTCATATGTTTAGGATATCCCATTGTAAGATGTTTTGAGGTGTTTCATAAAGAATTTCTTAGTTTTTGGGGCTATTTTGTAGGTGTACTCTGTGTACTCTCATGATGGTACACCCTATCTTTTTAATTTTTATAATTGTGGGGCTTATCATATGTTCAGTATATCCTATTGTAATCTATTCGGAGATGTTTCATGAAGAATTTACTAGTTTTTTGAGTTATTTTACTTGTGTACTCTGTGTACTCTCATGAGGGTACATCCCATTTTTCTAAAATTTTAATTGTGGGGCGTGTCATATTTTTACTATATCTCATTATAATCTGTTAGGAGATGTTTCATGAAGAATTTGTTAGTTTTTGGAGCTATTTTACATGTGTATTATGTGTACTCTCATGATAATATACCCTATTTTTCTAAAATTTTTAATTGTGGGGCATGTCATATGTTTATTATATCCCATTGTAATCTATTTGGAGATATTTTATGAGGAATTTTCTAAGTTTTGGAATTATTTTGCATGTGTACTCTATGTACTCTCATGAGGGTACACCCCATTTTTCTAAAATTTTCAATTGTGAGGCGTGTCATATGTTTACTATATCCTATTGTAATCTATTTGGAGATATTTCATGAAGAATTTGCTAGTTTTTGGAGCTATTTTGCATGTGTACTCTATGTACTTTCATGAGGATACACCCTTTTTTTCTAAAATTTTCTATTGTGGGGTGTGTCATATCTTTACCATTGTAATCTGTTTGGAGATGTTTCATGAAGAATTTTCTAGTTTTTGGAGCTAGTTTGCATGTGTACTATGTGTATTCTCATGAGGGTACACCTCATTTTCTTTAAATTTTCAATTGTGGGGTGTGTCATATCTTTACTATATCCTATTATAATCTATTTGGAGATGTTTAATGAAGAATTTGCTAATTTTTGGACCTATTTTGTATGTGTACTCTGTGTACTCTCATGAGGGTATACCCAATTTTTCTAAAATTTTTAGTTGTGGGGCATGTCATATGTTTACTATATCCCATTGTAATCTATTTAGAGATGTTTCATGAGTAATTTATTAGTTTTTAGAGCTATTTTGTATGTGTACTCTATGTGTTCTCATGAGGGTACACCTCATTTTTCTAGTTTTTGTAATTGTGGGGCTTGTCATATGTCTAGTATATCCCATTGTAATATGTTTGGAGGTGTTTCATGAAAAAAATTTTAGTTTTTGGGGATGTTTTGCATGTGACATATTTGTGTTTGAGCAGGTGAATGAGGTAAATGACTGGTGCGATGATGAAGACATTATGTCTAATGACCCAAATGTGGGGAAACTCCTTGACATCACTGTTCACAATGAAAAAGAGGCGTATGCATTGTACTATGATTATGCACATCAAACTAGGTTCAGTGTTAAGAAGGATCATACTAGTTATTGATCAAACTCTAAGAAATTGAAATCAAAAGATTTTTTATGTACAAAAATAGGTCGGAAGAAAGCTGTCAATCTAAACTACTCAATCAAATTCCAGAAAATAGATACAAAGAGTGGTTTTCCATCCATGATTAGTTTTTCTATTGATTTAGATGGGAATTGGAAGGTTAAAAAATATATAGAAAGTCATAATCATTCATTGGCAAAGCCGGGTGAACTACATCTTCTTAAATCATACAGAGGCATCAGTGATGAGGAGGTGGCTGTGTTGAAGACAATGATAAAGGTCGAAATTAGAGCAACTATGTGTTTAGCTATCTAAATGAGGAAGTTGGCGGTGTGGAGAATATTGGCTTCACAAAAAGAGATATTTTCAATTTCATCCAAGAAGAGAGAAGATCAAGGATTGCGAATGGTGATAGTAATGCATTAATATAACTGTTCAAGGAAAGGCAAGCGGAGGATGGAATGTTTGCATGGGATGTCCAAGTTGATAAGCCAGATAGCTTAGTTTTTTTTGGAGCAATGGCATGTCAAGGATAGAATATAATTATTTTGAGGATGTCATAATTTTTGATACAATCTATCGACTCAATAAATATAATCTTGTCTGTGTTCCTTTTGTTGGAGTGAATCATCACTGGCAAAATATCTTACTTGGAGTAGTCTTTCTATCAAAAGAGACAATTGAGTCATTCACTAACTACTCAAAATATTTCTCCGATTAATGAGTGATAGGCATCCTATCATAATATTCATTGATCAAGATCAGGCAATGGCGAGAGCTATCGAAATTGCATTACCGCATACTTGTCATAAGTTGTGCCAATGGCATATTTCGAAGAAATCTCCTTCAAAGGTACATTGTTTTAATAGTAATAAGATAGTATAAAGTCTATTCTATACATGCATGAGCAAGTGTGACTCACAGGAAGAGTTTGAGCAACTTGGTCTACCATGCTAGATGAAGGCAATTTGCATGATCATGCTTGGTTGTCTGAGCTTTATAAAATTAGATGCAAGTGATCCACCGTATTCTATAAAGACTCATTCTGTATGGGTATCTTGTCAATGCAGCGTAGTGAGTCCACGAATAATATATGTCATAGAATCTCTAAACCAACAAATTCAATAACAGATTATTTCTTGGGATTGGAGAAGGTTATGGACACATGGTGTCTGAATGAACATGATTAAGATTTTAAGTGCAGCCAGTCAGCAATTATTCCTGTTATTAAGATCAGTCTAATTCTGAAACAAGCCACTATGTTTTACACAAGAAAGCTTTATATAATGTTTGAGGAAGAATTTTTTCATGAAGTTGGAGGATTAGTAGCAAATGTGTCAAATGACAATCCCATGGAGCATTTGGTGAGAAATTTAGAGAATAAACATGCTTCCAAAACATGGACTGTCCATTTTGATAAGACATGTCTAAATATAACTTGTAGTTGTAAAAAATTTGAAATGATGGGATTGCTTTGTGCCCATTGCATCCGAGTTCTTAGTCAGGAAGATATTGTGCACATTCTGGATAAGTATATTCTCATGCGATGGTCAGCCAGAGCAAAGAGGGATATCTACTTTAACAGTGCTTACAAGAACTTAAAAGATGTGCAAGGTAATGATGGAAATGAAACTGGGATTATTTTTTGAAACCACATCAGTCAATATGCATATCAAATAAGCACCAGGGCACAAGGTAATAAGAAAGCTGAGGAGTATATGTTGGGATCCTTAAAAAAACTATTTGATAATGTCGACTATATATTATGTGGGAATTCACCTCCAACAGACATAATAGCTAAGAAGAAGAAGTCAACCACAACAGATAAAGGAAATGACATTTTAAAGGATCCTATTAAGCATTGGCCAAAGGGTGTTTCAAATACAAGGCTTAAGGGATATTGGGAGAGAACCAAGAAAGCCAAGAGTAATATTCTATTTGCCTCTGAAGTTATAGCCTTTAAATATTGATTTTAAACATTAAACCATAATATTTTTTGTTGTTATAGAGACCAAAGAATAACCTAAGAGGTGTGGAGAACATGTAGGGTCACCCATTGCAACACATTTTTCTATTATGCCAGAGTTCTTTTTAGATGTATGCATGAAAAACTCATCAGTCATGCTCTTACATATCATTAACTAATACGATGTTCTATTCTAGGAATTTAACTCAATCTCAACAATCAATCAGTCGGCTAAAGGGTACACTAAGCTGATGATAGATATCATTATAGGAAAACATTTTAATGCATGGTATCATTTAGTTGTGTGTTCTTCAGCTATACATACTTTAATATCAATTTGACTGAAAATATGTCAGTTAGTAAATAGTATGTTATACTTGGCGACTAATCTTTGTACTTTGACATCTGCTGGTTTTATTTTTTAATGTGGTGGTGATATTTTGTAGTATAAATCACTGAAAATTCCCATCAATGGATTTTGCAGTCTATAACCAAAATTTATTGAATATTTTATCTCCAAATAGGTGAAACAACCTCCACATAACTTGTATTTGCATCTTCTATATTTTGTATCAACAAGTAGGATAGATCATTTGACATAAAAGAGTAAAATGGAGTATACTCTTAGGAGTGTATATAGAGTACTCATGCTAAACAACCCCTAAAACTAGTAAAATAACCTCCAAATAGCTTGGATTTGCATCTACTAACTATTTTATCTACAAACAGGGCAAAACAATTGACAGAAAAGAGGAAAATGAGATATACTTTCTGGAGAGTACAGAGAGTACACATACTAAACAGCTCCTAAAACCAGCAAAACAACCTCCAAATAGCTTGCATTTGCATCTACTAACTATTTTATCTACAAATAGGACAAAACAACTGACAGAAAAGAGGAAAATGGCATGTACTCTCTGGAGAGTATAGAGAGTACACATGTTAAACAACCCTAAAATTAGCAAAATAACCTCTAAACAGCTTACATTTGCATCTACTAACTATTTTATCTGCAAATAGGGCTAAACAACTGACAAAAAAGGGGAAAATGGGATGTACTCTTTGGAGAGTATAGAGAGTACACATGCTAAACAACCCTTAAAATTGATAAAACAACCTCCAAACAGCTTGCATTTGTTTCTACTAAATATTTTATCTGCAAAAAGGGCATAACATCTAACCAAAAATGGGAAAATAGGGTGTACTCTCTGTAGAGTACAGAGAGTATACATGCAAAGCTACTCCGAAACTCCCCAATTTGAATGAAAGAATTTATGAAAATGCTAAAAAAAAGGCCAATAAGCAAGCATACTCTCATAAGAGTACACAGAGTACAGGTGCAAAACAACCCCGAAAATCTACCAGTAAGCCAATCAGGATCGAAAGAGAATTTTTTGAATTTTGTAGAATTTTTAATTAAATTTTAGCTCTCTGAGAAAAATAATAAATAATACTTAATAAATTATTAGAATATATTGGATTGTGACATTGAGTTTCAGTAAATGGTAGTATTCTTAAAATGGTTTCCTTTTTTTAAAAAAGAAAACAAAAACCAAAATAAAATTAAACATGATTTTGAATTCTCATCTGAATTATTAGGAGTAAATGGAATTGCTCTTAACACGCACGATCTTTATAAGGCATGATTGGAATGATTGTAAGTTTGGATCTGAACTATTTTGACTAAACTGTACTGCTCATATCACACACGTATTTTATAAAGCTAAAAAAAGGTATCCAGAATTACGTTTAAATATTTTCATCTTAAATTTGTTATTTTATATTTAAAAATTTAATTAATTAGTTTATCTATATTATATCATTTATTGTTATTTTTACAAACAAAGTATAGTTTCAGAAATATTCAAAATATTTTTAATGTAAATATTTTTAAAAATAATTATTTTACCTTCGATCGGTGCTAGATATCATTATTTTATATAGATAATTTATGTAATATTTATTAAAACTTCAAATACATTTTAGTATGTCAAATTTATTTTATTTTAAATTGCAATCAGTGTCAAATAAAATAGAAAATAAAACTGGTTCAGAATGATCCCCTAAATCCCCTATAGTTTACGTCAAAACTGCTTGTAAGGGCATGTCTGAATATAGTATATCCAGATATGGTAAAAGTTAGAAATATATATATATATATATATATATATATATATATATATATATATATATATATATATATATATATATATATATATATATATATATATATATATATATATATAATGTATACTCTCAGAGTCTGAGAGTACACCTATAAAATAGCTCAAAAAAGTTATCGATCAGCCTCCATATTGCTTCTAATGAAATCTATTAAATATATTCTCTCCAAATAGGCAAAAAAATCTGAAAAAAAAAAAAAAAATAGTTTGTACTCTCAAGAGAGAGGAGAGTATACACAAAATGACTCAGAACAATCAGCTCCAAATAGTCTGTAATTAATCTATTAAACATATTCTTTCCAAATAGGCCAAAAAATCTAGAAAAAATGAGAAAATAGTATGTACTCTCATAAGAGTACAGAGAGTACATATGCAAATCTACCTCCAAAACTAACCAATCAGCCTCTAAATTATTTCTAATGGAATCTATTAGACATATTCTCTCCAAACATGCCAAAAAATTTGAAAAAAAATGAGAAAATAATATGTACTCTCAGGAGAGTATAGAGAGTACACCTGCAAAATAGCTCAAAAAGCTACTAATCATGCTCCAAACAGCTTGTAATTGAATCTATTAAACATATTCTTTCCAAATAGACCAAAAAATCTGAAAAAAATGAGCAACTTATCTGTACTCTTAGGAGAGTACAAAGAGTACACCTGCAAAATAGCTCAAAAAAACTAACAATCAGACTCCAAATAGCTTGTAATGGAATCTATTAGACATATTCTCTCCAAACATACGTGGCTTTGTAGAAGGAAAGGGCGACCTTATGATGCCTATGTGCTCTGCCGCCCAGATCTGCAATAAATATTTATATAACTTAACTCCAATGCGTCAAATAATACAAACCTGAAGATGTAGAACGTATCATTAAAAGAGTGACAAAGTCACTCATATATACGGGTGCCTTCTGTGACAGAATCTTTGATATAATACCATCAAATTGTGAAACCATAAAGGCATAAATGGCCTCTGCCCAATTATACTCAACAAATTTCTCTATGTCATCAGCATATGCAATCAATTCCGATGCCACTCTATAGTTGTGATATATAAAAAAAATTTTGAAAGCAAAAAATGTATGTACAACTACACAAATTGTGCCACAGTCAATGAGCAATCTAAATTCTCAAGTTTATTCTTAAAATCCACTGAGCTGAACTTTGACAGTGGAGATTTCTGTCATATGACCTTCTCCCCTTTGTTTGGCATCCCTACAATTAATGTAACTTCATTCAGGGTAAAAGGAATGCATTGACCACCAAAAAATAATGATTACTTCTCTATATCCTATCAAGACATGATTGAAGTGATGGCAACTAAGTTTTACTGAATTCCATGCAATCTAATAAGTTGATGTAAATGAAGCCTCCTTAAAATATTAATAACTTCATCAATAAAGTATGTTGAAATATTATCAAACACCGCTCTAATGGTGGTAGGCCTGCATCTGGAAGTTATCCTTTTCCTAGACATGTTAAACTTCAAAATGAAAAGTCAATTAATAAGAACATTATCAACACAATGGAGGCCCAGAGAGTACACAAGCAAAATAGCTACTAAAATCAGCAAATTCTTCATGAAACATCTCCAAATATCTTCTAATAAGATATAATAAACATATGACAAGACCCATAGTTTTAAAAATTGAAAAAATATGATGTACTCTCACGAGAGTACAGAGAGTACAGATACAAATTTGCCTCATAAACTAACCAATCAGCCTCCAAACTGCTTGTAAAGCCATGTACTGAACATATTAACTCCAACCAGGGAGCAATAGTTGAAAAAAATCAGAATATATGGTGTACTCTCATGAGAGTACAGAGAGTACACATGCAAAATAGCCCTAAAAATTAGCCAATCAGCCTCCAAAGTACTTGTAAAGCCATGTACTAAACATATTATATCCAAACAGGGAGAAATAGTTGAAAAAAATGAGAAAATTGGGTGTACTCTCATGGGAGTGCAGAGAGTACACATGCAAATCTACCTCCAAAACTAACCAATCAGCCTCTAAATTGCTTGTAATGGAATCAATTAAATATATTCTCTCCAAACATGCCAAAATATTTGAAAAAAATGATAAAATATTATGTACTCTCATGAGAGTATAGAGAGTACACCTGCAAATATGCCTCTAAAATTAACCAATCATCCTCCAAACTGCTTCTAAAGGCATCTAGTAAACATATTAACTCCAAATAGGGTTTAATAGCTGAAAAAATACACTGTACTCATGAGAGTACAGAGAGTACACATGCAAAATAGCCTTAAAACCCAACTAATCAGCCTCCAAGCTACTTGTAAAGCCATGTATTGAATATATTATATCCAAATATGGAGAAATAGCTGAAAAAAATGAGAAAATGGGGTATACTCTCATGAGAATATAGAGAGTACAGATGCAAAATAGCCCTAAAAATCAACTAATCAGCCTTCAAACTGCTTCTAAAGACATCCAGTAAACATATTAAGTCCAACCAGGGTTAAATAACTAGAAAAAATGAGAAAATAGTATGTACTCTCATGAGAGTACATAGAGTACAGATGCAAAATAGTCCTAAAAACTAACCAATCAGTCTCCAAACTGCTTTTAAAGGCATCTAGTAAATATATTAACTCTAACTAGGGTTAAATAGCTAAAAATAAATGAGAAATTGGGGTGTACTCTCATGAGAATGCAGAGAGTACAGATACAAAATAGCTCTAAAAACTAACTAATCAGCCTCCAAACTACTTCTAAAGGCATCTAATAAACATATTAACTCCAACCAAGGTTAAATAGTTGAAAAAATGAGAAAATAGTATGTACTCTCATGAGAGTACAGAGAGTATACATGCAAATCAGCCCTAAAAACTAACCAATCAGCCTCCAAACTGCTTCTAAAGGCATCTAGTAAATATATTAACTCTAATCAGGGTTAAATAGCTGAAAATAATGAGAAAATGGTCTACTCTCATGAGAGTACAAAGAGTGCACATGCAAATCAGCCATAAAAACCAACCAATCAGCCTCCAAAAAAATTGTAAAGCCATGTATTGAACATATTATATCCAAACAGGGAGAAATAGCTGAAAAAAATGAGAAAATGGGATGCACTCTCATGAGAGTACAGAGAATACAGATGCAAAACATCTAAAATCAACCAATCTATCTTCAAACTACTTCTAAAGGTATCTAGTAAACATATTAACTCCAAATAGGGTTAAATAGCTGAAAAAAATGAGAAAATGGTATGTACTCTCATGAGAGTATAGAGAGTACACATGCAAATCTGCTTTCAAATTGCTTGTAATGAAATCTATTAAACATATTCTCTCTAAAGAGGCCAAACAATCTGGGAAAAAAATAAGAAAAAATTTTATGTTCTCATGAGAGTACAGAGATTACACATGTAAATATGCCTCCAAAACTAACCAATTAGCCTCCAAATTACTTCTAAAGGCATCTAGTAAATATATTAACTCCAAATAGGCCAAAAAATTTAGAAAAAAAAATGAGAAAATGGTCTGTACTCTCATGAGAGTACATAGAGTACATATACAAATCTGCCTCCAAAATTAACCAATCAGCCTCCAAATTACTTCTACTGGAATCTATTAAATATATTCTCTCCAATTAGGCCAAAAAATTTAGAAAAATATGAGAAAATATTATGTACTCTCATAAGAGTATAGAGAATACATATGCAAATCTGCCTAGAAAACCAACCAATCAGCCTCCAAATTACTTTTAAAGGCATCTAGTAAACATATTAACTCCAAATAGGATTTAATAATTGAAAAAATAAGGTGTACTCTAATGAGAGTACAGAGAGTACATATACAAAATAGCCCTAAAAACTAATCAATCAGCCTCCAAACTGATTGTAAAACCATGTACTGAACATATTAAATCCAAACAAGGAGAAATAGCTAAAATAAATGAGAAAATGGGGTATACTCTCATGAGAGTACAGATGCAAAACAGCCCTAAAAACTAACCAATCATCCTCCAAACTGCTTTTGAAGGCATCTAGTAAACATATTAACTCCAACTAGGGTTAAATAGCAGAAAAAATGAGAAAATGGTATATACTCTCATAAGAGTACAGAGAGTACACATGCAAATCAGCCCTAAAAACCAACCAATCAGCCTCCAAACTATTTGTAAAGCTATGTACTTAACATATTATATCCAAACATGGAGAAATAGCTAAAAAAATGAGAAAATGGGGTGTACTCTAATGAGAGTATAGAGACTACAAATACGAAACAGCCCTAAAAATCAACCAATCAGCCTCCAAACTGCTTATAAAGTCATGTACTAAACATATTATATCCAAATAGGGTGAAATAGTTGAAAAAAATGAGAAAATGGGGTGTACTCTCATGAGAGTACATAGAGTACCGATGTACGGCTTTAAAAACTAACCAATCAGCTTCCAAACTGCTTCTAAAGGTATCTAGTAAACATATTAACTCCAAAGAGGATTTAATAGCTAAAAAAATGAGAAAATGGTATGTACTCTCATGAGAGTACAGAGAGTACACATGCAAATCTACCTCCAAAACCAACCAATCAGCCTCCAAATTACTTCTAATAGAATCAATAAAATATATTCTCTCCAAACAGGCCAAAAAATCTGAAAAAATGAGATAATAGTATGTACTCTCATAAGAGTACAGAGAGCACACACGCAAATCTGCCTCCAAAACTAACAAATCAGCCTCCAAATTGCTTCTAAAAGTATCTAGTAAACATATTAATTCCAAATAGAATTTAATAACTGAAAAAATAAGATGTACTCTCAAGTCTGAGAGAATATACAAAATAGCCAAAATCCTAATCGTCATTTTCACATGGCCATTATGTAACATATTATATCCAAACAGGGTCAAAAATCTAGAAAAAAAATGACAAAATGGGCTATACTCTCCTAAGAATACAGAGAGTACAGATGCAAAACTGAAGCAAATAGTCATCAAGCAACCTATAAATAAATTGTAATGCCATCTACTGAAGATATTATATCCAAACAGACCCCATAATTCATCAAATCCTTCATGAAACAGCACCAAACATCCTACAATATGATATACTAAACATATAAATGATAAGCCCCAGAGTTGAAAATTTTGAAAATAATGATGTGTACCATTATGAGAGTACAGAGAGTACATATATAAAACATCTCCAAAAATCAGTAAAACAGTCTCTTTCCTTTAAAGAACTCAAATATTCCAAATGTTCTCCTACTCGACGATGAGAACAACAGAGAAAACCCTCAATTCATTAAAATTCAAGAATGCAGAAAGAAATATCTCATGCATTCGCCTTTAATACCTCAATTTTTAATGCCCAAGATTTAGCAAATCTCTGAGAGAAGGTCGGACGCACCCCGGCAGAGAGCGGGAGCTGAGCTGAGAAAAATTTCTGTGCAAAATGAATCCCTAAATTGTTCTGTGATGAAGAATCTGGAACGACGCACGTAATATTTTCTCTCCCCGCAGTTTTAACGGGACTAGCCGGGCCCGGGTTAACGTAAGCGGCGTCGTTAAGATGTCGTCAAGTTACAGCGTTGTTAAGTAAAAAAAGCCATATTTTCATATTGGGCATATGTTGCATAGTGATTGATGTCTGAATATAAAGTTACATTGGACTCTGCAAGAAATATTTTTTCCTAGCAAAGCGGCAGACATTCAGTCAGTTATAGAAAAAAAATAAAATAGAACAGTGGTCACATCTAAAATTACATAATAAAGTTGATTAAGGTGTTGTGACGTTTGATTGTTGTAGACAGATATGAAATAAGCATCATTAATATATCTTAATTATAACTTATTATATATAATAACGATTATATTGAATCTTATCGGCATCCTATGAATAACCATGTATGGGATTTAATTTTATTTTACAAAAATTAAGGGATCCTGATGTGCAGAGATTTTATTTGTTGTGAAGAGCATTGTTTGGTGTGTAAAGAGATATTTTTTTTAATTTAGAAATTTTGTGCTAAACATAATTATAGAAAAAAAATCATTGCAATATATATATATATATATATATATATATATATATATATATATATATAACTTTTTGTCATTAAAATTTCAGAGATTTTCAAACAATCAGTTTCCTCTTTCTCATACAACTTATTTTCAAGTTTACAAGTATTTTAAAATTTTTAGTATTACTTTGAATTTATTAATTCTAATACAACAATTTCTTATTAATTAAATTTATTATTAGTTTATCTTCATTATATATAATTAAAAAAATAATTTATAACAAAAAATTACTAATTAAAACTTTTACAATAACAAATTATTAATACTATAAAATCAATCATTACTTCATCAAATTACATAAATAATTATTGCCACTTATTATCGTCACACATCTTAAAATATCAATCATTAATAAAAAGATGAAAAAATATATCCAAAATGCCGTACAAGAGACGGTTTTCTGCGTTGTGCCAACTCAGAATCCACATCAATATTAAAGTCATTTTCACCCTTTTATTTTTTTTATTTATTTTGCTCCTTTGCCATATTTAATTATATAGAGGATTTTTTTTTAATGTTCCCTAAATTTTACTATTGATGAATTTATTTTATGATGAATATAATATAAGCATAATTTTAAAACAAATGGAACGAATTGCCAATCCAACCGAACAATTATGTTTGATTCGATCAAGTCCAAAATCAATCTACATCGAATTAGCCAAAAACGATTGTTTTGATAATTTTTTTAAGAAACAATTGACTCTAATATGATTTTTTTTTTTTCATTTTTATCACATGGTCAGAAGTAAAATACTTTGATTAAAAATAAAAATAATTTAAATAAAGCATGAAATATCATGTTTTTGAATATTTTAAATTTAATAAATAAAAATATCATTATTATGTTATTTAATAAATATTAAAAATAATTTTAATATTTATTATATCATCTAATTTAGTTTTAATTTAATCTTTAAATCTTGAGTTTTTCCTTTTAATTCAATGTTCAATCTTATTTTTAAAAACAGTGTAATCTGATTATTAAAATTTTAAATTTAATATTATTTTTTTAATAATAATTTTAAACTTTTTCAAGGAAATATTTTATCAAATTATTCCATTATAAAGTTTTTTTTTTAAATTTGTATTCATTAACTATCTAAATGACCTACTATTATTTTACAAAATAAAAATAGCTGTCTCTATCTTATGATAATATCTAACATTTTCATTAATATTGGACAAATAAATAAATTCTCTGCTCTAAAACAGAATTAAATTCTTTTAAAACGTAAGAAATTAATAGCCAAAAAAATTTGCAAAGTTTAATTTCACCAATTAATAGATGCACAACGATTAACATATTCACAACTCAAAAGGTCATAATACATATCAGCACCACCCACCCCACATTCCAACCACCGTAACTCCCACCGGCGCCTCCCACCCCCATCTGCCCGCCAAACCCGAAGGCCTCTCCCACCCCACCCCCTGTCCTTGCCCGCCCGCCGCCTGCTGCCCGAATGGCATCTGACTGTTCCCTCCCATCGGCTCCGCAAACGGAGGCAAAGCCTTCGCCAGCCCCGGCGACCCCTTCTCACCGCATCTCTGGTTGCTTCGCGGGTCCTCGCTCGCCTTCCACGCCAGCTCGCCGATATTATCCCGTATTCTCATGTCCCCTTCGTCCACCAGCTCCAGGCTCTGCAGTGGATTGTCGCCGCTCGATTGAGCGCCGGAGTCCCAAGCTGAGTTGCTGCCGTCGAAGATCTCGAGCCCGGCGTCGGAGAAGACCAGCGAGCAGGTGTTGGAAGTGCTCACTGGCGCGCACTCCGACTCCCAAACACTCTCGTCGGTGCCGGTGTCCTGGACTTGGATGTAGCAGAAGTCGTTTCCGAAGCCGCCGGCGCCGGGAGCGGTCGGGCTGCGGAGGAAGTAGGCGGCATACTTGCCTGCTGGGCAGGCATGTCAAGATCGGAGAACAAGGCATTTATTTTAAAAAATAGAAGGAAAATTTATAATTTATAAGACGACATACTTTACACGTGTATATATATTACACTCATTTTCTCCGCATGAGAAATTAATATATGTACATAATTTAAATCATTCTAATTATTGTATATTAATTATATATTATTATATAAAAATTATATATATATATATATATATAACAACTAATCTTAAATAAATTCTAATAATTTTTAAATCTATCATCATGCAATTTATATCAGAATGTCCAAACCTAATTTTAATTCATTAATTAACAAACGAACGACCCAAAAATAATAATAATAATAATAAAGGCAGATTGTTCCATGTTTGAGTAACTTCCACCCTCATCACCTGCGGGGGAGGCGAGGAATGGTGGTGAGGCGGCGGCGTCACCGGGCGGGATGGCGACGAGAACCTGCTGCTTAGTGGCACGCTCGATGGTACCTGGGAGGGCAGTGCCGTCTTTTTGAGCCGTGAGAGTCAGAGGGAGAGAGGAGAAGAAAAAGAATAAGAGAAAGAATGAGAAGCTGAGCTCCATTAATTACAGTCAATGAGAGAAATATTGAACTCTGGATGGGAATGCATGGGATGAATGGATCTTATATATAGAAAAAGAGAAAATGTAATATATATTTTACCACCTCAAAAGATTAATCTGAAGTCAACACATAAAAATTAAAATTAAAATTTTACCTTATATAGAATGATAAAAGAAATCGATATTGGAGCAGGAGAGTATGATGTACGTGAGAGAAGTGAGATGGGTTAACAACTGTTTCAATAAGGAATGGATTAGGAGAAGATTTATATCATTTTAATGATTAAATTCCGCATTGAAAATTTTACTTTAAAAATCGATCGAACAGCTTGATTTTTATCATTGAAGTTGTTGTTTTTTATTGGAGGCAAAGGTTGACATGGTCTAATTCAGTGATTGATAAGAAGCCCAGCTTTGTACTTTAGACTGAAATTATTATATATATATAGAGCAATGATTTGATTTTTACTGAAATTAATAAATTTCTATAAATAGAAAGTCAAAGATTACAGAAACACTTTACTTCCTCACAAATATTTCCCAAAATCTCTCCCTCTTCTACATTTCTCTCACTTCTCTTCATAATTCTTATCCTAATAGATGTGCCCACGAACTCCTCGGTTCCAACAGGGAGTGTACAAATAGACGATTTTGGATGTGATAGGAATTTGTAGTGGTTCGCAATCAATCATGTCTGTCGTTCAATTCTTCGAACATGGCAAGACGCCATTTTTCAGCCTTAATCATAGTGTTGAAGGGGGTGAGATCAGACTAAGAGGAGATTAAATGGATGAGATAACGAATAGGCTGTGATTTCAGAATACTGATTTTTCATTCTGTTTTGCATTGTTAATATAAAGAGATGAAATATTAGTTTCCTTTGAAAACTGAGAGGGTGAATATATAAGACAGAGGTGGAGAACTTAGAATGCTAGATAGAGAGAGTAGAGTTAGAAAGGGTTGAATAGCAAGCTGGGTAAGTAAGAGATGTAGCAGGAGATAGATTTTTATGCGGAAACTTGAGTTCATTAAAAATGACATGTTGGAAGGTAATTGTTTTGCCTGTGGTGGGGTATATAGGCCTTAGAGAGTGGATCAAAAGCCAAGAAGACGAAAGGTGTGGACTCAGGAGCAAGTTTATGGGATGTATAGGTGCTTCCAATGGAAGTAAAGATAGCCGAAGGTGTGAAGCTTTTATGATGTAGGAGGTGATATGGGGAGGACAGACAATTGATTAAATAGACGACAGCGAAGAGGGTGTCAACTCAAAAAGAATGTGATAAATGCACATCGATAAGTAGAGTGCACATGATTTCAAGCATGTGTTGATGATTGTGCTCTGCCACACCATTTTATTTAGGAGTCTAAGGACAATTAAAAGACATTTCCTTGTATTGATGATCAACACTATTTGTTCATTCTCACTATAACCTGACCAATACTCGTTTAAAGAGTAAGATCAAAGATTTTGTTGTCATCAAAAGCCAAATGAGTTATTGCTTCTCTATCAATCAAATATTTAGCTGTAACTTGTAAAGGTTCAACATACATGGCTTGAGCGTCAGTGAAAAAGAGATGTATTATAAATTGGTCAACACTTAACTTTATTCAATTAATTTATCTAGATGTGTTTTATATCTTATGCACAAACCGTCTTCAATACATTGTATATCACTTTCAACTTCATTTTCAATATATTTTAATTTATTTTATGAGAATTATAACTAAAAATATAAAAGATTTCTTATTGGATACATCTTCCTTAAGAAATTTGCACATTCATATAAATGCTCTTCTTTTGGAATCATTTGATAGTCTATTTACAAATCATTTTCACAAATATGTTTTAACATAAAATATTATTAAAATTTAATCTATACACACACATATATTAATAATTAATTAAGTATAATTATATTTTATATAATAAATAATTATTCTTTTATAAATTTCTCTTTTCACTCACCCAAAATCTCTGTTATTCCATTTTTTTTCAAAACTGGGCTAGTTTAGAGATAAGAGAGAGAGAGAGAGAGGAAAAAGGGTTTTAGAGAAAGAAAGTGCGATTCAAATAGTATAAAACTGACCTCGGCATGAGGTAGACTATTTCATATTGCAATTTTATTACTTGTGTGTACTTTGGCATTTTATTTTGTTAGATTTCGTTCAAATTTAGATCTAGAAAAATTCATAAATTTTCATCTCGTAAATTTTAGTATATTATAAAAGAGATTGTGATGGTCATATGACATATATAAATTAATTTTTTTTTCACTAGGTATTTGTGTTGTGTGGCAATTTTATGCATTTTAATGAGTATGTTGAACCCAAATAAAATTTATTATAAAATTTAAAAAAGCTTCAAAATATTATTCTGAATATTACATGTAAATAATTTTTTAAATTGTGATTGTTGTCATATGTTCATTAATTTGCTTACATGTAATTTCTATTTTAGTTGTATATTCTAACATTTATAGATTCTACAACAAATTTAATGGTATTTATACATGCTAAAATTTTAAAATGTTATTGTTGTCAAGTGGAATTATGAGGGAATGTACACCTATATATTATTTATCTATGTATTTTATAAGCCTAAATATATGTGAACAAATGGAGCAAGAAGTGATAGTGGAGATATAAGAGGCAAAGAAAATATATGAATAAATGGAGGTCTAAATGAAAATGAACATATAAAGAGTGAAAAAAAAAAACTATAAAATATTTTAAATAAAAAATGAATTGCTATTTTATATTTTTATTTTATTTATGTATCATGTTGTTTATAGTATCACTTAGTGCATGCCTAGCATTGACATTAGTTCTTATACTGATATTATACTTGATAGACATAGCACGACCTATTGAGATGTTAATTTTATTCACATAAAGCACATTTTACTATTTATATGTTATTTTGGCAACTATGTGTTCTTTTCTCTTTTGTGCAATAAAAATTATAGTCGATTTTGAATAGCCTACTAAGCTCTGGTTATTTGCCCTTATTTTATTAACATTTGTTATTTTAGAAAAAGGTAAAGCTCTCATTAAGTAAATATTATAGTTACTATTAAAAACCTGATCTTATATATATTGACAGTCATGATGGCATATATTTTCATTAGGAACATTATATCATAGTTGTTTCATATATCTCTTTTGTTATAGAGTTTAGTGATATGAATGAAAAGATTTTAATGTTTTGAATTGATTTATATTTAATAATATGAAATGGCTTTGTGTTTGTAAATATTGAAGTAAAGAATTCCTTTCAAATAAATAATCAACTATTACGATCTCAACACGATAGTCTCAATATGATTGTTTGTACAAGAATTATATCCAAATAAATTTCTTATAGTTGAACTTGTAGATTTTGAATATCATTTATCCACTTGTGTTATTAATATGCATGCCAACAATAAGTTCACATCTTTATGCAAAATTGTTGAACTTATCAAAGTAATTGTTAAGACAAGAGGGATGGTGTATATCCCCTAATTTATAATTTTATTATTTTAGCATTAACTTATAGTTGCTATTACAATAGTGAATAACACCTCCTCTTCTTTTTTTTGTAATAAGAATTGTCAAATATCACATAACAAAATGGAGGAAGACTAGCTTAATAATAATCTTCTGCCTTACATTGAGAAAGAAAGGCTTAACTTGATTCCTCATAATTTTGTTATGCAACATTAAAAAAATCTAAAATAAATTAAAAATCATGTAATCAATGTTCTTTAAGTTATTGATCATAATGAAATGAATAATTTTATTTTTTTAATGATATATTATCTTAATTTTTAAATATTACTTTATTTACATAATAAATTTGACCAACTATCAATAAAGAAGTTAATTCCACCCCTCCTAATAACATGTTTAAATGATTGAGATTGAGAGGCGACTAACACCTTGACATCAAGCACATTGCCCAATAGTTTGGTGATTGGCTTTGACCCAATCACCAACTCCTTCAATGAAACACTCTCAAATATTCTTTTTAAGCACATAAGTTCCCTTAAATTATATTTTAGATACATTCCTTCCTAAAACTTTAGCACCAATTAATGTTACAAAGATTTATTCACATAATTTATTCTTGATACATACATACATACATATATATATATATATATATATATATATATATATATATATATATAATATATATATATATATATATATATATATACTAGAAAAATAAAAGTATAATTTTTGAGATGAATAAAAAGGAATACCATGGTTTTGTATAATTGTTTGGATGATAGAAGCATAGGAGATAGAGTCCTCTACAACAATGTCTTTGAAAAAGAATGTGATTATTCTTCAAATTCTTTTTTATTAAGTCAAATGCATCAAAATCAATTAAACAATTGTTGTCAGAAGCAAGTTGATAAGCAAAGATTAAATTATGAGAAAATTGAGGAGCATGATATAGTTAAAGTAAGCATAGCTTATGTGAAAGAGTGGGAAAAAGACCCAATCATGTATTAATGATCAACATTTTTTGTTCAATTTAGACTATAACATGATCAATACTCTTTCAAGGAGTGAGATGAAAAGTTTGGCAAGCATCAAAAGTTAAATGAGAAGTTGCTCCTCTATCAAGCAACCATTTAGGTGTAACTTATAAGGGTTCAACATACATGGTTTGAGCATTTGGTGAAAATGAGATGTATTGTAAATTGGTCCAATGTGCACTTATGTATTCAATTAAATTGTTTAGATGTGCTTTATGTCAATTGCACAAACCATTTTCATTACATGGTAGAGCAATTTTAACTTTATTTTAAATATATTTTTTGTATTTTTATGAGCAATATAACTAAGAAACAAAAGATTTCTTATTGGATTTATCTTCTCTAAAAAATTAACACATTCTTATAAATGCGGATATTTTGGAATCTTTGATATTGATTTTACCAACCATTTTTACTAATATGTTTTAAACATGAAATACTATTCATTAATTATTATTTTTTATAATCTTTGGAGTTTATATTTTAAAATATATGAGAATTTATATAAAATTATTATATATTTAATAATTAACTAAGTATAATTATATTTTTATATAATAAATAATTATTCCTTTATAAATATCTTTTTTGCTCACCCAAAATCTTCGTTATTCCATTTTTCTTAAATCATAGCCATTTTAGAAATAGGATAGAGAAAAAAAAAGGTTTTAGAGAAAAAAAGGGTGATTCAAAGATCTTAAAGCTGTTGTCAGCCTAACTAGTTAGAAAATTTATTTGGCTTGAAGTAGGCTACTATTTTCTTACTTCAAATTTCAATTCTATCACTTATATGTGTATTTTGTTAGCATTTTATTTTGCTAGATTTCATTCAAACTCAGATCTAGAAAAAATTAAAAAGCTTTCATATTGTAATTTTTAGTATATTATAGAATATATTGTGTTGATAGTATTAACATATAGAAATTCTTTTTTTTTTTTATCGAGTATTTGTGTTGTGTGGCAATTTTATATATTTTAATGAGTATATTGAACCTAATAAAATTTGTTATAAGGCAAGAAAATTTTCAAAATATTATTTTAAATATTGCATTTTAATAGTTTTGTAAATTGCAATTATTGACATATGTACATTAATTTAATTACTTTCTAATATTTATATATTCTACAACATATTTCATAGTAATTATTTATGTTGAAACTAATGACAATTTATGCTTATGTCTCAAAGCATATGTGTAGAAATGGAGAAAAGGTGTGGAAGCGTAGGTGGCTAAATAATTGTATTTAATATGTTCAAGTCGAGATATAAAGGCACGCATATCTATATAATTATTCATCTGTATTTTTTATACGCTTGATAAGATATGAACAAATGGAAGAGAGAAAGGGAAAATATGAATAAGTTAAGGTATAAGTAAAAGAGAAGATATAAAAAAACAAAGATAAAATTATAGAATATTTTAAATAAAAATAAATTATTATTTTATATTTTTTACTTAATTTCTGATATCAAGTTGCTTATAGTGTTGTTTGGCACATGCATGCTATTAACACTAATTCTTATATTGTTGTTTGGCACATGCTATTTTTTATACGCTTGATAAGATGTGAACAAATGGAGGAAGAGGCAAAGTAAAAATATGAATAAGTTAAGGTATAAGTAAAAGAGAAGATATAAAAAGCAAAGATAAAATTATAAAATATTTTAAATAAAAATAAATTATTATTTTATATTTTTTACTTAATTTTTGATATCAAGTTGCTTATAGTGTTGTTCTATTAACACTAATTCTTATATTGACATTATTCTTGAAAGATGCAGTATGTAACCTATTGAAATAATATTTTTATTCAGTTAAAATACATTTTACTATTTATATGATAATATTTTGACAAATAAAAATTCTTTTCTCTTTTATGTATTAAAAATTATAGTAGATTTTAAATAGCTCAATGATTGTTTTGTATATCTATTTGGTTATAGAGTTTAGTGATATGAATGGAATGACATTAATATTTTTGAATTGATTTATATTTAATAATATAAAATGGTTTTATATTTGTAAATATTAAAGTAAAATAATTCCTTTCAAACATATCTTGAACATTTGATTGATTGTTACGGCATCAATACGATAATCTCGATATGACAATTTATATTAGGTCAGATTATGATAAGAGTTATATCAAAATAATTCTCCACTTGCGCTATTGATAAGCATACTATACTAACAATAAGTTCTCATCTTTAAGCAAAATTGTTGATCTTGTGAAAGTATTTGTTAAAGAAAATATGGTATATAACTCTTTAATTTACGAACTTATTATCTTAACAGCAACTTTATATATTCCCTCTGCAATAATGGATTTTTTTTTTTTTTTTTTTTTGGTAATGAGATTTGTATTTGTCAAATATCGCATAGCAAAATAGTTGATGACTAAATAATAATCTACAACCTTACATTGAGAAAAAGCGCTTAACTGGAATCCTGAAATGTTGTCATGCAACTTTATCAAAAATTATAAATAAATTCAACATCATGTAATAAATGTTTCAAATCATTGATCATAATGAAATTACGTGATTTCTTTTTAATTATATATTATTCAATTTAATTTTTTTAATATTAATTTATTTACATAATATATTTATCAACCGAAGTTAGTTCCACCCCTCCTACTAACAAATTTAAATGATTAGGGTTGAGCAGGCAACAAACAAACACCTTGAAATCAAGCACATTGCGCCTCGCCCACCAGTTTGGTGATAAGCTCTGATCCAATCACCAACTCCTCCAATGAATCACCAATAAATATTTTTTAGGCAGATGTGTTCCCTTAAATCAGATTTTAGTTCCTTCCTAAAACTGTAGCACTAATCAATGCGACAGGCTTATTCACATAATTTATTCTTGAAAACCATCATATATTGCTGAGAAGGCATACTACTCACAGTTGGAACAAGTACTCAACTACTCGTTACTTTAGAAATAGAGATTATTTGTTCCTATGTATATAACTACACTTTTATAGATCCCATCCTGCCGATGGGTTCAACTGTACTTATAAATGTTTATAACTATTTACCTTCATTTATAATACAATCACTTAAATATCAAAGACATCAGAATTATATCTCGTGTTTTTTCTACTTTTATTAAAATCTCAATGAATTGATAAAAAAATACAGATTGAATAATTATGTTTCTAGGTTATGTTAACTACATAAAAAAGTTAAAAAGAAAAATTGAAATTCGCCAAAACAAAAGGTTTAACAATGAATTAATTTAAAGCTTACTCGAAAACATTAGTAAAACTAATATTAGATAACTTTAAAAAAAAAACCCTCAAGAATTAATGTCAGATATGAGAATTTCTTAAATCAAGCCAGCTCGAATACAAATCAAACAGAGGATCCAAATGAAGTGAAATAAAAACTGATCCAGCTCAAAACAGAAATCAATTTGATCTTTAAGCCAAATTTGATCCACTTAAAATATAATTCAGTCCAATATCAAATCAACATCAACCCTATGTATAACATTTGTTAAAAAATGCATATAACACAACAAAATTAAATTGACTCATAATTGCACAGATCCCAATAAATATTAAAAAATAATAATGATGACTGAGGCCCATTTATATCATCGAACAAAAATACAATACAATGCATAAATAACAGATGCCAAAAAGACAATAGGCCGATAGCATCAATGTTTCCAACTGGCATCCCCAAACACCGCAGACAAATTTGCGCGCTAATTTGACGTCATTAAAATAAACAAAAGCTGAACTCAGAATATCTACATAGATATTTTTTTTATGAGCACTGAACAGAACATATTAAATAAATTCATCACAACAATTATGAATCCGACAAGTAGAATAATGACGACAAATTTGTTCAAATAATCAACCAACCAAACTCACCTATCAATAAGACCAAAATACGCTAAGCAAAGTAAATGCAGTCACTCAAAAATAGAAAAACCATGAAAAATTTTCCACACGGTATATATATATATATATATATATATATATATATATATATATATATATATATATATATATATATATATATATATATATATATATATATAATTCTAGACTCTGATCATCTAACAAAACTGAAAATATCACAGGGATATAGCAAAACAAAATTTGAAGCCAGGATAGCACAGGCCACAGGGATGCTCCATTACTTGCATTAAACTATGTTTAACTGGATCAGTCATTAAGTAAGCTCACCTCAGTTTGATCCTCTTTCCTGTAACAAAAACTGAAGGATATCAGCAACAAATAGCAACATAGCATTGTAAGCAGCACAAATTTGATCTAATAAAGGAAAGCTCGAAGGAAAACAAACAAATTTCCATTTGCTTGATTGAAGAGGTATAATAGAAAGAAAACATGTATGCTCACAATTGCAAAAAAAAAAAATGAATAAATTGTAATAACCATGAAAATAAATAAGGTACATAACCCACCAACTATAACATAGTAGGATCTGTTTGAGACAACGGTAGTTTTTTGAAAAATTGGTTGTAAAATTGTTGTGGAGAAAGCAATTTTTTGAAAAAATTACTGTGTTATAAATATTTTTCATTTTGAAAAATTTAAACAGTAGCAATCTGACAACCACCACACTCTAACAACTCTGATTCTCAAAACAGTTTTTTCACCACAAAACTTTCTGAAAAACAGTCAAAAAACTAGTAGCCAAACGAAGCTAATTTGTTTTCTGGGCTGCTTTCTGAAAAAAATAAAGCAGCCAAAAAGCTGCCCCAAACATATTCTAAGTCAATCATATCAAGCTAAATAAAGTATATTCAAATCCAAGGGCATCATGAATCAGCTAAAGGTATTCTTGACAAGCCTTCAAAACCTTAGGCTTAAAATACTTTTGAAAGTCCAATGCACACTTTTCTCGTTCTAGCGAGTCAGCCATCAATTTCAGTGTTCCAGTTAGGCATTAATATAAAGCCTAGAGAAGTTTCTCACCTCAAAGATTGAATTGAAACCAAATTGGTTTCAAAGTCAAGTATTTAGAATAGTGGGTCTGCAGGATGAAAGAGATTACAAGATGTCCTCAAAACATTACTTCTTTCAAAAAATTCCAACTCTTAAACTAACTATAAAAGTCAGAACCAAATCTCTAACCCTCTAACCCAAAACTATAGAGCTACACTGCTATAAAAAAATTTGAACATCCATTCAGAAGTCAAATTGAAGTACAGAACAAGAAAAATAAAATAAAATGATTAATGAAAACACAACATAATGAAGTACTTCAGTCAAACATATGGAGCACTTTCTAAATTATGATCCCATCTCAACTGAAATCAAGTATAGCTCATTAACTATGATTCACAGTAAATTCGAGAAAAAATAAATAAATAAATAACCCAATCTCAATCAATTTCTTATGTTACAAGACAATTCTTGATCGAACATCCATAAATACACCTGTACATATGTGAACTCATAAATACAAACACCAATATACATACAAATATTAATTTAAATCTAAATACATACATAATTATATGTATATGCATTCATACATATACAAGCATATACAATTTAATCCATATACAATTTAATTCGATTTCAAGCTAGTTCGATGGGTGTCAGACCCTTAAACAAACTACTACATTTCACCAAGCATTACGTCAATACTCAATTTAAAACTTGAGGAGGTAAGTAAGCCGCAATACCCATGGATATAATTGCAGAATTCAATATAATAATAAGAGCACCACAATTTAGTATTTACACAATCTTGTTAGGGTCAAGAAACAACAGATGCGTTGTGAAAAAAATATAAAAGAATTTATTCCCACCATGTAAGATTGAACTTGTAACTTCTGATGCACAATACGAGCTAATTAATTGAACTTGATATGCTTGATATGTTTTACTCCACTGGACAATGTACATCTATCCGCGTGAACACAGATGGAATAAAGTTGTAGCATATAGGAAGAATTTAAATGTCAAAGTCAAATGGCTGCTTGTGTCCTGATGTAAACAAGATATGGCTCTTAAAATCACAGTCCTATCAAAAGCAAAGCAAAACTGGAAAAAAAAAAAAGGCCGATAAAATTTTCTTCATATCATTCAAACTGATGCAAGGAAGGAATGTGAAGCCTAAGCTGGGAAAAAATTGGCCATAGCACGATCTGATCTCAAGAAGAGTAAAACTTCCTTAGGAAAAAAGCCTAAAACTAACAAAGAGTAATTTAAATTGGACAAAAAAAAATAATACTTTAGAGGCCCAGCGATGACTTGCCCAACTCTGAAATTACTTTGATATTTCATCATTAGATTTTGTTAGTTTCTATGAATGTCTCTTATTTTCTGTGAATGTCTGAACTTGCTAGTTGATTACAACGTCACTTAACAACATTTTGGAACTACTTCCAATCCTGATTACTGAACATAAAGTCTTTCCAAAAGGTAGATTGATTTCATGCAGGAAGATTTATCATGCAGCAATTTTTTTATGACAAGGGAACTTATGAAAAAGTGAAAGACATAAATGACAGAATATTTCATGAAATTTTTTTGTTGGATCTTAAAAAAGCATATGAAAATTTTTCATAAAAATTAATTTAGTGAGCAATAAGTTGAAAAAGGAGTCCGTAAAGCAGCTAGAATAAAATCAAGATGAAAGATTTTATTAAAATCAGTTAGAGACCAACTCATCTAATTCCTTTACAACTCACCTGCTCCTTGCAGAACAAGCACTAGCAAAAATTCACTAATAGTGCAATATAACATTTCCGACTTTATGTAAGTAGTTTGTCAAACTGAATTTAATTTTGTGTGACAACTTACTTTTTCTAAATTGCATCCTTAACAGCATATTAGCATCATTAATTTAAAAACCATTAATTATATTTTAAACTTGATGCATAGTAACATTACCAAAAAATCTCATGAAAACATGGATTGTATCTATAATCCATAGCATAGCCTTAAATAGACGAATTTGATTTTTATTTTCAATTTTCAGTAGTCATTAATTTTTGTTATATATTTAATGCATTTAAACATTATCATAAAATTTCTTCTATCAACACACAAACAGCGATGCTCCCAATTTTCATTTTAGAGTCTTTTGAATAGACCTAAGCCATAAAAGAAATGACGTTTTCCAATCAGCTGAACCAAAACCAAACTTCATACACATGAGCATACACGTTAAAGCTTCAAAGCTGTTGGATTTCGAAAAGATATATCAACCTGGTACAGGGACAACCTGGTGTTAGTCTATAGATGGACGCCCAACTACAAGCATTTTTTGCTCCAGTCATTATGATGGTTGTGGCATATTCGTAGCTACCAAACTATATTCATAATTTTCCTTTTGCTCATTGGACTTCTCTAGGCTAAACAACAAAAAACAACAACAAGCCTTTATCCCACTATGTGGTGTCAACTACATGAATCTTTTTCTCCATTGTGTCCTATTAAGTGTCAAATTCTCATTTAATTTTAATAAACTAAGGTCATTTTTTATACATCCTAACCAAATCTTTTTAATTCTACCTCTACTTTTCTTAACATAAGGCACATCTAATACATCTATTCTCCTATCTAGTCATTGGACTTCTATAGGTATTGACAAAATTTACCTAGCAAGAGTCATCAGCTTTTGTGGTTAGCTGATTAAGGCGAGACTACTTAATAATGCCATTTATGTAGTTTCATGCTTCTGATCAAAGTTATTTTCAATACATAAAAGGCTAGATGTAGTTTCTTGTGACGGCTAGCATCTTCTCTGAAAAGAACTTGATTAAAATGCATTAATGCAATAGGCTGTGGTAGGTTACACCTTTTAACCATAATTGAAATAAAAAAAAATGATCGATGTATGTATCAAATCATATTGCACTCAATTAAATTGTGCATTGGACTCATCAATAAAAAGCCAATAATGAGAAAGATCAAGATGTTGTAGAAGTCAAACTTGCACTTGTTGAGATAATGTACAAGTTTGGATTTTTATAATGTCACATTTTTTTTGTTGTAGTATAAAAAATATGATCTAAATAAATAATTAAAATTTTACCTAAAAAAAGGAGCAATACCTCTTCATCAATCTCATAAAAGTTGGAATATTAGACTCTAAATGGCATCTACTGCCACTTGAATAAGCAATATCTTTATTTTTGAAGGCAATCTTCTATTTTTTTTCTTTAACCTAGATTTGGTAAAAATCATATTTCAGTTTATCTTAAAAAAGTAAATGGCCAGCTGCAACTAATCAATCAACTTCTAAATCCTTGGAGATAGATAATAATTCTTAATTGTGATTTTTTTTTAAGGCAATATCTTTATTTTTGAAGTGGAGGAATGCATCTGACCTATTATATGATAGAAAAGTTTCACTTAAACTTAAGGAAAAATTGTATAAGATAGTGGTAAGACCTGCAATGACTTATGGTGCAGAATGTTGGCCAATAAAAGAGAAGCATAAGATTAAGTTAAGTGTTACAGAGATGAGGATGCTTAGGTGGATAAGTGGCTTTACTCTTAGAGATAGAATGCAAAATGAGTATATTCGGGAAAAAGTTGGAGTAGCTCCAGTGGTAGATAAGATTAGGGAGAGTCTCCTTAGATGGTTTGGCCACATAAAGCGTCGGACGTCCGATGACCCGATTAGGAGAGTAGATGCATTAAATTTGCCTTATGTTAAGAAAGGTAGAGATAGACCTAAAAAAACTTGGTTAAGATGTATAAAAAATGATCTTAGTATCCTTGATTTAAATGAGAATTTGATGCATAATAGACACAATGGAGACGAAGGATTCATGTAGCCGACCCCACCTAGTGGGATTAAGGCTTGTTGTTGTTGTTATTGTTATTGTTGTGTAGTCAAAAACACATTTGCAAACAATCATCCTCTTCAACAATGTTAGCCACATGATGAACTACTCATCAAGACCACACCTTGCTCTGCCAGTTGTTCCACCTAATTTCCTCAAATCCTAATGGAGAATGATGATACGATAATTGATTTGCCACTAAAGCTCCTTTGATCAATGGCAATTCATGATCTGGCTCTCTTGGGTAGTGAACCCTTCATCTCATAAAAAGGGTAGGAAACTCCTACAATAGTTGGTTGACCTACTTAGCCTAGGAAAGATCAACTGCCGAAGAAAAAAAAGAAGCCTTATACCATCATCTCACACAAAAGAAGTACAAAAACCAGAATTTGCACCAACTTTTTTTCTTTGCTCCCCCATCTCACAAAGATTGTTATGAAATGTTACTCCACCACCCTTGCATCTACAACCCTTCATGCATAAAGCATGACTAGCCATACCATCATTGTAATCTCTTCATTGTATAATCACCATCAAAAACACTAGAGAACTACTCGTCAAACCATATATAGCATAGTCAAGTAATATAGATATGCAAAACAAATCATGAAAAATAAAAATAATAAATACATACATAACTAGGCTTGGATATCACACAAAATAAGTTTTCTTTTTAAGTATGTCTTCTTGATCCTAAACTCTCCTCTATCACAACAACAATAACATAAAGCCTTTATCCCACAACATGGAGTCAGCTACATGAATCTTTTTTCTCCAATGTATCCTATTAAGTGTCACATGCTCATTTAATCAAAGTCATTTTTTATATTTCGTAACCAAATCTTTCAAGTCTACCTCTACCTTTCTTGCATAGGCCAAATCTAATACCTCCACACTCCTAACTAGATCATCAAACAACCAACATTTTATGTGATCAAACCATCTAAGGCAACTCTCTTCAATCTTATATACCATTGGAGCAACTCTAACCCTATCACATATATATTTGTTTCTCATTTTATCGCTAAGTATAATGCCACTATCCACCTAAGCATCCTCATCAATGCAACACTTAATTTTTTGTTTCTCTTTAATTGGCTAATATTATGCGCCATAAAGCATTGCAGCTCTCACCACCACCTTATAAAATTTTTCCTTGAGTCTAAGCGATACTTTCCTATCACCATACTTATCAACGGCTAACGATGCACCATAGCGCAAAGCTCCTCATAGAGCCATGGTGCATGGCGTAAGGAATGGCATGCATCATTTTAAATATGGCGCTAATATTTAAAAATTATGAATATAAATGCAAATAAAAATAAAATACTATTATTAATATGTGTATATGTGTATGCATGTATGAATGTATCTGTGTATGTATGTGTATATACACATACATGTGTAAATGCATATACATATATATACATACATGTATATATGCATATACATATATATACATACATACATACATACATACATATGTATGTATGTATGTATATAATATTTTCATATCACCTTGGCGCACATCATGTGCGTCATGCGTCATTGCCCATGCATGGTGCAAATAGCGCGCACCATTTTGATGTGCCATGCTGCACTATACAAATGACATTGAGGGTGCACTGTGTCATACTTCTTGACGCGCGTCGTTTGGCGCTATTGACATGTATGACTATCACACAACATATATGATGCATTCCTCCACTTCAACTATCTAACTAGAATTCTACTAATAACATCCCCATCTATATCACCATCACTTTGAACAATAGACCCGAGATATTTAGAGCATTCACTACTTTTAATGACTTGATCACCCATTATTACCATTCCTCCACTAGATCTTCTACAACTAAAATTACACTCTATGTATTATGTTTTAAATTTACTGACCTCGATACTTCAAGTTTTTCTTGAAATCCCTCTCTAATCTTATCAACAAAAAGAAAATCATCGACAAAAAGCATACACCAAGGTACATCCTCTTGTAAATGCCTAGTAAAAACATTCATAACTAAAGTAAAAAAGATATGAGATTAAAGCAAACCTTTGATGTAATCCAATTGAAATAGGCAAATATTTGGTCTCCTCCTTGTGTTTGAACACAAGTGACAGCTCCAATATACATATCCTTATTGATGAATATAAGCATCACCCATTGACTTTTCAATTCTTATCAATAACCCTCATTATCTATTGCTTCACTCAAGTCAATAAAATGCATCATTAATCTTGGGAGAAAGAATCCTCACATTTCACACCACTTTAATCTTCTATTAGATCCACTGGACATCAAACTTAGCCAACAAACTTTAAGCTACTAGCTTGTAGTGGCCACTATCAACATGTCAATAAAATTTTTCCCACCATATTGTGTGACTTCTTGAGAAGTTGTCGTCCTTCACTATAGTGTTCACACCTATGCAACAACCTACAATATGTGAACCCGTGATAGGGGTGAACCATTCTTTTCTCCATAGTTACTAATAGTCATGTATCTCATATCCTTCTGCCGAGATCAAAGCATCTAACCATCCACCACCTCATCTACTTGATGTGATAGTTGCGCACCACCACTGCTTAGTACTTACAAACAATTAGTGCTCATTGTTGCCCTCTAAACAGTCATCCCTTTTTGCCTTACTCCAAATCTCAAACTTAAGAAAAGATATGAAGATGATAAAGAATTATTTAGACCATCGCAAACCAAATTTTAAGTTTGTTTCGAGTCACCTACATCAAAAACCCATTTGAAATTTCAAATCCAATCAACTTAAAACAAATAGCTTTTCTTAGCCCTTTTTTAATCCATTAAATTCAAGCCTAGCATATAATCATAATAAACTATTAGATCTACTACAAACAAAGAAGCCTACAAATCAAATCAAATAAATTCAAAATATGGTCGACTACCATATGAACAAATCAAATCAATATAAATAAATTCATTCATGTTTGATACAAAGCATGTTTAAGACTAGGTCAATCTAAAATAAAGTATCTAATTCAACTCAAATATGCCAATTTAAGTTGAAAATTTTAAATTAAGTTATTTATGTCAAATAAAACTTAAAATAAACAAAATCATCTCATCTTTAGCTATATTGGTGCCATATCATGCCTAAAGAATACAAGAGGCTATTGTGATAGAGGGTCCAACTAGAATTGCCACCTAATAGGATGTCCTCATTGCCATAAATGATTGTGGTTAGAGAAGATCCAGCCAAACTACAATCAAACCAAACTACAATCAACCTAAATCATTGTCTTGATTGAAATATAAAATGGAAAGAATAAAGTTTTACCCTGATTGTTATCAAGTTCACCAGATTGAGTTGAATTTGGCAAAACAATTCCTAATCATCTTTAAATTAATTTGGTTGAACAAAACTAACTTAATATCAATTAAATCTAAAACATAAGCCCAACTTCATATGAAGCTTGCACAAAAGAACTTGTAAAGCCACCCATATTACCTTTTAATCTAGGCAAAGAAATGAATCAAAATGTACATGATACTTCAATTTTGGATTGATCGATGTGATATCCAAATACGCTAAATATCCAACCACCATCAGACCAACACCTTTTTTTTTTTTTGAGAAGACATTGCTACAAATTAATTTTAAAGTTAATTCAACCATTATGTAATCTATAGTCTTTTTTTTTTTTTTTTGAGAATGCATTCAAAAAGAATTAAATAGATTTATTTAAAGCATTCATTTGCTTCACTCTTTTTCTAAGAAAGCATTAAAAAAATTTAAATTATTTAAGTCATTCGTTTCTAAGGCATTCAAAAGATGCAAGATATTCACATTGATTATATGATGTAATTTAGCCATGATTAAAAGCCATTTATTTCCAAGAAGGCATTGAAAGAATCAATATTGCTTTGTTTCATGATTTTTCATTAGGCTAACATTAATGTTTTGAGTATACCATTGAAGAAGTAAGAGGCTTAATCATTAAGCAATCAAGAATGATTTGATAAGAAAGGTAGCAAGGTGATGGAGACCCATAATGGCAACAATCACTCATTCTTTACAAATATCTTAAAACTTGTCACTTTGTATATCGTCAAAGAATAACACGAATGATGTCAATAATAGAATGGGTTCAATGAATAAAGAGGCAAGGTGACTACCATCAATGATAAGAGAAAGGAACTAGCTTCCATTTAAGTATTCTTCATGATCCTTCCTCTATAGGTATTAAGAATGAAATCAAAAGAGAAATTATAAGAAAATCACAAGTCATAAAAATTTTATGTGATTTGGAGACTAATCCTCCTATATTGATGATTGCAAAAATTTCAATATATTGTTTGACCTAAATTATAAGAGTGGAGAGCTTTAAAAACCAAAAAATTATGGTGGATAATAGAAAAGAAAAAAACAATAACATTTACCCTTAAAAATTCAGACATATCCCAGAATATTCCACAACAACAACAACAACAAGCCTTAATCCCACTAGGGGGTTGGCTACAATATTCCACAACATAAAAAGAAATTTTATGGAATCTATTTTTGGGTAAAGTGCTCCTTCCCAGAAACCCTGAACTTTTGAGTAATAAGAGTTACCCTTTCAACCTCTTGATAACTCTGTATAAGTTGGTCCATGTCAATAGAGATATAATCTTTACCAAGGAACGTTCATTCACTAAAGATCAAATTTAGCAAATCATTAGCAATAAGTTATTGATTCTCTTTACTACTTCTCTTTCTTTTTAAATCTTCACTTCTCTCTCCTACATTTTTTTTTTCATTTTTTTTCTTCCTCATCAACAAACTACCTCTCCCATTCTCGTTTTTATGCTACACTTATGATCCTTATCAATTCTCAATAATTATTCCTAGAGTCCTATTCTTTTTTTCTCTTTTTGTTTAATCTTTAGCCTCCTAGGCTCCACTTTCTTTAATCTTTTTCTTTTATCAAATTGTACATCCAATAACCCTCTCTCTATGCCTCCCTTATTGATAAACACTGACAAACTTAACAACTCATCCAAATTTAGACGCTCCCATCCTTTTTTAAGTTTTCAATCAATATACAAAATGCACATCGTGAATAAAGAGGATTTATCCAATGATAAACTTAGTAAAACTAAAACAACTTGCAATGAATCATAATAATAAATGATCATATTGTTGAATGACTTTTTCTACGATGAACAAAGTAAAAAACCCAATATGACTAATTTTGAATTAGTTTGCAATAATTGGGATCATACAAACTCGTTCACAGGTTTATCTAACTCAGATCAATTAACTAAATTATAATGGCATAAGCCACAGCTACTAATCGTTTGGTATAACAATATTGGACTTAGATTATATTTATTAGAGGGATGGAGTTCTTTCTCCTTGCACATCATGATGGACCATCCACCAAAAAATTTAAATTAGCTTAAAGGCATTGGAAATATAAAATAACTAAAAGTCAACTTTTTAGCTACTTTGAATTGAATTCATTCAAATATTTTGATGGACGGTGCAAAATCAATAAGGACAATGGACTTGTCCTTCTAAAAGGATAGTAGTCTAACTTACTAAATTTTATAATTACTATTAACTCAACAACCATATGTGCTCATGATTGCAACCTTATGAAAATACCCACATTTTCAACCATAAAAAAATGTAAACCTTTAATATATTCTTGATATATAGAATATCAGGAAATATAATAGTAATAATTTAGTTTGAGGGCTAGTTGGCTTCATTAGAATTGATTAAGTCAATAAATTACATTATTTAGGTGTGCAATCAGAGAAATAAAAATTTCAAATATATTCCATTTTTTTTATTTTGCATATATTTTGATCTCAAAAATGATTAAGATTGGTTAGTCATTGTAACAATGTGTTGAATAATGTAGAGAAGCATGCAACAGAGAAAAAGAGAGAGAGAGAGAGAGAGAGAGAGAAGATGCCTTCAACTTAGTCAATAGAGAAAATAAAGCCAAAGGCACCTTATTACTTCATATTCCACATCTCACACTACTCATCCACTAATAGGATTCATAGAATATGTCCACAAGAAGAAATAATAAACCTACTAACCATGTCTTAGTTCTGATGTCATTGATACTAAAGGAAGTGCAAGCTCTACTATAACACCACCTTAACCTTACACTAAAAAAGTATATCAAAGTAAGAAACTTGAGACCTACATACCATCCTGTAACCCCCACCCCACCTACTCTTCTTCAATTTAGCTCCCCACTACCTTTTCAAGCCTCTTTCCTTCAAATAACTAGTGATAAACTTTGATAAAAGTCATTACTCCCACAATTGTATGAAGGCTACTCTCCTCCCCTAGCTCGCTTCACGAGTTCTAAAATCCTTTGTTCGTGATAATTAAGTAACAATAATTACCTTTTTGTTGGAAAATGAAAATAAAAACTGGTCATCACCAATAAAGAGCCCCTAAAGTATAATTAAGTATAAATCATGTTTCAACAAATATAGTATGTGGATCAAAAAAGGTTGTCTTTACCCTTATTGATCCGAACCAATCATAGATTTGTACTCTATCAACTCAATCACATAAAATGGATATTGAATTTTATCTAAAAAAAAGCTATAGAGGTTAGTGATATTAGGTTAAAGTTAACCAATATAGACTACTCATGTACAACTTGATAATAGTCAATTTCGTACTCGATAGTACTAGTGCTCAACCTCATAAGTTAAACAATAGGGTGAAAATGTTAATATAAATCAACTCATAGAAAATAAACTAAAATATATAAATTTTACATATTTCAGTATTAAGAAAGCTCATAAAGTAACAAAATTAGTAATATGTGTGATACTTAGTATGTTCTACCCTGCATATTGGCAATTCACAAAGGCACAATAGTTAAAATAATTCTATGAATCCATGTGCAAAAATATATACTCCATGGTATCAAGTAAATATGATGAAAGCTCTGACCCAAACAACAACCCAAAACAAAAGCTCACGTCAATATTAAGGGTTTGATTGTATTAAAGAAGAATTTGTTTTAAATCATAATTGTGACAAATTTATGGAGCAAAATCACAATGGTTCTTCCATGTTGGGTGGGGGAAATAAACAAATATTAAAAAGTGGATAGCCTTCAAGATTTAATTCCAAGTGAAGGCTAAGTCTAGCAAGGATTCACTACAACATTAGGTTGGCATCTTAACAAGTAGGTGTGATAAAGGTTTACAAGGGTACAACCCAGACCATGGCTCACATTAAGGCTTCATACGCATAATCCCAAGTAAGAAAAGATTGAGAAGGGTCCGACCAAAACTGCTAACTCTAAATAAACTCGTATGTAAACTTTCAAACTGAGTTGCAAGTATAAGTGACTCAACCAAAGTCACTATCACAAAAGGAATAATGGAATTCTAGAGGAGGATATACTCATTAATGATACAAAATTACAAATAATAACTGTCTCATGATAACTTTATATTAAAGAAGCCTCATCAAAATCTATAAGCTAAGCTAATGACCCAATTAAATTGTTTTAATTAAACTGACAAGATGCCCAAAAAAATCAAATATATGTTTGAACTTATAAAAAGTTAGAACATAAGACCACATTTATTGGGCTCAAATGAAAAACATATTGATATTCTAATTTTTAAAGCAAACACAAGCGATTGATCTATGAATAAAATATAAGAAAAAAAAATGAGGCATGCAAATAGGGGAATGGGAGTCCACTGAAGTTCAATCTCCATTTGGATGTAGGTGTTGTTGGAAATAATGACAATAAACTCACCTAATCCTCCCGATGTGCAAAGGCCTTCATCAATTTCCCAACCTCAGTTGTTGTATTTGAACCTACAGAGTCCATTACACATTAAAGCTTAGTTGTCATCAAAAAAGCTTAGATCTCATGCCCACAGGCAAAGGCTTCATAGACATTTGTCACATCTCTAAGCACAAACTCCATATTTATCTCAAGTCCAACCTTAACGCGAGTACGGTGTTCGCATCATTTCAAAAGCCATGCCCCAGTTATTGTCTCTGAGCTCAGCTAAAATACTCTAATTGTTTGTGAGTTTAAAATATCATCATTCATATTATTAGAATAAATATATAAATAAAAAATCATTTAAAAAATCCCAAGGATATGCCACATGTTAGTCTACAGAATGGTTCAACTATTACTCAATCATTGAGAGACCTTAACCAAAGGTAAAATCCCTCAAATGTGTTGCTAATATCATTCTTTTTTGAATTAATTGTATGTAGAACCCCATTTGAATTAGAGATGCTTTGATTCTACATAGCAAAGGAAGGTTTTCTAACATGTAACAACCATCAATGATAGGGAGGAAAAATTGTGCAACCACTAATAAAAAAAGACATCAGCGCAACAACAGAAAATTACTATTTAGGAAAATTATCAGCAGAACCAGTAAGTAAACAAGCAGGTTGAATAACTTTCATGCTGGCTATATAAAGCAATCAATTAAAGGCTGAGTAAAGCAAGCAAACTCTAATATCAGGTGTTAAGTCCATCAGAAAAAATTGAAGCACGTTAAATCTGAACGAAAATTTTTTAATCAAACCAAACAAGCTACGTAAATTTCCGGAAATAAGAAGGCAATTAGGCAAACCTATGTTATCAAAACAGAGGCCCTAGAATATGCACAGCATAAGAGAATTAAAAACGGAGCAAGTAAAGAAAAAAAAAAGCAAATAGCACAAATTGTGCAGCGAGCATTGGTAGAATGAAACCTATTCCAACCAATCAATTATTAGTATAAACCAAAACTATTAATTATTAGGAGGGCATAGAAAACCAGACATTGAAGCAAGAGCATCAGATGCAACTTCCTTCCTCCAACTCCTCTCAGTGCGATCCTCAGACAAACTTCCATTACCCAATCCCCGCCCCTTTTTTCCTGAAGACAGTTCATCAGGCATTCTTTCCCTTATCTGTGTGGATTCCAACTTTTTATCAAGCTTCTTCCAATCCTGCCCCTTCTCAGCCAACACTTCCTCTCTGGGGCGAGCAAGTCCAAATGGGTTCGACCCCTTGCTATTAACAATTGGAGTAGGCTTCTCCCCCTGATACACTTCACCATTTCCCTCCGTATTTCCATTGGCCAGCGGCACCGTCCGAGGCTGCAAAACAAGCCTCGGTCGCCCACCACCAGTACCATTAACTTCCTCCCTCTTCCTCCCCCAAGTATCTGAATCTGCTCGAGATATGCCATCCCTCTTACTCCCCCACGTATCAGAATCTGCCCGAATGACTTCCTCTTTTTTCCTTCCCCATGAATCAGAATCTACCCCACCCGCGGCAGATCTGTCCTTGCTAAACATCTCAAAACCACCCTTCTTTTCTCTCAGACCATCAGCGGGAGGCGCACTACTTTTCTTCGAGACCCAACTATCCACCTCATCCGCCCTAGATTGCGAATCAAAAAATCCGCCTCCTCTTTCCTTCCTCTCAGGAGGCCCAGCCGATCTCTTCATCGATCCCCAATCATCCACTTCATCAGCACGAGAAGGCCCAGAATCCCTGTTCAAGGAATTCCTCCTCAACTCATCCCCAGAAACCCTAGACGCAGAGCCGTCCAGCCGGCGAGCCCCGCCGTTGCCGTATGTAGAATAGCTGAAGCCTCTTGAGGAGCGTTCAAGCTCCTCAGCGCTGCGCTCGCGTGGGCCAGTTGGAAGGAGGAG
The DNA here is from genome assembly GCA_021442155.1 of Cymbidium sinense. Taxonomy (NCBI): domain Eukaryota; kingdom Viridiplantae; phylum Streptophyta; class Magnoliopsida; order Asparagales; family Orchidaceae; genus Cymbidium; species Cymbidium sinense. Next base: position 38,806,219 of record CM038232.1, on the reverse strand, counting down.
GAGCTCATCGGGGGTGAGGCCCTTCGAGTATGAAGACGACAAGGAGTCGGCGGCGCGAGATCGGGCTGCAGCGCCGTGGGTGACGGCCTTTCCGCCGGCGAACTCGGCGAGGGATAGAACTTGTGGTTTCTTCTTCTTCGAAGACTTAGAAGCGGCGGCAGAAGCAAGGGACGGGAAGTCGGCAGAGGGGTCGGAGACGGCCGCAGCGAGAGAGGGGAAGGCGGAGGAGAGATTGGCCTCCTCCATGGCCGCGTGCTCCTCGGATTCGAGTGCCCATGCACCGGGCTTCGCCCACGCTGATGTTGCCGTCGCCATGATTGCTAGCTCTCTCCCGCTCTCTCTTCCGGCTAGAGATTGGTTTATGTATGGAAGAGGAGGGGAAGGCAGCACAACCGTTTTATTTGACGTGTTGGATTTGGATTTTTGGAATGAATTTGGAGTCCGGTACAAAGTGCCCGTCAAGTCCGTTAATCGGGTCGGATACAAATTCCGCGAATTCGAATTCGTATCCGGTTCAAGGAAAGCCTACTTAGAATAGGTAACTGGCTTTTGAGAAGTAACTATAAAGTTATTGTAAAAAAAGCTGGTGGTAAAAAGTTATTATTACTGAAGCTATGATTCTGTTTGAAAAGCTCTATTTAGAATATCGGTTGTTTGTCGTAAAATGTCACTATGATTATATAAGTTGAATAAATTTAATGAATAAAAATGATAAATATTGTATATATAGTCAAGTCATAATAAATTACATTAATAGATTGCACATTACTTAATAAAAAATATTACCTAATTAATAACTTGATAATATTAAAAGTACAATCTGATAGCGAATGCGATCGAATATTAAGTCCCAATATCTTGTTTGTTCGTCTTTAGAAAACCAGGTTCGGTGAGTAAAAGTATTTAAACTTCTTTAGGGGTCGTTGGGGTAATTAAAGCGAAACAAATTCAATTTTACGTGGAAAACCTCAAAAGGGAAAAAACCAGGGCTAGATAAAAGCTTCCTTATGTGTTTGTTTAGTCTGAGATTTTCCGTCTGAGAGTTCTGAATTGTATATGAAATGGACACGTATGTGACAAGTCATCGTAACGATTCTTAGTAGTAGCGAGATGATGGTGAACTATCGGGCAATCACCGTGAAAATCACGAGAACAATTCTTGTAATCGAGAACAATCAAGGCGAGCAGAGCAATCCACGGTAGGAGTCATTATGATAGAGGCAAGCCGAAGATTGGACGGCCGAGGATGTGGCGGTGATGGCGGCCGTGGCAGTGGTTAAGCGACCGTCAGTGGCTGATTGTGCTTGGAGGATCTTTAGAGCTCTCTCCTCTCTCACTTGGCCTCCTCTCGTATATGAGAAATGAGATTATTTATATATTAGAGGAGTGGCATCTACGTAAATACATCTGAAAACCCGTACTCGCTCCACTTGTGAGACGACTCAAAATGATCCCCTTGATCATGTGATGTATTCGTGCATTTGAATGCTCAAATGAAGTTGGAATCGTAAGATCTTTGGCTTGTTAGAACCACCGTCGAGGCTCGATTTATAAACACTATATTTGAGGTCGCTTTTGGATTTAATTGATGTCCCAAAGATTCTAATGATATTTTAAGTGCTTGATCTCGATCGATTTCGACTCAAAATCATATCGCTTTCGACATCAAGATTTGTGCTTTAACTAGTGGTATTTTGAGAGTCATATCATTGTTGATATAATCTTTTTTTAAAAAAATTTCTATTGCTACCCTCTTAGCATGATCACTATTTGATGTGTCACCCTCTTATTCGTCAATCCATCTAAAATAGTTGTAATCATCTCCTGTTCTATTTCTTGGACACTTGAAAAATCTTCTCTCATAATTTCCTTTCCTATGTGAAGTGAATACATAATATTACAAACCACATTTGCAATACACAACTCTAGACTCATCAGAGCTTCTTGAACTCATATTTTCTGACAAAGTAAATTATGTAAGCAATAAAAATATTAATATGAGGATTGATAACATTACAAAATATCTTTAAAATTAAAATGAAATGACAAAATATTTATTTTTCCAAAAAAGTGAGATATTTCATTAAGAAAAATAGGACAGTTACAATTATTAACAAAAAGATAGAAATTTGATTAACTAAAAGTAGTTAGCCACTACAAGGCTCCGCAAACAGAAATCAAAAAGACAAAAGCAACGTAGATGAGATACATTAAAGTAAACTATAACGACTCAGTGAAAGTCTATCCCAAGGAGCAACATTGTATGTGAGCATCCAAACTTCAAAAAGAAGGATTACAATCACACAAAATGCTACCAGTCTTAATGATAAAAAAAAGTAACATCAATGCCATCATAGTCATTTCCTTCACTATCAGGGAGAATCAGCCACCAAGCAGTAGTTCTAGATAATGGCGGGGAACAACGGTCACGGCCAATGAACCCAAGCGGACAACACAAAACCCTGAACAGAATAGCAACTAACCAGAAGCGAGCGAGCAAACAACCAACATAAATAGAACAGAAGCAAACAACCAACATAAATAGAACAGAAGCAAACAGCCAAAATAGAAGCTGTAGTGAGGATTTAACACAAGGCCATAGTTATAAAAAAGGCAATCAAACCATTACTCCTTTGTTCACTCTCTTACTTCCAAGCAGTCAATCTTGTCGGTATATCAACAAAAAATCATTGCACAGTAATTTCCCATAACACCTAAAACTTTGAACATTTCTTACTAGTCTTAATCATGGCTTATAAGACCACCTAGCCACTTTATCGAGTGCAATATTTGCACAGATAAAATAATTTGATACTCAAGCACCTAAGAATATCTCCTCCTCTAAAGTCAGAAAAAAAAAAATTTGCTCAACCATGCAATCCTCGGCATTCCAGTCTCCATGTATTTAGGGTCACCATAAGCAACAAAATAATACATTAATCGAACAAAACTTGCATGGACCAAATTAACATTGTCAACAGGCACGAACTGAAGATTAGATTTTTCACAGAGGTCGGAGAATGATTTTCTCTCTACCTCATGGGCAATTACCACAAAATAATCTCTGATCCGTCTTCAAATAACAAATGGTTAAAGGAGATATCGTATTTGTTTACCTTCACAGACTATGGAAGACGACAACAGACAGATTAGAAAGAAGGAATATGACAAAAGACGGATACGGAAGGAGGAGATCGAAGCCTCTCGAGATCCAATGGGAGAACAAAATAAGACGGAGAACAAAAAGACCGCGGGAGAACAAAATGAGCACGGGGGGAGAATAGAAAGAGCACAGCACGGGCGAACAGAAAGAGCACGGATCGTAGGGGTAGTATAGATAAATTTTTTCCCCCCGCCGCGTGCAGCTCCCTTCGATCCGCGTTCAAGCTTCGCGGCAGTGTCGCGGCAAAATCTCTACACATAGCGGAAATAAACGGCCGAGCGGCACGGTTCAAGCCGTCGCGGACAAACGGCCCCCCAAACGGGCCATTAATCGCGGAGAGTGGTGTAATCCGATTTTTAAATAATATAATTAATTAAAAAGTAAATATAAATGTAACATTTTATAAATAATTTATTTATATTATATGTATAAATATCTAATAGTAATTATATTATTTAATTTCTTAATGGTATTTATCTATTAAATTTAATTATATTATATTATATTATAATATATGATAAAATTTACTCAATTCAAATATAAAATATATCAAATATTCTTATAGGGTACTTTTTAGTGGTTCTCCTATAGAGAGAGTTGCAATCATCTTAAAATCTATTTAAGATAATTATAATTATAAAATATAATAATAATAGAGCTACTGCAAAAGAAATTAATATTTGAAGAAACTATGATGGATATATAATTTTTTTTATTTTATAAAAATCAAATTATAATTTTCTGACCGTCATCATAAATAGTCAAATCAAATTAAAAAATATAATTTTTTCATCATAAATATCTCAAAATATAATCAGCAAATGGGACCTTAATGATTAATTGAAATGCGAAAAATGTTGAGCCTAATAATAATAAATGCATGCGGTGAGTAGGCCAAAAAATTTTAATTAATTAAAGTTAATTCGAGGGTTTTAGAAATCATTAAAACGAAATTATTGCATCTTTTATTTAATTAAAAAAACGAAAACTTATATAATAGTTGGATTTATTTGTGTATATGTGATTTCTTAGAGGTAGGAGAAACTTGTGGCACAAGGCATATGAATGACGTTAATAACAAAACAGATTCTTTAATCTCGAACTGTATAATTTGTCATTCAATTATTATTATTTTTATAATAATTTGAATTATTTTCATTGAAAATATATATATTTGTATATTTCTCGAGATTCAAATTCGAGATGTAATAGACGAAAGCAAGAAATGTTATTCAATTATTTCTTAAGTAAAAAATTTTCATATTTTATTTTAGCAGTACTTATTAATGTACGCTTAATCATATATTATTTTTAATCATTGAAAAAAAAATAATTATTATAAACTCTATTGACATCATTTTAGATATAATTTTGAAGATTAGAATACATAGCCACTAATAAGGGGGTGTTTGGCAAAGGATTTACATAGAATTTAAATCCATTAAATCCTGTCAAATGCAAAAAATATATTTACAAAATGCCGGATTCAGTAAATCCTATAAATCCAGCAAATCCTGTAAATCCTCTTAAATCCCAGATTTAGTAAATCTTATTGAAAGGATGGATTTACCAGATTTACAGAAACTGCCCGAGAGAGAGAGAGAGAGAGAGAGAGAGAGAGAGAGAGAGAGGACGCAAGACGAAATTTCAATTGCTATTTTTTTAAGAAAAATTTACATATATAGCACACAAATCTTATGCATTTACATATTTAACACCTAAAGTTTGATATTTACAAATATAGCATATTTCTTATGCTTCAATAGTTAAATTTTACTTCAAAATATTAAGAAAAGGGTTATTTTTATTATAATAATAAAGATTTAAATGCTATATATGTAAATATTTATATTTAAATGTTAGATATGTAAATATAGAAGAATTATGTGCTATGTATATAAATGTTCCTTTTTTTAATCCTTTTATAAAATCTTAATTTTAAATAATTTATTTAATTACTAATTTTTTTTAATTAAAATATAATGACAAAATTAATTTTAATTTAATATTATTAACTATTTATTAATATGTAATTATAAGTTAATTATAATTTATTAATTGTAATTATTAATTAGATGTAAGTAATTTTAGCTAATGTAATATGTGATAGTTTTTAATTTAATTTAACTTAATTTAAAGTGATTTAATAAAATATTATTGAAGATTGACTTATAAGTTATTAAAATTAAATTATAATTTAATAAATATAATTATAATTGTTATAAATTTGATAGTTAACTAATTGAAAATTTAGAAGAATTCGTATGATTTTATCCTTCACATGCTTTAATATAATTTAATTCCTAAGATATCAATCTACTAATAGAATTTAATAGCTATTAATTTTAATTAATTACTAGTTAATATTAATACATAATACTTTAAATTAATATTAATATTATTAATTAATATATATTTAAGTTAATTTTAATTATATATTACTAATGATTTGCTAATTTAAAAAAAAACTTTTTTAAATCCTAACAGACTTAAATCCTCAAATAACTTATCAAACATCTCTCTGAATTTAGCAGGTTAATCAGATTCTTCACTTTTTTTATTTACTAAATCTGAGATGTATTGGATTTACTAAATCCTACTTAAAATAAATTAAATCTGTTACCAAACACCCCCTAAGTGATCTATGTTTTCATAATCTTTTTAAATATATAAAGATAAGAGATCAAATAATGAGTAGTATGGAATCTTTAAAGTTAAAATATACAGCTTTGGGGAAGTTCCTTTTTGAAGGAATAGTTTTAGATTGAGGTGAATTGTAGACTTAATGATTTAGGATTGGTACATAAAGGAAGTATATCTTGATTTTGTACATAAAGAAACTTTAGGGTTTATGAATTTAAGTGGCTTTATGCTAATTTGAAATTTTATGTGTTAATTTTAAAGCGTTAGAGTAATGTTTCTGTAAATAAAAATTTTGGTGGCATCAAGTAAAATTGAGGACTCGTGTCTTTGTTTGATAAAATTTGATGATCATTCATAATAAGATGAATTAATGCAAAATTTGAGCAATTTTCTCCCCTATCTTGATGGTGTCATTTGAAGTAAGAGGAGGATTTTATCATTGATGTAACTAATCGTAGCTTAAATCAATGACTGATTACACAAATGAAGGATGGCATTTTCAAATTTCAAAGAAAAAAAAAATCTCTCTTATGCGATCGACTCCTTTATTTATTTATGAGTTTATTTTGAGCAAAAAAAAATATTTTATGTGATGATTATAAATATTTATTTTGAGCAAAAAACAATTTTTCATTGAATTATGTATTGTTATTTGCATGTAATTTAAATGGAGAGATACAATCATTTTGAGTAGTTTTCATGAAATTATTTTGTTAATTTAACTTTTTTTTCTTTATCAATCAACAAATAATTATGTGTATTATTTTATTTATCTATGTAATACAATCCCAAAAAAACCAGTCGTTTGCGCTACAGGGACAGCTACAAAATCTTTGAAAAGGCTGAAAAGGATGGGAAAATGGAGGACCTAAAATTCTCTCTATAAATCGGCAGTATGTTGAAAAAAAATAAAAAATTCAAACGCTGCACAGACAGGTTAGAGAGATGATTTTGCCTGTGATCTCTTCTATAAATCTAGATTTGTTTAAGCAATACAGATTCAGATCATCCTAAGGTTGCACGATTCTTAAAGTTAATCTAAGGCTATAACTTTCCCAATTTTATATTGAAATATATATATATATATATATATAGGCTTGGAGAAACTTGTGGTGCAAGGAATAAGGAAATGTTATTTAAGTGATAGATGTATTAAGTTCCTTCTCTCATGTTGATATTTATTCTTTAATTTCTTTAGTTCATTTCAAAATACTTCAATGAGTATGCACAAGAGAAATAGGCCAATTCAGCAGCTTTTTGTTCAATTTCTCGTGGAGTCAAATTCTCATTAGTACAGGTCAACGGAATGGCTCTTTGGCCTCTGATTTCCATATAAAGGACACGACGAGGAAAAAGACCCTCTCTCACCTCCATTTTGATTGATTGGATATCTTTCAGAAAGATACGAAGAAAGGTGCGACGATTTCTTCCATAAAATCCCTGAAAGCCTGCAAGAAATAGTTATAGTAAAGCAGGCTGAAGACTAACTGTCATTTCCGATGAAGAAGGAGGGAATAGAATAAGGTTACTGAACAGATATCATCCATCATGTTTTAATACAGTATGGAAGTTTATTTATAGTGTGGTGGTAATATGGATCAGTATGCTATCTGCCGTTGCTTAGAGAGTTTGTTGTGAGCGAGTGGCCGTGATGCGATATTCCCTTTTCTGTTTGCTGTCAGTGGAACGTGGAGAGGACAAAGGAAGTTGTAGCCGTTTGTATGCAGTGCTGTAGTGGAGAAATTATTATTCGGTTATCAATCCCCATGCATAATTATTACCTTGTATATGTCAGAGCATAGAGTTTATCATTAAAGTGTATAATGAGTTTATGTATGTGCAAAGTATGTCTAAATGTCTATTTGTGTATGAAATAAGTTGTAAGATCAGTAAAAAGTATATACCATTCTATTAAAGATGGGATTTTAGGACTCAATATATTAAAGAAAAGATCTAAGAAAGTCAAATAGGAGTGCGAATTAATTGGTTTCAACAAAAAAATTAAACTACACTGAGCTTATTTGGATAGACTGATTCGATTTGAAAATTCATGGTTCAATTATTAGTTGAAATTTTTAATGTGTTTGGCTTTCGGTTTTCGATTTGATTTTAATTTTAAAAAATCCGATGAAACAAAAAAATCAATTATTGCATTGTTAATAAATCCTATTTGAAAATTCATGGTTCAATTATTTTTGTTTTTTGTTTTTTTTATTGTTTTATTGTTTTTTTTTTTTGTTTTAGATGCCTGAAAGAAAATTATAGTGGTCTTTATGCGAGCTTATGATGTTGCCATCAAATTCTTGGGAGGATTAAAGACTATTATGAAAACATATGATTAATTGAAATGGAGAATGGCTCAATAATATTTTTTTTATTTTAATCTGTTTATTGATAAAGGCTTTTATGCAAACAATATTGAAGGCTTAATTCTCCTTTTATAGATTTGAGGTTTTTTGCTGTCTATTATTACTCATTTCAGTCAGTTGGTCTTACAGTAATGTTAGAAAGTGTTATTAGTAGTTGTTGTAGTGCCGACCTTAATAGTTGGGATATATTTTTTATTGGAGTTGATTTTGTATTATTAATATTTACTTTATTTATTATATGATAATATTTTTATTATAAAAAAAATTATTGTAAACTTTTAATCATATAATTGCATGTTGTATGGTAGTGTGCAATTATTATTTAATTAGAAAAGTTTCATTCTTGTCATTTATCAAAGTATACTTTTTTCTAATAACTGGTTGAATTTTTTAGAGAGATGTCATAAGTTGGGGATAGTACAAATATAACTAGTTCCATTGAAACTATAACTACTACTCAACAAGTTCAAGTTACATGAGACATAAGTATCACCAATGTGAAGCTATCTATTTCAAAAAAAAAAAAAACAAAACAAAATAAAATAAAAAAAACAATAATAAAACAAAACATAAAACAAAAAAAAATGTAAAGAAAGTCTCTTAAACTTAGATATGAGAGCAGAGATCACTTTGTGAGGTTTACTAATATTGATGGAGAAAAAATGAGCAAGTATAATTAATATAGAAAGTCATATCACAGTGATCCAAAGATTAATGATACAATAAATTTAAGAACATATATTTTTGTGCACCAAAAGAGTCCTCTTAATAATGCATCAAATCAAACTAAACTAATATTATAATTTTGTGTTAAAGATGGAGAGCTATGTGCAAGCCTTAAGGAATAGATATTTGATCATTAAAACATAAGGAAAGTTTTAGTTATAATGATTATTATAGATTGACTATCTTTAAAGCATGTTGAAGGTTGGGGGATTAAATATTTTATGTCCCAATGTTATCCAATATTTCAAATACCTTTGCGATGGACATTGACACGTGATTGCTTTCAAATTTACTTGGATGTGAGAGCACTTCTAAAACAATTGTTCAATAAGTCATGCAATAAAGTGTGTTTAATAATTAGCACTTTGATAGTCATTTAGAGAATTAATTATATGTGCATCACTGCTCATTTTATTAATGAAAAGTAAAACTCAATAAAAGAGTCATAAAATTTTGCCCTATCTATAGTCACAGGTGTGAGTTAATCGGACAACAAGTTAAAAAAATATTTTGTTTGAATAATGGTAGCATCACACACCTAAAAAAAATTGGCAAGAGAGGAGACAGTATTCTTAATGAGTGTTTTTTGTATATGATATGTACGGTTCATATTATTAATTTAATTGTATAATATGGCCTAAAGAAAATATGTGAAGTTGTACACCATGTTAGAGGAGCAGTTAAATACATTAAACACCATTTACAAGGTCACAAAAATTTAAAGAATGCATTGACATAAAATAAAATAAAAAAAAGCAAAAACATTTTGTGCCTGGATGTCTCTATTAGATGGAATTCATCATATTTGACGTCAAGTGCAACACATAAGTTTGACAGAACTTTTGAAAAATACAAGGCGGAGGCTCAGTTTAAGTTTGAGTTAGAGAAGCAAGATTATGAGGGTCATAACAAAAGGTAAGTGTTAAATAATAATGATTGGGAGAATGTTAGAAAATTGCTCTTTTTTCTAAAAAATTTTTTATGACATTACTTTAAACATTTCTAGTTCTTAGTAAGTGATATCAAATACTTTTTTTTATGAAACTGTAAAATAAAGTCTTCTTCACACTTGGCAAATGGATAGTGATACAAATGTGAGAAACATAGCTTAAAAAATGAAGTCAAAATTTGATAAATATTGAGACAATGTAAGAAAAGATGAATTGGATATATGTCTTGTTGTTGTTTTAGATCCTCGCTTTAAACTATGTTATGTAGTGTTTGTTGTGATGGATATGTAAGAAGGTGTTGATGGAGTAGCCTTGGCACAGCTTATTAGATTACCATGTTATAATATATTTCGTGATTATAAAATGAATGCAATAGGCGAAAGCCATGTAGAGGGCTATTCGTTTGAAATCCACTAAAATGCGTAATGATTTGCAAATTCTATCTTGTTGGAGGAGATATGTAATGGTGGAGAAATTCAAAAGATTCAATTTTGGTAAAGATGATTTAGATAACAAAACAGATATAGATAAGTATTTATCTGAGTCTGAAATCATGAAATATGGCTTTGACATTCTAGGTTGGTGGAAGGTAAATGTACCTAGATTTTCTATCCTCTCACACATGGTTCGTGATGTATTGACACTTCTAATTTCTAATATTATCTCAGAATTAGTTTCTAGCACAAGTGATCGTATTCTTGATGCATTTAAAATTTATTTATCTCCACAGAGTGCATAAGTTATAACATGTGTTCAAGATTTGATGCGAGCATAATTGATAGTTAATCCAAAAAATGTAAAAAAAAATATTAATGACATTGATAAATTTGATGAAAGTATTTCTTAGTTTCTCTCTACTAAATGCATACATTTTAATTAGAGCAATGATGTAATGATTAATGCATAAATATGATTGGTTACTTATTTTTAGTGTTATTGCACTCTTGAAGTTAGCAATTTTTCAAATTTATTGTTGTCTAGTACATATATACGGTGATCATATTTTTCAAATATTAAATTTAAATCTTGTTATAGTTTTACAATTTGCTCAATTTTATTCACTTAAATGTGATAATGAAATATGTACCATGATGTCTTTTTGTAGAATTTTTTTTCTTTTTTATTTTTGTTGGTTGTTCTTATTTGTATTATGTGCACTTTAAAATACAATACTTATAGGATAATATCTTCATTCAAATATGTATATGTTTGGCTCTTAATAATTTTTGCCCTTTTTTCTCTTGTTCTCTTTTATTTCTTTAATGTGGATATATTAGTCGATTAACCAAAAACCAAGTGGAAGTATTATTCCATTTGGTTAATTTAGTTTTCTATAGTAATTGTTCGGTTCGGTTATACTATCTTAGTTGATTTGGTTTATTTGGTTTGATAAAAATATCAATTGAATCGAACCGATTGAATGCACACCTTTAAAATTAATTTTTTTTATGATGATTTCAACAATCTATTCGATTTTTGAAAGCCATCTTTTACATATTGTAAAAAAAAAAATTAAAAAATTGATCTTATTATGACCTAATTATGATTATTTTATAATGACAAAAATCATTTTCTAAATTTAAAAAAATAGAAATAATTTGTATAATATTTATATACATTTTATATAAGTCTTAAATATTATATTTCTACATCACATGTGATTATAATATAGCCCTTCAGTCAATGCCACCTAATTCATATGTGAATATCCATGAATACAACAAAATGGGGGCATTTGTATTAAAGTCGTGATTAATAGGGGTGTGCATTTGGTTTATTTAGATGGATTGAATGATAAATTTTAAAATCGATCGGTTTTGGATTCCTAAAAATATTGAATCAAATCGATCAAATAAAATACAAAATCAAACAAATCAAATAATAATTTAGTTCGGTTATTTTGATTTGATTTTGGATAAACCTAAGTCCGCTACATTTAAAAATTATTTGCATAATTTTTTATTATATAATGAATAAGAAATAAGCAAAATAAAATAAATAAAATAAAAAATTCAATTAACTACTTACCTTCTACTTGCAAAATATTTTGAAAATATTAAATAATAATCTTCAAAAGCTATCAAATATTCAAAATAAATAAAAATAAATACATAATAGATAAGCCTATTATACATAAATTAATAATATCATATCACATATAATTATTTTAGTTTATTTAGTTCCATCCAAAATTTTATTTAACAAACCGATCCAAAAACAAAAAACTAAAATTTTCATTAATTAAAATCAAAATTCAAATTATTAATTTCAAAATTGAACCAAAATTTTCAATTTGATTTTTTTGATTAAAACCAAATAATGCACTCTCTTAGTGATTAAATTAGGTTATAAGCATAATCTGATTATTGATTATAGCAAGGATCGCCCTCTCTTTAGTCGTGCATGGACCCTTCTATAGAAGTCATGAAATCCGAAGATTTAAATAATAATAATAATAATAAAAAAAGGATAGCTAAGTTGTCATTTGAGTTGCTAAAGCTTCAATTTCTCCCTTTATGCAAATGACAATGTGTCGTTAGAAGTTCATATTCTTCTTCTTTTTCACCGCTTAGAATCTATTTGAAGTCAATTTTATTTTATATTTTTTATATATATTTAAAAAATATGTTTGTTCAATATATATTTGAATAGATTTCATTTTTTATTTTAAAAATAAATAATAATATTTTTAAAAATATTCAATATATTTTTAAAAATTTTGAAATATTTTAAAAAATAACTATCATTAATAAATATATTTTAATTTAAAATAAAATAAAAATATATATGAGGCACACTCAAATTTAATGCTTACCAAGCAATACATTGTAGGCAGAGCTGCAAAAGAATCGAGCCGAGTAGAGCGCAGACTTATTCGAGTTTAAGCTCGTTTATCATTATTGAGCTTGAGCCTAGCTGGAGCTCGATTCGAGCTTTTAGGATGGTGTTCAAGCTCGAGCTCATTTAAGAAAATCTTGTTCGAGCTCTTTTCTGATTAGACTTATCGAGCAGGTTAATAAGCAGCTCGTTTAATGAAATAAATAAGTCTTAATCGAACTTTGTTCATGAAAGCATGTCGAAATATAAATGATATTGTTTAACAAACTTTAATAATCGAAGTTGTATTGAGCTCCAACAGCTCGTTTCAGGTGCTTTAAATGATATGTTTCATTTAACATAAATGAAGAACAACAACTTATTTAAGTTTGTTCATTTAATAATCGAGTATTTACAAAAGTGTTCAAGCTCATTCCATTAGTTAAATGAACGAACATAAATGAGCTCTAATCGAGCTGAGTCACAAATAATTTGTTGAACGCTCGGTTCATTTGCAGCCCTAATTGCAAGTTAAACTGAAGTAATGCCTTCTATCTGTTGAGCTTTCCTAGCACTACAAGACCAACCTAGTAATCCACTAGTGAGATCCTGGTAACCATCCGCAAACTGAGTGTCAAGTGGTATGGCTCTGTTGTTATATTTGTCAGTAAGAATCCCTAATTCTATAAGGCTTCAAATAATTAGTCCTAGGAGAGTAAATGAATTAAGTTTAATTTGAGCTTGTCTGAGTTTCAGCAAGAGAATGACTGACTAATGGAGTTTGAATTCGAGCTATTTCATTTATTATAAAAGAGAGAAGATGATTTTGATTAGAGCTATTGCTTTAATAAAATGATAAAAGTTAAAAATTGGATGAGAAAAAAAGAAGAAATATTTAATTTTTAAATATTTTAATAATTTTATATTTCATTTCTCTAAGCATGATATATTTTAAAGTGTATTTTATTTTATACATATTAATCAATACTTATATTTTTACAAATTATTACTCTCATACTTCAATTTTTCAACTTATTGCAAAAAAAATTAAAAATCATAACAAAAGATTAACCCATATTTTTAATTTTTTGTAAAATTCTCTTTGATTTGATCTTTATACAAACAAATACAAGAATTCTATAATTAAAAAAATATATAAGAAGGATATTGAATTTATAAATATATAAGAATTAGGTGATATATATATATATATATATATAAAATTCTGTCTTTATATTAAGATTTCTTAAATGGGCTGACTCATAAACTAAAAAATCTAATTAAAATTTATTTAAATTTATTTAAATTTTATTTATTAATTCATTAAATTTAACTCACGAGTCATTTATCATCGTTCCTTCAATTTTATGTAGGAACTCGCTTAAGTGTATGCCTTTAAACCTCAAATTAAAAAAAAAAAAAAACTTAATCTACGATCATAAAAATTGAAAATTTTGAGGAACCTTAATAATTGAATTAATGAGATGCGGTTGAGGAAAATTTAAACCTTGGATTTTAGATTCTCCTTTCACAAGCAAATTGGGCCCATTCGTTACGTTATAGATTTAGAGTGGTTCGTGCGAGGATTGACAGATTGAGATGCAGGATGGGTGGCTTCAAACAGTTATGAGATTGCCACTATACGTTGTCAAACAAATCTTGCGCTATTTAGAGCTTAAGATCTGGAGGATATTATTCTGTGTGAATGTGAGAGTGCAAGTGCATGTAGATTGTTACTGTAATAAGTATGCATAAGCAACTTTAGAGGCTGTTTGAAATTATTTTTTATTTATTTATATTTTAATTTTAATTTAAATATATTTAATAGTGATAGATTTTTCTTTTTTTTTAAATACTCAATACATCTCAAAATTATTTTGAATGTTTCAAAAATAAAATAATTGTTGCATGCCATAGAACTCATAGTGTTAGAGTAAAACTTCACATTTTAACTTTATAAGAAAATCCATCATATATAGATAGTTAAAAAGAAAACAACAAACTTCATGATTTTTACATGAAAAAATCCCAAAAATGGGTAAAAATCATGAGGTCTAATCCAGTCAAAATTTTTCACTATATGTGTTGAGTTATAAAGTTCCAACTTCCAACTTTTATGATAACAAGATTACAAAATTGTGTTTGAGAAATCAAGATGATTGAAGTTCTAAAATCAAGTTATAATAAATGTGATAACAAGTAGAACGATCATTCGACATGATGATAATAGGTGGTTATGGTGGCCATGAAGATGGACTTCAAGGTTCTATCTCTCTCCCATTTTTCTCCCAAGTTTACTTCTAACTTCTTCCTCAATTATCTTCAAGCACTTTCTCCCCTTCTCATGACAAGAATGTAGTCCTATTTATAAAATTCTGAAAGAGTCATTTTGGTAATTATAGCAATATCCCAAAAGACTCTATCGGACGGTTTATATCGATTTCCTTGATCATGTATAGTTTTTTCTTTTATGATTTAACTATTCAAACAACATCTGATTTGAGTGATTTTAGGCTCATTGAATTCGTTTCATTAAGCCGCTCGATTCAACTATAAACATACTAAATTTAGAGATCATTTAATCATATAATTGATTTTATGAAATATTCTTGTATACTTTTTGAGCTTAATTTGAGCTCATTTGAACTCGATAAACTGATACTAATGGACTCATCTCATCGAGATGTTTAATTTAATTGCTTATATATATCACTTTGAGATTCATACTTGATTTGATGAATTTTAGAGTGATATATCAATAATTTCTTTTTGCAAATAAGAAATAAGAATACTAAAAATATATTAAATAAAAATATTTTCAAATATAATTAAATAAAATTCTAAAAATTAAATAAAATTAATTCTAAACAAACTCTTATATATATATATATATACTCACATACAAATCAACATGCATTAATTATTAAGAAAATAGAGTTTATGATCATGAGCTAGATAAGATATTATCATAAAAAGATTATGAAATAGCATCTGTAGATGATTTAAATGTCTGAAATTTTAAATCTGTAATATTTTTTTATTTTAAATAATTTAATATATGATATAATCTATTCTCATATTGATATGATTTTGAATGAATGAGATGCAAGATAGCTTGGAATAGTATTTGAGAGATTAAATACTCAATCAATGTATTAGATTCATATATATATATATATATATATATATATATATATATATATATATATATATATATATATATATATATATATATATATATATAATGTATAAATTTATGATTAAATTTTTTTGAATATTTAAAAAAATGAATGTAATGACCTTACATGATATATATGCATAAGGTTATGCATTAAAAATTGATTATTGAATTTTGTTGCTTAAGCCTTAAGGCTGCTCCCTTCGGAAGGAATTTTTTTTTTCTGAAACAAAAAATTGTATAATAGCTTTTCGAATTTTAAATTTTTTAGGGTTAGCGGCAAAGTTTTGCCGACAGCACGTCAGGTCCCGACTGTGAGGGACCAGTCCTGTTCCTGGATATGTTACAATAAATCCCCAAAAGTTTGGACATCTTGGGTGTTGGAATGCTTTCTTAAATTTGCAAATTCGGTTAAAAAGGGGGATTTACATATATATATATATATATATATATATATTTATATATATACGACTGAATTTTTACTTTTTTTATGTATTTAAACATCTATATATTTAAAAATTTAATTATGATAGGCAGAAAATTGTTGCTAATATGAAATACCAAACTTTTTTTTAAAAAAATCTATTTGAATTGATTTCATTTCAAAAGTTTTCATAAATCAATTTGACGATTTAAATTTGGGGTAAAAAACAAATTTACATATGCTATTCATGATGTATTTTGGGCCATTGAATCAAAAATGGAAGGTTGATCTTAACTTTTGAAATAATTTTTATTTATTTTTATTGATGCTAAATCAACAAGCTAAATCAAATTGTTGGCTTGAAATTATTAATTTAAATTTGAGTAAAATCAATCCAAAATATGATATATTGGTTTCAAGCACAAACCTAGGTGCAAACTAAAAGGTTATTTGATTTACTAAAAAAAGAAGGTAAAGTAAAAGAATTGCAATATATTTTATATATAATGTGTTTATAAAATATTTTAAAGCCATATGATAGTAATAACAGACATAAATTATTGATAACGGTTAGTGGTGTGGTCGACAGGTAGGTGATGGCGATAGGTGGCTGCTGCAACTAATGGGGGTTGTAAGCAGTGAAGGATCGTGGTGAGGTCAGTCATGGATGATAGTAGTGGCATTAATCTATATGGTATATTTGAAAATTAATCAAATTTGAAATTCATCAAAATTGAACTAAGAGATGAGTTTCAATAGATCAAAATTTTCAAATGTATTTCATTTTCATGTAATCAATTGTTAAAATTTTAAAAATCTCCACAAATAGAATTCATTACACAATTAATATAACATATTAAATGGTTCCTAAATTATTTGATTCTTCTTTTATTCAATTTCAATTTTTTCCTTTGAAAATATTTCGGGTGCATTTTTGGTAGACTTTTCTGTTGAAAATTATTGGTTGATTTATCGATGGATGTTTGAGCTGAAAATATTTTTGACAAAATTATTAATTATGGAGGACGTCAAGCTTGAATCCTTTAAACTCGACTGACTTTCCGGCGGAATAATATGTCATAATAGTTTCCATGGATTTTTTGACGAAAAATCCATTGAAAATCATTAATAATAGAGCGATGAAATTTGATCCCTCACCCACCCCATTTCCTCCCGATCTCTCTCTCTCTCTCTCTCTCTCTCTCTCTCTCTCTCTGATGACGAGAAACTACTTAGGGCTCGCCAATTTGCGTCCAAAATACGTCTATTTTTTCATTGAATCGAAGGTGAACTTTGATATCTTTCTTCTATCACTATTTTTTTATGATTTCATCAGTTAATTTGTGAGAAATATGAATTTGAAGTTATGAGAGATTTTTGTTACTTTTAGGTTAAATATTACCAAATTTATTTAAATTTTATAAATCTTAGTTTAAAATGTCTATTTGTGTATGGATCTACAATTGCACATGTTAGATTTTGTATATTTTGAAAATTTTATTTTATTTTTAAATTTGGCTATGTATGTTTCAATTAATTTAACGTGTAAAATTATTAATTATATAATTAATAATTTTTGATGAATTTATATAAATTTCAATGTGTGTCGAGTTTCAAATTTGTAAAAAAAATGAATTTGGTTATTATAGGCTACTACGGCTAACTACCAAGACGACTTAAAAATTTTTGTAGCAAATGAATTAAACACTTAAGACATTACATGAAATTAGGTATTGATTATGCAATAATTACTATTTATGTAATTGAGATAGAATGTTAATTGAATTCTCTCACTTTTCAATTTACATAGCTCATGAATATTTCTAGTGAGAGATCATGGATGTCTAATAGATTGCATCTAATAAAAAAAATTGACTGATGAATTCTTGAGTAGTGATGAGCACTTTATAAACGTGGCATCTCAACTTTTTTTTATATTTCTAAAAGAAAGTTTCGATGTCCATATGTGAGACATAAGAATCAAACTTTCTTAAAGCCTGATGAAGTTAAAGTAGCTTGTATTGTAGGGGTTTCTAACTAAATTATTGATTTTGAACTTCACATGGTGAGTTCAAGCCACATGTTAATGCTGATAGTGGTGCCTCAATGAGTCATGCATGACATTCAAGTGAATATGATTCTAGTCGAACTTATGAAAATTTTTTTTATGATGCTACTATAATGTGATGTTTATTTTTGGATGTAGGGGGGGCATCTTGCAGATCGTAGGGGGTACTTATTGAAGTGATTGGGTATGACATCGATGTATGATATACTATCTCGAAAGATAGAGACATCACCCTTGAATAGAGTTAATCACCTAATAAAGACTCATAAGGCATGATGAGTCTTCGAATATACTAAAGATTTTTTCCGTGCTTTACATGGATAAATAAAACAGGGTTTATATTAAACTAGGTTCTAAAGTTCTCTATGGAGGCAAGCTTCCATAGTTAATTACATCTTAGGAAATGAAATTCCTTAAGAATACTCTTAATTGAAGTATACAATTATTATCTCCAAAGATTTTATGGTTAGACTATTAAAGGATTGTTTATATTTGAAAAAGAAATCGAGAAGGTTCAAGGAAAAGACTTATTTTTGGAGTCCAAAGAAAAAAAGTAGGGAATGCTCGTGATACTAGGAAGCCTAGTGAGTCATTCCAATCTATCATATAATTGGGCTTTATATATTTGAAAGTGAAAATATTTATTTATTAGAGTTGAATTTTATTAGATTGCTAGGGCTTATAATCCACTAACACAAGGTTGTGGAAATGCCCAAGAGGATTCATGCTTATAGCCCGAAGGAAATAGCTACCTCGGATCCTAAATCTAGGGAGCTTTAGCAAGGGTTAAAGCACAACCTAAATCTAAGTGATGGGTGGACTTAATGGTTTATCTCCATAAGAGAGAGTAAACCCGTCTGACTTCTAGACTTACAATCTCATGGAGTGGTTGCCAGCTAACTCCTCCTACGATTTTAAAATCATGTAGTCCGGCCTTATGAATTGCAAGATAGCTATGATAGTTATTTAATTAAAAAGAGACTAAAATCCTAAAACTCACTCCCTAAGAGACTAGAGCATGAGTGGTATGAATAATGATTTAGTCTACCAATGCAAAAATCTTATAATTTTTTTTTTATTTTAGACACATCATTTTGACAAAAGCTATAGGATTTCTTATGCCTAAATGTATGGTGAAAATAAGTTATGGGACAAATCAGCTAGAAGAAGGTGTTCTCCACCACAAGGGATGACCTCACAGGTCAAATATTTCCTTATCATGTAAAGATAGAGATCCTTCATATTCAAGAGAGAAAGAATATGCATGCATGATCTGAATCATACAACCATACAACTAAGGGGTTTTTAAATCTTCTAGTTATCTTGATTATAGCCTAGGCTTTTATGATGATGTTATGAGTTGTTTAAAGCTTAGTTATGAGTGATTAGTTGGGTAGAAAATTTATTTTATCTTAAGAGCCTAATGCATCCAAGCCACACATTAAAGCATTAATCATAAGAAACTATGCAAAAGCATGCCATTTTTAATGCACAATTTAAACAAATCATCAATCAATTTTATATCTATCATGAAAGAATAAGAGGCCAGTGCGGTCGGGCTCCGTCGTACAACTCTAAAAGGGAAAAGATGGGTAGCCGAGCTCTACCCTTAGACAACCCAGTATATGAAAGAATAATTAGAATTAAAAATGAATACATGCTATGGGGCCTTCATTCTTCATATCTCCATTTCTGATTTGGTTCCTTTTTTTTATTTGGATGGTGCTTTCTTCAAAGGCATCACAAGGCACCTAGGGCAAAACTTTATGGCTACTGCTCATCCTAATCCCCCTATAGCACTAATCCTGATTCCTATTGCAAAATTACCTTCATATAAGAAAAAGTAAATCTAAGTACAACTGTAAAATAGTGGTTAGCTAAATACACATACAACCCAAACATTTATATATTTAATTTAGACTTAGCACCATGAACATGGGTAACCAAGCCCAACTGTCCTAATTTGGATTATGCTTAAGAGTTTAAGCAACCTGCAAAGAGAGCATTCATATTTATTTTTAAGAATCCCCCTAAGCACAATCTTCTACAGAAAATATGATTAGGCTAAGAGCAGCCTAACATCCAGTCTACGAAAACACATCTTAACGTTCAGTCTAAAATATTACATCATAAAATAAAATATATATCACATCATACACCATCCTAACATAGAGCTAGAAATGGTGACTTAATTCTAATTTGTGTGTTACGGCTTATGTGGTGTATCTTAACTAAGCATTAAGGTTGTGTTTTTCTAAGTTTGGAGAGATTCAGTTTAACATAAATGGTTGATTTCACTTGAATTTATTTAATTGATTTAAAAATTTTAATTTGTATTTTCTTTTATTTAATATAATTTACACTTAACAACCAAGTGTTATAAAGAGAAGGAAGATGATTGCCCTCTTTCATTCCCGCCATAAGACACTTTTTAAAGCATATTAATTTGATTTAGTTCTCTTTAGTGAATGGCTTATTACATATTTTAATTAATCTTAAGTTTAAGTTCACTTTAAATAATTTTATTTAATCATGAAAGACATCTTAAGATTAATCTAATTGAATTACTATCACATGACATATATCAAATCATTCATTTTCATCACATGTAACATGTATATGATTTGATCCTAAGTGTACATATACATGCAACATGTTGTAGCACAAATGATGAATGTATGTTTTTGAAATTTATATTTGATTGAATTATTTAATACATGCTAATTAAAGCTCTATCCAAATTCTTATACAAAAATACACAGGGATGAAATTAAATGGGTGTGTGTCATTGTTATCTAGGGAAGTGAGGTAATCAAATGACCTCCTTGGGGCTAGCTAAAGCCTCGTGTTCCCGGGATATCCAGACTATATACCCATTAGCATTCAAACACATGTAAATTTGCATACATGAACATAAGAAAGAGAACTTCAAATCACATTATAAATTAATTCAATGACTTAAACAAATATGTATGCATGTATTTCTAGTAGAAAAGGGGAATGCCATTCTTTGATTAACTACACACATATGTGTATGAAAGACATAAGCAAATACGTACCGTTATTAAACCAGAAAAGTGAGGTAATCAAATGACCTCCTTGGGACTAGCTAAAGCATCCTATTCTCATGATGTTCAGATTATATACTTGCTTTTCTTAAATACATACACATGTATTCATAATTAAAATAATGAAAACCATGCAAAGATTGTATTTTTCTTAATTGAATTATTTATGTATACGAATTAAAGCTCTATCCAAATTCTAATGTCAAAATACATAAAAATGAAATCAAATGGATACGTGCCTACACTCTAAGTATTATAATAAATTCATAAGTATTGAGAAATAATTTTGAATTTATTAGTGATAATAGCCACACATATATTTAAGCTTACATAAAGAAAATTCATTTGAATTTATTACTTTTGAAGGATATGGATGCATGAAATCAAATGGCATGCAATATTTAACATGATTGAAAATGAATAATAAAATACAAACATGTGATTCATTCAATGAAATTAATTCCTAACGACAATCATCCCAAATAAATTCATTTAAAGTAAACCAAAGTTCTTTTATCAATTTATGGTTTAGGATTTTGATTAATTTTAAAGAGAGGGGAATTTTTTAGCTGATCTTAACCCACTCCTAAGTTTGTGGATTAATTTGGTTTAATGAAAAGGCAATTAAGTGTATTTTATGAATCAATTAAGTTGAATCATTAATTAGTTCAATTAATCACCCTTACCTATGTTATCTTAATGTAATTAATCAAATAATTATGAGCCAACATATTATGCACATGAATGGAAAGTAAATTTGCAATGATCCTAAGATGATAGGGCCTAATGCAATTGGCTCATGATTAATAGTTAATTGGATTAAGGAACTTAATTAAGTACTCTTATAGTTTTTCCACACATGTGGGTTAACCATAATTTTCCTAAACATATTTAGGTTATTAAACACCTAAAGATCTACCCATAATTTTATTAATTATGATCTGATGTGATTATGATTTTAATTTGATTAATGAAGCTATTTAATTACCTAATTAAACTTTTAATTAATTCCAAATTAATTAATCTTTCCTTTAAATGAAATGGACTTAGAAAAAAGATTAGAAAAGAGGTCCCCATCTCATTTCCCTTGCCAACTCACAGTTCAACAATGTTTAATATGCTCAATTAATTAATTTGGTTGCTGATTAGGGGTTAATTAATCATTAAATTAATTAAGAGAGTAATTAAGGCTTGAATGTGTAATTTCCCTAATTACCTAAGCAATAATTCCCAAGAAAATTATGGGAGGCAGAGGTCATCCCATTAAATCACCATAGAAAGTTTGGATTTAATTACTTGATTAATTAAAGAGTAATTAAACTAATTAAAATTTTAATTAAGCTTAATTTAAGTCTTAATTATTACTTAACATTAATAAGAATTAATTTTAAATGATTCTCCTCTAAAATACTTTTAAAATGAGTATTTATTTATATTTTTTTGAATTTTCTATTATTTGTTAAGAATTTTGGAAGGTTCAACCATTATAAGCAATTAATTAGCCATAATTTAAATCTAATCCTGTCAGTGCCACGTAGACTGCTGACATGGCGTGCTTTCCACATGGCAGTGTGGGATTAGTTACTTAAATGTGTCCAACTTAGTATTGATGTGGCTGGTGGTGGATGCACTTTCATGTTTGCCATTTGATCTTGGATCAGATGGCGTAGATCAAACCCATAATTTTAATAGGATTTAATCATGATCATTCATTCCAATCACGCAGAACGGACGGTGGGTGATCAATCGTCCCTTGAATGATGTGAGATGGACAACGCCCGCCTTTCTTCGCTCAATCCGAGCTCACCCTAGCTCGGATCGATCCCACACATTTTCACGAAGGATCCAAGGGCATCAAACAGTTAAGATCACGTGACATTCACATTTTCTCCACAAAGCTTTAATGAAAATTCACCAAATCTTACTTTTAATGGAATTACCTCATAGGAGCTTAAGACTGGCTACAAATTCAATTGAGGAAGCTTCATCTAATGAAGACGAAGCCTTGTTAAGTAGCACACAAGCTAATTCCTTCTCGTTCACTCGATGGACCAAGATCTGTCAATTTGGAGCTCAATGTTGATCGAACTCCTACCTTCGGTGGTCGGGAAGCTTAGGAAGCGATTCGTTCTTGCTTGACAAGGTGTGGGTAAGAGAAATTTGGATTTGGTTGAGTATTGATGGAGTTGGGATGGAAAGATGGATGCCCTGTATCAGAACAGTAGAATCTGAGCTTGGGATGGTTTGGAATGGAAGCTCTGGGAGTTTCAAAATGAGCTCTAGGAGGGTTTCTGAAGGTTGTGTGTGTGTGTTTTGGATCAAATTAGGGGAGGGTATATCCCTTATAGGTCAAGTGAGTTAAACTAAAACCTTAGGTCAAGTTCAAATGATGATTTAAAGTATTTTGGTTCAATTGGTTTGAATTGATTCGGCTTAGGATTGATTTTGTCTCATTTGGATTCATGTAGATCAAATGGGTTAAGTTGACCAATTTAACCAAATTGGCCAAATTGGCTTGGGTTATGTGTTAATTTGGGCTTGATTGATCAATTGAAGATGATTGCAAGCTTTGGTTTCAATCAGTTTGGATTTAGTTTTGATTTAGGTCAAATTGACCCTTTAGGTCAATTTGGGATAAATGTATCAAATGAGTCCAATTGGTCAAATTGGGTTCAATTTTGGGCTTTGGTCAAGTTCAATAATCAATTTGGAATGAACTTGAGCCATTGGTTGTAATCAATTTGGGTTATATCATGATTTGACCCAATTTGGTCTTTTTGGTCAAATTGGGTCAACATGGGTCAAAGGGCCAATTGGGTTAGGTTTGGCTCAGTGGATGGTCAAGTCATGTCTAATCATTGATCATAGGTTGGTATGAATAATTGATTTCAATTGTTTTGGTGTAGGATGAATTTTGGCTAGTTTGGGTTCATATGAGTTAAGAGGGTTAACTTGGTCAAATGACCAAGTTGATTTGGTTTGACCTAATTTATGACACTTGATCATCCTAGGATGATCAACAATCATCATAAGAGATTTTGGTTAAGTTAATTCAATCCAATTTGTGTTAGATTTAAACTTGGTTCAAAATAGGTCAAATTGGTCACTTTGGGTCAAGTTGACCAATTGGGCTTAGTTGAGTTAATTTTGGGTTGAGTTAAGTTTAGCTGAGTTCACATATGAGTTTATGACTAATTTATAAATTCAATTTCAATGAGTTTGGGTTTATTTGAATACTTTAAGTCAAAGGGGTTAGGTTAGGTTAGACTTGGGTTGATTTTGGTTTGGCTTGATGATTGTAGGTTCCATTTACATTTGTGAACATGATTGAAGGTATGATTGATTCATGAGAAAATCAATTGAAGTTGATGTTTAGATTAGGAGAATTTAGCTAAGTCCGTAGGATAGGGTCATAGGACTTAGAGAAGAGTTTGATTTAGTTTGATTTAGTTTTGATAATTTGAATGTATATTTCATTTATATTTGTGAAGATGATTGAAGATATGATTGATTCATGAGGAAGTTAATTAAATTTGAAGTAATTGGTTGACCAATTGGCTAATGTAGTAGGGTCATAGGATATAGAGAAGAGTTTGATTTAGCTTGGTTTAGATTTAATGATTTGAATGTATTTAATTTATATTTATGAAGATGATTGAAGATATGATTGATTCATGAGAAAGTTAATTGAATTTGAAGTGATTGGCTCACCAATTGGCTAAGTCTATGGAGTAGGGTCATAGGACTTAGAGAAGAATTTCATTTAGTTTGGCCTAGTTTTAATGATTTAAATATATATTTCATTTATATTTGTGATGATGATTGAAGATATGATTGATTTATGAGCAAATAAATTGAGTTGGGTTTGAATTGGGTGGAGATTTGGCTAAGTTCATAGAATTGGCTTAAAGGGCTTAGATTTGGATTTGATTTGATTTGGCTTTGATTTAGGTCATTTGAATGTGGATTTGATTTATATTTGGGAAAATAATTGAGGAAATAATTGATCTATGAGAAAATCAATTAAGTTTTAATTAATTTAAAGGGGATTTGACTACCATGGAATAAAATCATAGGGCTTAAGAAGGATTTTGAGTTTGGATTTGGTTTGGATTTGATATTGATGCTTGGCATGTTGAGTTGAATTTGAGGTTTAGTTATGGCTTAAGAAGGTAAACATAGGTTGGGTTTAGGCTATAGGGTAGGTAGATTATCTTAATCATAGTTATTAGAAGTATCCCAGAATTCATCTAGATGGGAAGATTAAGTCCTCACTCCAATTAAAAAAATCACCCCCAACAGGTGTGGTATAACTGACAAGGCATACTGCACGTATTGGAGTTGATTGAGACGATCATCCATGTACAAAAGATTACAAGAGCTAAAGGAAACCATCTATGCCTAAATTTGAGAGGTAGATATAATTGCTATCTTAGTGCAATGCAACTCACCTCATGCTAAGGGCATAGGGGAGTCAAGAGGATTGGATGGGAACTTCATGTCAAGAACATGAAGAGAGGTCCGCTAGGGGATCACACATGTATTGAATATAATATGTGAGGGGTTTATGCCAAGGGCATAGAAGAAGATGAAAATCTACTGGGGATTGATTATATGAACCATCCACTAGGGAAGCAGGTTTGAGCTATTCACTGGGGATATGGATTTGATTTAATTTTTTTTGGCAGGCATGCATTGGGGATAAAGATTTGATTTATGAAGGGGAGATCCAGTGGGGATACAAGTTTGAATTTGATTTTATTTGGTTTATGTTTAACTCAGGGGAATATCCATTGGGGTATGATCTTGAATCCACTGGGGGGATATGGGTTTGAATCCACTGGGGGTCAAGACCATGCATAATTTATTATGGCTCCACTGAGGAGATTGGTTTGAATTTGATTTATTTGTTTGGTTTGTTTATATGATATGAGACTCCACTAGGGAGAAGGGTGTGATTTAACTCCATGGGGGAGAATTATATTGGGTTTAACTTAGTTTGATTTAGTTTATGGACCATGTCAGTGTGCGATGGATCCACTGAGAAGGGACTATATAGGCTTTAGCCTATCTTAGATTTATAAATCCAAAGGATAGTCTACCGGCTGCAGGGTATAGCTAACCAACCTAAGATTTGCCTTTCGGTGTGCAATGGCTATGTTAGGAAGAAGGCGTAGCAGACTTACATCTTCCAAAGCGAGGAACAACTGCTGGGGTGATATGTTGGATGCATAATAAATCAAACTCAAATGCCTCTGGGGACTTATGTCAACTAAAAAGTAGTCAAAGTTAATTTTATCTTAATTTCATTTGATTTGGTATGGTTTGTGTGAATTTGATTTAGTTTGATTTAATTTATGGACCTTGTTGGTATGCGATGGATCCATTGAGGAGGAGCTATATCATCCTTGACTTATCTAAGATTTATAAATCCAAAGAGATAATCTACTGACCATAGGGTAGATCTAACCAATACAAGGGTTGCCTTTCGCTGTGCAACGGTTGTGTTAGGAAGAAGGCATAGCAGACTTACATCTTCCAAAGTGAGGAGCAACCGTTAGGGTGATCTATTATTAACACAATAAATAAAACTTGACTTAAGATGACTACTGAGTGAGTGTTATTGGGGACTTATGTCAACTCAAAAGTAGTCAGACGATTCCTATAAGGAGTCTTGCTGACGCTGCCCTAAAGATAGGATGCCTGCTTGGGAAAATATACCGCTGGGGGTGTCCTTCTAATCCACAAGAGAATATATATATTGTTTATGTGTTTGTGTGGACCCTATTGGTGTGCGAGGGACCACACTAAGAAGGCCTTGACCTATCTCAGATTTACTGGACTAAGGGAGAATCTTCACATTCGTAGTACAAATTATCTGACCACATGGGTGGTTACTTTGAAAGGGGAATTGTCCAATCTAGTAGTAACCCAAGTAGTGTGTAAATGGGGTCACAAGGATATGATCCAAATAGAATACACGGGAGGTCTGCTAGGGAGTTATCCCACGAGCGAGAAAGCACTATATGTGGGTGGCCAACTCAAGGAGAAAGCGTAGCAGACTTACATCTTCCATGAGTGGTGTATCCACAGGGTGAGTTGCTGTCAGCATGCGAATATTAACCAACCTGAGATGTCTGTTGGTGTACTATGATAAACTAAGAAGAAGACATAGCTGACTTACATCATCATGGACAAAAATGATCATCAGGATAGACTATCGTTGGCAAGATAGATGCTATTCGACCTAAGACGACTACTAAGCGGGGAGTCCCGAGTGTGGACTGGACCCAGGCTTGAAGTAGTCAGGAGGAAAGGAGCCACTAGGGGGCTTACCCTAAACCTTAGATATACTCGACCTAGTGAATGAATGATGGCTAGTTCAAGAAGAAAGCGTAGTAGACTTACATCTTCGTAAATGTAGCCAACATGAGGTAGCTTATCAGTCATACAGTAAGGCTTATCAATCTAATAAGGGACTCGTTGGTGTGCAATGGTCAAGTCAGGAAGAAAGTGTAACTGACTTACATCCTCTTGAACAAGAAGACCACTAGGGTGACACACTAGCAGGGTAACACGTCAGCCCAATCTAGAGCAACTACTAAGTGACTGCCGTTGGGGGCGTTGTCCTAACTCGAAGTAGCCTGAGAAAAAAGATATGTGTTTATTTTGTGTGTCTTGTGTGTAGTTTGTGTTCGTGTTGTGTTGATGAAGGATAGGATGCTGCTTTGGTTCCTTACACCTACCCTAAACACATCGTGGCAGATTTGCAGACTGAAATGCTTTCAACATGAAGAGATTGAATTTGAAATGAAATTTTCATTGATAATTGTTCTCAAAAATAAATTTATGGATAATATTTCTCAAGGTGGAGCCCGTTGATTGGAAGCATCAGCTGCTCTCCCTTATGATTTATCAGTTGATATGATCCTCCTTGGTAGGCCTTCTCTATGGCAAAAGGGCCTTCCCAAGTGGGTTCAAACTTGCCTCTCATCTTGCAATGAGAAATAATTGGTCTTCTTAGAACTAAGACAAGCTCTCCTACTTGAAAAGCTCTAGAATAGACCAACTTGTTGTGAGCATGAATAATTTTATCTTTGTACAACTTAAGGTTTTGGCATGCCCGTAGACTTCTCTCCTCCAAACCTTTGAGCTCTTCTAACTGTAACTTGGCATTGCTTTGTTGTGATCTTGCTACCCATAGCTATTGATGGGAGTTGGACTTCTAACGGTAGAACGACTTCAGACCTATACACTAAGGAAAAAGGGGTATACTGAGTTGGAGTTCTGTAGGTAGTGCGGTAGGCTTATAAAGCTTCAACTAACTGCTCATGCCACTGTTGTTTGTTATCATCGAGTGTCTTCTTTAATATTTGGATGAGAGTTTTGTCGAAGTCTTCTGCTAAGCCATTTTCTCTCGAATAGTAGATGGTAGAGTATCTCCAATCTGTGCTATCTATCCGGGAAAAATTGTTGAACTTGGTGCTCTTGACTACAGAACTATTATCAAATATAATTCAGTGAGGCACCCTGAACCTATACATGATATGGTTTCTAAAGAATTGGAGCACATGTTGAGCTGTGATCTTTCTAAGCAGAACCACCTCTGCCCATTTGGAAAAGTAGTCGGTGGAAACTAGGATAAACTGATGACCTTTAAAAGAAGGAGGATCGATCAGACCCACTATGTTAGTACACCAACACTCGAATAACCATGAGACCAATGTTAGGTATAAAATGTTGGGTGGTTGATGTAGGAACACTCCATATACTTAACATTGATGGCACCGCCTAGCCACATCCATGCAATCTATGATCATCGACAGCCAGTAGTATCCTAGTTTCTTGATCTTGACTTTTATTTTCAGACCAGATTGATGAGCTTCACATAATCCTGAGTGTACCTCGATCATGATCTTACAAGCTTCATGCTTGTCTAAACAACATAACCACATACGATCGAAAGAATGCCAGCATAAGACACCATCCATAAGGGCATAAGAAGGTGCCTTTTGCTTCATCTGATGATCTTGTAACTTCTCTTAAGTTTGTTTTCCTTTATTCAGATGATCCATGAATGATTGCCTCCAATCTAACTCCTCATCCCTCTTAGCAATGATAACCTCCCCTTTAAAAGAGTTCTTTTCGATGACTTCAATAACAATAAGGGATAAAACTTGTTTATTTTTTAAACCTTTATTGGTATAGACCATCTTCCGAACATGCCAACTCCTTGGCAAGCTTAGCTAAAGCATCTGCTATGGTGTTTTCTCCTCGGGAATCTTATAAATGGTAACCTCTAGGATTTGGGCCAACAACTCTATGGTGTAGTTGTGGTAGTGAGGAGCTTAGGCTTTAGAACCTTATAGGACCCAACAATTTGGTTGATGATAAGCTGAGAATCCCCAAAGATGTTGATATTCTAGATGTTTAGTGTAACAGCTAACTCCAGACTGACAATCAGAGCCTCATATTTTTCTTCATTATTGGTGCAAGGATTGGACATATGGTATGATAATTTCATCACACCGTAATCCAGAGATAGGATAACTATTCCTACCCCCGCCTTACTTAGAAGAGTAGAATGTGGTTCTTCTCCTCTTTGAAAGGAAGCCGCACCATCAAAGTATATCTCCTAGTGGTGAATGCTAGTGTCCCCTAAGTTCATGATTTGTTTATCGGGAGGTCATCACTAAGCGAAGAATCAGCAGGAAGTGGGTGTGCTGTTAAGAAATTTGTAGGTGCTTGTCCTTTCATCGCATGGAGGGGTACGAAAGTGATATCAAATTGTAATAGAATCATGGACCAATGTGCCAACCACACAGATAGTGTCGGTTGTGTCATGAGATATACAGTGGATTGATCCTAGAGATCAAGTCACTTTATGAGAAAGCATGTAATCTCGTAGCTTTTGGGATGCAAAGATTAAAGCTAGGCAATGCTTCTCAATGGGTGGGTAATTTGTTTCAGTAGGGATTAGATGATGGTTGAGATAGTAGAGCTCATTTTCTTTCCCTTCGTCATTAGCTTGGGCCAACAAAGTGCCAATGGAGTCGTCTAATGCAGCAGTGTAGAGAATCAAAGAATTACCCGGGATAGGGGTTGCTAAGACTGGCAACATCATTAGGTAGTACTTGATGTCTTCAAAGGCATGTTGGCACCTGTCATCCAACTTGAACTTGTCATCCTTTTTGACAAGTGGTGAGAATGGTTGGCATCTCCCTGATAGGTTGGATATAAAGTGTCTTAGATTCATCAATCGCCCTTGGAATGATCTGAGTTGATTTAAAATTTTAGGGGGTGGCATTTCTAATATCACTTTGATCTTCTCCAAATTGATCTTGATTCCCCAGTGTCGAACAACAAACCCAAGGAATTTTTTTGAAGCTACTCCAAATGCACACTTTAGGGGGTTCATTTTGAGATTAAATTATCTTAACCATTTGAAAACTACTCTTAAGTCAAAGAGGTGATCTTTCTTTTCTTTATTTTTGATAATGAGATCGTCGACATAGCACTCGACTTGATGATAAATGAGTTCATCGAAGATTCAAGTCATGGTCTACTGGGAGGAAGCATGAGCATTTTTAATGCCTAAAGGCATGACCTTATAGCAAAAGATTTCAATCGGAGTTCTAAAAGTAGCGTTTCTTTCATCTTCGGGGGACAACTTTATTTGATTATAGCTAGATGAGCCATTCATGAAAGAGAAGACTGCATGAGATGACGCAATGTTCACCATTAACTCTGGTATCAGTAGTATAAATTTGTCTTTTATACATGCCTTATTTAGATCTTTAAAATCGATGCATATGAGAATTTGGCCATTCTTTTTCTTAACCAGGATAACATTGGCCAACCAGGTGGGGTGTTTTTCCACCTGAATAAAGCTAACATCGATCATTTTCTTAACTTTAAAAATGACCTGTTGTTCAATATCTAATTGCATGCATCTAGGAGCTTGCTTGATAGGGTTAACACTAGGCTTTATCGCTAGTTTATGGAATGCTACGTTAGGAGCCATCCAGGCATCTCTTCATAATTCTGTACAAAGCAGTCCTTAAACTCAATGAGTAGCCTAACTAAGTCATTAATTTTAATTTTATTCAAGAAACTGATGTATGTCGATCGTGGATTGTCTTCATTCCCCAGGTTGATTTCTTTGA
Organism: Cymbidium sinense; assembly: GCA_021442155.1. NCBI lineage: Eukaryota > Viridiplantae > Streptophyta > Magnoliopsida > Asparagales > Orchidaceae > Cymbidium > Cymbidium sinense. The sequence continues at coordinate 38,774,647 of CM038232.1, read as the reverse complement.
GCTCGTTGATGATTGACTTTATCTCTTCTTTGAACTTCGATGATCCATCTTTGATTGCAAAATCATCTAGATCATCTAAAGTTTCTAAGCACACCTCATCATATGATTTGATGTGGTTTAAAAAGAACCTATAAAATTCAAAATGATTGGTGATGACCAAGCATTATTCGTCATCATTGGCTAGACCCACTATACCAAATCCTCATCCTGATCTTGATTGAGAGTTCTTGCATTTGTTGTTTCATATTCTTTTAAAGTAGTTTGACCTATGCTTAGACCAAGTATGTGAGATTAATCCCTTTTTTGCTAAATTTAGAGCACAAGGCGAGTACCAATCAAAAGATAGTTCTATTAAATCTTTATATGAATCATCCTCAAGTTCTACATCAACTTATTAACTTGAGGATGATGCTCCCAGAAAGAACCTCTGAGTCTTCACATCTGTGGATAATTTATGGGCTTTATTAACTATCAAACCCTCAACTTTTTGTGAGAAAAGTGGGGTTAGAGCTAAGGTTCCCAATTGATGCCTGACTATTTTACATAGAGACTTGGATACACTTATGCTTTGCTTTGGAGCCTGATCTTCATTGCTGTCTGGCTCAAGTGTTCCTCTACAGGAATCTGGTACTGAGAAGAGCTGATTGGTGTGCTAACCATATAAGACTTATCCTCTGAACTATATTCTAAGTCTATATGGATAGTAGGTGTACTTCTGGTAGTTGGAAAATATCTTCTATTGGGTGGTCAATAAGGAGGTCATTCACCCCTGGGATAGCCTCTAGACTGGCCTCTTCCTCATCTTGGTGGAGGTCAGGTCATCTCGTCGATGTGTTCGAATGGAGTAACGAACTGTGGGTGGATCTCAGGCCCTACATCCTCCTCTGTGTTTATTTCTCACTCCATTTTATTTTCTTTTTCTTTTTATTTTTCTTTTCCTTTCTCTTTTTCTTTTTCTTTTTTTCTTTCTTTTTTGTCCTACATGAGGATTTTGACTAAGTTCACGAGAATATACTTTTTGATTTTGGGAGAGGTAGTAGGCTGCATCCTCATATATCCTGATCTCGTGAACCATAAACAGTTTGAGATCTCCTTTGACATAATATTTGATCCCACCTCTCATAAACTTCATGCACTGATGTAAAGAGGATGGAATCATGTTGTTATCGTGTATCCATGATCTCCCAAGTAAAGCATTGAATGATATATCCTAGTATATAATATGAAACTTAGCTTCAGTCCTTCAATCATCTATCTCTAGTGGCAACACTATGGAGCCTAAGGCCCTCTCGCCTTATTCATTGAATCCTCTCAACATCATCCTATCCTTTTTGGAGTTTAAAGATGTCGATACTCAAGTAAGCAAGGGTTCTTAGACTTATAATGTTGACTGATGCACCCAGGTCAAGCAAAACTCTAGATAGCCTGTATCTGCCAACATTCACTGTAATGTACAGATGATGCTTGTGCTTGATCGTCCCCTAGAAGTAAGTCTTCATCGCTAAATATGACTCCTAAGATGTCCTTTGAGTGGTGTATCTCCTCTTCAATAGTGGTCAGGTGAGCTAAGCATATATCTAGATCAAGTAAGGCCTTGATTAGAGATTCCCTCATCACTTTGGGTAAGGCAAAGGCATCATACATGCTTAAGTTACCTGACAACTTTCTAAAATGAGCTAGGATGATGTAATCAACTTTAGCTTAGTCCTCCACAAGTGTATCCGAAGATGGAGCATCCTATGGAGGGGCTATCTGTTCGCTAGAACTAATGACTTGCTTACCCTTTTCCTGAGGAGCTACCCTAGGAGGTAGAATTTTGCCATTGCGTAGGTTGACTTCAATGACTTCTTGGAATGATGAGCTTGTGGGAAGGTCTACCTTCTCATCAGCCATACATGTAGCTTTTATTATGGGATCCTCAGAGTCGATTGACTCTAAGTTAATATCAAGAGGTGAACCCGATTGATTCAGAGAAGAAAAATCTGACTCTGAATTAAAAAAAATGTATCAAAACTACTAGAGCTATTGCATTTTAGACTCGAAGAGCTTTCTATAAGAACATACTTAAGAAAATCATCAGATGAAGCACATATGTAAGTGAAATCATATTTCTTCATTGATTTCTTTAATTTAAGTGGATGTACATTATAGAAATCAAATAAAGTAAGCGGAGTAAGGGATTTGGTGAATATGGTGAAAAATTTCTATTAAGAGGGCGGGAGTTGCCTTTCAAATCTGTTGGTGAGAAATGAAAGAGGACAAGCCTATAAAAATTCATCTTTTAAGAATGCCATGTAGATATGCAGATGTACTTATTCAGGTGATCGAGTACGTCGTCAAGGAATAGTGTACTATTTCAAAAGATAGAAGTCACTACACTTTAATGGACTTAATCACCTCAATATGTACTCCTAAGGATGCTAGGTCTGCATATGTACTAGAGATTCTTCCCCTACTTTACATGGAAAAGTAAGGCAGAGTTTCTTTTAAACCAGGTTTATTAAGTTCTCTATAGGGGAAAGCCCCCATATTTAATTACATCTTAAAGAATGGGGATTCCTTAGGAAAACTCTCGATCAAGGTAAATGATCGTTGTCTTTGAAGATTTCAATAGGAAGGGACTATCAATCGATTAGTTCATTTTTGAAAGATCAAATGGGATTGATCAAAAGAGGGAGTTATTATCGAAGCTAAAGGAAGATAAGTAGGAGATACCCATAATGCTAGGAAACCTAACGAGCATCTTAAACTATCTTATGATTGGACTTTACATTTTCAAAATTGATTTAGTTTGTTTGAGTTGCATTTTCATTAGAAATTTAGGACTTATGATTCCTTAACACAGGATTAAAGAAATGCCTAAGAGGTAAGGAATTAAGCTTAGGGCCTACAAAGGGGAGAAGCAACCTCAGAACCTAAATCTAGGGAGCTTTGGCGAGGGCCAAAAGCATAACCTAAATCTAAGACGAAAATGGGTATTTGATTTACCTCCACAAGAGAGGACAAACACCTGACAACTTGGACTTACAACTGCCTGGGGGTGGTCGCCAACTAACTCCTCATACAATTTTAAATACATGTAGGCAAGTCTTTATGCTTATGCAAGATAGCTAGACTATTTTTTATTTAGAAAGAGACTAAGTCCTTAAACTCACTCCCCATAGAGACTAGATCATGTAAAAGGCATGCTTCAAATGAACTAAATCTAATGCAATTCAAATTTCATTTTTTTGGACAATTATTTTGACACAGGCTAATAGGATTCATATGACTAATGCATGAGAAATCAAGTTATTGGCCAAAATCAGCGAGAAGGGAGGAGGTGTGTTTCCACCATGGCTCTTAAAGGTCAAACCAAGATTCTCTCACAAAGGTGGAAGCCCTCCAATCAAGAGTGAAATAAGATACTATTGTGCATGATATTACAAAAGAAATGCTCATCCATCTAAGGGGTTGTTAATTCTTTTATCTTGATTTTAAACCTAAGCATTAGGTGAGGTTATGAGTTCTTTATTTTTAATTTGAGTTATTAAGTTTGGTAAAAGATTTATTTTTCTAAAGAGCCTAATCCACATCCAGACCATATATAAAGCAAGGAAGAAACTAAGAAAAGCATGCCACTTAATGCAAAAGTTAAACAAATCATTAATCAATTTATACAACTAATCGCAAAAAAAAAGGCCATTGTGGTCGCGCACCACCACAGAAACCCAAAAATATCAAATTGGGTAGCTGAGCTCTACCCTTATACAACCCGGATTACAAAGGATTCATTTTTATGGGGGGACTTCAAGCTTTATTTCTTCTTTCTTCTTTTCTTATTTCTTCCTCTTTTCTTCTTTCTTTCTTCTTTGGTTCCTCCTTTTGGAAGGTTGGAAGGTGGATGCTCCAAGGCTTCACATGGTGTATAAGATAGGATCTTATGACCAATGCTTATCCTAATCCCCATAATAATTATTCCAAAATCTTAATTGCACAAATTTTGATGAAAAGAAAAAGTGGAAATCTAACTAACACCTGCAAAACAAAGGTTTGCTAAAACAAACCACACAAATCCCAAGCATGTATATTGGACTTATCACCCACATATGGGTGACTAAGTCCACCTGGCCTATGGATTATGCTTAGGGGTGTAAAGCACCTGCAAGCAAAGAAAATATATTTATATTTTTATTTATGATAACGCCCCTTAAGCACAATCCCCTACAGAAAAGAATAGTTATATTAAGAGCATCCTACCATTCATTCTACAAGTATACACTCTAACATCCAGTCTAAAATATATATCATAAAACAAAATAAAATATCAAACCATGCACCACCCTAACCTAAAGCTAGAAGTGTTGACTTAGGCAAATGTGTGTGCTTTGAAGGTTTGTGTGGTATGCTTAGCTATGGCTTTAAGTTAGAGTTTTCTAAGTGTGAAAACATGTTTAACTTAGAGGATGGTTTCATTTAAGCTATTTAATTATTTTGGGTTGATTTTATTTCATGTTTTGATTATGTTCAAGTGAATCCTACAATTAATCACTAAGTTATAAAGAAAGGGAAAGAGAAGAGAACTTCTCTTTCCTTTCTTGACCTAAGTATTTTCTAAAGTAGATTCATATTTTAGTTTTATTTAGTGAATATTTTGATTAAATATTTTAATTAATTCTAAGTTTAGATAAACTCTAAATAAACCTACTAAAAAAGAAAGGCATTTTAATATTAAAGAAAATGAACCAAATTCACAAAACACACATTGCTTCATTTCTTTTCCAACATGTATAACATGCATATAAATAGACCTTAAGCATGTATATACATACAAATTATAGTATTCAACATACTTTATGATGCATGCTAAGTAATCCATTTAAGGAAATTTGGAAGTTTAAAATGCATGATTTTCTTTAGTAGAAAAGGGTTTCTTTATCCAATTTTTCACATACACACATGAAAGTAAGAAAATGCATAAATGAGTACGGCGCCATTGTTAACCAGAGGTGTAAGGTACAAGACCTACTTAGGGCAACTTAAAGCCTCGCAACGTCAGGGTTGTCCAGACTAATATACCACTTTTCTTAAATACAAACATGTGTATAAAAGAAATGAAATGGAAAGAGAGAATGCAAAAGTTGTATTAATTGATTTATTTTTATTTATGCAATTTATGTGTGCAAGCATAGGCAACCCTCCTTAAGCCATAGCATAGGAATGAATAGGATGTGGAATTAGGTAAGTGTTAGGTTCTTTTCAAATGAACCATACAACTTACCAACTCATATTCAAAACTATGTTAACATGAGAGAGAAGGGAAACCTATACTAAGCACACCCTTATATCCTTCACATGCAAGCTTATAATTAGAATATAAGTAGAAAACTTTCAGATTTGATAATTGATTTATAAGTTTTGAAAATAATTTCACATGCAAGCTTATAATTAGAATATAAGTAGAAAACTTTCAGATTTGATAATTGATTTATAAGTTTTGAAAATAATTTGAATTTAGTAGTGTAATAGCCAATCATATTTGTACTTTAGCCAACACATGCAAATTTGACATAAAGTAAACAATTTCATTTTAAATTTTGAATTTGAAAAATATGAATGCATGAAATCACATGACATACAAATTTAACATGTTGGGGGAAAGAATCAAGGAAATGAAAGCATGTAAACACATTCACTTCAATTAAATCCCGAAGACATTATTATGGAATAAGAAACTTCAAAATAAATCAAAGTGAATTCAATGTCATTTTTGTTTAGTTTGAAGTTTGACTTAAGTTTTAAAATGTGAGTTGATTTTGCTGTTCCTAATCCATTCCCACATGTGTTTGATATTTTGGTTTAATTTTTAGATGATTAGATCCATTTTTATGCATTAGTTAGGTTAAGGTATGAATTAAGTAACTTAATTAACCCTTACCTACACCACCTTAGAATAATTAACCAAATAATTATGAGCCAATGAGATGATATAAAAACTCACAAGGAATTTAAATTTGTAATGCACCTAGTAAGAAAAGGCCCAATGCAATTTGGCTCATATTCAAATGTTAATTAAGCTAAGTGCTTTAGCTTAAGTAATTTCAAAACACCCTTTCACACCTATGAGTTGGGTTTTGATTTCCTTAATTGAACTTAGGTTATTAAACACCTAAGCATCTACCCAAAGTAGATTAATTATGTTATGCAAGTTTTTAGAATTTTTAGAAAAATTAATTAAGGGGATAATTAGTGAATTACCTTTAATAAGAGAAGATTAAGGAGAGAAAAGGGGGTTTAGGGAATAGCTTAAGGGAAATGCTCCAAAATTATTCCATAAACCTCCTATCTACTGAATAACCTTAATTAACTCTAATCATGGATTAAAACCACTAATCACACCTTAATTATCCTTACTTAGATTTATAGAGTAATTAAGAAATCCATATGCAATTCTCCTAATTAAACCTTCAATAAATACCATGAAAATTAGGAGAGGCATAAGTCATCCCTTAAAATATACCCAAAATTAGAGAAAATCATAATTTAAAACCAATTGAAATTAATTTTAAAAGTCTCTAGGTTAAATTATCTTTCCATAGGATTTTACGTCATATTTTTCTGAATTTAATTGAAGGAGATATGAATTTTAGAAAATCCTTAGATTAATTAGCATTTAATTAACCTTCTTAACTAATCCTATAGCTCATGGCGCGATGCGTGGCAGTAATAGTCAGCGCGCTTTACACGCATCATCCCATGACGGATTCACTTAAATGTTAAATCCACAAAGACGGTTGACGGTGGACGCGCTTTGATCTCGAGCATCCGACAAAGATCGGACGACCATAAAATGGATAAAGGATTTTCTAAAAGTGGGAATTATCTCAGCCGTCCATCCAAAATGAGCGGATGGAAAGCCAAAGATTTATCCCTGCCAAAGCTTGGGAGGAATGTGATCCATGCAAGTTCTAGGGCAAGATCTGAGCTCGATTGAGCTTGGATTAGGCTAGAATTTGGTCTACACCTTCATCATGCAATTACCAATACATTCAATGACTAAGATCCTACGAAATTAAAGTTCACTTCACAAAGGACCAACACACATGAGAATTGAGCTAAGAAAATGGCTAACCTCACCGGAGGTGATTACCAGCACTTGATTCCCTTGGAGGAGCTTCGTCTAGTTGAGATGAAGCCTTACTAAAGTTTTGAGCACTTGAGGTTGAGTGGATTGCTCTATGAACCACCTCCTCCTATTGCGGCCTTGATCGAGCTAGATCTCCTCTTGCCTTTGGAACTTTAAAGAGAGCTTGAGTGCACTTGACTTGCCTCTCTGATGGAGTGTGCAAAGGGAATTTGGTGGAAATTGAGTATGGAAAAAGTTAACTCTTCAATTTTCCTCCCTTATTTTCACTGTTCAAAAATTGAGGATGGGAAAATTGCTAGAGCTTTTGGAGGTTAGGGATCACTCTCTAATGGGTCCTTACTCTCTCTACTGCTTAATCGAATGTGTGGCTATTGAATTCCAATTGAATTAGGGGGAGTATATCTCCCCCTTGAAGGATTGGATGGCCGCACCATTGTGACATTTTGATCCAATTGACCATAATGGGAAGGTTGTTTGGGCTGTTAGGAGTGTGCACATGGTTGGTTTGAGCCAAGGAGTGGATTGCCAACCTCCCATGTGCTTGAATTTGAGTGGAAGAGGGAGTTTGAATTTGCCATTTTGACCCATGGGGTCGGGGTTGGTCTTGAGGCCAATTGGGATGACCTAAACCCATTGGGTTGGGTGCACCACTCTTCATTAGGTTCCCTTGAGCTTTCAGGAAAGCATCAAGTGGATATGAAGAGGGTATGGCCAAATTATCCGTGGAGTATGCCAAAATTTGTTCTATGGCCTAAGGGTAGAATGATTATTTTGCTGATTTTTCAGTTTGAATATGTTGGATATATGGAGAAACTAAGTTTGGCCAAGTTTCATGAGATTTGGAATTCATTTAATAGGGTTTGGCTCATGTTGACCCATTTAGATCAAAATGGGTCAACTTGGGTCAAGTTGACCAATTGGTCAAACTGGGTCAAACCAAGGGTTGGGTCAAGTTCATATGACCATTTAAAATATTTTGGCATCTTTGGTTTGATTCAGTTGTTATATTTTTTAATTTGGCTCATATGACTTCAATTAGGTCAAATGGGTCAAGTTGACCTATTTGACCCATTTGACCTATTTGAGGTAGGTCAAGGGTAGGTTTAGGTTTGGCTAGTCATATGGAGTGGATTGGTATTTTTGTTTCTAATCAATTTTAAGGAATTAACATGACCCTTTAGGTCATGTTTAGTCTAAGTTCAATTGGGCTAGGTTGGGTCTAATTGGCCAATTGAGGTTTTGGTCAAGTTCAACAAGTGATTTGGAATGAACTTGACCCATTAGTTTGGATGAATTTGGCTTAGATCAAGTTTTAGCAAATTTTAACTTTTTAGGTCAAGTTGGGTCAACTTAGGTCAAGTGGCCAATTGGGCTATGTTAGGTTCAAATGTTGGCTTGGTCAAGTTTAAACATAGGTGATGAATGAACTTAGATCAATGGTTTGGTGGAATTTGGTTTTAGAATGCAACATTTGGCCTATTTGACTTGGTCAACCTTAAGTTTGACCCAATTTGATTGGTTTGATCATCCCATGATGATTGATGATCATGAGGCATAGATAAGTTTGGTTCAATCCAATTTGTTAGGATTAGAATTTGGCTCCATACTGTACTTGGGTCAAGTGAGCCTAAGTGTGCCAAATGACTTCAAGCTTGATTTGAGCTTGATTGAACTTGTATATGGACTTATGATTGAAATATAAATCTATTTATAAGTGGTTTGAAGTCAAATGGGTTTTGATCCATTTGACAATTTCATATTCAAAGGGAGAATATGAAAGGATTTTGGTTTTGATTTTGGAACTAGGTTTTGATTATTTGACTGAAGTTTGTATTTATATATGGACTCATGATTATAGTTTGATTGAATCATGATAGAAAATCAAGAGTTTGGCTTGATTTGAAATTGATTTGGCTAAGTTCAAGATTTTGACTTGATTCGATTTTGAGTTGATTTGAGTTTGATTTTTGAAATAAGTTTTGATTGTTTGAATTTATATTTCATTTATATATGTGAGTATAAATGATAATGTAAATTGATCATGAGAAAGTTTCAAGGATTTGAAGTGACTTGATCATGATTTGGGGTAAGTCTATTAAGAAGGATTTAAAGGACTTAGAAAAATTTTGGAGTTTGAAGTTTGAATTTTGATTTTTGTTTTAATTGATTTGAATTTATATTTCATTTATATATGTGAATATAAATGAGGATATAAATGAATTATGAGAAAATCCCATGACTTTGAAATGGCTTGTTCAAGATTTTGGATAAGTCCTTTAATGAAAAATTAAGGACCCGAAATTTTGAGATTGAGTTGGAATTTTTGATTGATTGAATTTTTTTATGTTTCAATTATATGTGTGAATATAAATGAGTTTTGAGAAAATACCATGAGTTTGAATTGATTTGATCATGATTTAGGCTAAGTCCATTAAAAGGAATATTTAAAAGACTTAGGAAATTTCATGAATTTAGTTGGAATTTTAAGTTTAGTTTGATTGATTAGAATTTATATTTCATTTATATATGTGAATATAAATGAGAATATAAATGAATCATGAGAAAATCTTAAAGATTTGATTTGGTTTTGAACATGGTTTTGGCTAAGTCCGTAAGAGAGGATTAAGGACTTAGGAAAATTTGGACGTAATCATGGGTTTCAATCATAGATTTCAATCATGGATTTCAATCACATGAAGTTGACTTGAGTTTGGAGAAAAACAAATAAGATTGATTTGGAGTTTGATTTTAAATAAGGAAAGTGAGGAATGGTTCAATCTAATGGTAGGAAAATTTTCCTAACACCCTTAAGGCATGACCTATTCCTATGGCTAACTCTTCTAAGTCTTGGGCTAAGTAGAGTGTTCACCTAATCACTAGATGTGTCTTAAGACCAAGAAACTCTTAAACTCTAAGAGAAGTCCTATGTCTAAGATGGAGGGATCGAGAGCTCATCCTAAAAATGAGGTCAACAGTGCTCTTATTTGCTGATACAATGCTCCTACCAGTAGAAGAGGAGAAAACAGAAGAAGAAGTACCTACAATGGTGGAGGGAGTGCTGGACTCAGACGGTGGTTGCGCTACTAGACTATCCCGAGCAAGTGTGGAAAGCTACTACTACTGCTAGATTGTCACCCTTCCTTAGTTGTCCTTTATAACTAACAAACCTTACTTGGTATCAGAGGTTTGAGCTACTTCAAGCAGCTACAAGGAAAGTTTCTTGATCTTAGAAATAATCTTTTTAGAGGTATGGGATAAGGAGATATCCCAACCTTCTTTGATCTTAAGAGGATCGCAAGTATCCCTAAGGATTACTCTAATAGAATTGGATGGTTGTTCTAATAAGTATTCCTTAGGGATAACTATGGCTCCCGACTTGTAGCTACACTTAAGCTAGTCCTTAAAAGTGATACAATTTTCTAAGAGATGGCCTAACATGCGGTGGTAGGAGCAATAGCTAAGATCATTGCTCTTGCCCACTTCCTCCAGCCTCTTAGGCTTTGGTAACTGAAAGTCAGGTTTCTTCAAGAGATTCTTGAAGATTTTTCTAACTACCTCCCTCTTGAATGAATGTGGCTTATTCAATCTATCGGCAAGAGTAGGTGGAATATAACTACCTGACATTGGATATGAATACCGCTGTTGGGTAGGCTGTTGTGGCGATGATAATGGCTATTATGGTGGCTGTGGTGGTCGATATGATGACCGAGATGGTGGAAGAGGAGGTGGCAAAGGAGCCTGCTGAGCTCATGATCTCTCATATTGAACTCTAGTTGGCTATTTCTCTCTGTCCACTGACACAACTGTCCTTGGTTTCTTCTCGAACACCTTCTGTGGCTTGGGCTTAGATGATCAGTTGGGAAAGGGTAACTATTTGGCTTCCTTTTGTAGGGTAACCACCTTGTTGATTAGCTTCTCAAATGTGTTGATAGTGAAGCCCTTAAGCATGAAGGTGATCGGGACATGAAAATTTTTAAGAAGAATTTTAATGGCATGTTGTTCAGATAGCTGTGGTTCACATTTCATACTGAGGTTGTGCCACTTAAGAATATAATCAATAAGTGACTTATTAGGTTTCTGTTTTTCTATAATGAGGTCACCTATAGTTTCCCTCCACTGAGCTCTAGGAAGCCTCTTGATGAAGAGGTGCTCCAACTCAGCAAAAGTTTTCACCGAATCGTTAGGCAGTTCAACGTACCATTCAAATGCAACCCTTGTTAAGCTGCTGATGAAAAGTTTGAATAGGAGTGCATCACTGCCATCAGCTTTGCAGCAACATGCTCTAAAATGTGCAATGTGCCACCGTGGGTTCCCACTACCATCAAAGATCTTGAAGGATGGTGGCATAAAGCCCTTGGGGTATTGAACTATATTGAATTCCTCTAGGTACGATATACCCTTTAGAATAGATGAGGTCCCATGGCTTACGGCAATGCCTCATTCACCTTCTATTCCACCCTATGCTTAATATCCTTCTCATGCATGGAGGTGCTATTTATGAACTTCCTTTGCAAAATACCAATATTATCATATGCGGGAGTGCACTTAAGACAATCTAAGGTATGTACCAACTCTAGCCGCTAGACTACCATAGGAGAAGGCTATGAGACTAGGGTTGGAGTTTGCAATGCTAAGACCACTGCCATCAACTCCTCAACTCTCTCCTCCATCTTGTTTATCTGGTCATCCTTCTGCTTGAGTTGGTGGATGAGGTGCTGAGTTTAGTGAGAAGTGTCACCTTCCTCAACCATAGTGCCTTCTTGACTATGCTAATCCCGCTGTAAGGACCCTCGAGTGTCGACCATGTGGACTTCGATGGTGTCATCCAACATGTCATCTTCATCAGGATCAAAGTTGACTACACCCTCCTCCTGATTTGAGTAATCACCGCCACACCGCTTGATCTAGCGCAGATTTCTATGATCTTATCTAAAGATTGATCATCTACCCCGCGTAACTATACTAAAATGTAGACTGATTGCCGACTGACCACAAGACTATGCTCTACAAATTATATGCATCGAATGCTCTGTACTAACAAGGTGCACTCCCTAGCTGGCTCAACTACCATGGGGACTATGTTGGTACCCCCTATCCTCTCCTCCTTTAACTACTGTAGAGGTGGTGCATCCATATTGCTTTTGGGTCACCACTTCCTCTCTACCTCAATTGAAGTGGAAGGTCGAAAGGGAGAGCTCAACCTCACCTCAATGGGTAGAATAGATGGAGCGAGATCCTTAGGCCATAGTCAGATCGATAAGGGAGATGGTATTTCCCTAGATGGGGGTTTCTGAAGCTTGGTTAGGGTGGTAGATGCTGGAAGCTAAACTGGTGATGAACATGAGTGGAATAGTGTGATAGGACACCGACGCCTCCTCAAGATCTCCTCCGCTATGGCTGCCGAACAATGTTGTCTAAATGATCGGCCTTGACAGGGCACTGATCAGGAAAGTCTACCAAAGCAGAGGCTGCCGACTGTCTGGCATACCTTCTCCTCTCTAGCTTGCCTGCTTGGGCCATGACTCTAGCCTCCATGTCTCTCTCACTGTGAATCTGACCCCTAATTCTCTTTGGGATCAAGCTCCTAAAATCATGTAGGAAGCTAGACTCTGAGCATCTGTGGGCTCTATCGAATCTATGTAGAATAGATCGTAGACTAGCATAGGGCTTCCTCCTGTCCCTAGATGGTGTCTCAATCTCTGCAAGCGGTGGTGGTGATGCAGCAATCCTATAATAGTTCTCCTCTCCCTTTGAAGCTGAGAGAGTGTGAAATCTACTGCCACTCAAGAGTGGAAAGGTCTTACGAGGGGAACTCTCCTCAGCCCCATGAGAGGCATCATCAATCTGCCTCGCCTTATGCTCGTTATGCCACTAAACCTTGCGGTTCTTATTGTGGCATTGCGTCCAGGTGAGTGGGGCAGAGCGGGAGCTAGCACCAACCTCAAAGGTGGAAGGGATTATCTCAGATGCTAAGATAGCCTTCCCCTTCAAAGTAGGTGGAACATCGGAGGTGGCGCTAGCCCCACAAAACTATAGTGGGGCATTGTACAACTGACCGTGGGAATCACGCCTCTTTAGTGAGAGAACTTAGGATCATACTAGATATCAAAGTGGAGAAGTGACTTCTGTCCTACCACCTCCTTCTTTTTGACAGTAGTAAGGGCTGCCCCCTCACACCGACTCTGACAGCCTCAAAGCCACAACAAACTGAATCACATGTGTAGTAGTAGTGGTGAGTTTGGCCTGATCAAAGGCCAAATCCACACCAGACTGGAATGAGAAGAACATCTTGCTGGCAGACATGATGGAGGACTGATTGCAGAAGGGACAAAGAAAGTGGGTTGATATCTCTACATTTATTAAAATAGAACTGAATTAGACCCTTGCCTTGGACTGTTGATTTGAATCATTGACTCTTGATTTTATTTTATGAAATTTGAAACCAATCTTAATAAATTTAGGTATGCTAAGTGGGGTTCATTGTATTGAAGAGATTTAGGAATTTGAGGAGAGACTTTGCAATAAGGTTTTGATTTTGATTTAGAACCCTCATTCAACAAATTTAGGTATGTTGAGTGGGGTTCAAAATGTTTTGGAGAGACCTTTGGAGATGCATTTGTTACATATTATCTTTGTTTGAAATTTGATTTTAAAAACCCTTACTTAGCAAATTTAGGTATGCTAAGTGGAGTTCAATTATATGTTTGAAAGCTTTCTGTCTGAATGGTTTGATTATTGTTTATTTGATATGTTGAATTTATTTGAAGGGAAGAACTCTCATTTAACAAATTTAAGTATGTTAAATGGAGTTCAAAATGTGTTTGATATTTGTTTAATGATTTGATTTTTGAAAAGGGAAACTCTTATTTGACAAATTTAGCTATGTCAGATAGAGTTCAAATATATGTTTGATGTTTGTTGTTTTGGTTTGATATTGTTTTGAAAATGAGACTCATACTTAACAAATTTAGGTATGTTAAATAGAGCTTACTTGTATGTTTTCTTGTTTTTTTATATATGGTTTTGTTTCGATTTTGGGGATTGAATTCTCATTTGACAAATAAGGGCATGTTAAATGGAATAAAAAAAATGTGTGTTGGATATTTTGATTTTTAAAAAAATGGAACTTTCATTTAACAAATATGGGTATGTTAAATGGAGTTCAATTATATTTTCTTAATTTTAATTTTTTTTTATTTTTAAAAGTGGAACCTTCACTTAACAAATTTGGATATGTTAAGTGAAGTCTCATTTATATGTTGATTATTTTAATTTTAGTTTGAAAAATGGAACTCTCATTTAGCAAAATATAGTATATATATATATATATATATATATATATATATATATATATATATATATATATATATATATATATATATATATATATATTATCTTGATTTTAGTTTAGTCTTAAAAATGGAACTCTCATTTAACAAATATGGGTATGTTAAATGGAGTTGATTTTGTTTGAAAATATTTTGGATATGTTTGGTTTTAATTTTGAAAAAGGGACCCTTATTTAACAAATTTAAGCATGTTAAATGGGGCTAGTTTAATTTTTGAAAGAGGGGTTTGAATATATTTATGAAAAGGGGTTTGTTGTTTGATTTGGTTTTGAAAAGAGGAACACTTAGCAGTTTTAGGTATGCTAAATGAGTTTCAATTAATTTTGAAAAGATTTTGATTTTGCTTTATTTGATTTTGGTTTTAAAAGAGGATATTTATTTAGCCAATTTTATTATTTTAAGTGAAGTTCATTTTATTCTAAAAAAAGGTTTTAAAATTTGCAAAAAGACTTTCATTTGTTTGGCTTCAAATTCTTTTAAACTTTTGTCAAATATGGAATGAACTTTACTTTTCCAGGCTGGTGGTAAGGGGTTCCAATTCTTATTTGACTTATATTCGATCATCTCCTTTCTATAGTTAGTTTTTCATTACCTATTGGGGGAGTCAATAGAAGTCTTAGGATGTACATGGGAGTGAGATCCTAAAACCTAAATGATGCTATCTACCTATGCTTAAGAATGAAATGAGCAAAAGGCCAACAGAAAGAAAGATAGTCTCAGGCTTATACAAAATATAAGTCCACTATTGTGCTTGGAGATGATAATTGTCTACTAGAGATGGAGAGAGGAATAGTCCCCAATGGAGTCGCCAGAAAAATTTTGGTGTTTATTTTTAGATGTATGGGGGAGACACCACGGGGAATTGTGAAAATTATTGAATTGATCGCGTATGAAATCGAGGTATGGTATATTGTATCGAAAGATAGATGCATCACCCTTCAATGGACCTAATCACCTAACAAGGGCTCCTAAGGCATTATGGGTCTTCAAATATACCAGAGACTTTTCTCCTGCTTTATATGGATGAATAAAGTAGGGTTTACATTAAATCTAGTTCTAAAGTTCTCTATGGAGGCAGGCTTCCGTAGTTAATTATATCTTAGAGAATGAAATTACCTAAGAATACTCTCAATTAAAGTAGACAATTATGATCTCCAAAGATTTCAAGGTTAGATTATCAAAGGATTATTTTTATTTGAGAAATTAATCGGGAAGGTTCAAGGAAAAGACTTATTTTTGTAGTCCAAAGAAATATGTAGGGAATGCTCGTGATAATAGGAAGCCTAGTGAGTCATTCCAATCTATCCTATAATTTGGCTTTCTATATTTGAAAGTAAATTGATTTATTTGTTAGAGTTGCATTTTATTAGATTTCAAGATAGCTAGATAGTTATTTAAATGGAAAGAGACTAAAATCCTAAAACTCACTCCTTAAGAGACCAGAGCATGAGTTGTATGAATAATGACTTAGTCTACCAATGCAAAAATCTTACAAATTTTATTTTATTTTAGACACATCATTTTGACAAAGCCTATAGGATTTCTTATGCCTAAAAAATGTTATGGGAAAATAAATCTAGAAGAAGCATTCTCTACCATAAGGGATGCCCTGTGTTAAGCATTCCTTATCGTGCAAGGATGGAGATCCTTCATGTTCAAGAGAGAAGAATATGCATGCATATGACAATCATACAATCATTTCTAAATCTTTTAGTTATCTTGATTATAACCTATGCTTTATGATGAGATTATGAGTCATTTAAAGCTTAATTATGAGTGATTAGTTGGGTAGAAAATATATTTTATCCTAAGAGCCTAATGCATCCAGGCCACAAATTAAAGCATCAATCATAAGAAACTATGCAAAATCATGCCATTTCTAATGTGATATTTAAATAAATCATCAATCAATTTTATAGCTATCATGAAAGAAAAAGAGGTCGGTGTGGTCGGACTCTGCCGTATAACCCGAAAAGAGAAAAGATGGATAGTTGAGCTCTACCTTTATACAACCTGGTATATGAAAGAATAATTACAATTAGAAATGAATACATGCTATGGGAGCCTTCATTCTTCATATCTCCTTTTCTGATTTGGTTCCTTCTTTGATTTGGATTGTGCTTACTTCAAAGGCATCATAGGACACCCTAGGACAAAACCTTTTGTCCACTACTCATCCTAATCCCCCAATAGCACTAGTCCTAATTCCTATTATAAAATTACATTTATATAGGATAAAGAAAATCTAACTACACCTGCAAAACATGGGTTAGCTAAACGCACATACAACCCAAGCAATTATATAAATAATTTGAACTTAGCACCCTGCACATGGGTAACTAAGCCTACCCATCTTAATTTGGATTATGCATAAGCAACCTGTAAAGAGGGCATTCATATTTATTTAAGCATCCCCTAGTGGTGTTTATTTTTGGATGTATGGTGGGGCACCATGCAGATCATGCAGGGTACTTATTAAAGTGATTGGATATGATATTGAGGTATGATGTACTATCTGGAAAGATAGAGGCATCACCCTTTAATGAACTTAATCACCTAATAAAGACTCCTAAGGCATGATGGGTCTTCAAATATATTAGAGATTTTTCTCCTGCTTTACTTGGATGAATAAAGCAAGGTTTATATTAAATTGGGTTCTTAAGTTCTCTATGGAGGCAAGCCTCTATAGTTAATTACATCTTAGGAAATGAAATTCCCTAAGAATCTCTCGATTAAAGTAAACACATATTATCTCCAAAAGATTTCAAAGTTAGACTATCAAAGGATTAGTTATGTTTGAAAAATCAGTTGGGATAGTTTAAGGAGAAGACTTATTTTTGGAATCCAAAGGGAGAAAGTAGGAAATGCTTGTGATACTAGAAAACATATTGAGCACATATCTTATAATTGAGCTTTATATATTTAAAATTGATGAGATTTATTTTGTTTGAGTTGAAATTTTATTAGATTGCTAGGGCTTATAATATATCAACATGAGATCGTGGAAATGCCTAAGAGGTGAGGATATATGCTTGTAGCCCAAAGGAAATATCTACCTCAGTTCCTAAATCTAGGGAGCTTTAGTAAGAGCTAAAACATGACCTAAATCAAAGCCACAGGTGAACATAAGGGTTTACCTCCATAAGATAGAGTAAACCCTTCTGACTTCTGTACTTACAACTACCTGGAGTGGCCGCCAGCTAACTCCTGCTACAATTTTAAAATCATGTTGTCTGGTCTTATTAATTACAAGATAGCTATTATAGTTATTTAATTTGAAAGCGACTAAAGTCCTAAACCTACTCCGTAAGAGACTAGAACATGAGTGATATGAGCATATGACTTAATATATAAATGGAAAATCTTTTTAAATTTTATTTTATTTTGACACATCATTTTGACAAAGGCTATATGGTTTTTTTTGCCTAAATGCATGTTGAAAATAGATTATTGGCCAAATCAAGAGAGAATGTGGGTGAAGCTCTTTCAGTCGGGGTTGCTCTTATGGGAAGAAGCGGCTCCAACAGGGCACACATGAATCCATCAAGCACCGTCGATTCAAAGGCAAGAGACGAAGAGACAAGAACCAGGGTCTTCACATATCCCACATGATGTGTTCCGTCTTGTTGGCGTGAACCATTCTAACTTAGCTAGAACCGTCGTGTCAGGCCCCTGTTAGGATGGAGGCCCTAATTTTGCAAGAGTGATTCAAGATGCATGCATAATGTGAGGTATACAACCATACAACTAAGAGATTGTGAAATCTTTTTATTACCTTATTTATAACTTAGGATTTATGATGAGGTTATGAGTTATTCAAAGTTCAGTTATGAGTGATTAGTTGGGTAGAAAATTTATTTTATCCTAAGAGCTTATTGTATCTGGGCCACACATTAAAGCATCAATCATAAGAAATTATGAAAAAGCATGCCATTTCTAATGTGTAATTTAAACATGACATCAATCAATTTTATAAATTATCGTAAAAGAATAATAATTGCAAATAAAAATACAATAAAGTTGGGTATCTGCCTCTTGTAAAACCTGAAATATGAAAGAATAATTATAATTTAAATAAATGAATACGTGCTATGGGGGTCCTCATCTACATCCTTCATTTCTTTATTTCTTTATTTCTTCACTCATTTGATTTGGTTAGCTTCAAGGCATCGCATGGCACCCCAGGATAAAGCCTTCTAAAAAATGCTCATCCTACTTCCCCATAGCACTAATCCTAATTCCTAATGCAAAATTACATTAAAAATAGAAAAAGTAAATCTAACTACACCTATAAAACATGTGTTAGCTAAGCATACATACAACCTAAACAGTTATATTTATAATTTGGACTTAGCACCCTACACATGGGTAACCAAGTCCACATGTCCTAACTTAGATTATGCTTAGGGGCTTAAGGAACCTGCAAAGAAAGTATTTATATTTATTTTTTATGCTTCCCCTTAAAGCACAATTCCATGTAGAAAATATGATTAGGCAAAGAGCTGCCTAACATCCAGTCTATGAAGCATACACCATAACATCCAATCTAAAATAATTCACCATAAAATAAAACACACATTACATCATATGCCATCCTAACATAGAGCTGGAAGTGGTGACTTAATTTTAATATGTGTGTTAAGGCTTGGTGTGGTATGTCTTACTAAGAATTTGGGTTATAATTTTCTAAGTTTGGGGAGGATTCAATTTAATATAAAGGGTTGGTTTCACTTAAAGTTATTTAATTGATTTGAGAATTTTACTTTGTATTTTATTTTGTTTCATATGATTTACACTTAGAAACTAAGTGTTATAAAGAGAGAAAAGATAATTGCCCTCTTTCATCCCTACCTTAAGTCACTTTCTAATGAATATTAATTTGATTTAGTTCTCTTTAGTGAATGGCTTATTACACATTTTTAATTAATCCTAAGTTTAGGTTCACTTTAAATGACTATATTTAATATGAAAGGCATCTTAAGATTAATATAATTTAATTACTACCACATGACTTATATTCAATTCTTCCTTTCCATCACATATAACATGCATATAATCTTGATTCTAAGTATGTTTGTACATGCAATTTATTTTAGCACACTTAAATAATGGATGTAGATGTGTATTTGAAGTTTATATCTTTTAATCATATTAATTTAAAGTTCTATCCAAATTCTTATACAAAAATACATAGGGATGAAGTTAAATAAGTACGTGCCATTGTTAAACTAGGAAAGTGAGGTAATCAAATGATATCCTTGGGGCTAGCTAAAGTCTCGTATTCCCGAGATGTCCAGACTATATACATATTTTCATTCAAACATATGTAAGCTTGTACACATGAACATAAGAATGAAAACTCTAAGTCATATGATTAATCAGTTCAATCACTTAGTCAAGCATGAATGCATGTATTTTAGTAGAAAGAGGGATTTTCATTCACTAATCACATATAAATACACATGATAAAGACATAAACAAGTATGTGCTGTTGTTAACTAGAAAAGTGAGGCAATCAACTGACCTCCTTAAGACTAGCTAAAGCCTTGTATTCCCGGGATGTCCAGACTATATAATTGCTTTTCTTAAATGCACATGAATGTATACATAAATAAAGGAAAGAAAACCATGCAAAGATTATATTTTTTATTTGATTGAATCATTTATGCATGTGAATTAAAGTTCTATCCAAATTCTGATGTAGAAATACATGTAAATAAAATTAAATAAGTACATGTCATTGCTAACCAGGGAAGTTAAGTAATCAAATGACCTACTTGGGGCTAGCTAAAGCCTCATATTGCCGAGATGTCCAGACTATATTCCTATTAACATTCAAATACATGAAAAAGTACATATGAATTAAGGAAAAGAAAGCTTTACCTCACATAACTAAGCTATAAGCTCATGCAAAGCCTATATGTGTTCATAATTACCATTACTCTAATCAATGTAATTGATTTATAAACTTTGAAAAGTAATTTAAATTTATTAGTGATAATAGCCACACATACTATAAAGTAATCCAACACATGCAAGATTACATAAAGAAAACCATTTGATTTAATTAGTTTTGAAAAGATGAATGCATGATTTCAAATGACTTACAATATCTAACATGATTGGAAAGGAATAAATAAACATAAACACATGATTTCATTCAATTAAATTAATTTTTAAGGACAATCATTTCAAATAAAGCCATTTAAAGTAAACCAAACTTCTTTATGCCATTTTTAATTTTAAGTTTTGGTTTGATTTAAAGATGTGAGAAAAAGGTTTATTGATCCTAAACCATTCCTATGTTTGTTAATTAATTTGATTGAATGAAATATAATTAAGTTGATTTGACGAGTTAATTAGGTTATAGTATGCATTAAATACATTAATTAGCCCTTTCCTATGTTACCTTAATATAATTATCCAAATAATTATGAGCTAATATGATATGCATATGAATTGAAAATTAAATTAACAATGATACTAACAAGTAAGAGGGGCCTAATGCAATTTGCTCATAATCAATGGTTAACTAAATTTGGGAACTCAATTAAGTACTCTTATGGTTTCCCCACACATGTGGATTAACCATAATTTCCCTAAATGGCTTTAGGTTATTAAACACCTAAAGATCTACCCATAAATTAATCAATTAAGTTCTCATGTGATTATGATTTTAATTTGGTTAATTAAATTTTAATCAATTAAACTAGTTTAATTTCTCTTTAATATTAATCAAATTCCTTCCAAGTGAAATGAACTAAGGGAAAATGATTAGAAGGGAGGCCTAACCATTTCCTTCTGTTCATTCACTATTGGCCAATGATATTTGACTTTTAAAATTGATTAACATTACTGTTCAATGGGTTAATTAATTAATTAATTACATTAGAGGATAATTAAGCTAATTAAAGTTGATTACCCTAATTACTTAAGCAATAATTCTCAAGAAAATCAGTGGAGGCAGAGGTCATCCCCTTTAATGAAACCACAAAGTTTGGGATTAATTTCCTAAGTAATTAAGGATTAATTAAGCTAATTAAATTTTGAATTAAACCTTAATTAGGCTCTATTTACTATTCAAATTACTTAAAATTCTCTTATGAAATTCCTTTAAAACAAGTATTTATATGCTTTTTTTTGTATTTTTTTGTAATTTGTTCAGAATTTTTAAAGATTCAACCATTAAAATTAATTAATTAGCCTTAATTAAAGACTAATCCCATAGGAACCATGCGGACCACTAACATGGTGCGCTTTGCATGTGGCGTAGTGGGATTGCTCACTTAAATACGTCTGACTTTGTGCTGACGCGGCTAGTGGCAGACGAGCTTTCATTTCTATCATCCGATCTCAAATCTGATTACATAGATCAACTTGCAATTCCTTAAGGGATAAAATTAGAGAAATCTAACACATTAATCATGATCGTTCATTTCAATCATGTGGAATGGACGGTGTGTGATCAATCATCCCCCGAGCAACAAGAGACGGAGCCCGTCCATAATTCCTCGCTCGATCTGAGCTCACCCAAGCTCGGATTGACTCAAAATAGATTCCACACCTTCACGATGATGATTGAATGGGATCCAACGGTGGAAAACACATGCCATTCACATTTCCTTCACAAAGTTCCAACCAAAATTCTCCAAAAGCTCAATTTCATGGAATTACCTCGTCGGAGCTCAAGACTAGCAACGAATTCGATTGAGGAAGCTTTATCTAGTGGAGACGAAGCCCTATTGAGCAGCACTTAGATCAATTCCTCATCGTTCACTCTATGGACCAAGCACCATTGATTTAGAGGTCAACTTTTATCGAAGTTGCATGTCCCTTGGTCGGAGGGCACGGGAGACGAGTCATTCTTTCGACGAGGTGTGGGGATGGTGTGTGTGAAATTAATTTATATTTAGTGAAGAAATGAGGGAGTTGGATTGAAGGAGGGAGTGTCTTATTTTAGCTTGAAGGAATCTGAGCTCAGGGAAACTTGAAGTGCTTTGTGGAGGCTTGGGGATTTGGAAATGAGCTCTAGGGAGTTTCCGAGAGTGTGGGTGTTGATTTTAGATCGAAATGAGAAGAGTATATCCCCCCTCCCTTGGATCGGATGGACGGATTAAGCACCCAATTTTTGGCCTGCGAGCTACCGTTAGGGCGCCAGAGTGGTCGGTGTCACCTCCACATAGCTCGATTGGGTAAGTGGAAGCTATAATGGGTGGCTCAAGGAAGCAGCCCCCAAGTTGATCCATTGGTTTCGGTCATGGTGGGGACGTGAGTTAACTCACTTCCCTTTGGTCCAAGGCTGACCTAGCCCACATGGATTGGGTTGGGTGAGTAGGTTAGACCCTCTTCTTGGGTGTTTGAGGCTGCCACATTGAAAGGTGAGGGTGAACTTTGCTAATTTTGAAAAAATCCCATAAGGGGAGGAGAATCTATCGGAGATTTACTTTAGGTTGAGCCCAATTCGGGTTGGGCTGGTTTGGGGCTAACCCAAGGTGGGTTTGGGTCAGGAGGGATCTTCCAATGGGTCTTGGCTTTGTTCCAAGGGGTTTGGCTCAATTTGACATTTAAATTGGGATAGGTTGAGTTAGGTTGACCAATTGGTCAAATTAGGTCAAACCAGAGCTTGGGTCAAGTTCAAATATGATTTGAAGTTTTTTGGTTCCATTGATTTGAATCAATTTGGCTTAGGTTTGATTTTGGCTCATTTGGATTCATGTAGGTCAAATGGGTCAAGATGACCAATTTGACCAAATTGGCCAAATTGGCTTGGGTTATGTGTTGCTTTGGGTTTGATTGATCAATTGGAGATGATCGCAAGCTTTAGTTTAAATCAATTTGGATTTATTTTTGATTTAGGCCAAATTGATCCTTTAGGTCAATTTGTGCTAAATGGGTCAATTGCGTCCAATTGGTCAAATTGGGTTCAATTGGGGCTTTGGTCAAGTTCAATGATCAATTTGGAATGAACTTGAGCTATTGGTTGCAATCAATTTAGGTTAGATCATGATTTGACCTAATTTTTTCTTTTAGATCAAATTGAGTCAACTTGGGTCAAAGGGCCAATTGGGTTAGGTTTGTCTCAATTGATGGTCGAGTCATGTTCAATCATTGATCATAGGTTGGTATAAATCCTTGGTTTCAATTGTTTTGGTGTATGATGCATTTTGTCTAGTTTGGGTTCATATGGGTTAAGAGAGTTGACTTGGTCAAATGACCAAGTTGACTTGGTTGACCCAATTTATGACAATTGATCATCTTAGGGTGATCAAAATCATCATAGGAGGTTTTGGTTAAGTTAATTCAATCCAATTTGGGTTAGATTGAAACTTGCTTCAAATAGGTCAAATTGGTCACTTTGGGTCAAGTGGATCAATTGGGCTTAGTTGAGTTGATTTTGGGTTGAGTTGAGTTTAGTTAAGTTTATATATGAGTTTAGAACTGATTTATAAATTCAATTGCAATAGGTTTGAGTTCAAATGGGTTTTGTTTCATACAGGGGTTAGGTAAGGTTTGACTTGGGTTGATTTTGATTTGGTTTGATGATTGTAGGTTTCATTTATGTTTGTGAACATGATTGAAGGTATGATTGATTCATGAGAAAATATATTGAATTTGAAGTTTAGATTAGGAGGATTTGGCTAGGTCCATAGGATAGGGTCATAGGGCTTAGAGAAGAGTTTGATTTAGTTTGGATGGTTTGAATGTATATTTCATTTATATTTGTGAAGATGATTCAAGATATGATTGATTCATGAGAAAATTGATCAAAATTGAAGTGATTTGAAGACCAATTGGCTACGTCCATAGAATTGGCTTAATGGGCTTAAAGAAGAGTTTGATTTAGTTTGATTTAGTTTTGAAGATTTGAATGTAGATTTGATTTATATTTGGGAAGATAATTAAAAAAATAATTAATCTATGAGAAAATCAATCGAGTTTGGACTGATTTGAAGATCGATTGGCTAAGTCTATTGTTGACCTCATTTTTAGGATGAGCTCTCAACTCATCCATCTTAAACATAGGACTTCTTTTAGGCTTTAAGAGATCCTAGTCTTAAGACACATCTAGTGATTAGGTGGACACTCAACCTAGCTCTAGAGACTTAGAAGAGTTAGCTGTATGGGTAGGTCACGCCTTAGGGGAGTTAGGAAAATTTGCCTAACCTATAGCTTGAACCACATTCCTCACTTCCTTCTCTTCAAGTCAAGCCCAAATCAATTCCAACTAAGTTGATTCCCTCCAAACTCAAATCAATTCTACATGATTGAAATCCATGATTAAAACCTATGATTGAAACCCATGATTGAAAATTTCAAGCACAAAATATTTCCTAAGTCCTTTGATTTCATTCTCATGGACTTAGCCTAAGTCAAATCAAATCACTTCAAATCCATGAAATTTTCTCACAACTCATTTATATTCTCATTTATATTCACATATATAATGAAATATAAATTCAAATCAATCAAACTAAATACAACAATCAAATCCAAAGTTCAAAAATCTTTCCTAAGTCTCTTTGTTTTTCTCTTAAGGACTTAGCCTAGATCAAATCAAATCACTTCAAATCCTCAAAATTTTCTCATAACCCATTTATATCCTCATTTATATTTACAAACATAAATAAAATATAAATTCAAACAACCAAAACCAGCTCCAAAAATCAAACTCAAAATCAATCAAAATTCAACCTAAGCCTTTCAAGTCAAAATCTTGAACTTAGAGATATCAATTTCAAATCAAGCAAAATTCTTAATTTCTCTTCATGATTCAATCAATCCTACAATCATGAATCTAAATATAAACACAAAAATTCAATTATCAAATCAAAACTCAATTCAAAAATCAAACCCAACTCAAACTCTTGTTCACCCCTTGAACTTGAAATTATTAAATGAACCAAAATCCATTTGACTTCAAATCTCTTGCAAATGGATTTATATTTCAATTATAAGTCCATATGTGAGTTCAATCAAAACTAAGTCAAGCTTTGACCAAGCCATGACCCACTTATGCTCACTTGACCCAAAGTGACATAAATACCCTTATGAGCCAAATTCTAATCCTAACAAAATTGGATTGAACTAAGCCCACCTAAGCCTCTCATCATGATCAACAATCATCATGAGATGATCAATCACCAAAATTGGGTCAAACCAAGTTAAACCTAAGGGTTGACCAAGTGAACACTTAGCCAAAATGAAACCCAACATAGCCAAAATCCACCATAGGTCAAATTGATTGAAACAATTAATCTAAGTTCATTCATGACTAATGTTTGAACTTAACCAAGTCAATATTTGAGCCTAACCTAGCCCAATTGACCACTTGACCTAAGTTGACCCAACTTGACCTAAAATGTCAAAATGTGTCAAAATTTGATCTAAGCCAAATTGATTGAAACCAATGGGTAAAGTTCATTCTAAATCACTTGTTGAACTTGACCAAAGCTTCAATTGGCCAACTATACCTAACCTAGCCCAATTGACCTTGAACCCAACTTGACCTAAATGGTCAAATTGAGCCAAATTCAAACTTTACCAAAATTGATTGGAAACAAGAATACCAATCCATTTCATATGACCAGCTAAACCTAAACCAACCCTTGACCTAACCTAAATAGGTCAAATGGGTCAAATTGGTCAACTTGACCCATTTGACCTAAATGAATAAAATAAACCAAATTCAAACCTAAAAAAAATTGAATCAAACCAAGGCCACTAAAACATTTGAAATGGTCATATGAAATTAATTCAACCCTTGGTTTGACCCATTTTGACCAATTTTGTCAACTTGACCCAAATTGACCCATTTTGACCTAAATGGGTCAACATGAGCCAATTCATATCAAACCATCTCCAAATTCAATGAAACTTTGTCGAACCTATTTTCTTATCATTTCAAACATACCCAAACTGAAATCAAGGTCAAATGACCATTTTATCCTTAGTCCATAAGGTAACATAAAATCAAAATCACTTGGAATTTGATCAATTCCTTTTCATGGACACTTGATATCCTCTTAGTGGACCAACTGGTCACTAATGGACCTAGTGCACATGACCCAATGGGTTTGGGTTAGCCAAACCCAACCCAAACCCAAATCAACCATGTGCTTGAAAATGGCCATATGGATTCCTCCTTCCACTTGATTTAAGCACATGTCCACCTCATCCACTCCTCCTTTGGCCAAAACTGAATGCAATGACTCATCTAACATCCTAACAAACCCACTCAAGGAGCTCAATTGGATCAAAATGGCAAAGCTTTGCTCGGAGTTTGAGTTCCAAAGGGGGAGATATACTCTCCCTAATTTGATCTCATTTCAACATTCTCCAATTCGATTGAACCTAGGGAAGTTAGAGAAGCCATTCCTTAGCCTCTCCAAGCTCTCCCAAGTAAGAACCAATTTCCCATTTCTCAATTTCTAAAAACCAAAAATAAGGGAAGAAAACCAAAATCCAATCTCACTCCACACTTCAAATAAGCCCAATTCCTTTTTCATGCTCCATCAGGTAGCTGAATCGAGCTTGCCAAAAGCTTCATACAAGTTCTTGAAGCAAGGGAGGAGTGCTCTAGATGAAAGCTGAGCTCAAGTCAAGGAGGAGTTGGCCCATAGGAGGATATACCCCATCTAAAAGACTCCACACTTCAGCAAAGCTTCATCTCCCCTAGACGAAGGTTCTCCAAGGGAATCGAACGTCGGTGATCACCTCGAGTGAGGTAAACCATTTTTTTTGAGCTTAATCTAGCCATAGTGTGGAGCTTTGAGAAAGAAAGTTTCATCCCATGCTATTTTAGCCATTAGATGTGATCTAGATTGCATGTTGATGGTGTGGGTTGAGTTTGGATTCAACTCGAGCTTAATCAAGCTCGGATCATTCCCTAAAAGTTGGATGGATCTCCTCTCCCATAGGGAATTACATGGAAGGATCATGAGCCATCCATCCACACATTTTGGATGGATGATCGTGATCAAAGACACATAGACCCATGATTTCCCCCTTTAGATCTGCAGCTTTAACCTCAGCCATCCGATCCTTGATCGGACGGGTGAGAAGAAAGCACGTAGCGCCGCCGCTGACGCGATGTTATGATGTGATAACTTTAATATTTAATCTCGCTGTGCCATGTGGAAAGCGCATGCCACGTTAGTGGCCCACGTGGCGCCGATGGGATTAAATATTTAATTAGGCTTATTTAATTACTAATTAATCAAGAAAACTTTAAGTATTCATATCTAAGCCTAGAAAAATCAGAAAAATATGAAATAAATTGCACTGGAATTATAATTGAACATAGAATATTCTAAATTTAAATTTAATTAATTTTAAATAGTTTTTTCTCTACATTTGGGTTTTATTGGGAATGTTAATTTTCTAATTAACCTCTAATTACACTACTGATTAATTCCAAACTTCTTGAGTGTGATTAGTGGTATGACTTCTACCTCCCCTAATTTTCTTGAGATTTAATAGTGGTTTAATTAGAGGAATTGCTTGATTAATTCCTAATTATAGCCTTTATGTAATTAAACTTAATTAAAGGCATAATTAGAGGTTTAACCCTCTAATTGAGTCAATTAAGTTTTGATTAAGTGAATATGAGGTTTAGGAAATAATTTTGGGATACCTTCCTTAAAATATTCCTTAAACCCCTTTTTCTTCCTTAATCCAACCTTAATTCAGGGTTAATTCACTAATTACCCTCTTAATTAATTTTATAAAATTCTAAAACTTCCCAGAACTCAATTAGTCCATCTTAGGTAGATGCTTTGGTGTTCAAGAGCCTAAGTACAATTAAAGAAATTAAAACTCAACTCACATGTGTGAGAGGTGTTATGAAATTACTTAAAATTAAAACCCTTTAGTTTAATTATTCATTAATCATGAGCCAAATTGCATTATACATTTTCTTCCTAGGTGCATTGCTAATTTAAATTCCTTATGAGATTTTATGTCATTATTGGCTCTTAATTATTTGGTTAACTATACTAAGGTGGTGTAGGTAAGGGATAATTAACACACTTAATTCATACCTTAACCTAAATAAAATATAAAAATCACCTAATGATCCTAAAATTATACTAAAATAATAAATATATGTGGGAATGGGTTAGGAACAACAAACTCACCTCACATTTCTCAAATTAAAACAAGCTCAAAACAAAATCAAACCTTCTTTAAAAATAATTTGCTTTGTTTTAAGCTTTCTTATTTAATAAGACTATCTTTAAGAATTAATTAAGGTGAATGTGTTTACATGCTTTCATCATTTTAATTCCTTCCCAACATGCTAAATGTGTATGCCATATGGATTTCATGCATTCATACTTTTCAAAAATCAAATTGAAAATGAAATGTTTCTTTTATGTCAAATTGCATGTTCTGACTAAAATAGAAATATGAGTGTCTATTATCACTATTAAATCCAAATTATTTTGAAAATATATGCATCAATTAGAAAAACTGAAAGTGATGTGTGTTTTGTAAGCTTGCATGTGGATATAAATATGAAAATGTGCATAGTGTAGCTTTCCTTCTCTCATATTTTAGCATAGTTTTGAATGGGATTTGGCAAAGTATGGTTCATTTGAAAAGAACACAATACTTGACTAATCTCATTCCTATTAATTCCTATGCTATTACTTAAGAAGGACATCCACACTTGTTCATATAAATTTCATAGACAAAATAAACAAACAAATATAAACTTTTTGCATCTTTCTTTTCCATTCATTTCTTTTGTAGATGTGTTTGTATTTAAGGAAAGTGGTATATTAGTCTGGACAACTCAAGGGTTGTGAGGCTTTAAGTAGCTCTAAGTAGGTCTTCTACCTTACACCCCTGGTTAACAATGGTGATGTACTCACTTATGCCTTTCATACATACATGTGTGCATGTGAAAATGGATAAGAAAATCTCTTTTCTACTTAATGAAAATCATGCATAAAAAGTATTCACATTTTCTTAAGCAACTCATTTAGCATTCATCATAAAGTGTGCTAAACATTCCCATTTATATGTTTAGATATGCTTAGGATTTATTCATATGCATGTTATACATGTTGGGAACGAAATGAAGTGATGTGTGTTTTGTGATGTTAATTCACTTTACTTAATCTTAAAATGCATTTCTTTTTGAATAGGTTTGTTTAGGGAAAATATAAACTTAGGATTAATTAAAACATATAATAAGACATTCACTAAACAAAACTAAACATGAATCTACTTTAGAATTTACTTAAGGTAGGGAAGGAAAGAGAAGTTTTCTTCTTTTTTTCCTCTCTTTACAACACTTAGTAATTAATTATAGGATTCATTTAAATCAAATAAAATCACAAAATAAAAATCTACCCAAAGACACTAAAACAATTAAATGAAACCACCCTCTAAGTTGAATAGCTTCACACTTAGAAGATCTAAACCTTACAGCCATAGCTAAGCATACCACACAAACCTTTTAATGCACACATGTTAGACTAAGTCACCACTTCTAGCTTTAGGTTAGGGAGGTGCATGGTTTGATGTTCACTATTATTTTGTGATGATTATTTTAGTCTGGATGTTAGGGTGAATGTGCGTAGAATGAATGGCAGGACGATTTAGTCTAATCATTATTTTCTGTAGGGGATTGTGCTTAAGGGGAGCTATAATAAAAATAGAATTATTTTTTGTTGTATAGGTGCTTATACTCCTAAGCATAATCCTATAGGCCAGGTGGACTTGGATCCCATGTGTAGGGTGCTAAGTTCAATATACAAGCTTGGGATTTATATGGTTTGTTTAGTTAATCTCTATTTTGCAGGTGTTAGTTAGACTTTACTTTTCCTTTTCATGTAATTTTGCAAAATGGGATTTTGGAATGATTGTTATGGGTGAATTAGGATGAGCATTTATCATAAGATCTCATCTTATATACCTTGTGAAGCCTTTGGAGCAACCACATTCCAACCATCCAAGAGAAGGAACCAAAGAAGAAAGAAGAAAGAAGAAAGAAGAAAGATGAAAGAAGAAAAAAGAAAGAAGAAAGATGAAAAGAAGAATGAAGACCCACATAACATGAATTCCTTTTTGTAATTCACTTGTGATCCGATTTGTATAAGGGTAGAGCTCAGCTACCCAATTTGCTTTTGGGTTTGTGCGGTGGTGCCCGACCACACTTGGCCTTTTATTATTTTGTGCTAGCTTTATAAAATATGTGCTATTTTGTTTAGCTTGTGCATTAAGATGACATGTTTTCTAAGTTTCTTCCTTGCTTGATGTATATCCTGGATGACGATTAGGCTCTTAGGAAAAAATAAATCTTCTACCAAATTAATCAACTTAAAATTAAAAATAAAATAACTCAAGTCCTCATATAAAGCCTAAGTTAAAATCAAGATAAAAGAATTAGCAACCCCTTAGTTGGATGAGTATTTCTTTTATTACATCATGCGTAAATGCATATTATTTTCACTCTTGATTGGAGGGCTTCTACCTTTGCCAGAGAATTTGGCTTGACCTATGAGAGCCATGGTGGAAACACACCTCCCCCATCTTGCTGATTTTGTCCCATGATCTTATTTCTCATGCATTTGGTATAAAAATCCTATAAGACTAGTCAAATGATTGTCCAAAAATGAAAAAAAGAAAATGTAATATGATTTGCATTAGATTTAGGTCATTAACCCTTACATGATCTAGTCTCTTGGGGAGTGATTTTAAGGACTTAATCTCTTTCTAAAATAAATAATAGTCTAGCTATCTTGCATAAAGTATATAACTTAAAACCTTGAGTTAGTTGGTTAGTTGTAAGTCCACACAGTCGGGTGATTCATCCTCTCTTATGGAGGCAAATCAAATACTCATTTTTACCTTAGATTTAGGTCATACTTTTGGCCCTCGGCTCCCTAGATTTAAGTTCAGAGGTTGCTTCTTCCCTTTGTGGGCCCTAAGCATGAATCCTCACCTCTTAGGCATTCCCACAATCTTATGTTGTGGGATCATAAGCCCTAAAATTCTAATAAATGTCAACTCAAATAATTAAATCAATTTCAAAAATATAAAGCCCAATCTTAGGATAGTTTGAGATGCTCGGTAGGTTTTCTAGTATCATGAGTATCTTCTACTTATCTTCCCTTAGCTTCGATCATAACTCTCTCTCTCTTTTGATCAATCCCAATTTGAACTTCTAAAAGAAACTAATCGATTGATAGTCCTACTTATTGAAATCTTTGGAGACAACGATCATTTACCTTAATTGAGAGTATTCCTAAGAGTTCTCATTCTTTATATTGTAATTAACTATAGGGGCTTGCCACCATAGGGAACTTACAAACCCAATTTAAAATAAACCCTACTTTACTTTTTCATGTAAAGTAGGGGAAGTATCTTTGGTACATCATCCTGCAGACCCATAAGTCCTTAGGAGTCCTTATTTTAGTGATTAGGTCTATTGTAGGGTGGTGAATTCTATCTTTTGAGATAATACACCTTCCCCTCAATGCCGCACCTGATCACCCTAATAATTACACTTGTGATTCTGTGGTGTCAATTTAAAGAAAGAAGCAATCATCATCATATTGAATTTTCTCTCTCTTCTTTACCCTTTTCTTTTTTTGTCATCATCTTTCTTTTCCAAAGAGGGATGAAGATAAGAAGAGAGAACCAAAGGAGGAAGAAGGGAGGAGATTGATTGATGATGGTGAATGCTCCTCTTATAAAAATAGTTTTTTCACCCATAGATTCTTCTGGTGACTCCGTTGGGGATGGTTCCTCTCTCCATCTTTGGCAAATGATCGTTGTCTCCAAGTATCGATAGTGGGTTTGTACTTTTGTATGAATCCAAAACTATCTTTCTTTTTGTTAGAACTTAGCTTATTTCATCCTTAAGTTAAGCTAGCCAACCTCTTTAAGTTTTAGGACCTCACCTCGTGTTGGTCTTAAAAACCCCGTTGGGTTCCCCAATGTGTAAAATCAAAATCTAATAAAAAGAAAATGATTAAAGACTTCCTCCTTGCCATCTTTATGGTAAGGAAAGGTTCATTCTAAAAAATTAAGACAAAATAAATTGTTCATAAAAA
Source organism: Cymbidium sinense (assembly GCA_021442155.1). Lineage (NCBI taxonomy): Eukaryota > Viridiplantae > Streptophyta > Magnoliopsida > Asparagales > Orchidaceae > Cymbidium > Cymbidium sinense. The sequence continues at coordinate 38,742,107 of CM038232.1, read as the reverse complement.
TTTATGCTTTTCAAAAAGCACTCTTTCAAAATGCTCATAATAAAATATTTTGCAAAAAAACTTTCCTAAATCACTTTCATCTAGTAATCTTCATGATTGTAACATGTAGGATCATCTTTGTAAAAACAAAATTCCAACAATCTTAATTTTCTAAAAGCACAAATGAACTTCTTCACTCAATTCATTTTTGATGAAGACTTCATTTTCAATAATAAAATTCCAACATTCCTAAACTTTTAAAAAGCACAAAAATTTGAAGATGGGTATTTCCATTCAATATATCCAAATATGTTGAATGAATGTTACATCTTCAACCTAAAATCATAACTTTGAAATTCCACTCAACACATTCCACATGTATTAAGTTAGAATTTGCAAATTTTCAAAAGAAAGCACATATGGAACCTCTCCATTCAATATACCCACATTTATTAGATGGAAGTTTCATTTTTCATTCAAAATCAAAAATAAATTTTCCAAAAAAACACATATGATATCTCCATTCAATTTGCCCAAATTTATTGAATGGAAATTTAAATACCCAATAACACTATTTATGAAAAGCCACTTAACATATTCCATATATTCTTATGTGTGGATTTCCTCTTTCAAAAAGCAATAATCACACATGAAAAATGAAACATAATTGATTTCCATCTTACATACCCAAAGTTGTTAAATGGAAATATTCCTTTTCAAAATCAACAAAACACAATAAAATTTTCAATACAAAATCTAAAACAAAAATTCAAAACACAACAAAATTCTTAAAACAAAATCTAAAATAAAAATTTGAAACACATCTTAGAATTTCATTTAGCATACTCAAATTTGTTAAGTGAAATCTCCATTTCACAAAAATTTTCAAAACACTTTTGGAACTTCATTTTGGCATACCCCATTTGCTAAAATGAAGTCTCCAAAATCCAAAACATAAAATTTGAAACTCATTAGGATTTCTTTAGCATACCCAAATTTGATAAGAATCTTATTCTTCAAAATAAAATCCAAAATAAAAGAAACACATTAGGATTTTCTTAGCATACTCAAATTTGTTAAGGATCCTATTTTCAAAAAATTTCAAAAACAAAACACACTTGGATTCCTCGTTTAGCATACCTAAATTTGCTAAATGAGAATTCCATTTTGAAAATTACAAAATAAAGCAAAACAAAGAAAATGAAGAATTATTTTCAAACATCTCATTTAACATACCCAAATTTGCTAAATGAGTAAACTCCAAAAATCACAAAATCAAAATAAAATCAAAATTCAAGCTTGAACCTATGGAAGCATCCCTCAAAAATATTTGAACCCACTTTTCAACATACCTAAATTTGTTGAGAGTGGATTCTATATTAAAATATTCTGCTTTCTAATTAAATATCAAATCTCTTCCAAAATCCATTTGTACCCAACTTAACACTTTTTCTAAGATGTTGAGTATGAGTTCAAATTCTTAAATTTCAAAATTCAAAATCAACATAAATATGATCCAAATTTATTTTCAACATTGCAGACTCTCGTCCAGTGACAGTTTTCAAACTCAGTCTCAGTTCAATTTTCACTTTACAGAAATGGCTGCATAGAAATATGTTTTCATGTTTCCCCATGAGATGAACTTGGCCCTAGATTAGGCCAGCCTTCCCCGAGCTGATCATGCCCACATCATCCACTTTGGAAGAGATTTTGAGGGGGCGAGGATTACTTGTGAGGGTATTCCCCTCACCACTATTAGCAGGACCATAGTGGCCGGGTAGAAGCCGGTCATTCAGATTGATATGCCCTTCGACTCTGATATTCCCTCACTGAAGAGGAAGGCAATGATAGTTCCATCAGTTTCAGCAGTCTTAGTGCTAGTGCAGTGTCAATGCCTATGCGCCCCATGGTTTTTCGTGCTGCCCCAATGAGGGCTAGCACCCACTCTTTAGCACCCTCAAAGTGTAAGGCTCCCCAGATCCCTGAGATTGTCTCTCCAGCTTTTGAGGTCGGGGTCTAGCTCTTACTCTGCTCGCCCCACCAAGACTCAGAGGAGGAATAAGAGCAGCATGATAAAGCAGTACCATACATGAATCACCAGAGAGATGGAGGCAACTACATGTTCAGTTGTGGAGGAGTTGCCCACTTTGGTTTCCCCGCTGGTTATAGCGAACCCATTCCATCCTCTCTCTGGGTCTGATAGAGAGGATGCTAGGAGGATCTCTACTTCACCTCCACTAGTGGTTCAGTTTTAGAAGCTAATTAGTTAGAGCAGGAGGTCATATGCTGGCCTCCGTTCAATTTGACTTAAGATCTGTTATCCCCCACAGCATGGGGAAGCATCTATGACATGAGAGGACCAAGGAGGCCCATACTATAGCTCATATCACTTTTTGAGAGAGGCAGAGGTTTGGTCTGTAGTCAGTGGCCTTTGGACTCATTGATTTTCCTGATCGGCGCGCTACCCGCATCGATCACACAGACACTATTTTGCATATCGGGACTACCCATCACAGGAGGAGGGCCCCTATTCTGAGAGAGTCGGTGGTGTCTCCATCACACCGCTATACCCCTCATCCACTATCGCTTATTCATGTTCCAGCATTTCCAATTCCGCCAAAGGCCATGAAGGCCACATCCGGGGAGAAGAGGACCCCATTGGTGATTCAGCTATGGCCAAGAGATCCTATTCCATCTACCGCCCTCTTGGTGCAGGTCGAGCTCTCACTTTCGACCTTCGTTGTGTGCGGAAGGAATGGCGACCCCGAAGCATAGTGGTCGTCCCTTCACCAACACCATTGCAGCAAGATCTAGAGATGGTTACAGTAGTTACAGAGGGATAAGGTGATAGCCCAGTTGTACCTATGATCACAAAACCTCCTAGGAGTGTCACCCCTTTTAGAGTCAGTGATAGTCATGAGTGTATTTCTTCCAGTGAGTACAGTCCTCGTAGAATTGATTCTCCAGTAGGAGGGGAGGTCCGGAGCCTCTCAGTATATGATAGTGATCACACCGATCAGTGAAATATGTTTATCCCTATCATATTGATCGTTCTTTAGATGATATAGTAGCCAACTATCTCATGAAAAAAAAATAGATCCTAGGATACGATTGGTTTGATGAGGAAAAGATTAGCTTTGATCCTAATGAAGATGATTTGTTGGGAGACTCAGTAGGCGTTTGCATGGAAGATACCAAGGGATCCCTCCTTAGAGAGCAGCAGGTTATGGAAGTTGTTGAGGTGCAGGAAGACATAGCCCACTAGACCCAACACCTCATAGAATAAATCAGGCAAAAAGATGAAAAGATAGATAGGATGGAGAAGAGGCTAGAAGATTTGTTAGCTGTTGTCTTAACATTGTAGAATCAAGCCCTGATAGTTCATCCTACAATAGCTGAGACTAGTTAGCCAGAGTTCATGCATGTCTTGGACCCAGCCAAGACTTTACCTCCCATAGAGCAAGGTAGCACCAGCATGTATATGAAGATTATAGATAGTACCTACATACAAGATGAAGACATCAAGTCCATGGTTGAGCAGCAAGTGAAGGAAGCGTTGGCTCAAGCTCGAGGAGGATCATCAATTCCAATTGGTAGACCTACCCAGAGGAATTTAATGCAATCCAATATCCCAAGGGTTTTGTGGCACCTTCCTTTGAGAGTTTTGATCACAGTGGAAACCCGAGGAATCACATCACGCATTTTAGAGCTAGTTATTTCAACGCTGGTGTTTATGATGCTTTACTCTTCTGTCACTTCATCAATAGCTTAGTGGGTATAACATTTGATTAGTACGCTGCACTTTCCAAAAATTCAGTGAAGATATTTGCTGAGTTGGAGCAACTCTTCATTAAGAGGTTTGCTGGAGCTCCGCAAAGGGTTACGATTGGTGATCTCGTTGTAGCACAACAACACCCAGGTGAGTCCCTTATCGACTATATTTCTATATGGCATAACCTGAGTATGAAATGTGAGCCATAGCTATCTGAATAGCATGCCATTGTAATTCTTTTAAAGAATATCCATGGCCCGGTCATCTTCATGCTTAAGGGCTTTACCATCAAAACTTTTGAGAAGTTAATCAACAAGGCGGCTAGTCTACAAAGAGAGGCAAACAATTGACTTTTTAATATTAGTTTCCCAAGTCAAAGCCACATAAGGTATATGAGAAGAAGCCGGGAACAGTGATAGCGGTAGATAAGGGGAAGCAACCAGCTAGAGATCAGTTTGAGAGACCACGACTTGAGCAGCCTCCACCCCCTCTACCACCACCAACCCAGCCTTACTGGCCTCCATAACATCCTCCATGGTCTACACCGCCTCCTCCTCAACTACATTATCAATAATAGCGGTACACATATCTGCCACCAGGTAGCTATGGTCCATCTACTCTTTTGGATAAACTCAATAATACTTATTCATTTAAGAGGGAGGTAATTAGGAAGATCTTTAAGAATCTCTTAAAGAAGCCTAATTTTTAGCTACCCGAACCTAGGAGACCGGAGGAAGTGGGCAAAATCCATGATCTCAACTTTTGCCCCTACCATCGTATGCTTGGTCATATTTTGGAAGATTGCTTCACATTTAAGGATTGAAACACGCCTTCAAGACGGTTATAGTCATCCAAGGAATACCTTATGGAACAACCATCTAGTTCCATTAGATAATCCTTGGGGATACTTGCGATCCTTCCAAAACCAAAGAAGGTTGGGATATCTCCTTATCTCATACCTCTAAGAAGATCCTAAATAAAATCAAGAAACTTTCCCTATGGGTGCTTGAGGCAGCTCAAACTTTCAACATCAAGGGAGGTTTGCAAGTTGTTTAGGACAACTTGGGGAAAGGGGGAGCTCAGCAGCAATAGCAACATGTGCTAGCATGGGATAGCCCAATAGCGTAGCCACCGACCAAGTCCAGCCTCCAGTCTATCGTTGTAGCTACCACATCAGCGAGCACCTCTTCTAAGAAGAAGAGATTGAATCCTCACTCCAAAAGTTAGGTCAACAAAAGGACCTTTAATAGGTGTGGTCTATTTGACAAGGCACCCCGCACATATTGACATTGACCGAGATGATCAACCACATCCAAAAGATTACAAAGGCTAAACGAAAACCATCCAAACCTAAACCCAAGAGGTAGATAGAATTGCGATCTTAGTGCAATGCAACTCTTCTTATGCCAAAGACATAAGAAAGCTTAGGGGATATGGGGACTTCATGTCAAAGACATGAAGAGAGGTCCGCCAGGGGATCACACACGTATGACATGTGAGGGGTTTATGCTAAGGGGATAAAAGAAGAAAATCTGTTGGGAATTGGGATTTGATTTGTGAAGGGGAGATCTACTAGGGATATAAGTTTGAATTTGGTTTGGTTTAGTTTAATTTGGAGGGTATATCCTCTAAGCTTGAATCTGCTGGGGAATCAAAACTGGGATTGATGGATATAATTTGTATGAATGTGGTACACATTTGCTGAGGTTATGAGTCTGAATCCACAGGGGATCAAGACCGGGTTTAATTTATTGTGGCTCCATAAGGGAGGTTGGTTTTGAATTTGATTTATTTGTTTGATTTGTATATATAATTTAGGTTCCATTGGGGAGAAGGGTGTGGTTTAATTTGATTTGAATTGAGGGCATATCTGCCGGGGATATGAGCTTGGTGGAATTTGATGAATTTAATTTATGTACCATGTCGCTGTGCGATGGACCCATTGAGAAGAAGCCACATGGGCTTTGACCTATCTTTGATTTATAAATCCAAAGGGATAGTCTACCGACTGTAGGGTAGAGCTAGCCAACATAGGGGTTGCCTTTAGGTGTGTAACGGTTGTGCTAAGAAAAAAAGCATAGTAGACTTACATCTTCCAAAGTGAGGAACAACCATTGGGGTGATCTATTGGATGTGCAATAAATCGAACCCGACCTAGGACAACTACTGAGTGAGTGTCACTGGAGACTTATGTCAACTCATGAGTAGCCAAAGTTAATTTTATCTTAATTTCATTTGATTTGATATGGTTTGTTTGCATTAGTTTAATTTAATTTAATTGATGGACCCTGTCGGTGTGCGATGGATCCACTAAGATGGGGCTATATCTGCATTGACTTATCTCAGATTTACAAATCCAAAGGGGTAGTCTACCAGCCATGGGGTCGAGCTAACTAACCTAAGGGTTGCTTTTTAGTGTGTGATGTCTGTGCAAGGAAGAGAGCGTAGAAGACTTACATCTTCCAAAGTGGGGAACAACCGCTGGGGTGATCTGTTAGATGCACAAAAAATCAAACCCTACCGAAGGCGACTGTTGAGTGAATGCCACCAGAGACTTACATCAACTCGAGAGTAGTCAGGCGATTCTTATAGGGAGTTTTGTTGACAATGCCCTAAAGATATGATGCTTGTTTGGGAAAAGGTATCGTTGGGGGTGTCCTCCTAATCCACAAGCAAAAATATATGTTATTTATATATTTGCATGGATCTTGTTGGTGTGCGAGGGACCACATTGAGAAGGGGTTATATTGGCCTTATTCTATCTCAGATTTATTGGGCCAAGGGAGGATCTGCATATCCTCAATATGGATTCTCCAACCAAAGGGGTGGTTACTAGGAAAGGGGAACTGTCCAATCCGGTAGTAACCCATGTAGTGCCTAGATGGGGTCGTAAAATACGTGATCCAAATAGAGTGCCCACAGGGGAGGTGCTGCTAGAGGAATTATCTTGATCCCTGAAGAAGAAAGCCTATATGGAGAACTCATGAAAAGCATAAGTTACATGCCAGGTGGTTATGAAGCTATTAGCATAGATAACACCAACCAACCTAAAGTGCCCATCGATGTCCGACGATCAATCTAAGAAGAAGGCATAGCAGACTAACATCTTAATAGACATAAATGATCATCAGGATAGCCTGTCGTCGGTGGGACAAATGCTATCCAACCTAAAGTGACTACTGTGGAGTCGAAAGTGAGGACTACGAAGTAGTGAGGAAAGTGGGGACTTACCTAAACTTCAAATATACTAACCCGCTTGTCAAAGGCTAGTCCATGAAGAATGCATAGCAGACTTATATCTTCTTAAATGAAGCCAACATGATGTAGCTTATAGATCACATAGTAAGGCTTACCGTGCTAACAAGGCTCTCATAGGTGTGCAATGGTCAAGTAAGGAAGAAAGCGTATCAAACTTACATCTTCTTGAACAAGGAACCACTGGGGTGACACACTAGAGTAATGATCACCGACCTATAGCGCCTATTGAGTGATATTGTTGGAGCATTATCTTAACTCAAAGGAGAGAAAAGATAGGTGTGTATGTTTGTATATAGGTTTGAGTGTCGATGAATGATAGGATGTTGCTCGTTTCTTACACCTATCATAAATGCATCATGGCAAATTCATAGATAGAAATGCTTTCAATTCGAAGAGATTGAATTTAAAATAAAATTTTCATTGATAATAATTATTTTAAAAATAGTTTTATGGAAAGTAGTTCTTTAGGTAGAGCCCATTGATCAGAAAAATCGAGCGCTCTCCTTTATGGTTTACAAGTTGATATGATCCTCCTTGGTAGGCTTTCTCTATGAAAAAAGGGCATTCCCGAGCCATCTTGTGACGAGCAACAATTGGTCTCCTTAAAACTAAACAAGCTCTCATACTTGAAAAGCTCTAGGATGGACCAACTTGTTGAGAGATTGAATCATTTTGGCTTTGTACAACTCGAGGTTTTGGCATGTTCATAAGCATTTCTCCTCCAAAACTTCGAGTTCTTCTAACCGTAGCTTGGCATTCTACTTCGTTGTGATCTTGCTACCCACAGCTATCCTTAGAGATGTGAGTTGGACTTCTAATGGTAGAACAACTTTGTACCCATACACTAAGGAGAAAGGAGTAGACTAAGTTGGAGTTTTGTAAGAGGTGCGATAAGCCCACAAGGCTTCAACTAATTGCTCATGCCACTGTCGTTTGTTATCATCGAGTGTCTTTTTTAGTATTTGAATGAGAACTTTGTTGAAAGCTTTTGATAAGCCATTTTCCCTTCTTTAGTAGATGGTAGAATATCTCCAATCTATGTTGTGTCATAATTGACCTCATTTTTAGAAGACTGTTTTTGTTAGTGCTTGTGTTCCTTGTCAGTCGCACAACACTTATTGGCCACCCTTTGTTGACCTCATTTAGAATGAGCTCTCAACCCCTCCATCTTAGGCATAGGATTTATCTTAGACTTTAAGAGTTCCTTAGTATTAAGACATATCTAGTGATTAGGTGGACACTCAACCTATCCTTTGAGACTTAGAAGAGTTAGCCATAAAAGTAGGTCATGCCTTAGGGGTGTTAGAAAAATTTTCCTACCCTTAGCTTGAACCAATCCTCGCTTTCCTTCATTCATGTCAAACTCCAAATCAATTCTATTTGATATTCTCCAAACTCAAATAAATTCCATGATTGAAACCCATGATCAAAATCTGTCAAAATTCCTAAGTCCAAATTTTCTGATGTCCTTAATCCTCTCTTAAGGACTTAACCAAAATCATGATCAAAAACAAATCAAATCTTTGAGATTTTCTCATGATCCATCTATATTCTCATTTATATTCACATATATAAATGAAATATAAATTCAAAGCAATCAAACTAAACTCAAAATCCCAACTAAATTCATGAAATTTTCCAAGTCTTTTAAATATTCCTTTTAATGGACTTAGCTTAAAATCATGATCAAATGAATTCAGATTTTCTCAAAACTCATTTATATTCTCATTTATATTCAAATATGTAAATGAAATATAAATATCAATCAATCAAATCAAATTCTCAAATTAAATTCCAACTAAATTCATGAAATTTTCCAAGTCTTTGAAATATCCCTTTTAATGGACTTAGCCTAAATCTTGATCAAACCATCTCAAAGTCATGAGATTTTCTCATAATTCATTTATATCCTCATTTGTATTCACATATATAAATTAAATATAAATAGAAGTCGATCAAACCAAATTCAAAAATTCAAACTTCAAACTCTAAAATTTTCCTAAGTCCCTTAAATCCTTCTTAATGGACTTAGCCTAAATCATGATTAAATCACTTTAAATCCTTGAAATTTTCTCATGATCAATTTATAATCTCATTTATATTCATATATATAAATAAAATATAAATTCAAACAATCAAAACCAATTCCAAAAATCAAACTCAAATCAACTCAAAATCCAACTAAGCCTTTCAAGTCAGAATCTTGAACTTAGCCAAATCAATTTCAAATCAAGCCAAACTGTTGATTTTCTTTCATGATTCAATCAAACCTACAATCATGAGTCCATATTTAAATACAAACTTCAATCGAACAATCAAAACCTAGTTCCAAAATCAAAACCAAAATCTTTTGATATTCTCCCTTTGAATATGAAATTACCAAATGGATCAAAACCCCTTTTGACTTCAAACCACTTATAAATTGATATATATTTCAATCATGAGATCATAAACAAGTTCAATCAACCTCAATTCAAGCTTTGATCAAGCCATTTGACCCACCTAGGCTCACTTGAATGAAAGTAACCTGAAGTACCCATATGAGTGAAATTCTAATCCTAACTAAATTGGATTGAACCAAACTCATCTATGCCTCTCATCATGATCAACAATTATCATGGGATGATTAATCAAATTGGGTCAAACAAGTCTCTAAGGTTGACCAAGTCAACACTTAGCCCAAAATGAAACCTAATATAGCCAAATTCCACCATAGGCCAAATTAATTAAAACCATTGATATAAGTTTACTCATGACTTATTTTTGAACTTGACCAAGCCAACATTTGAGCCTAACATAGCCCAATTGGCCACTTGACCCAAGTTCACCTAAAAAGTAAAAATGTGTCAAAACTTGATCTAAGCAAAATGGATTCAAACCAATGAGTCAAGTTCATTCCAAATCACTTGTTGAACTTGACCAAAGCCTCAATTGGGTAACTAACCTAACGACTTAGACCCAACATGACCTAAAGGGGTCATGTTGAGAAAAATTTGAACTTAACCAAAATTTATTGGAAATAAAGATACCAATCCACTCCATATGACTAACCTAACCTAATCCTATCATTGACCTACCTCAAATAGGTCAAATGGGTCAAATAGGTCAACTTGACCCATTTGACCTAAATGAATTATATGAGTCAAATTGAAATCTATATCAAAATGAACCAAACCAAAGCCACCAAAACATTTCAAATGGTCATATGAACTTGATCCAACCTTTGGCTTGACCCAATTTGACCAATTGGTCAACTTGACCCAAGTTGACCCATTTTAACCTAAATGGGTCAACATGAGCCAAACCTTATCAAATGAATTCCAAATCTCATGAAAATTGGCTAAACTAAGTTTCTCCATATATGCAATATATCCAAAATGAAAAATTAGTAAAATGACCATTCTACCCCTTATCCATAGAACAAATTTTGACCTAATCCATGGGTAATTTGGTCATACCCTCTTCATATCCACTTGATGCCTTCTTAATAGCTCAAGGGGACCTAATGAAGAGTGGTGCACCCAACCCAATGGGTTTGGGCCAGCCAAATTGGTCCCAAGACCAAACCCGACCCCATGGGTCAAAATGACTAATTTAAAATCCCTCTTCCACTCAAATTCAAGCACATGAGAGGTTGGCAATCCACTCCTTGGCTTAAACTGACCATGCACACACTCCTAATAGCCCAAACAACCCTCTCCATATGGATAATTGGATCAAAATGACAAAGGTAGCTTTGGCCATCCACTGCAGGGGAGATATACTCCCTAATTCAAATTCACACATCCTCATTATTGAGTGGAGAGTGTTAGGAGCCATCGAGAGTGATCCCAGCATCCTAGAGCTCTTCCATTTCATTGAATTGTGAAAATGGAGCCTCTAAAATGTCAACTTCTTCCACACCACAATCCACTCTTTTTGCAAGCACTCTGGTCAAGTCACCCAAGTTCTTCCCAAGCTCAGTGAGGAGTGCCAATTTGACTAAAGCCATAAGCAAGAGCAAGGGGAGTGGTCCATAGAGCATTCACTCAACCTCAAGAGCTCAAACTCTCAATAGAGCTTCATCTCAACCAGGCGAAGCTTCTCCAAGGGAATCAAGCACCGATGAACACCTCCAGTGAGGTATGCCATTTTTTGACCATTAAACTCAATGTGGTGTGGAGCTTTTTGAAAGAAATGTTAATGGCAATTTTACCGCATGATATGTGCGCCATGGTGGTTGCAAAATTTTATCCTACTCCAAGCTCAATAGAGCTCAGATCAAGGCTTGGATCATGGATGGTCTCCATTAATCCTCAGGGAAGAACAGAGATAATCCTGGCCATCCATCCGCACATTTTGGATGGGCGACCGAGATTAATCGCACGTTTTATAAATACTTTTATCCTTTAAAACCATGGGATGATCCCTGGTCATTCGATCTTGATCGAATGGCAAGTATCAAACCGCATTTCGCCATCACACCACCTTTTTGATGTGACATTTAGGTGATGAGTTCATGGTGAGATGCATGTAAAGCACGCTGATTGCCACCACCACATGTCACGCCGTGAGCTAAAGGATTAGTTAGGGATTTAATTAAATTCTAATTAATCTAGGGATCTTCTAAAATTTATATCTCCCTCAATAAAATTCAGAAAAATATCAAATAAATTTTTATGGAAAGATAATTCAACCTAGAATATTTTAAAATTAATTTGAATGGGTTTTGAATTATGATTTTCTTTGATTTTGGGTTTCATTGGAAAGCTCATTTTGTTAATTACTTTTTAATTAAACCTTTGATTAACCCCAAACTTCTTGGGTATATTTTAGGGGATGACTTCTGCCTCCCCTAATTTTTTTAGGATTTGTTGAAGGCTTAATTAGGGGAATTGCACATGGATTTCTTAAATACCCTCATAATATAATTAAGGCTAATTAAGGTGTGATTAGTGATTTTAATTCATTATTAGGGTTGATTAAGGTCGAATCTAGTAAGTAAGAGGTTTATGGAATAATTTTGTGGCATTTTCCCTAAGATATTCTTAAATACCCCCCTTTTCTTTCCTTAATCCTCTCTTAATTAAGGGTTAATTCACTAATTATTCCCTTATTCAAATTTCTAAAAATTCTAAAAACTTCCAAAACTTAATTAATCTACTTTAGGTAGATGCTTAGGTGTTTAATAACCTAATTCAATTAAGGAAATCAAAACCCAATTCATAGGTATGAAAGCGTGTTTTGAAATTACTTAAGCAAAACTCCTTAGCTTAATTAACCACTAATAATGAGCCAAATTGCATTAGGTGTTTTTCTTATTAAGTGCATTGCAAGTTTAAATTCCTTATGAGTTTTTATGTCATCTCATTGGCTCATAATTATTTGGTTAATTATTCTGAGGTGGTGTAGGTAAGGGTTAATTAAGTTACTTAATTCAGACCCTAACCTAATTAATACATAAAAATAAATCTAATCATCTAAAAATTAAACCAAAATATCAAACACATGTTGGAATGGGTAAGGAATAGCAAACTCAGCTCACATTTTCAAAATTAAATCTAACTTCAAACTAAACAAAGATCACATTGAATTCACTTTGATTTATTTTAAACTTTCTTATTCCATAAGAATGTCTTTGGGAATTAAGTGAAGTGAATGTGTTTACATGCTTTCATTTCTTTGAGCCTTTTCCCAACATGTTAAATTTGTATGCCATGTGATTTCATGCATCCTTATTTTTCAAATTCAAGTTTACAATGGAATTGTTTACTTTATGTCAAATTTTCATGTGTTGGCTAAAGTAGAAATATGAGTGGCTATTATCACTACTAAATCCAAATTATTTTCTAAACATATAAATAAAATATAAAATATGAAAGTATGCTACTTATATTCTAATTATAAGCTTGCATGTGAAGAATATATGGATGTGCTTAGTATAGGTTTCTCTTCTCATTTTTATTAGCATAGTTTTAAATAGGAGTTGGTAATTTGTATGGCTCATTTAAAAAGAACCTAACACTTTCCTAATTCCACATACTATTCATTCCAATGCTACCTCTTAAGGAGGGCTACCTATGCTTACACACATAAATTGCATAAACAAAAATAAATCAATTTATAGAACCTTTGCATTCTTCTTTTCCATTTCATTTCCTTTATACACATGTTTGTAATTATTGAAAGTGGTATATCTAGAAAACCCTGAAATTGTGAGGCTTTAAGTAGCCCTATGTAGGTCTTGTACCTTACATCTCTGGTTAATAATGGTGTTGTACTCACTTATGGCTTTCTTATTTTCATGTGTGTATGTGAAAAATTGGATAAAGAAACCCTTTTCTACTAAAGAAGATCATGCATCTTAATCTTCTAAATTTCCTTTAATGGATTACTTAGTATGCATCATAAAGTATGTTAAATATTCTCTTTTGTGTGTATAGATATTCTTAGGATTCATTCATATGCATGTTATACATGTTGGAAATGAAATGAAGTAGTGTGTGTTGTGTGAATTTGGTTCATTTTCTTTAATCTTAAAATGCCTTTCTTTTTGAATAGGTTTGTTTAGAGTTTATCTAAATTTAGGATTAATTAAAATCTTTAATCAAAATATTCACTAAACAAAACTAAAATGTGAATCTACTTTAGAAATTAGGTTAAGGAAAGGAGAAGTTCTCTTCTCTTATCTCTCTTATAACTTAGTAATTAATTGATTCACTATAATCAAAACATGAAATAAAATCAACCAAAAACAATTAAACAACTTAAATGAAATCCTCCTCTATGTTGAACATGCTTTTGCACTTAGAAAATTCTAACACGAAATCATAGCTAAGCATACCACACAAACCTTCAAAGCACACACATTAGCCTAAGTCACCACTTCTAGCTTTAAGTTAGGGTGGTGCATGGTTTGATGTTTGTTTTATTTTGTGATATATGTTTTAGACTAGATGTTAGGGTGTATGCTCATAGAATGAATGGTAGGATGCTCTTAGTCAAACTATTCTTTTCTGTAGGGGATTGTGCTTAAGGGGCGCTATCATAAATAAAAATATAAATGCGTTTGCTTGCAAGTGCTTACCCCTAAGCATAATCCATATGCTAGGTGGACTTATTCACCCATGTGTGGGGTGATAAGTCTAATATATATGCTTGGGATTCATGTGGTTTGTTGTAGCTAACCTTTGTTTTACAAGTGTTAGTTAGATTTCCACTTTTCCTTTTCATGTAAATTTGTGCAATTAGGATTTTGGAATGATTGTTATGGGGATTAGGATGAGCATTGGTCATAAGATCCTATTTGATGTACCATGTGAAGTCTTGTAGCATCCACCTTCCAACCATCCAAAAGAAGGAACCAAAAGAAAAAAGAAGAAAAGAAGACAAAAGAAGAAAAGAAGAAATGAAGCTTGAAGACCCCCATAACAATGAATTGCTTGCTTAATTTTAATTTAATTAATTTGTAATCCAGGTTGTATAAGGGTAGAACTCGACTACCCAATTTGATATTTTTGAATTTGTTCGGTGGTGCCTGACCACAATGACCTTTTATTCTTTTTACGATTAGCTTTATAAATTGATTGATGATTTATTTAGCTTTTACATTAAGTGGCATGCATTTCCTAGTTTCTTCCTTGCTTTATGTATGGACTGGATTTGGATTAATCTCTTTAGGAAAAAAAAATCTTTTACTAAACTTAACAACTAAAATTAAAAGTAAAGAACTCATAACCTCACCTAATGCTTAGGTTTAAAATCAAGATATAAGAATTAGCAACCCCTTTGCTGGATGAGCATTTCTTTTGTAATATCATGCACAATAGTATCTTATTTAACTCTTGATTGGAGGGTTCCACCTTAGCCAGAGAATCTTGGCTCGACCTTTGAGAGCCATGGTGGAAACAATCCACCTCTGTTCTTACTAATTTTGGCCAATAATTTGGTTTCTCATGCATTAGTGATATGATTCTTATTAGTTTGAGTCAAAATAATTGTCCAAAAATGAAAATAAAATGAAATTTGAATTACATTAGATTTAGGTCATCTGAAGCATGCTTTTTACATGATCTAGTTTCTTTAAGGAGTGAGTTTAAGGACTTAATCTCTTTCTAAATAAATAACATCCTAGCTATCTTGCATAAGCATAAAGACTTGCCTAGATGTATTTAAAATCAAAGGAGGAGTTAGTTGGTGGCCACCCCTAGTCCAAGTCCGTGGTTTATTCTCTAGAGGTAAACCAAATACCCATTTTCACCTTAAATTTAGGTTGTGCTTTCGGCCCTTGCCAAAGCTCCCTAGATTTGCTTCTTCTCTTTTGGACCATAAGCATAATTCCCCACCTCTTAGGCATTTACTTAATCTTGTGTTAATGAGTCATAAGTCCTAAAATTTTAATGATAGTGCAACTCAAATAAACTAAATCAATTTCAAAAATGTAAAGCCCAACTATAGGATAGTTTGAGATGCTCTCTAGGTTTCCTAGCATCGTGGGAATTTCCTACTTATCTCCTATTTTGGCTTCTATAATAACTCCATCTTTTGAGCAGTCCCATTTGATCTTTCAGAAATAAACTAATCGATTGATAGTCCCTTCCTATTGAAATCTTCAAAGACAATGATCATTTACCTTAATCGAGAGTTTTCCTAAGGGATCCCCATTCTTTAGGATATAATTAACTATGGGGGCTTGCCCCTGTAGGAACTTAACTAACCTAATTTAAAATAAACCGCTTTTACTTTTCATGTAGAAAAAATCTCGGTACATACCCATCATCCTGGGAGTCCTTATTTAGGTATTAAGTTCCATTAAAGGGTAGTGACTTTGTCTTCGAGATAGTACACTATTCTTGACGATGATCCCATCACTAATAAGCATATGCATCTTTATGGTGTCCAAAAAAGATGAATTTTTATAGTGTCTTGTCTTTCTTTTCTCACCATAGATTTGAAAGGAGACTCCATAATGGAAAATTTTTTAACCAACATATTTTTCTGGCGACTTTGCTGGGGAAGATTCCTCTCTCGATCTTTGTTAAATGATCAATGTCTTTGAGTATCGATAGTGGCTTTGTACTTTGGTATGAATCCGAGACTATCCTTCTTTCCGTTGGCACTTACCTTATTTCATCCTTAAGTTGAGCTAGCCAACATCTTTAGGTTTTAGGACACATTCTTTATTGTTCTTAAAACCCCCATTGGGTAAAAATGAAAAGATCTAAATAAAAAGAAAATAATTTAAAGACTTCCCCCTTATCATTCTTATGATAAGGAAAGGTTCATCCTAAAATAATAAAGATAAATTAAATCTTCCATAAAAATTTTGCTTTTCAAAAAGCGCCTCTTTCAAAAATGCACTTAATAAAATATTTTCCACAAAACTTTATCACCCTCATTTAACAATTTTCATAATTATTACATGTAAGGATTTTCAAAAATGAAACCAATAATATATTCCAAAAAGCACAAATGAATATCTTCTTTCAATTCACTTTGATGAAGATTTCATTTTCAAAACAAAATGAACACTCAACTTTTCCAAAAATCACAATTATAATCATAAAGTTTTCAAAAAGGACACTTGAATTTTTCTATTCAATACATTCACTCCTATTGAATAGAAATTTCATTTGTAAACAAAATTAAACTTTTTCAAAAAGCACATATGAATATCTTCATTAAATATACTTAAATTTATTAAGTGAAGTTTTCATTCCCAACTAAAAATAATATCATTTAGGAAATCCCACTTAAACATATCCCATATATGATTAAGTTGGAATTCCTCTCTTTAAACAAAAAAAATAATAATCACACTCAAAACAAAAATTTCACATTTTAAAATAAAATTGATGTCCATTCTACATACCTAAATTTTTTGAATGGAATCCATCTTTTCAAAAATTAAAACTTAAACAATTATATTTCAAAATTCTAAAAACTTTTTGGAGCTTCATTTAACATACTCAAATTTGCTAATTGAAGTCTCCAATTCCAAAATCCAAAATTTTCAAAACACATTTGGAACTTCATTTAGCACACTCAAATTTTCTAAGTGAAGTCTCCAAATCCAAAATTAAAAATTTTCAAACAATTTTTGGAACTTCATTTAGCATACTCAAATTTGCTAAGTGAAGTTTCCAAATTCCAAAAGCAAAATTTTCAAAACACATTTGGAACTTCATTTAGCATGCTCAAATTTGCTAAGTGAAGTCTCCAAATACAAAATCAAAAATTCTCAAATAATTTTTTGAAATTTATTTAGCATACTCAAATTTGTTAAGTGAAGTTTCCAAATTCCAAAATCAAAATTTTCAAACACATTTTTGGAACTTCATTTAGCATACTCAAATTTTCTAATTAAAGTCTCCAAATCCAAAATCCAAAATTTCAAAACACATTTGGAACTTCATTTTACATAATCAAATTTGCTAAGTGAAGTTTCCAAAATCTAAAATTAAAAATTTTTCCAAACACTTTCTTTGGAAACTTCATTTAACATAATCAAATTTGCTAAGTGAAATCTCCAAAGTCAAAACCAAAAATTTTCAAACACCTTGGGAACTTCGTTCCTTAGCATACCAAATTTGCTAAGGAGAAGTTTCCATTTTCAAAAGCAAAATACAATAATAATAATAAAAAATCTTGAACACATCATTTGGAATTTCATTTAGCATACTCAAATTTGCTAAGTGAAATTTCCATTTCATAAAACTAAGTGGGCCTTCATCCTTAGCATACCAAATTTGCTAAAGTAAAGTTTCTGCTTTCAAACATCCAAAATAAAAGTGAAACACCTTAGGATTTTCTTAGCATACTTAAATTTGCTAAGGATCTTATTTTCAAAAATCAAATAAAATACACTTGGATTCTCCACTTAGCATACCTAAATTTGCTAAATGAGAATTCCAAAAAAAAATAAATCAAAACAATAATTCAAAAAAAATAAATAAATCATTTTCAAACACTTCACTTCGCATACCTAAATTTGCTAAGTAAGTAAAATTCCAAAATCATGAAATAAAAACAAAATCAATTTGACCCTTACTCTACCATAGCCAAATTTGTTAAAAGAAAGGGTCCCCAAATCAAAAATTCAAATTCAAACAAGCATGAACCTATGGAAGCATCCTTCTCAAGATATTGGAATCCATATTTCAACATACCTAAATTTATTGAAGTTAGATTCATATTCAAAATTCCTCTTTCAATCAATCTTCTCAAATCCATTCGAACCCCACTTAACACTTCCAAGTTATTAGATGTGGGTTCAAATTTTCAATTCAAACTCAAAAATCTACAAAGATAGAAATCTGATATAAATT
Source organism: Cymbidium sinense (assembly GCA_021442155.1). NCBI lineage: Eukaryota > Viridiplantae > Streptophyta > Magnoliopsida > Asparagales > Orchidaceae > Cymbidium > Cymbidium sinense. The sequence goes on along the minus strand of CM038232.1, from coordinate 38,723,792 downwards.
CATTTCTTGCATTCTTATATCGATGCTCAATTTCAGCCTCTACAATTTTTGAAATGGGGTTCTAAATTTGTCTTTACCTTCCCCATGGTATGGATCTTCAATTCCCCAGATGGACCATACTCATTCAATTCACTTTGGTTGGGGATTTGAGGGAGCCAAGATTATTTGTGAGGGCTCTCCTCACTAACAGTGACCATGGGTGAGCAATCATGTGACATACCCTCTGATTCTGATGTCTCCTCCCTGAAGAGGAAAGCAGTGGAAGTCCCATAGGCTTCAGTTGTGTTAGTACCAACAGCACCTCAAGATGGAAGAAAATAAGTCATTGGTGAAGATCAGAAGCCTTTCCACAGGATGCTCCACCCTTAGATATGCTTGTGGAAGACCAGCCGAAGGTGGACTACAACGACATTTCTCATCTAAGAAAGTTATCATCTAAGCTAAGCATATATGATGCCCTTGTCTTATCCAAAGAGATGAGGGAATCACTAATCAAAGCTCTCCTTGATCCTAAAATATGCTTAGCTCACACCGCCATATGAGAGCACATTATGCAAAAGAAGCCCTGGATCACCTTCACATGAAGACCTTCTATAGGGGACTTACAATCCCCTATCATCACATGTTGAAAGTTCAGCTAGAGTTCTCATGGATTCGTGCTGAACATTATGAGTCTAGAGACCCTTGCCTATTTGAGGATCGACATCTCTACACTTTGAGGAGATTGGATGATGTTGAGATGATTCAATGAACAAGGTGAGCAGCCTTTAGGTTCTATAGTGTTACCTTTGGAGATAGGTGACTAGAAGACTGAAGCTAAGTTCTACATCATTAATCCAAACACTTTGTTCACTACTTTTCTTGTTACGCCTTGGATACATCAGAATTATATCATTCCATCATCCCTCTATCAGTTCATCAAGTTCAGAAAAGATGGAATTGAATACCATGTCAACAGAGATGAAAAGCCATTTTCAGTTAGAGAGGTTGATATTTATGAGGATGTGACCTACTATCTTCCTTAAAATACCCTTTCTCATGAACTTGAACAAAATTCAAATGCAAATACAAAAGCAAAAGAAAATGGAGCAAATGAAAAGATAAAAGAAAATGAAAAGAAAAATAAAAGTTCAAGTGAACAAGAAAGGGGAATTGAAGAAGAAATAGATCAACATATTACACTCCACCCACAGTTCATAGGATGGCTCAACCTTCACCAGGCAAAGGCAAAGGCAGAAACAGAGGTAGTTCCAGAGGTGGGAGACCCCCTAGTTGGCCATCAGCGAACAGAGGTTGTGTTCTGGTGCATAGGAGTACCCCTACTATTCATATATACTTGGAATCTAGCTTGGAGGATGAGTCTAATGTGATTAGTATACCAGCCAACCCCTCTCAACAGGTTCCATTGGAGGTGACTTTTGATCCAGACAGAGATGAAGACGAGGCCTCCAAGCAAAATAAAGTATTTGAATCTAGTTTATGTGAAATTATTAGGCAACAGTTGGGAACATTAGCTCTTACCTCACTTACATCTCAGAAAGTTGAAGGTTTGATAGTTAAGAAAGTCCCTAAATCTTCTAGTGACATGAAGAGAAGTTCTTTTTGGGTTCATCATCCTCAAGTCTTGAAGTTGATGTAGAACTTGAGGAGGATACTTTTAAAGAATTAACAGAATTACCTTTTGAATTTTATTCACCTTGTGTTCAAAAACTTATGTAGAAAGGTTTCATTTCTCACACATGGTCTAAGCACATGTCAGAGTACTTCGAGAAACTATGGAACAATACAAGTAGGGAAGCATAATCAAGAGCAGGACTAGGATTCAATGTAATGGGTCCAATCGATGATGAAGATTACTGCTTAGTTGTTGCCATTCATTTGGACTCTGATAGGTTCTTCTTACACAACACCAACTCTTATGAGAATGTGTGTTTAGAAACCTCAGATGATCTAGATGATCTCCAAGTCAAAGAGGTACCGCTAGAATTTGAAGAAAAAATTCATTCAATAATTGACAAGTTCAAAGAAATCAACCTCAGGATAGAAGAAAATCCACACCCGACCTACATCAGTTCATTGCTGAATGAAGAAGAATACAATGACTTAGTTAAGCTATTGACTGAGTTTAAAGATTGCTTCACATGGAGTTATACAGAAATGCCCAGATTATCTCCTGACATAGCAGTCCACAAGCTAACATTAGATCCTAACATTACCCCTATTAAGCAAGCTCCTAGATGCATGTGATTAGAAATTGAACAACAAGTCATTTCTAAAGTCAAGAAATTGATCGATGTTGGTTTCATCAATGAAGAAAAATATCCTACCTAGTTAGCTGTTGTCAGTAAGAAGAAGAATGGCCAAATTAGCATTTACATCAATTTTAGGGACTTAAATAAGGCATGTCCTAAGGATGAGTTTCCTCTTCCTATACTAGAATTAATGGTGGACATTGCCTCATCTCATGCTGTGTTCTCTTTCATTGATGGATCATCTGGCTATAACCAAATCAAGATGTCTCTTGAAGATGAAAGAAACATTGCTTATTGAACCCTGATCAGAATCTTCTATTATTGAGTCATGCCTTTCAGCCTTAAAATGTCGACGAGTTACATGACTGATCTTCAATGAACACATCTACCATTAGATTGAGTGCTACGTTGATGATCTAGTAGTCATGAGTAGAGTGAAGGAAGACCATCTCTTTGACTTGAGAGTAGTTTTTGAACGGTAAAGATAATATAATCTCAAAATGAATCCCCTGAAGTGTGCATTCGGAGTTACTTCAGGGAAATTCCTTGGATTTGTTATTTGATAATGGGGAATAGAAATAGAAAAGATTAGAGCAATCTTAGAAATGCCACCTCCTAAGAGTTTAAATTAACTCAGATCCTTTCAAGGATGGTTGGCATATCTAAGACGCTTTATCTCCATCCTATTGGGTAGATGCAAACCATTATCGACACTTGTCAAAAAGGATGCTAAGTTCAAGTGGGATAATAAGTGTCAACATGCTTTTGAAGACATCAAGTAGTACTTGGTCCCAGGCAGGTCACTCATCCTTTATACAACTGCATTAGATGACTCTTTTGGTGCTCTGTTGGCCCAAGCCAATGACAAAGGGAAGGTGAGCGCTCTCTACTACCTCAGCCGTCATCTGATTCCTACTGAAGCAAACTATCCTCCTATTGAAAAACATTGCCTAGCTCTGCTTTCTCATAAGGTGAACTTGATCTCACGAACAAATCCACTGTGGTATCTCATGACACGGCCAATGCTATCCGGATGTTTGGCTCATTGGTCCATGATTCTTTCATAGTTTGATATTGCATTCATACCCCTTCGTGTGATAAAAGGATAGGCACTAGCGTATTTCTTAGCAATACACCAACTTCCTGCTGATTCTTCGCTTAGTGATGATCTCCCTGATGAACAAATCATGAACTTAGGGAAGGCCGGCAATCGCCATTGGGAGATGTATTTTGACAGTGATGCTTCTTTTCTTAAAGGTGAAGCACCATGATCTATTCTCCCAGCAAAGGTAAGGGTAGGAATAGTTCTTCTAACTCCAAATCGTGATGCGATGAGATTCTCATACTATCTTTCCCACCCCTGCACCAACAACAAAGCTGAGTATGAGGCTTTGATTGCCGGTCTGGAGTTAGCCATCACTATCAGTTTTAAGAGCATCAACATATTTAGGGATTCTCAGTTGGTCATCAACCAGATTGCTGGGTCCTACTAGGTCCTCAAACCCAAGCTTCGTCATTACTATGAGTATGCCATGAAGCTGTTGGCCCAGATTCCCGAAGTCACCATCTACAAGGTTCCTCGAGTAGAGAATGCAGTAGGAGATGCTTTGGCCAAACTTGCTAAAGAATTATCATGTTCGGAGGATGAGTCCATTTCAATAAGGTTCCAAAATAGATAAGTCTTATCCATTATTGATTCTGAACTCATCAAGAGACTTTCTCTTGAAAGGGAGGTTATCGTTGCCAAAATGGACAAGGAGCTGGATTAGAGGCAACTATTCATAGATTACTTGAACACCAGCAAACTACCTCAAGAGAGGTCACAAGCCCATCAGGTGAAATAGATAGCTCTCTCATATGCACTCGTTGAAGGCACCTTGTACCTCCTATCCTTTGACCAAATGTGGTTACACTGTTTAGACAAACACGAAGCTCATGGCATTATAACTGAGGTACACTCAGGTCTATGCGGAGCACATCAATTTGGTCTAAAGATAAAGATGAAGACCAAGCAACATGGATACTAGGCCTTGATGATCTACACATGGATGTATAGAGATGCCATCGTGTGCATGGTGGTCCTCCACCAGCCACCCAACATTCTACACCCTACTTTGTCCATTTGAGTGTTGGGCTACCGACATTGTGGGGTCCAATCGATCCTCCTTCAAGGGCATCATTCATCTTAGCCATCGATTACTTTTCCAAGTGGGCAGAAACCATCCCACTCAAAGAGGTCACAGCTCAATGTGCTTTAGTTTTTTGGGAACCATATCGTATATAGGTTCGGTGTGTCTCAATGAATTATATCCTATAATGGTAATGCATTCAAAAGCACAAAGATCAACAGCTTTGCCAGAAGACATGGTATAGATTGGAGATACTGCACCATCTATTATCCTAGAGCAAATGTCTTAGTGAAGCAACAACAAACTCTCATCCAGATCAAGAAAATTTGATGATAAAATGAGTTGAACGAATTGAAGCTTTGTGGGGACTACCACACCACATACCAAACCTCAACTCAGTCTACCCCATTTTCCTTGGTATATGGGTTTGAAGCCGTTCTTCTTTTAGAAGTTCAACTCCCATCACTAAGGATAGCATTGGGTAATAAGATCACTACAGGACAGAATGAAAAGTTACGGTTAGAAGAGCTCAAAGGTTTGGAAGAGAGTCACGTACGGGCGTGCTAGAACCTCAGGTTGTATAAGGCAAAAATTATTCAAGCTCATAATAGGCTAGTCCACCCTAGGTGTTTTTGAGTAGGAGAACTTGTGTTAATCCTAAGGAGACCAATTGTTGCCTGCCAAAAGATGGGAGGTAAGTTTAAACCCACTTGAGAATGCCCCTATGTCATAGAGAAAACCTACCAAGGAGGATCTTATCAGCTTATTGATTGTAAAGGGGAACACCCGAAGCTTCTAATTAATGGGCTCTATCTAAGGAAATATTACCCATGAAATAAATAATATTTGAAAATAATCATTAATAAAAAGAATAAAAATATGATTCCATTCATCGAATCTTCTCTTCTTTCGAAGTGTTAGTTGCTTGCCTTACGAATCTGCCGTGTTGTGTCTAGGGTAGGTGTAAGAGTCCCCCAGTGACATCCTATCCCTCTTTTACAACACAAACACAATCTCTAGTTGCTTTTAGAATAAGTGTGAACGAACCCGTTAGGCATTCTATTTTGATTAGCATAACTGAGTTAGGTGTAAGAGTCCCCCAGTGACATCCTTTCTTAGTGGAATCATGTTTGCCATTCATGGCATCATTTCATTAAAGTCCCCGACATGTTTTTTGGTTAGGTGTAAGAGTCCCTCAGAGGCATCCTATTCCTTTTAACATGTGCATAAAAATAAACACAAATCTTTTGTCTTAGGCTACTTTGATGTGAGCAAGCTCATGGCACACCGCTTTTAGTGGGCTCATGCTATCTCCTTAGTATGTCACCCTAGTGGTCATTTATTGGAGGATGTGAGTCTCAAGCTTTCTTCCTAACTTGATCATTGCAAACCAATGAGCCTAGTATGGTAGTTCATTTCCATAAGAAGCTACCTCATGTTTACTTTGTTTAAGAAGATGTGAGTCCCCGTGCTTTCTTCTTGAATAAGTAATCATGTTCTAACTAGGTTGAGTATATTTGAGGTTTAGGGTAAGTCCCCTAGAGGCTCCTTTCATGTTAGCTACGTTTGAGTTGATATAAGTCTCTCAGAGGCATTCATTCAGTAGTCTCCCTAGGTTAAATAACACTTATCAAGCCGAAGATAGACTATCCCAGCAAGCAATTCTGCTATTGGAGGATGTGAGTCCTTGAGCTTTCTTCCTAGGATGATTATTGCAAACTGATGGGCACCTTAGGTTGGTTGATGTTTGCTATTCTAACAATGACTCACCCAGTGGGTACACCACTCTTGGCAGATATGAGTCCCCGAGGATTCTCCTTGAGTTGGACAGCGAATACCTATTGGATCTATGACTAGCCATGTCATTTTCTCCAGGGTGTTGGATTAAGCCCTTAGCGACCCCATCCCATGTGGACACTCTATTTGGATAAAAGTCCATGAACCATTTAGACACTACTGTTACTTTTGGATAGTTCCCCTTTCCTAGTAGTGGGAGAATTTGTTCAATGGATGCATAGATTCTCCCTTGGTTCAATAAATTTGAGATAGGGTCTAGGTTGATATAGGCTCCTTCTCAGTTTGATCCCTTACAAAATAATAGGGCCCATGATAAAGCAAATAAAATAAATTAATTTTCACTTGTAGATTAGGAATTCAAGCCCCCAAAGGGTCCCTTTTCCCAAGCAGACATCCTATCTTTAGAAGAATGTCGAACTCCATAGAATTGACACCAGTTGATAAACTCTCGGTACTCACTCCATCCGCCCCAGTCGTTTAATCTATTTTTGCACAAGTAGGTTACCCCGACAGTAATTCCAATTTGAAGGATATAAGATTATAACGCATTCTTTGTAGCATAATTATATCAAACTGACGGGTAGCCTTAGGTCGGGTTTGTTTTGTTGCCCAAAGCAATCAATCACCCCAGTGATCTTTTCTAGTGGAAGATGTGAGTCCCCGAACATTCTTCCCTTAAATTGATCATTGCAAACCAAAAGACACTTCTTTGGTTGGATAGTTTTCCCATTGACCGAGAAACTACTTCCTTTGGTTCAGTAAATCTGAGTTAGGTCTAGGCTTTTATAAGCTCCTCCTCAGTTTGATCCATCATAAACCAATAGAATCCATCAAAAAAATAAAAAAATCTAAAAAATGAAACTAGCCTTTGACTATCCTTGAGCTGATTTAAGTCCCCCAGCGGCATTCACTCAATAGTCAGGCTTAGGTCATATTCGACTTGTTGTCAAAAGCACCCGATCACCCCAGTGGTTCCTTGTTTCTAGAAGTTGTGAGTCACCATGCTTTCTTCTTAAGACTTGACCATTGTAAATCAAAAGGAATCCCTTTTGTTAGCTAATTCTACTATATGTTTAGTAGACTACCCCATTGGATTGGTAAACCTGAGTTAGGTCTTGGCCTCACTGGCTCTTACTCAGTGCAATCCATCACAAACCAATAGGGTCCATCTCAAAAATTCTAATCTAAAAATTGAAACAAATTCAACCCTCTTCCTTAATGAAACTCAAATAAATCAAATCTTTTTCTCTCCTCAGTCAGACTTATATCAAATCAAATCTCTCATCCCTTTGTGGATGACTTGAACCTGCTTCCCTAGTGGAAGGTTCACACTCTATCCCTTAGTGGATTCTTCCCTCTCTCTTATAAGTGAGCTGCAGACATTGCCTAGCTCTAGACTTTCTCTGCCTTGTTAGATAGTTATCTTAGTGCTTTTGATCCCATTGTTGATCTCAACACCAATCATTGTCACACTACACATTTTATTTTAGTTTGAGATTAAATTTGGATGGGAGTAGGTCATGCTTGGAGTGTGAAAAATTTGCCTACCCTTTGCTTGAACCATTCCTCGATTTCCTTCATTCAAGTAAAACTCCAAATCAATTCTATTTTATTTTCTCCAAACTCAAATCAATTCCATAATTAAAATCCATGATTGAAATCTATGATTGAAACCCTTGATCAAAATCCATCAAAATTCCTAAGTCCAAATTTTCCTAAGTCCTTAATCCTCTCTTAAGGACTCAACCAAAATCATGATCAAAACCAAATCAAATCTTTGAGATTTTCTCATGATCCATCTATATTCTCATTTATATATATATATAAAAAAATCAATCAAACTAAACTCAAAATCTAACTAAATTCATGAAATTTCAAGTCTTTAATATTCTTTTATTGGACTCAGCCTAAAATCATGATCAAATCAATTCAAACTACTGGGGTTTTCTCAAAAGTCATTTATATTCTCATTTATATTCACATATATAAATGAAATATAAATATCAATCAATCAAATCAAATCCTCAAATTAAATTCCAAAATTCAAAAATTTCTAACCTTTTAATATCCTTTAATGGACTTACCTAAATCTTGATCAAACCATCTCAAAGTTAATAGATTTTCTCATAATTCATTTATATCCTCATTTATATTCACATATATAAATGAAATATAAATATAAATCAATCAAACCAAATTCAAAAATTCAAACTTCAAACTCCAAAATTTTCCTAAGTCCCTTAAATCCTTCTAAATGGACTTAGCCTAAATCACGATTAAATCACTTCAAATCCTTGAAATTTTCTCATGCTCAATTTATATTCTCATTTATACTCACTTATATATATGAAATATAAATTCAAACAATCAAAACCTATTCCAAAAATCAAACTCAAATTAATTCAAAATCCAACCTAAGCCTTTCAAGTCAAATCTTGAATTTATCCAAATCAATTTCAAATCAAGCCAAACTGTTGATTTTCTTTCATGATTCAATCAAACCTACAATCATGAGTCCATATATAAATACATACCTAAATCAAACAATCAAAACCTAGTTCCAAAATCAAAACCAAAATCCTTTCATATTCTCCCTTTGAATATGAAATTGTCAAATGGATCAAAATCCATTTGACTTTAAACCGCTTGTAAATGGATTTATATTTCAATCATGAGCCTATAAACAAGTTCTTTCAACCTCAAATCAAGCTTTGACCAAACCATTTGACCCACTTAGGCTCACTTGACATAAAATGATCTAAAGTACCCTTATGAGCCAAATTCTAATCCTAAGTAAATTGGATTAAACCAACCTCATCTATGCCTCTCACCATGATCAACAATCATCATGGGATGATCAATCAATCAAATTGGGTTAAACCAAGTCAAACCTAAGGGTTGACCAAGTCAACACTTGGCCCAAAATGGAATTTAACATAGCCAAATTCCATCATAGGCCAAATTGATTGAAACCATTGATCTAAGTTCACTCATGTTTGAAACTTGTCCAATATTGAGCCTAACCTAGCCCAATTGGCCACTTGACCCAAGTTGACCCAACTTGACCTAAAGTCAAAATGTGTCAAAACTTGATCTAAGCAAATTGATTAAACCAATGGGTCAAGTTCATTCCAAATCACTTGTTTAACTTGACCAAAGTCAATTGGCCAACTAGACCTAACCTAGCCCAATTGACCTTAGACCCAACATGACCTAAAGGGGTCATCTTAACCAAATTTGAACTTAACAAAAATTGATTAAAAATGAAGATACCAATCCACTCCATATGACTAACCTAACCTAAACCTACCCTTGACCTACCTAATGAATCAAATAGGTCGGTCAACTTGACCCATTTGACCTAAATGAAGTCATATGAGCCAAATGAAAATCTATAGCAAAATGAACAAAACCAAAACCACCAAAACATTTCAAATGGTCATATGAACTTGACCCCACCCTTGGTTTGACCCAATTTGACCAATTGGTCAACTTGACTCAAGTTGACCCATTTTAACCTAAATGGGTCAACATGAGCCAAACCTTATCAAATGAATTACAAATCTCATGAAACTTGGCCAAACCTAGTTTCTCCACATACCCAATATATCCAAATTGAAAAGTTAGCAAAATAACCAGTCTACCTCTAGGCCATAGAACAAATTTTGACTCAATCCATGTGTAATTTGGTCATACCCTCTTCATATCCACTTGATGCCTTCCTAATAGCTCAAGGGGACCTAATGAAGAGTGGTGCACCCAACCCAATGGGTTTGGGTCAGCCCTATTGGTCCCAAGACCAAACCTAACCCCATGGGTCAAAATGGCTAATTTAAAATCCCTCTTCCACTCAAATTCAAGCACATGGGAGGTTGGCAATCCACTCCTTGGCTCAAACCGACCATGTGTACACTCCTAACAGTCCAAACAATCCTCTCCATATGGATAATTGGATCAAAATAAAGGTAGCTTCGACCGTCTAATTGCCAAAGGGGGAGATATACTCCCCCTAATTCAATTACATTCACACATCCTCATTGTCGATTGAGTAAGGGAGAGTGTTAGGAGCCATTAAAGAGTGATCCCTAGCCTCCTAGAGCTCTTGCCATTTCCTGATTTCTCAGTTTTTGAATAGTGAAAGTAGGGGAGGCTCACTGAATTGTCAACTTCTTTCACACTACAATCCACTGCAATTCATTTTGCAAGCACTCTGAGGTGACCAAGTCGAGCTCACCTAAGTTCTTTCCCAAGCTCTAAGAGCAATAAGAGTGCTAATTCAATCAAAGCCGCAAGCAAGAGTAAGGGGAGTTGGTCCATAGAGCCATCCACTCAACCTCATGAGCTCAAACTCTTAACAGAGCTTTGTCTCAACCAGACAAAGCTTCTCTAATGGAATTGAGTGCCAATGATCACCTCTAGCGAGGTATGCCATTTTTTGACCATTAAACTCAATGTGGTGTTGAGATTTTTGAAAGAAATGTTAATGACATAGGATTTGACTGTTAGATATGATCTAAGGTGTATGTTGATGGTGTGTTTAAAATTTTATCCAAATCAGAGCTTAATCGATGGATCTTTGGATCATATGGTCTTCAAATTGGGAAGGAAGATCTCGCCCATCCACATTTTGGATGGACGGCCGAGATTAACCACACATTTTATAGATCCTTTTATCCTTTAAAACTACGGGATGATCCCTCGCCATTCTATGATTGATCGAATGATGAGTATCAAATCGTGTTCCGCTATCACCCCGCCTTTATGATTTAATTTACATGATGGGTCATGAAATGCGTAAAGCGCTACCGCCAGCGCGTCGCCGTGAGCTGGGATTAGTTAGGGATTTAATTAAATTTAATTAATCTGGATCTTATAAAATTCATATCTCTCAATAAAATTAAAAATATGAAATAAAATTTATGGAAAGATAATTCAACTTAGAATATTTTAAAATTAATTTCAATGGGTTTTGAATTATGATTTTCTCTGATTTTGGATTTTATTAAAAATCTCATTTTGCTAATTACTTTTTAATTAAGCCTCTTTTTAACCTCAAACTTCTTGGGTATATTTTAGTGGATGACTTCTACTCCCTTATTTTTTTGGGATTTATTGAAGGCTAAATCAGGAGAATTGCACATGAATTTTTTAATTACCCTCCTTATATAATTAAGGCTAATTAAGGTGTGATTAATAGTTTTAATCCATGATCGAGTTGATTAAGGTCAGATCCATTAAGTAAGAGGTTTATAAAATAATTTTGGGGCATTTCCCCTAAGCTATTCCTAAAACCCCATTTTCTTTCCTTAATCCTCTCTTAATTAAGAGTTAATTCACTAACTATCCCTTTAATTAATTTTCTAAAAATTCTAAAAACTTCCAGAACTTAATTAATCTACTTTGGGTAGATGCTTAGGTGTTTAATAGCCTAAGTTCAATTAAGGAAATCAAAACCCAATTCATATGTATGAAAGGGTATTTTGAAATTACTTAAGCTAAACTCCTTAGCTTAATTAATCATTAATCATGAGCCAAATTGCATTAGGCCTTTTCTTATTAGGTGCATTGCAAGTTTAAATTTCTTGTGAGTTTTTTTATCATCTCATTGGCTCATAATTATTTGGTTAATTATTCTAAGGGGGTGTAGGTAAGGGTTAATTAAATTACTTAATTCATACCCTAACCTAATTAATACAAAAAAAATGAATCTAATCATATAAAAATTAAACCAAAATATCAAACACATGTGGAAATGGGTTAGAATAGCAACTCAACTCACCTTTTCAAAATTAAATCAAACTTCAAACTAAACAAAAATCACATTGAATTCACTTTGATTTATTTTAAACTTTCTTATTCCATAAGAATGTCTTTAGGATTTAAGTGAAGTGAATGTGTTTACATGCTTTCATTGCTTTGAGTCTTTCCCCAACATGTTAAATTTGTATGCCATGTGATTTTATGCATCCTTATTTTTCAAATTCAAGTTTAAAATGGAATTATTTACTTTATGTCAAATTTGCACGTGTTAGATAAAGTATAAATATGAGTGACTATTATCACTACTAAATCCAAATTATTTTCAAAACATATAAATCAAATATCAAATCTAAAAGTATGCTACTTATATTCTAATTATAAGCTTGCATGTGAAGAATATATAGATGTGCTTAGTATAGGTTTCTCTTCATTTATGTTAGCATAGTTGTGAATAGGAGTTGGTAATTTGTATGGTTCATTTGAAAAGAGCCTAACACTTACCTATTTTCACATCCTATTCATTCTTACAGTACCACTTAAGGAGGGTTACCTATGCTTACACGCATAAATTGCATAAACAAAAATGAATCAATTAATACAACTTTTGCATTCTTCCTTTCCATTTCATTTCTTTTATACACATATTTGTAATTAAGAAAAGTGGTATATTAGTCTAGACAACCCTGAGGTTATGAGGCTTTAAGTAGCCCTAAGTAGGTCTTATACCTTACACTTCTGGTTGATAATATCGCTGTACTCACTTATGCCTTTCTTATTTTCATTTGCGTATGTGAAAAATTGGATTAAGAAACCATTTTCAACTAAAGAAGATCATGCATCTTAATCTTATAAATTTCCTTAAATGGATTACTTATCATGCATCATAAAGTATGTTAAATATTCTCATTTGTGTGCATGGATATGCTTAGGATTCATTAATATGCATGTTATACATGTTGGGAAAGAAATGACATAATGTGTGTTATGTGAATTTGGTTCATCTTCTTTGACCTTAAAATACCTTTCTTTTTGAATAGGTTTTGTTTAGAGTTTATCTAAATTTAGGATTAATTAAAATATTTAATCAAAACATTTACTAAATAAAATTTAAATGTGAATCTACTTTAGAAATTACTTAGGTTAGGGAATGAAAAAGAATTTATCCCTCTCTTTATAGCTTAGTAATTAATTGTGGAATTCACTTTAACATAATCAAAATATGAAAAAAATTGGCCCAAAATAATTAAACAACTTAAATGAAACCCTACTCTAAGTTGAACATGCTTTCACACTTAAAAAAATTCTAACTTAAAATCAGAGCTAAGCATATCACACAAACCTTTAAAGTACACAAATTAGCCTAAGTCACCACTTCTAGCTTTAGGTTAGGGCGGTGCATGGTTTGATGTTTATTTTGTTTAATGATATATGTTTTATACTGGATGTTATGGTGTATACTCGTAGAATGAATGGTAGGACGCTCTTAGTCTAACTATTATTTTCTGCAGAGGATTGTGCTTAAGGAGTGCTATCATAAATAAAAATATAAATGTGTTTTCTTAAAAGTGCTTTGTACCTTTAAGCATAATCCGTAGGCTAGGTGGACTTAGTCACCCATGTGTGGGGTGATAAATCCAATATACATGCTTGGGATTTGAGTGGTTTTTTTAAGCTAACTTTTATTTTACAAGTGTTAGTTAGATTTCCACTTTTCCTTTTCATGTAAATTTGTACAATTAGGATTTTGGAATGATTGATATGGGGATTAGGATGAGTATTGGTCATAATATTCCATCTTATGTACCATGTGAAGCCTTGGAGTATCCACCTTCCAACCATCCAAAAGAAGGAACCAAAAGAAGAAAGAAGAAAAGATGAAATGAAGCTTGAAGACCCCCATAACAATGAATTCCTTGCTTAATTGTAATTTAATTCATTTGTAATCCGAGTTGTTTAAGAGTAGAGCTTGACTACCTAATTTGACATTTTCAAGTTCGTGCAGTGGTGTCTGACCATAATAACCTTTTATTCTTTTTATGATTAGTTTTATAAATTGATTGATGATTTGTTTAGCTTTTGTATTAAGTGGCATGATTTTCATAGTTTCTTCCTTTCTTTATGTATGGCCTAGATGTGGATTAGGCTCTTTAAGGAAAAATAAATTTTTTACTAAACTTAACAACTCAAATTAAAAATAAAGAACTCTTAACCTCACCTAAAGCTTAGGTTTAAAATCAAGATAAAAGAATTAGCAATCCCTTAGCTGGATGAGCATTTCTTTTATAATATCATGCACAAAAGTATCTTATTTCACTCTTGATTTGAGGGCTTCCACCTTTGCCAGAGAATCTTGGCTTGACCTTTGAGAGCCATAGTGGAAACACACCTCCTCTCTTCTCACTGATTTTGGCCAATAACTTGATTTCTCATGCATTAGTCACATGAATCCTATTAGCCTGAGACAAAATAATTGTTCAAAAATGACAATAAAATGAAATTTGAATTACATTAGATTTAGGTCATTCGAAGCATTCCTTTTACATGATCTTATCTTTTTAGGGAGTGAGTTTAAGGAATTAGTCTCTTTCTAAATAAATAATAGCCTAGTTATCTTTGATAAGCATAAAGACTTGCCTACATGTATTTAAAATCGTAGGAGGAGTTAGTTGACATCCACCCCAAGGCAGTTGTAAGTCCAAGCTTTCGGGTGATTTGTCTTCTCTTATGGAGGTAAACCAAATATGCATTTTTTCCTTAAATTTAGGTTATGCTTTTGGCCCTCACCAAAGCTCCTTTGATTTAGGTTCTGAGGTTGCTTCTCCCCTTTGTGGGCCATAAGCTTAATCCTTCACCTCTTAGGCATTTCCATAATCTTGTGTTAAGGAATCATAAGTCCTAAATTTCTAATAAAAATGTAACTCAAATAAACTAATTTAATTTCAAAAATGTAAAACCTAACTATAGGATAGTTTGAGATGATTGCTAGGTTTTCTAGCCTCGTGACCATCTCCTACTTATCTCCCATTTTGGCTACGATAATAACTCCCTCTTTTGATCAATCCCATTTGATCTTTCAAAAAAAACTTATCAGTTGATAGTCCCTTCCTATTGAAATCTTCAAATACAATGATCATTTAGCTTAATCGAGAGTTTTCCTAAGGAATTCCCATTCATTAGGATATAATTAACTATGGGGGCTTGCCTCTGTAGGGAACTTAATTAACCCGATTTAAAATAAACCCTACTTTACTTTTTCATATAAAGTAAGAGAAGAATCTCTGGTACATATGCAGACCCATCATCTTTAGGAGTCCTTATTGAGGTAATTAGGTCCATTAAAGGGTAGTGACTTACGTCTTCGAGATAGTACACTATTCACATGACATTCCCCGATGAATAAGCACATCTGCAGATTTGCATGACATCCTAAAAAGATGAATTTCTATAGTGTCTTGTATTTCTTTTCTCACCACAGATTTGAAAGGTGACTCCATAATAGAAATTTTTCTAACCAATAGTCTTCGGGCAAAGTTATTGGTTTTGGTACTCTTGAATGCAGTACCATTATCAGATATAATTCAGCAAATCACCCTGAACCTATATAGGATGTGGTTCCTAAAAATTGGAGTACATGTTGAGCTGTAACCACTCTAAGTGGGATTGCCTCTGCCCATTTGGAAAAGAATCGATGACCCTTGGAAGAAGGAGGATCAATTGGACCCATTATGTTAGTACCCCAACACTCGAATTTCCATGAGGCTAATGTTGGGTGTGGAATGTTGGGTGGTTGATGTAGGACCACTCCATGTACCTGACATTGATAACATTGTCTAACCACATCCATGCAATCTATGATCATCGATGACTAGTAGTGTCCTAGTCTCTTGATCTTGGCTTTCATCTTCGGACCAGATCGATGAGCTCTACATAATCCCGAGTGCATCTCGGTCATAATCTTATGGGCTTTGTGTTTATCAAAATAATGTAACCACATATGATTGAAGGATTATTGGTATAAGACACCATCCACGAGGGCATAAATAAGCACTGTTTGCTTCATTTGATGAGCTTGTGACTTCTCTTGAGGTAGTTTACCTTTATTTTGGTAATCTATGAATTATTTCCTCCAATCTAACTCCTTATCTTTCTTGGCAACAACAACCTCCCCTTCATGAGAGTTCTTTTTGATGAGTTCAATATCAATAAGGGGTATAATTTGTCTATTTTGGACCTTTATTGATATTGAATCATCTTCCGGGCATGCGAACTCCTTGACAAGCTTGGCTAAAGCATCTGTTATGATATTTTCTCCATGAGGGATCTTGTAAATGGTAACCTATATGATTTGGGCTAACAACTCCATGGTGTACTTATGGTAGTGATAGACTTTGGGCTTTAGATCCTTATAGGACCCAACGATTTGGTTGATGACTAATTGAGAATCCCCAAAGATGTTTATATTCTGGATGCTTAGTATAATAGCTAACTCCATACTGGTAATCAGAGCCTCATATTCAGCTTCGTTATGGTTGCAAGGGTTGGACAGATAGTATGAAAATCTCATCACATCAGGGTTCAGAGTTAAGAGAACTATTTCCACCCATGTCTTTCTTGGAAGAGTTGATTGTGGTTCTTTTCCCTTTTGAAAGGAAGCTGCACCATTAAGGTACATCTCCCAATGATGAAGCTAGTATCGCCTAAGTTCATGATTTGTTCATCGGAGAGGTCTTCACTAAGCAAAGAATAAGTAGAAAGTGGGTGTGATGCTAAGAAGTTCGCAAGTGCTTGTCCTTTCACCACACGGAGGGGTACAAAAGTATTATCAAATTATGATAGAATCATGGACCAACGTGCCAACCGTCTGGATCGCATCATCCGTGTCATGAGATATTATAGTGGATTGATCCTAGAGATGAAGTTCACCTTATGAGAAGTCATGTAATTCCATAACTTTTGGGATACAAAGATTAAAGCTAGGTAATACTTCTCAATGGGTGGATAATTTGCCTCATCAAGGATTAGATGACGGTTGAGGTAGTAAATCACGTTTTCCTTCCCTTCACCTTGGGCTTGGGCCAACAAAGTGCCAAGGGAGTCATCTAATGCAGTATTATAGAGTATCAAGGGCTTGCCCGGAATAGGGGCTGCTAGAATTGGAATGATCTGAGTTGAGTTAATCTTTTAAGGGGGTGGCATTTCTAATATCACATTGATCTTCTTTAGATCAATTTTTATTCCCTGGTGTCGAACAATAAACCTAAGAAATTTTTTTGAAGCTACTCTGAATGCATACTTAAGGGGGCACATTTTGAGGTTAAATTATCTTAACCATTTAAAAACTACTCTCAAGTCAAAGAGATGGTCTTCCTTCTATTTACTTTTAACTACGAGATCATCGATATAGCACTTACTTGATGATTAATGAGTTCGTCAAAGATTTGAGCATGGTCCGTTGGTATGTAGCACCAGCATTTTTTGGGCCGAAAGGCATGACCTTATAGCATAAGATTCTGATCGAGGTTCTAAAAGTAGTGTTTCTTTCATTTTCGGGGGCCATCTTTATTTGATTATATCCATATGAGCCATCCATGAAAGAGAAGACTGCATGAGATAAGACAATGTTCACCATCAGCTCTAGTATCGATAGTGGAAATTTATCTTTTGAATATGCCTTATTTAGATCCCTAAAATCGATGCATATGTGAATTTGACCATTTTCTTCTTAATTAGGATGATGCTGGCCAACCAGATAGGATATTTCTCCTCCCAGATAAAACTAGCATCGATCAATTTCTTGACTTTAGAAATGACCTATTGTTTAATGTCTAATTGTATGCATCTAGGAGCTTGCTTGATAGGGTTAGCACTAGGCTCTATTGCTAGTTTGTGGACTGGTATGTAATGAGCCAATTCAAGCATCTCTTCATAACTCCATGCAAAGCAATCCTTAAATTTAATGAGTAGCCTAACTAAGTCATTGATTTCAATTTGATTCAATAAAGAACTGATGTATGTTGGTCGTGGATTTTCTTCAGTCCCTAGGTTGACTTCTTTGAGCTCATCGATGGTTGACTTTATCTCTTCTTCAAACTATGGAGGTGTATGTTTGACTTGGAAATCATCTAGATCATCTGAAGTTTCTAAGCACACCTCCTCAAATGAGTTGATGTGGTTTGAAAAGAACTTATCAGATTTTAAATGATTGGTAATGACTAAGAAGTAATCGTCATCATCAACTGGACCCACTGTATTGAATTATAGTCCTTATCTTGATTGAGAGCTCTTGCATTTGTTGTTCCATATTCTTTCAAAATAGTATGAACTATGTTTGGACCAAGTATGTGGGATTAACCCTTTCTTTGCTAAATTTAGAATACAAGGTGAGTATCAATCAAAAGGTAGTTCTATTAAATATTTATATGAATCATCCTCAAGTTCTACATCAACTTCTTGACTTGATGATGATGCTTCCAAAAAAAGCCTTTGAGTCTTCACATTTATAAATGGCCTAGGGGCTTCCTTAACTACCAAACCCTCAAAGTTTTGAGAGAAAAGTGGGGTTAGAGCTAAGGTTCCCAACTGATGCCTGACTATTTCACACAAAGACTAGAATACACTTATGCTTTGCTTTGGAGCCCAATCTTCATCATTGTCTGGATCAAGTGTCAACTCTAAGGGGATCTGCTGCTGAGAAGAGCCAGCTGGTGTGCTAACCATATAAGACTCATCCTCTGAACTAGATTCTAAGCCTATATGAATAGCAGGTGTACTCCTAGTAGCTAGGACATATCTCCTATTGAGTGGCCAATAGAGAGGTCTTCCACCCCCGGGACTATCTCTGGACTGGGCTCTTCGGTCGGGTCATCCTACTCATATGTTTGAATGGAGTAACAAACTGTGGGTGTAATCTAATCTCAGGCTCTACATCCTCCCCTGAGTCTATTTCTCGCTCCCTTTTATTTTTCTTTTCCTTTTTTTTTAAATTTTTCTTATTCTTTTTGTCCCACATGGGGATTTTGACTAAGTTCATGAGATTATACTTTTTGATTTTGGTGGAGGTAGTAGGTTGCATCTTCATATATCATGACCTCATGAACTATAAATAGTTTGAGATCTCCTTTGACACAGTATTCAATCTCACACCTCATAAACTTTATGCACTGATGTAGAGAGGATGAGACTGTGTTGTTCTTATGTATTCACGATATCCCAAGTGAAGCATTGAAAGATATATTCTAGTCTATAATGTAAAACTTGGCTTCAGTCTTCTAATCATCTATCTCCAATGACAACATGATGGAACCTAAGGCCCTTTTGCCTTGTTCATTGAATTCTCTCAACATCATCCCCTCCTTTTGAAGTTTAGAGATGTCGATCCTCAAGTAGGCAAGAATTCTTAGACTCATAATATTGATTAATTCACTAGGGTCAACCAGAACTCTGGATAGCCTGTATCTGCTAACATCCACCTTAATGTAAAGAGGATGGTTATGTTCGATCGTCCCTAGAAGTAAGTCTTCATCACTGAATGTGACTCTTAAGGTGTCTTTCCATTGGTGTGCCTTATCTCTAGTAGCAGCCAACTGAGCTAATCATATCTCTAGATTAAGCAAGGCTTTTATTAGAGATTCCCACATCTCTTTGGATAAGACAATGGCATCGTATATGCTTATCTTAGTTGGCTACTTTCTAAGATGAGCTAGGATGTTATAATCAACTCTAGGTTGGTCCTCCACAAGCATATCAATAAGTGGAGCATCCTGTGGAGGGGCTATCTGATCACTGAAACTAATGACACATTTACCCTTATTCTGAGGTGCTACCTTAGGAGGCAGAACTTTTTCAATATGTAGGTTGACTTCAGTGACTTCTTGAAATAATAAGCTAGCAGGAGTTCTACCTTCTCATTGGGTATACCAATAACTTCTCCTATAGGATCCTCAGAGTCTATTTACTCAAAGTCAATCTCAAGAGATGAACCTGATTAATTTTGAGAAGGAAAGTCCAATTCTGAATCAGAAAGGAAAGGATCAGAACTACTAGAGCTATTATTATCTAGACTCAGAGAGCTTTCTATAGGAATAAAATCAAGAGCATCAGAAGTAGACAAGATATAAGTAGAATCAACCTTCTTCATTGATTTCTTTTTGGGTGGAGGTACATGGTAGAAATCAAGTAAAGTAAGCGGTGTAAGGGATTTAATCCCGTTATCCGCAGATCGAATGCTCCTGCTAGTAGAAGAGGAGATAATAGAGGAAGTGGTAGCTGCAACGGTGGAGGGAGTGCTAGAATCAGATGGTGGTTGTGTTACTGGACTATCCCGGGAAAGTGTGCTAAGCTGTTGCTGCTATTAGGCTGTCACCCTCCTTGAGTTATCCTTTGCAACTAGCAAACCTTCCTTGGTATTGGAGGTTTGAGCTACTTCAGGAACCTACAAGGAAAGCTTCTTGATATTAAAAATGATCTTTTTAGAGGTACGAGATAAGGAGATATCCCAACCTTCTTCGTTCTTAAGAGAATCACAAGTATGCTTAAGAATTACTCTAACAAAATTGGATGATTATTCTAATATGCATCTTTAGGGATAACTATGTCTCCTGACTTGTATTTATGCTCAAGCTAGTCCTTAAAAGTGATATAATCCTCTAAGATATAGCCTAATATACGGTGGAAGGGCAATAGCTAGGATCATCATTCTTGCCCACTTCATCCAGCCTCTTAGGCTCTAGTAACTGAAAGTCAGGTTTCTTCAAGAGGTTCTTGAAGATTTCCCTAACTACCTTCCTCTTGAATGAGTATGGCTTATTAAATCTATCAGCAATAGTAGGTGGAAAGTAATTACCTAGTGATGGATATGAATACCACTGCTGGGTAGGTTGCTGTGGCGGCGCCAGTAGCCATTGTGGCAGCTGTAACGGCCGATATGATGGCTGAGGTGGTGGAAGAAGAGGTGGCAAAGGAGGTTGCTAAGCTCATGGTTACTCATTCTGAACTCTAGTTGGCTATTTCACTCTGTCCACTAATACAACTATCCCTGGCTTCTTCTCAAACACCTTATGTGGCTTGAGATTAAATGATTGGTTGGGAAATGACAACTGTTTGGCTTCCTCTTGTAGGCTAGCTGCTTTATTGATTAGCTTCTTAAATATCTTGATAGTGAAACCCTTAAGCATGAAGACGATCGAGCCATGAATATTCCTAAGAAGAATTTCAATGACATACTATTCAGACAGCTATGGTTCATATTTCATACTCAGGTTGCGCCATCTAATGTATGCAACCTCTTCATCTATTTCTCTACAATGAGGTTGCATACATTAGCCCTCTGCTGAGCTCCAACAAACCTCTTGATGAAGAGGTATCCAACTCAACAAAAGTCTTCACCGAATCATTATGCAGTTCACCATACTAATCAAATGCAACCCCTACTAAGCTGCTGATAAAAAGTCTAAATACGAGTGAGTCATTGCCACCAAAGATTGTAGTATGCTTTAAAATGTAATGTTTTATAGCAATACGTAACTGAACGAAGTACAACAGAAGGATGGTGGCACAAAACTCTTGGGTATTGAACTACATTGAATTCCTCTGGGTATGGTCAACCCTTTGGAATGGATGAGCTCCCTCTAGCTTGTGCCAATGCCTCCTTCACCTTCTGTTCGACCAACCATATACTTGATATCCTTCTCATGCATGTAGGTGCTATCTATGACCTTCTTATGCAAATTACCAACAACATCATCTACAAGAGTGCACCTAGGATCATCTAAGGTATGTACCAACTCTTGCTGGTTGACTACCGTAAGCGAAGGCTAGGATACTAGGGTTGGGTTCTACAATGCTAAGACCACTGCTATCAACTCCTCTACCCTCTTCTCTATCATGTATATCTGATCATTCTTCTGCTTGAGCTAGTGGAGGAGGTGCTGGGTCGAGTGAGAAGTGTCACCTTCGTTGACCATAACACCTTCCTGGCTGTGCTGATCTTGCTGTAGGGATCTTTGAGTATCAATCTTGTGGACTTCAGCTATGTCATCCAACATGTCATCCTTATCAAGATCAAAGTTGACTATGCCCTCCTTCAAATTTGAGTGATCACTGCCAACAATCTGCTTGACTATAGTACGGTAGTCCTCTATGATGTCTTCTAGGGAACAGTCATCTACCCTACTATGGGTGAAAAAATTAATTTTATTTGGGCATTCACCATCATCAATCAATATCCTCCCTTCTTCCTCCTCAAATTCTTTCCTTTTCTATCTTCATCCTTCTCAAAAAGAAAGATAAAGACAAAAAAGAAAATAAAGGAAAGGGGAGAGAAAAAATTCAATATGATGATGATTGCTTCTTTCTTTAGATGGACACCACATAGAATCATAAGTGTACTTATTAGGGTGATTAGGTATGACATCAAGGGAAAGGTGTACTATTTCGAAAGATAGAATTCACCACCCTATAATGGATCTAATCACCTAAATAAGGACTTTTAAGGACTTATAGGTCTGAGGGATGATGTACCAGAGATTCTTCCCCTACTTTACCTGAAAAAGTAAAGCAAAGTTTATTTTAAATCAGGTTCGTTAAGTTTCCTATAGGGGCAAGCCCCCATAGTTAATTACATCCTAAGGAATGAGGATTCCTTAGGAAAACTCTTGATTAAGGCAAATGATCATTATTTCTAAAGATTTTAATAGGTAGGACTATCAATCAATTGGTTTATTTTGGAAATCAAATGGGATTGATCAAGAGAGGGAGTTCTATCAAGCCAATGAAAGATAAGTGGGATGATTAAGATACTAGGAAGCCTAGTAAGCATCCCAAACTATCCTATGGTTGGGCTTTACATTTTTGAAATTGATTTAATTTGTTTGGGTTGATGTTTCATTAGAAATTTAGGGCTTATAATTCCATAATACAAGGTCTTAGAAATGCCTAAGAGGTGATGATTTATACTTATGACCTATATAAGGGAGAAGCAATCTTAGAACCTAAATCTAGGGAGCTTTGGCGAGTGCCAAAAGCATGACCTAAATTTAAGGTGAAAAATGAGTATTTGGTTTGCCTCCACAAGAGTGGAAAAACCACCCGACTGCTTAAACTTATAACTGCCTGGGGGTGGCTGCCAACTAACTCCTCCTATGATTTTAAGTTCATGTAGGCAAGTCATGCAAGATAGCTAGGCTATTATTTATTTAGAAAGAGACTAAGTCCTTAAACTAACTCTCTAAAAAGACAAGATCATGTAAGGATATGCTTCAAATGACCTAAATCTAATGCAATTCAAATTTCATTTTATTTTTATTTTTGGACAATCATTTTGACTCAAGCCGATAGAATTCATATGCCTAATGCATGAAGAATAGGATTATTAGCCAAAATCAGTGAGAAGGAAGGAGGTGTGTTTCCACCATGGCTCTCAAAGGTCAAGCCAAGTTTCTCTAGAAAAGGTGGAAGCCCTCCAATCAAGAGTGAAAATAATATGCATTTATGCATGATATTATAAAAGAAATATTCATCCAGCTAAGGGGTTGCTAATTCTTTTATCTTAATTTTAAACCTTTAGTGAGGTTATGAGTTCTTTTTTAATTTTGAATTGTTAAATTTGGTAAAAGATTTATTTTTCCTAAGAGCCTAATCCATCCATCATACATAAAGCAAGGAATAAACTAGGAAAAGGATGCCACTTAATGCACAAGCTAAATAAATCATCAATCAATTTATAAAGCTAATCACAAAAGAATAAGAGGCCATTGTGGTCGGACACCACCGTACAAACCTAAAAACAAATTTGGTAGCCAAGCTCTGCCCTTGTACAACCTGGATTACAAATGAATTAAATTACAATTAAGCAAGGAAATTCATGTTATGAGGGTCTTCAAGCTTCATTTCTTCATTCTTCTTTTCTTCTTTTTCTTCTTCTTCTCTTTCTTATTTCTTCTTTCTTTTGATGGTTGGAAGGTGGTTGCTAAAGGCTTCACATGGTACATAAGATGAGATCTTATGACCAATGCTCATCCAAATCCGCATAACAATCATTCCAAAATCCTAATTGCAAAAATTACATGAAAAGGGAAAATAGAAATCTAATTAACACCTGCCAAATAGAGATTAGCTAAAACAAACCATACATTCCCAAGCATGTATATTAGACTTAACACCCTACACATGAGTGACTAAGTCCACCTAGCCTATTAGATTATGCTTAGGAGTATAAACACTTGCACAACGAAAGCAATTATATTTTTATTTATGACAGCTCCCCTTAAGCACAATCCTCTGCAGAAAATAATGGTTAGACTAAACCGTTCTACCATTCATTCCATAATCATACACAATAACATCTAGACTAAAACATGTATCACAGAACAAAATTAAACACCAAACCATGCACCTAACCTAGATCTAGAAGTGGTGACTTAGCTTAATGTGTGTGCTTTAAAAGGTTTGTGTGATATGCTTAGCTATGGCTTTAAGTAAGAATTTTCTAAGTGTGAAGGATCTTCAACTTAAAGGAGGGTTTCATTTAAGTGGTTTAGTTATTTTGGGTTGATTTTAATTTGTATTTGGATTTGGTTTAAGTGAATCCTACAATTAATTATTAAGTGTTATAAAG
This sequence comes from Cymbidium sinense, assembly GCA_021442155.1. Classification (NCBI taxonomy): domain Eukaryota; kingdom Viridiplantae; phylum Streptophyta; class Magnoliopsida; order Asparagales; family Orchidaceae; genus Cymbidium; species Cymbidium sinense. Next base: position 38,699,241 of record CM038232.1, on the reverse strand, counting down.
AGAAGGGAAAGAGAAGAGAACTTCTCTTTCCTTCCCTGCCTTAAGTAATTTCTAAAGTAGGTTCATGTTTTAGTTTTATTTAGTGAATGTTTTATTATGTGTTTTAATTAATCCTAAGTTTAGATGAACTCTAAACAAACCTATTCAAAATAAAAGGCATTTTAAGATTAAGTAAAATGAACCAAATTCACAAAACACACATCACTTCATTTCTTTCCCAATATATATAATATGCATAGGATGCATCCTAAGCATATCTATACATACTAAATGGGAATGTTTAGCACACTTTATGATGCATGCTAAGTAAGTTACTTTAAGAAAATTTGAATGTTTATGATGCATAATTTTCATTAAGTAGAAAAGGGGTTTCTTATCCAATTTTCACATGCACACATGAATGTATGAAAGATATAAGTGAGTACGGCATCATTGTTAACCAGGGGTGTAAGGTACAAGACCTACTTAGGGCTACTTAAAGCTTCGTAACCCCGGGGTTATCTAGACTAATATGCCACTTTCCTTAAGTACAAGCATGTGTACAAAAAAAATGAATGGAAAAAAAAGATGCAAAAGTTTATATTTATTTTATTTTGATTTGTTTATGCAATTTATATGTGTAAGTGTAGGTGTCCTTATTAAGTCATAGCATAGGAATGAATAGGAAATAAAATTAGTCAAGTGTTATATTCTTTTCAAATGAACTATACACTTTGCCAAATCCTATTCAAAATTATGCTAAAAGAAAGAGGAAGGAAAGCTACACTAAGCACATCTTAATATTTTACTCACATACAAGTAAGATATAAGTAACACACTTTTAGTTTTGATAATTGATTCATATATTTTAAAAATAATTTAGATTTAATAGTGATAATAGCCACTCATATTCTTACTTTAGCCAAAACATGCAATTTGACATAAAGGAAATATTTTCATTTTAAATTTGATTTTTGAAAAGCATGAATGTATGAAATCATATGACACACATATTTAGCATGTTGGGAAAGAACTAAAGTAATGAACTCATGTAGACATATTCACCTTAATTAATCCCTAAAGACAATCCTATGAAATAAGAAAGCTTAAAGCAAATCAAAGTTTATTTAATATGATTTTTATTTTATGTTACTTAATTTAAAATTGTAAATTGAGTTTGCTGTTCCTAACCCATTCTCACATGTGTTTGATATTTTTGTTCAATTTTTAAGTGATTAGATTCATTTTATATTTTGAGATTAAGGTATGAATTAAGCATGTTAATTACCCCTTACCAATACCACCTTAGCATAGTTAATCAAATAATTATGAGCCAATGAGATGACATAAAATCTCACAAGGAATTTAAATTTGTAATGAACCTAGGAATAAAGGGGCCTAATGCAATTTGGCTCATGATTAATGATTAATTAAACTAAGAGGTTTAACTTAAGTAATTTCAAAACCCCTCTCACACATATGAGTTGAATTTTGATTTCCTTAATTGTACTTAGGCTCCTGAACACCTAAGTATCTACCCAAGAAGGATTAATTGAGTTATGGAAAGTTTTAAATTTAAAGAAAATAATTAAGATGGTAATTAGTGAATTAACCCTTTAATTAAGAGAGGATTAAAGGAGAAAAGGGGCTTTAAAGAATAGCTTAAAGGAAATGCCCTGAAATTATTCCCTAAACTCCTATTCACTAAAATAGACCTTAATCAACTTCAACAAAGGATTAAACCACTAATCAAACCCTTAATTAACCTTAATTATATTAAGGGGGTAATTAGTAAATGAATTAGAAATTTCCCCAATTAAGCCACCAATAAATCCCAAAAAAAATTAGGGGAGGCAGAAGTCATCCCCTCAAATGCACTCAAGAAATTTGGGATTAATTAATGGATTAATTAAAGGATAATTAGCAATGTAAGATTCCTAATAAAACCTAAAATCAAAGAAAGACACTATTCAAAATCCATTAAAACTAATTTTAAAATATTCTAAGTTGAATTATCTTTCAGTGGCAATTTACCTCATATTTTTTGATTTTTCTTTAGATAGATATAAATTTTAGAAGTTTAGAGCATTAATTAGAAATTAAATAGACCCTAATTAAATCTTTAATCCTTACGGGTGCTACGCATGCAATTGACATGACTGTACTTTACATGCGGTGCCTTCCCCTTGGTTATTTAAAACTTCCCATCATAATGCTGCATGGCGGCGATGCTATGCACGTTCTTCTCAGCCATCTGATCAAGGATCGGATGGCTGAGATTAAAGCCACGGATTAGAGGGGATATATCATGGATATTATGCATTTTAATCTAGGCCATCCCTCTAAAATGCGCGGATGGATGGCTAGAGATCCTTCCCTGTAAATGCCTATGAGCCATGGAGACTGTCCATGTTCTAGGCCTTGATCTGAGCTTGATTGAGCTCGGATTGGGATGAAACTCAACCCACACCATCAACAGGCATCCTAGATCACATCTAATAGTCAAGATCCTATGCCATTAACATTTCTTTCACAAAGCTCCACACCACATTGAATTTAGTGATCAAAAAATGTCTAACCTCATCGGCACTTGATTCCCTTGGAGAAGCTTCGTCTAGTTGATATGAAGCTTTGTGAAAATTTGAGAGGCTGAGGTTGAGTGGATCTTCCTATGGGTCACCTCCTCTTTGCTTTAAGTTTAGTTTTGGTCTTGGGAACTCCTCCTCTACCTTTGGAGCTTAGGAAAGAGTATGGGCAAGCTCGATTGAGCTCATTGATGGAGTGTGCAAAGGGAATTGAGTGGAGTTTGAGTGTGGGGAAAGTTGACAATCCAATGGGCCTCCCTTATTTTTACTTAAGGGAAACTGAGAAATGGAAATTTTAATCTCCCTTTAAAGAGCTTAGGATCACTTACAAATGGTTCCTATGACTCTCTAGACTTCAATCGACAATGGTTCTATTGAGATTCAAAAGAATTAAGGGCAGTATATCTCCCCCTTTGGAAATCAGATGGCCGAGCATAAGCATGCAGTCTTGATCCAATTGCCAAGATTAAAAGGGTTGTTTGAGCTATTAGGATTGTCCTTGAGTTTGATTTGGTCGGAGGAGTGGGAATATGAACTTCCCATGTGCTTAAAACAAGTGGATGCATGATTCCCATGTGTCCAATTTGAGCCATGTGCTCAGTTTGGCCATTGGGTCAAGTTGGGCTGACCCAACCCATTATGTTTGGTGCACCACCTTCCCTAGTGCTTACTTGATCCACTAGGAGAGTATCAAGTAGACATGAAGAGGATTTGACCAAATTCCAAGTGGAATTGGCCAAAATTTACTCTATGGCCTAGGGATAAAATGGTCATTTGGCTGATTTTTGAATTTGGGTATGTTTGGTTTGTTGAGAAAATAGGTTTGGCCAAGTTTCATTGGATTTAGAGTTCATTTAGTATGGTTTGGCTCATGTTGACTTGTAGACCAATTGGTCAAATTGGGTCAAACCAAGGGTTGGGTCAACTTCATATGACCATTTGAAATGTTGGTGGCTATGGTTTGATTCAATTTGGTTTAGGTTTGAATTTGGTTCATATGAGTTCAATTAGGTCAAATGGGTCAAGTTGACCAAATTGACCCATTTGACCTATTTGAGCTAGGTCATGGGTAGGTTTAGGTTTGGTTAGTCATATGAAATGGATTGATATCTTTATTTCTAATCAATTTTGGTTAAGTTTGAATTTGGCTCAATATGCTTTAGGTCAAGTTGGGTTCAAGGTCAATTGGGCTAGGTTAGGTCTAGTTGGCCAATTGAGGCTTTGGTCAAGTTCAACAAGTGATTTGGAATGAACTCGACCCATTGGTTTCAATCAATTTGGCTTAGATCAAGTTTTGACATATTTTGACTTTTTAGGTCAAGTTGGGTCAACTTGGGTCAAGTGGCCAATTGGGCTAGGTTAGGCTCAGATGTTGACTTGGTCAAGTTCAGACATTGATCATGAATGAACTTTGATCATTGGTTTCAATCAATTTGGCCTATGATGAATTTTGGCTATGTTGGGTTTCATTTTGGCTAAGTGTTGACTTGGTCAACCCTTAGGTTTGACTTGGTTTGATCTAATTTAATTGATTGATCATCTCATGGTGATTGTTGATCATGATGAGAGGTTTAGGTGAGTTTGATTCAATCCAATTTGGTTAGGATTAGGATTTGGCTCATAAGAGTACTTTAGGTCACTTTGGGTCAAGTGAGCTTAACAAGGTCAAATGGCTTAGTCAAATCTTGATTTGAGTTTGATTGAACTTGTTTATGGACTTATGATTGATAAATCTATTTGTAAGTGGTTTGAAGTCAAATGGGTTTTGATTCATTTGATAATTTCATGTTGAAAAGGTGAACATGAATGAATTTGGGGTTTGATTTTTGAATTGAGTTTTGGTTAAGTGATTGAAGTTTATATTTATATTTGGATTCATGATTGTAGGATTGATTCAATCATGAAGAAAAAACAGGAGTTTGGCTTGATTTGAAGTTGATTTGGCTAATTTCAAGATTTTGAATTGAAAGGCTTAGGTTGGATTTTGATTGAATTTGATTTTGATTTTTGGAGTTAGTTTTGATTGTTTGAATTTATATTTTATTTATATATGTGAATTTAAATGAGAATATAAATGGGTTATGAGAAAATTTCATGAATTAGAATTGATTTGAAGATGATTTTGGCTAAGTCCTTGAAGGGGGAATTAAAGGACTTAGGAAATATTTGGAATTTTGGAATTTCAATTTATATTTAGTTTGATTGATTTGAATTTATATTTCATTTATATATGTAAATATAAATAAGAATATAAATGAGTTGTGAGAAAATTTCATGAATTGGAATTGATTTAGATTTGATTTAGGCTATGTCCTTAAGTGGGGATTAAAGGACTTAAGAAGGAATTTTAAACTTGGAATTTCAATTTGGGTTTCAATCATGGATTTCAATCATGTGATTTTGACCTGAGTTTTGGAGAAAATCAATTAGGATTGATTTGGAGTTTTACTTGAAGGAAGGAAGCAAGGAATGTGGTTCAAGCTATAGGGTAGGTGAATTTTCTAACACCCCTAAGGCATGACCTATTCCTATGGCTAACTCTTCTAAGTCTCTAGGGCTAGGTTGAGTGTCCACCTAATCACTAGATGTGTCTTAAGACTAAGGATCTCTTAAAGTCTAAGAGGAGTATTATGTCTAAGATGGAGGGGTTGAGAACTCATAATAAAAATGAAGTCAACACCTACCTAGCTCTACTAGTATGCAAACTAGCTGTCGACTAACCACAAGATTGCGCTTTACAGATTGTATGCACTGAATACTCTGTACTGATGGGGTCGCCACTCCCTCCTAACCACGACTGAAGTAAGAGCTCAAGCAGGGGAGCTTGATCTCACCTCAATCGGTGGAATGGATGGAGCAAGATCCTTAAGCCATAGCAGGATCTCCAAAGGGGAAGGTCTTTCCACAGATGATGGTTTTTGAAGCTTGGCGGGTCACTGACTGTCTCTCAGCCAGAGATCTTTTCCTATGTTGGATGGTGCTGGTGAGAACAATGTTATTTGAATGATTGGCTCTGATAGGGCGCCGATCAAGAAAGTCTATCAAAATGGAGGCCGCTAAATGTCTGGCATACCTCCTGCTCTCTCACTGTGAATCTAACCCCTAGCGCTCCTAGGGATCAAACTCCTCAAATCATGTAAGAAAGGCCGGGCATCAGCATGGCTCCTTCACTGTAAATAGGTAGGCATAGGGCTTTCCCTGTCGGTGTCTCATTCTCCACAGTTGGTGGCGGTAATACTGCAATCATATCATAGTCCTCCTCTCCTTCTGAAGCTGAGAGGGAATGGAACCTACTATCACTCAAGAGTGGAGAGGTCTCATGAGGGGAACCCTCCTCAGCCACATGTATCGTCAATCTGCCTCTCCTCATGCTCTTAGTGCCGCTTGATCTTTTAGTTCTTGTTGTGGCATTGCGTCCTAGTGAGCAGGGCAGAGCGACAGCTAGCACCAACCTCGAATGTGGAAGGGACTATCTCAGATGCTAAGATAGCCTTCCCCTTTAGAGTAGGGGGGATAATGAATGTGGTCTTGAACTACACTGGCCCGGTTGTTCGATGTTGGCGACGGCATTGGCGGGGTAAAAAACACAACAGCTTTCCTTATTAGTGAGGGAAACTCAAGATTGGACTGGATATCAAAGCAGAGAAGTTGCTTCTGTCCTACCTCCTCCTCCCTTCTGACAGATGCAGGTGACTCTGATAGCCAAAACCACGCCCAAACTTAATCACATGTATGGTGGTGGTGGTGAGTATGGCTTGATTCAAGGCCATATCCACCATGAAAATGAAAAGATGTTGTCTGCATGGTGGAAAACCGATCATTAGAAGGGATAAGGGCGGGGTATCTGCATTTGTTGAAACAGAACTGAATTAGACCCTTGCCTTGATTTGTTGATTTGAATCATTGACTTTTGATTTGATTTTAGAATTTGAACATAACAAATTTAGGTATGCTAAGTGGGGTTCATTGTATTTGGAGATATTTAAGAATTTGATGAGAGGCTTTGCCATAAGATTTTGATTTAGAACCCTCATTCAATGAATTTAGGTATGTTGAGTGGGGTTTAAAATATTTTAGAGAGACATTTGGAGATGTATCATATATTTTTGTTTGAAATTTGATTTTGGAAAGCCCTATTTAGCAAATTTAGGCATACTAAGTAGAGCTTAATTATATGGTTCGAAAGCTTTTTGTCTTAATGATTTGATTGTTGTTTGTTTGATATGTTGATTTGATTGTAAGAGAAGAACTCTCATTTAACAAATTTAAGTATGCTAAATGGAGTTAAAAATGTGTTTGATATTTGTTTGATGGTTTGATTTTTGAAAAATGGGAACTCTTATTTGACAAATTTATGTATGTCAAATAGAGTTCAAATATATTTTGATGTTCTTTGTTTTGGAAATGAGACTCACACTTAACAAATTTAGGTATGTTAAATGGACCTCACTTGATTGTTTGTTTGTTTGTTGATATATGGTTTTATTTTAATTTTGAAGATTGAATTCTCATTTAACAAATATGGCTATGTTAAATGGAATCCAAAAATGTGTATGGGATGTTTTGATTTTGAAAAATGAAACTCTCATTTAACAAATATGCATGTGTTAAATGGAGTTCAATTGTATTTTATTTATTTTAATTTTGTTTTGATTTTAAAAAGGGAACCTTCACTTATAAAATTTGGATATGTTAAGTGAAGTCCAATTTGTATGTTGGTTGTTTTTGATTTTTTTTTTTTTTAGTTTTGAAAATGAAACTCTCATTTAACAAATGTTGGTATGTTAAATGGGGTTGGTTTTGTTTAAAAATATTTTGGGAGTTTTAATTTTGAAAAGGGGACCCTCATTTAACAAATTAAAGTATGTTAAATGGGGTTAGTTTAATTTTTGAAAAAGGGGTTTGAATATATTTGTGAAAAAGAGGTTTATTATTCGATGTGATTTTGAAAAGAGGAACACTCACTTAGCGATTTTAGATATGCTAAGTGAGGTTCAATTAATTCTGAAAGATTTTGATTTTGATTTATTTGATTTTGCTTTTAAAAGAAGATATTTGTGTAGCCAATTTTATTATATTAAGTGGTGTTTATGTAAGTTTGTTTTGAAAAAAAAGGTTTTGAAAATTTTTGCAAAAGACTTCATTTATTTTACTTTAGATCCTTTTATGATATTGCCAAATATGAAATGAGTCCTTACTTTACCAAGCTAGTGGTAAGAGGTTCTAACTTCTATTTGACTTATATTTGGTCATGTCCTTTGTTCAATTAACTTATTAATACCTATTGGGGAATCCAATAGGAGTTTTAGGTCCTACACAGGAGTGAGGTCCTAAAACCTAAAGGATGCTAGCTGCTTGTGCTCAAGAATGAAATGGGCGAAGGGCCAATGGAAAGAAAGATAGTCTCAGGCTTATATAAAAATATAAGTCCACTATCGATACTTGGAGATGATAATTGTTTATTAGAGATGAAGAGAGGAACTGTCCCCAGCGGAGTCGCTAGAAAAATCTGTAGTATTTATTTTTATATGTAGGGGGGACACCACGATAGATCGTAAATGGTACTTATTAAAGTGATCGAGTAAAACATTGGTGTATGATGTACTATCTTGAAATATAGAGTCATCACCCTTCAATGGAATTAATCACCTAATAAGGACTCCTAAGACATGATGGGTCTTCGAATATATTAGAGATTTTTTCCCTACTTTATATAGATGAATAAAGTAGGCATTATATTAAATCGAATTCTTAAGTTTCCTATAGAGGCAAGCCTCTATAGTTAATTACATCTTAGGGAATGCAATTCCTTAAGAATACTCTCGATTAAAGTAGACAAATATCATCTCCAAAGATTTCAAAGTTAGATTATCAAAGGATTATTTATGTTTGAAAAATCAATTGAGAAAGTTTAAGGAGAAGACTTATTTTTGGAATCCAAAGGGAGAAAGTAGGAAATGCTCATGATACGAGGAAACCTAGTGAGCACTCCAATTTATCTTATATTTGGGCTTTAGATATTTAAAAGTGAAGAGATTTGTTTTATTTGATTTGAAATTTTGTTAGATTGCTAGGACTTATAATCCATCAACTTGAGATCATGTAAATACCTAAGAGGTGAGGATTTATGCTTATAGCCCAAAGAAAATAGCTACCTTGGATCCTAAATCTAGGGAGCTTTAGTAAAAGCTGAAGCACAACCTAAATCTAAGTGATAGGTAAACATAAGGGTCTACCTCCATAAGAGAGAGAGAAAACCCATCTGACTTCTAGAATTACAATCGCCTGGAGTGGCCGCCAGCTAACTCCTCCTACAATTTTAAAACCATGTAGTCTAGTCTTATGAATTATAAGATAGCTAGGGTAGTTATTTAATTTGAAAGAAATTGAAGTCCTAAACCCACTCCCTAAGAGATAGGAGTATGAGTGGTATGAGCATATGACTTCATATATAAATGCAAATTCTTTTTAAATTTTATTTTATTTTGACACATCATTTTGATAAAGGCTATAAGATTTCTTATGCCTAAATGCATGTTGAAAATATATTATTGGCCAAATAAAGAGAGAAAGTGGGTGAAGCTCCGTCAGTAGGGGTTGCTCTTATGGGTCAAGTGGTCCCTATGCGTATAAGGATGGAGGCCCTAATTTTGCAAGAGTGATTCAAGATTCATGCATGATGTGAGATATACAACCATACAGGTAAAGAATTGTTAAATCTTTTAATTATCTTATTTATAATCTAGGATTTATGATGAGGTTATGAGTTATTCAAAATTTAGTTATGAGTGATAAGTTGGGTAAAAAATTTATTTTATCCTAAGAGCTTATCGCATCTAGGCCACACATTAAAGCATTAATCATAAGAAATTATGAAAAAGCATGCCATTTCTAATGCATAATTTAAACATGACATCAATCAATTTTATAAACTATCATATAAGAATAATAAGCCGGTACGGTCGGGTGCCATCGTACAACCCATAAAGATAAAAGATGGGTAGCCGAGCTGTACCCTTGTAAAACCTAAAATAAGAAAAAATTATACAATTTAAATAAATGAATACGTGTTATGGGGGTCTTCATCTACATCCTTCATTTCTTCATTTCTTTATTTCTTCACTCCTTTGATTTGGTTAGCTTCAAGGCATCACATGGCACCTGACGACAAAGCCTTTTAGCCAATGCTCATCCTACTTCCCCATAGCACTAATCCTAATTCCTAATGTAAAATTTTATTGAAAATAAGAAAAGTAAATCTAACTACACCTACAAAATAAGTGTTAGCTAAGCATACATACAACCTAAACAATTATATTTATAATTTGGACTTAGTACCCTACACATGGGTAACCAAGTCCACATGTCCTAACATAGATTATATTTAGGGGCTTAAGTAACCTGCAAAGGAAGTATTTATATTTATTTTTTAAGCATCCCCTTAAGCACAATTCTCTACAAAAAATTTGATTAGGCAAAGAGCGGCCTAACATCCAGTCTACGAAGCATACACCCTAACATCTAGTCAAAAATAATACATCATAAAATAAAATGCACATCACATCATACGTAATCATAGCATAGATCTAGAAGTGGTGACTTAGTTCTAATGTGTGTGTTAAGGCTTGGTGTGGTATGTCTTACTAAGCATTTAAGTTATAATTTTTTAAGTTTGGGGAGGATTCAATTTAATATAAAGGGTTGGTTTCACTTAAAGTTATTTAATTGATTTAAGAATTTTACTTTGTATTTTATTTTCTTTCAAATGATTTATACTTAGAAACTAAGTGTTGTAAAGAGAGAAAAGAGGATTTCCCTCTTTCATCCCTACCTTAAGTCACTTTCTAATGCATATTAATTTGATTTAGTTCTCTTTATTGTATGGTTTATTACACATTTTTAATTAATCCTAAGTTTAGGTTCACTTTAAATGACTCTATTTAATATGAAAGACATCTTAAGATTAATATAATTTAATTACTACCACATGGCTTATATTCAATTCTTCCTTTTCATCACATATAACATGCATATAATCTTGATCCTAAGTATGTTTGTACATGCAATTTATTTTAGCACACTTAAATGATGGATGTAGATGTGTATTTGAAGTTTATATCTTTCATTTTATTGAATTATTTAATCATATTAATTTAAAGTTCTATCCAAATTCTTATACAAAAATACATAGGGATGAAGTTAAATAAGTATGTGCCATTGTTAAACCAGGAAAGTGAGGTAATCAAATGATCTCCTTGGGGCTAGCTAAAATCTCGTATTCCCGGGATGTCCAAACTATATATCTATTTTCATTCAAACATATGTAAGCTTGTACACATGAATATAAGAAAGCAAGCTCTAAGTCATATGATTAATCAATTCAATCACTTATTCAATCATGAATGCATGTATTTTAATAGAAAGAGGGATTTTCATTCACTAATCACATATAAATACACTTGTATAAAGACATAAATAAGTATGTGCTGTTGTTAACCAGGGAAGTGAGGCAATCAAATGACCTCCTTGGGGCTAGCTAAAGCCTCATATTCCCAGGATGTTCAGACTATATAATTGATTTTCCTAAATGCACATGAATGTATACATAAATAAAGGAAAGAAAACTATGCAAAGATTATATTTTTATTTGATTGAATCATTTATGCATGTGAATTAAAGTTCTATCCAAATTGTGATGTAGAAATACATGTAAATGAAATCAAATAAGTACATGCCATTGCTAACCAGTGAAGTGAGGTAATCAAATGACCTACTTGGGCTAGCTAAAGTCTCATATTCCTGGGATGTCTAGACTATATACTTATTAACATTCAAATACATAAAAAACTACATATGAATTAAGAAAAAAAAAAAAGCTTTACCACACATAACTAAGCTATAAGCACATGCAAAGCCTATTTGTGTTCATAACTACCATTACTCTAATCAATGTAATTTATTTATAAACTTTGAAAAGTAATTTGAATTTATTAGTGATAATAGCCACACATATTATAAATTAATCCAACACATGCAAACTTACATAAAGAAAAATCATTTGATTTAATTAGTTTTGAAAAGATGACTGCATGATTTCAAATGACTTATAATATCTAACATGATTGGAAAGGAATAAATAAACATAAACACATGATTTTGTTCAATTAAATTAATTCCTAAGAATAATCATTTCAAATAAAGCCATTTAAAGTAAACCAAAGCTTCTTTATGCCATTTTTTACTTTTTGTTTTGATTTGATTTAAAGATGTGAGAAAAAGATTTGCTGATCCTAACCCATTCCCATGTTTGTTAATTAATTTTGTTTAGTAAAATGTAATTAAGTTGATTTTATGACTATTTAGGTTATAATATGCATTAAATACATTAATTAGCCATTTCCTATGTTACCTTAATATAATTATCCAAATAATTATGAGCCAACATGATATGCATATGAATTAAAAATTAAATTAGCAATCCTAAGAAGTAAAAGGGGCCTAATACAATTGGCTCACAATCTATGGTTAATTAAATTTAGGAACTCAATTAAGTACTCTTATGATTTCCCAGCACATGTGGATTAACCATAAGTTCCCTAAATTGATTTAGGTTATTAAACACCTAAAGATCTACCCATAAATCAATCAATTAAGTTCTGATGTGATTATGATTTTAATTTAGTTAATTAAATCTTAATCAATTAAAGTAATTTAATTAATCTTTAATATTAATCAAATTTCTTCCAAGTGAAATGAACTTAGGGAAAATAATTAGAAGGGAGGCCTAACCATTTCTCTTTGTTCATTCACTATTGGTCAATGATATTTGACTTTTAAAATTGATTAATATTACTGTTCAATGGATTAATTAATTAATTAATCACATTAGAGGGTAATTAAGCTAATTAAAGTTGATTAACCTATTTACCTAAGCAACAAATTCCTAAGAAAATTAGGGGAGATAGAGGTCACCCCCTTTAATGAACCACAAAGTTTGGGGTTAATTGCTTAAGTAATTAAGCAGTAATTAAGCTAATTAAATTTTAAATTAAACTTTAATTAAGCTATGTTTATTATTTAGAATTAATTAAAAATATTTTTAATAAATTATCCTTTGAAATACATTTAAAGTAAGTATTTATATGCATTTTTGGACTTTTCTACAATTTATTATGAATTTTCATAGATTCTGCCATTAAAATCAATTAATTATCCTTGATTAAAGCCTAATCCCATTGGCCCCATGTGGATTGCTGAAGTGGCATGCTTACCACATTGCGCCGTGGGATTGGTCAATTAAACACGTCTGACTCAGCACTGATGTGGCTAGTAGCGGACGCGCTTTCATTTCCACCATCCGATCTCGGATCGGATGTTGCAGATCAATCCCGCAGTTCCTTGAGAGATAACATCAAATAAATATAATAGATTAATCATGATCATCCATTTTGATCAAGTGAAATGAATGGTGCGCGATGAATCATCTCCTGAACGATGAGAGATGGAGGTCGTCCGCCATTCCTCCCTCGATTCAGCTCACCCGAGCTCAAATCAACTCAAAATGGATTCCATACCTTCACGATGATGATCAGAGGGATCTAACATTGAAAAACACACGAACTTCACATTTCCTTCATAAAGCTCCAACCAAAATTTGCCAAAAGCTCGGTTTCATGGATTTACCTTATCGGAGCTCAAGATCGATGGTGAATTTGATTAAGGAAGCTTCATCTAGTGGAGACAAAGCCCTGTTGAGCAGATCTTAGATTAATTCCTCATCCTTCGCTCTATGGACCAAGCATCTATTTGGAGGTCAACTTTGATTGAAGTCACACGTCTGGTGGTCGGAGGCTGGGAGGTGATTCGTTCTTGCTCAATGAGATGTGGGGATGGTGTGTGTAAAGTTAATTTGGATTTGGTGAAGAAATGAGGGAGTTGGATTGAAGGAGGAGGTGTCCTATTTCAGCTTGAAGGAATTCAAGCTTAGGGAAGCTTGGAGTACTCTATGGAGGCTTGGGGAGTTTTGAAATGAGCTCTAGGGAGTTTTTGAGAGTGTGAGTGTTGATTTCAGATCGAAATGAGGGGGGTATATCCCTCCCCTTATGAGTCAAATTGGGCTAGGTTGGGTTATGTTGACCAATTGGTCAAATTGGGTCAAACTAGGGCTTGGGTTAAGTTCAAATAATGATTTGAAGTATTTTGGTTCTGTTGTTTTGAATCAATTTAGCTTAAGTTTGATTTTGGCTCATTTAGATTCATGTAGGTCAAATGGGGCTAGTTGACCAAATTGGCCAAATTGGCTTGGGTTTTGTGTTGATTTGGGTTTGATTGATCAATTGGATATGATTGCAAGCTTTGGTTTTAATTAATTTGGATTTAGTTTTGATTTAGACCAAATTGATCCTTTAGGTCAATTTGGGCTAAGTGGGTCAATTATGTCCAATTGGTCAAATTAGGTTCAATTAGGGTTGTGGTCAAGTTCGATGATCAATTTGGAATGAACTTGAGTCATTGGTTGCAATCAATTTATATTAGATCATGATTTGACCCAATTTGGTCTTTTAGGTAAAATTGGGTCAACTTGTGTCAAAGGGCCAATTGGGTTAGGTTTTGCTCAATTGATGGTCAAGTCATGTTCAATCATCGATCATAGGTTGGTATGAATCCTTGGTTTCAATTATTTTGGTGTTGGATGAATTTTGGCTAGTTTGGGTTCATATGGGTTAAGAGGGTCGACTTGGTCAAATGATCAAGTTGACTTGGTTTGACCTAATTTATGATAATTGATCATCCTAGGGTGATTATTAATCATCATAGGAGGTTTTGGTTAAGTTGATTCAATCTAATTTGAGTTAGATTGAAACTTGATTCAAATAGATCAAATTGGTCACTTTGGGTTAAGTGAATCAATTGGGCTTAGTTGAGTTGATTTTGGGTTGAGTTGAGTTTAATTGAGTTTATATATGAGTTTAGGATTGATTTATAAATTCAATTGCAATGGGTTTGGGTTCAAATGAGTTTTGGTTCATTTGAAGATTTCAAGTCAAAGGGGTTAGGTTAGGTTTGACTAGATTTATTTTGGTTTGGCTTGATGGTTGTAAGTTTCATTTATATTTGTGAACGTGATTGAAAGAATGATTGATTCATGAGAAAATTAATTAAATTTGATGTTTAGATTAAGAGGATTTGGCTAGGTCCATAAGATAGGGTCATAGAGCTTAGAGAAGAGTTTGATTTAGTTTGGATGGTTTGAATGTATATTTCATTTGTATTTGTGAAGATGATTGAACATATGATTGATTTATGAGAAAATAAATTGAAATTGAAGTGATTTGAAGACCAATTGGCTAAGTCCATGGAACTGGCTTAAAGGACTTAGAGAAGGGTTTGATTTAGTTTGATTTAGTTTTGATGATTTGAATATATATTTGATTTATATTTGGGAAGATAATTGAGAAAATAATTGATCTATGAGAAATTCAATTGAGTTTGGATTGATTTTAAGACCAATTAGCTAAATCCATGGAATAAAATCATAGGGCCTAGGAAAGATTTTGAGCTTGAATTTGGCTTGCATTTAATATTTAGCTTTAGTATGATTATGGATTTTGTCATATTGATTTTATTGTAGAATTTATCTAGGAAAAAAATCAATTGAGTTTGGATTGATTTGATTAAGGCTAAGTCCATATGGTGAAATCATAGGACTTAGGTTATATTAGTTCTAATTTGATCATAAGTTTCATCCATTTGATTTGGATTTGGATTTGGTTTGGTATTGATGCTTAGTATGATGAGTTGAATTTGAGGTTTGGTTATGGCTTAAGAAGGTGAACATAAGTTGAGTTTAACTTAGTTATGGGGTAGGTAAATTATCTGAATCCTTAAGTCATAACCTAATTCTATGGCTTCTAAGTCTCTAGGCTTTGATTAAGTGTTCACCAATTGCTAGAACCGTCTTATGACTAAGTGAGTCTTAGTGTTTACAAGACTCCTAAATCTAAGAGGAAGAGGTCACTTGAATCCCCCAAAAAAATATGATTAAGCTAAGAGCGGCCTAACATCCAGTCTATAAAATATACACCATAACATCCAGTCTAAAATATTATATCATAAAATAAAACATACATCACATCATGCACCATCCTTACATAGAGCTAGAAGTGGTGACTTAATTCTAATGTGCATGTTAAGGCTTACGTGGTGTATTTTAACTAAACATTAAGGTTATGTTTTTCTAAATTTGGAGAGATTCAGTTTAACATAAAGGGTTGATTTCACTCGAAGTTATTTAATTGATTTGAGAATTTTAATTTGTATTTTCTTTTGTTTCATATGATTTACACTTAACAACTAAGTGTTATAAAGAGAAGAACGATGATTTCCCTCTTTCATTCCTACCTTTAGCCACTTTCTAAAGCATATTAATTTGATTTAGACTTTTTAGTGAAGGGCTTATTACATATTTTAATTAATCTTAAGTTTTGGTTCACTTTAAATAATCCTATTTAATCATGAAAGGCATCTTAAGATTAATCTAATTGAATTACTGCCATATAACATATATCAAATCATTCCTTTCCATCACATGTAACATGCATATTATTTGATCCTAAGTGTACCTATACATGCAACATGTTGTAGCACAAATGATGAATGTATATTTTTGGAATTTATATTTCATTTGATTGAATTATTTAATACATGCTAATTAAAGCTCTATCCAAATTCTTATACAAAAATACATAGGGATGAAATTGAATGGGTACGTGTCTTTGTTAACCAAGGAAATGAGGTAATCAAATGACCTCCTTAGGGCTAGCTAAAGCCTTGTGTTCCCAGGATGTCCAGACTATATACCCATTTGCATTCAAACACATGTAAATTTGCATACATGAACTTAAGAAAGAGAAGTTCAAATCACATGATTAATTAATTCAATGACTTAAAACAATTATGTATGCATATATTTTTAGTAGAAAAGGGGGTGGGTTGTCATTCGTTAATTAAGTACACACATATGTGTATGTAAGACATAAGCAAATACATGTCATTGTTAAACCAGGGAAGTGAGGTAATCAAATGATCTCCTTTGGGCTAGCTAAATCCTTGTATTCCCGGGATGTCCAGACTATATACTTGTTTTTCTTAAATACATACACATGTATTCATAATTAAAAGAATGAAAATCATGCAAAGATTATATTTTTCTTAATCGAATTATTTATGTATACGAATTAAAACTCTATCTAAATTCTAATGTCAAAATACATAAGAATGAAATTAAATTTATATGTGCCTTTGTTAACTAGGGAAGTGAGGTAATCAAATGACCACCTTGAGGCTAGCTAAAGCCTCGTATTCCTGCGATGTCCAGACTATATACCCAATACCATTCAAACTTATATAAATTAACATATCAATAAAGGAAAGAAGCTCCACTTAATATACTTAAGCTATAAGCACATGCACTTCTTATGTATTTTAATAATTATCAACACTCTAAGTATTATAATCAATTCATAATCTTTGAGAAATAGTTTTGAATTTATTAGTGATAATATACACATATATTTAATCAAAGCCAACACATGCATGCTTACATAAAGGAAATTCATTTGACTTTATTACTTTTGAAGGATATGGATGCATGAAATCAAATGACATGCAATATTTAGCATGATTGAAAAGGAATAATCAAATACAAACATGTGATTCATTCAATCAAATTAATTCCTGAGGACAATCATCTCAAATAAAATCATTTAAAGTAAACCAAAGTTCTTTTATCAATTTATGGTTTGGGATTTTGATTAATTTTAAAAAGAGAAGAATTATTTTGTTGATCTTAACCCATTCCCAAGCTTGTGGATTAATTTAGTTTAATGAAAAGGTAATTAAGAGAGTTTTATGAATCAATTAAGTTGAATCATTAATTAGTTCAATTAATCACCCTTACCTATGTTACCTTAATGTAATTAACCAAATAATTATGAGCCAACATGTTATGCACATGAATGGAAAGTAAATTTTCAATGATCCTTAGAAATGAAAGGGCCTAATGTAATTGGCTCATGATTAATAGTTAATTGGATTAAGAAACTTAATAACGTACTCTTATGGTTTTCCCACACATGTGGGTTAACCATAATTTCCCCAAACATTAAACACTTAAACATCTACCCATGATTTCATTAATTAGAATCTGATGTGGTTATGATTTTAATTTGATTAATGAAACTACTTAATTACCTAATTAAACCTTTAATTAATTCCAAATTAATTAATCTTTCCTTTAAATGAAATGGACTTAGGAAAAAGATTAGAAAAAAGGTCCCCATCTCATTTCCCTTGCCCACTCACTATTCAACAATGATTAACATGCTCAATTTATTAATTTGGTTGTTAATTAGGGGGTTAATTAATCATCTAATTAATTAAGAGAGTAATTAAGGCTTGAATGAGTAATTTTTCTAATTACCTAAGCAATAAATCTCAAAAAAATCATAGGAGGCAGAGGTTATCCCATTAAACCACCATTGAATTAATTACTTAGGTAATCAAGGAGTAATTAAGTTAATTAAGTTTTAATTAAACTCAAATTAAGTCTTAATCATTATTCAACATTAATTAGAATTAACTTTAAATGATTCTCCTCTGAAATACCTTTAAAATGAGTATTTATTTATATTTTTATGATTTTCCTATTATTTAATATGAATTTTGAAAGCTTCAGCCATTAAAGTAATTAATTAGTCCTAAATTAAACCTAATCTCGTCGTGCTATGCAAACCGTTGACATGGCACGCTTTCCACATGATGCCACTGGATTTGTTACTTAAACGCGTTCGACTCAGTGCTGATGTGGTGACAGCAGACATGCTTTCATCTCCCCAGTCTAATCAAGATCAAACCCACAATTTTAATAGGATTAATCACGACCGTCCATTCTGATCATGTGAAAAGGATGGTATGTAATCAATCATCCCCTGAACGATAAGATACGAACACCGTTCACCTTAGGTCACTCAATCCAAGCTCACCTGAGCTCGGATCGATCGGAGATCGATCCCATACCTTCGTACAAAGGATCCGAGGGGATCCAATGGTCAAGATCATGTGGCATTCACATTTTTTACAAAGATCTAAGAAAAATTTGCCAAATCTTAGTTTTAATGGAATTACCTAGCTGGAGCTCAAGACCAGCAGCAAATTCGATTAAGGAAGCTTCATGTAGTGGAGATGAAGCTCGGTTGAGTAGCACACATGACAAATCCTTCAAGTTTGCTCAATGGATCAAGATCGATCAATTTGGAGCTCGGTGTTGATCGAACTCCTTTCTCCGACGGTCGAGAAGCATGTGACATGATTCATTCCTGCTAGCTGAGGTATGGGTAAGAGGAATTTGGATTTGGTCGGGTATTGGTGCAGTTGGGATGGAAAGATGGATGCCCTATTTCAGAACAGTAGAATCCTAGCTTGGGATCGATTTGAATGCTCCGAGGAAGCTCTATGAGTTTCAAAATGAGCTCTAGGGGGTTTCTGAAGGGGGTGTGTGTGTGTGTGTGTGTGTTTTGGATCAAATTGAGGGGTTTATCCCCCTCCCTTGGATTTGACATATGAGATCGTCCCCTTGATTTTGGTCTGTGAGCCATTGTCAGGGCGCTAGAGTGGTTGGTGTCACCTCCACATGGCTCGATTGGGTTGGCTAAATGCTTGATTGGTGGCTTAAGGCAGCTTGCTTCTCTTTTGGGTCCATGAGTTTTGGCTAGTGAGGGAGGTGAGTTAACTCACCTCCCTTTGGTCCAAGGCCAACCTAACCCACATGGGTTGGGCTAGGTGAGTAGGTTAAGCTCCATTTTGAGTTAGAGGAGGCTGCCACATGGAAAGGTGGAGGTCGACATGCCAATTTTGAAAAAATCTCATGTGGGGAGGAGAATCCAAGGGGGATTTGCATTGGGTTGAGCCCAATTCAAGTTGAGCTGGTTTGGGGTTGACCCAAGGTGGGTTTGGGTCTGGTTGGATCAGGTTCCAATGGGTTGGTCTTGGCTTGATTCAAATGGGTTAGGCTCAATTTGACCCTTATAGGTCAAATTGGGCTAGGTTGAGTTAGGTTGGCTAATTGATTAAATTGGGTCAAACCATAGCTTGGGTCAAGTTGAAATAATGATTGAAGTGTTTTGGTTCAATTGGTTTGAATCGATTTGGCTTATGTTTGATTTTGGCTCATTTGGATTCCTGTAGGTCAAATGGGTCAAGTTAACCAATTTGACCAAATTGGCTTGGGTTATGTGTTAATTTAGGTTTGATTGATCAATTGGAGATTATTACAAGCTTTGGTTTCAATCAATTTGGATTTGGTTTTTATTTAGGTCAAATTGACCCTTTAGGTCAATTTGGGCTAAATGGGTCAATTGAGTCTAATTGGTTAAATTGGGTTAATTGGGGCTTTGTTCAAGTTCAATAATCAATTTGGAATGAATTTGAGCCATTGGTTGCAATCAATTTAGGTTAGATCATGATTTGACCCAATTTGGCCTTTTAGGTCAAATTGGGTCAACTTGGGTCAAAGGGCCAATTGGGTAAGGTTTGGCTCAATGGATGGCCAAGTCATATTCAATCATTGATCATAGGTTGATATGAATCATTGTTTTCAATTATTCTGGAGTAGGATGAATTTTGGCTAGTTTGGGTTCATATGTGTTAAGAGGGTTGACTTGGTCAAATGACCAAGTTGATTTGGTTTGACCTAATTTATGACACTTGAACATCCTAGGGTGATCAACAATCATCATAAGATATTTTTGTTAAGTTGATTCAATCCAATTTGGGTGAGATTGAAACTTGGTTCAAAATAGGTCAAATTGGTCACTTTGGGTCAAGTGGACCAGTTGGGCTTAGTTGAGTTGATTTTGTGGTTGAGTTGAGTTTAGTTGAGTTCACGTATGAGTTTAGGACTGATTTATAAATTGAATTACAATGGGTTTGGGTTCATTTGAAGATTTCAAGTCAAAGGGGTTAGGTAAGGTTTGACTTGGGTTGATTTTAGTTTGGGTTGATGATTATAGGTTTCATTTATATTTGTAATCATGATTGAATGTGTGATTGATTCATGAGAAAATCAATTGAATTTGATATTTACATCAGGAGAATTTGGCTAAGTCCATAAGATAGGGTCATATGACTTAAAGAAGAGTTTGGTTTAGTTTGATTTTATTTTGATGATTTAAATGTATATTTCATTTATATTTGTGAAGATGATTAAAGATATGATTGATCTATGAGAAAATTAATTGAATTTGAATTGATTGGCCGATGAATTGGCTAAGTCCATGGAGTAGGATCATAGGACTTAGAGAACAGTTTGATTTAGTTTGTCTTAGTTTTGATGATTTGAATGTATGTTTCATTTATATTTATGAAGATGATTGATTCATGAGAAAGTTAATTTAATTTGAAGTGATTGGCTAACTAAATTGGCTAAGTCCATGGAATAGGGTCATAGGACATGGAGAAGAGTTTGATTTAGTTTGACTTAGTTTTGATGATTTAAATATATATTTCATTTATATTTGTGAAGATGATTGAAGATATGATTGATTTATGAGAAAATTAATTGAGTTGGGTTTGAATTGGGTGGAGATTTGGCTAAGTTTATGGAATTGGCTTAAAGAGCATAAATTTGGATTTGATTTTATTTGGCTTTGATTAAGGTCATTTAAATGTGGATTTGATTTATATTTAGGAAGATAATTGAGGAAATAATTGATCTATGAGAAAATCAATTGAGTTTGGAATTATTTAAAGGGGATTTAACTAAGCCCATGGAAGAAAATCATAGGGTTTCGAATGGATTTTGAGTTTGGATTTGGTTTGGGTTTGATATTGATTCTTGGCTTGATGAGTTGAATTTGAGGTTTGGTTATGGCTTAAGAAGGTGAACATAGGTTGGGTTTAGGTTGTAGGGTAGGTAGATTATCTTAATCCCTAAAGCATAACCTAATCTTATGATTAACCCTTCTAAGTCACCTAATTACTAGAAGTTCTTATGACTAAGGAAGTCTTAGTGTCTAGAAGACTCCTAAATCTAAGATGGGAAAATTGAGTCCTCACTCTAAAAGTGAGGTCAACATATAGCAAAGTATCCTATAGAGGAGGAGCCACCTAATAAAGAAGGTCAAAAGTTCTATGACGTAGTAAAAGTAGACAACAATCATTATGAGAAGGATACACGAATCACACTGTGCTGTCTGTGATCATAAGAATGCTAAGTATTAAAACTAAATTTAATGTGCTACGTGAATTTTTTAACTAATTTGCAGGGCTGCTGAAAGAGACAAACTCACAAGAAAACTTCATTCTTGAAGACCTATATAGAACCAAAAAGTTGGTGTCAAAGCTAGGTCTAAGCTTAAAAAAAGTGACTGTTGTGTCAGTGATTATATGCTATATTATAAGGACAGCAAACAAAAGATTAAATGTAAATTTTGTGGAGCACCTAAGTTCAAGCCATATAATAGAAAATAACATAAATAGAAGGATGTGCCACACAAACATCTATTATATTTATTGTTAACTCCATGTTTATAGAGACTATACGCTTCCATACGTTCAACCAAGTACATATGATGACATCACAATAGAGCATGTGCATCATATATCTTGAGTCATCCATCAGACGGAGAAGCATGGAAGCATTTCAATTATACTTATCCCGTTGAATCATGAAATGTTAGACTTAGCTTTTGTGCTGATGGTTTCACACCATTTAGTCAGTCCATGTCACTCTATTCATGTTGATCTGTGATAATTACACCATACAATTTACCACCAGAGATGTCCATGACAACTCCATAAATGTTCTTGATTTTGATCATTCCTGGGCCACATAACCCTAAAGCAAAGATTGATGTCTTCTTAAAATCATTGATAGATTAGCTAAAAATTTTATGGGATAATGGTGTACTGACATATGATATTGTTGTAAAGTAAAATTTTTAGTTGAAAGCAGCACTGATGTGGACTATCAATGACTTTCTTGCGTATGGAATGCTGTCAGGTTAGAGCACTATTAAGAAGCTAGCTTATCCATACAACATAGATTTTTTGAAGGCATTAACTCTTAAAAATGATCAAGAAAATTTTTGGTTTGACTGTCATCGTATGTTCCTCTTTGCTGATCATTCTTTCAGAAGAAATAAAGACGTATTCATAAAAAATCAAGTTGAGAAAGCTCATACATCTCCAAGATTGAGTGGAGAAGATTTATAATATATTGTTAGTTCTATCCCAACTATATTGTGGCTAAAATTATCTCTATAGGAGATCATAAGGAAGTTATTTCTTTATCATTAAAATAAATTAAGAATCATTAAATCGGTTGCATTGTTCATTACTAGAACCTTATTGACTAACATATTTTGTTACTACTAAGGTGGTGGTCATAAGTTATAAGACTAAAAATTGTTCATATATGGTTGTGGCAAGGAATTTGAGAAAGCCATGCATCTTCTAGAGTATGCATTTGACCAACCTCGATTGCTTTATTTATAAATTAGTTAAACTAATTAGTTTTGAACATAAAATTCAAAAAATTGAACCAATCAAATTATTTTTTAAATGAATTAAGTTGAAGTAAATTTTAGTTTGGTTAGCTTAATTTGATTTTGGATGAATTAAAGTGGTATTAATTTTAGTAATGAATCTATTTATATTTAATTTAAATATGTTTTAAGAAGAATACTAACTAGTTTTTACTAAAAATTTATAATTTACATGTGGAATAAATAATATGTAAGTTGATCTTTTCTGTCACTTATTTATTTACAATTATCAGCTTCATTGATTTAATATGTGAAGAGATTTCTCATAATTTGATTTTTGCTTTAATTAATGTTTTAAAAGAAAAAAATTGAAATTAATAACTAAAAACTTAATAAAGTCAAACTTATGAACAATGATCTAATTAATACTTTAATAACCAAACCGAACCAACTAAATAAGATTGATTTGGCTTGCATTTTTTATTTTATCTAAATAATGAACTCCCATATTGTTTGTTGAACTAGTGAGTGATAATCACCACATTTTGACTGATTTGAAATTGCAATAAGTTGCTTACTTGAATCACATCTAAATTTTGTTGTTGGTTGTGGGCACAAATTGAGTGCTAATGCTTCCAAGGTTGACAACTTTCAACTGCTAACCCATCTACTACCAACCTAATCATAAAATTTTACTCTAGCTTTACCCATAAAATTTTACTTTTTTATTGTTTGTTGAACTAGTGAGTGATAATCGCTACAATCTTGATTGATTTGAATTTGCTTACTTTAATCTAAAATTTTGATCTTTGGTTTTAACCATTTGCAAATTTTCAAATGGCAACCCATATACTACTTCCAAGCTTTATAAAAATCTATATAAATGATATAACAATCACAAACTAGTTGACATATAAAATACGTAATATGTATGCAAAATTATATATATGAACTATAATATCCCTAACAAAAAAAATAAAGAATTACTACTTAAACATTAACTACATATAATAACATTTGCTTTATATTGAAATATGAGATTATACTTAAACAAACTAGTGCTACAATTTAACTAGATATGATTAATAAAAAAAAAAATCCAAAATACCATCTTTTTATTCTCCTCCACCTCCTCATCATCATAATCATCTCTCATCTTTCTTCCTTTGCCTCTTCTTCCCACCCATTATTTTCAAAACTTAAAGCAGATTATTATTATAACTCTTTTAGCATGGATCAGATAATCTCCTTCACCTCCTATTTTGTGACTATTTATCCTCAAAATTTATATATAATGTGGATGGAATCCAACTATATTCATTATCCTCATGCAACTATCAAAGCTATATACTCAAACTTATATCAATCCTTATATTGCTTCAACTCATCCTTCATGGTCAAAGTTATGATGGGTAGTACTCTCTCTTATAGATTTTGATATCATAACTCTCTCATATATTTTCTTTTGTTGTCGAGAAATTATATTATAAAGTATTAATGTTCACTTTTTATAAATGCGATGATAAAAAAAGTTAAATTATGATACAATACTTATAGTAGCTATATAAGATCAATGATAATCATTTATACCCTTTTTATTGTGTTTCCTATAGAATAGTTCACATTTTATTATAGTACACTTTATGCCTCCAATAACACATATGATAATGAATATAATGAATATATATATATATATATATATATATATATATATATATATATATATATATATATATATATATATATATATATATATATATATATATATATATATATATATATATATATATATATATATATAAGTAATAGTGATTATTACATATTTTAATATTATGTAAATATAAATTTTATCATATTATATTTGTGTGTAATGAAAGTGATGGAATTCTTGAATACTTTGCAATATCATTCTTTGCAGGTGATACAATTAGTAGAAGCAGCGAGGAAAGTCTTCAACCAATCATCACTCTAATCATTTCATATAACATGTATCTAATGGCCAATAGCACTTGATGCTATCAATCCTAGTCATGTTGGCTTTATTTAAAACTTCATGATGACAAACATTAAGGGTATATTTAAACTTTATTATAGTTATAGTAATAGTTTCTTAAGGATCTCACATGTTCATCACCCAAGATAAGTGAACTTAAAACCAAAAAAAAAAAAAAAATTTGTCTATAAATATTAAATTAAGAATCAAATGATTATTAGATGATATAAATATAACTTAAACTAATCTAAAAGTGTTCCCAAAATATTATGTGGACAAGAAGTGGGACATGACCCCAAGTAGGAAAAAGGGTAGATAAAATCATTATTAAGAACACTATAATCTCATCACTAATAAAATAAAATATAAAAATATGTTAATTGAAAACTTATATTAATTATAATCTAAATATTTAAATAAGTAAACCTTAAAAAAATAATCAATAAATTTGTTTATCAACCTCTCCAACATATGACCACTATACCAATTGTCTTTAATAGCCTAAAGAGGAAAATGTATTGTATGAGCTCATGGCCATATATCTCCCAAACTTAATGAGTCATTATGTCAATCATCTATTACCTCATCTTCTTGCAATTTCAATGTTTATGTAAGAGTGCAAATTAATTCTAGTTAAGTTTAAAAATATGTATAAATGTAGCTTAATAATAAATGTATTTATTAAGCAATATTAAATATATAATAATAGAATTAAAGCATGTTGCAGTGCATTTCACAACTGTAAATATATTTATAAATGTTGCTTCATAGTGAATTTTATATGTTGAGCAATGGCAGTTACACAATAGTGAAATGAAACTTAGAGCAAAATATTATACTATTGTAAATGTATATAAATATAATAGTAGATTTTGCATGCCAAGTAATGTTAGTTATACATTAACTGAGTTACAATTTAATAAAAAAGATACGCATACATATTTCTCCTATAATTGAATATTTGATCCTATAATATAAAAAAAAAACTACTTGATTATAATTCTTCTTCATCTTTATTTGAATTATCTATATCCACATGATCTTTACTCTCTTCACTATCTAAATCAAATGTAACATTTTTTTCATTACTTATTTTTCTCTTTGAAATTAAAATATAAATATCAAATTCTTTTTCTCTTTTGGGATGAAAAACTTAAGAATTTCAGCTTGAGCATCTACCTCATCAATGATCCTTTCATATACCAATATAATTATATCAGCTAGACAAAAAAAGGTGAAGTAATTTATGTCAGGTGTATTATTTCTTCTTGATAGTAACACTTGTGTTTATCTTCATCATCAACTAGATTTTACCAAGGTGGAGTATAGTATCTACCTTACACCACTACTTTACAAAATGGCCACCATATCTTTCTTAGATTAGGTAACATCTTATAAATTTGATAAGTTAGTAAAGCTAATATAAATGACTCATAACCTAAAAGTCAAGATCCATATTTAATTTCAATTCTTTCATAATGATCAATATTAAGTCATCTTTTATAAGTATGGTAATAATCACATTTGAATAACACCACACTTCATAAAAATCAATTTTAGTATCATTTTTTTTATTTACACAAACTTTTATTATTCATGATCATTTTATTTTATCCATAATCTTTACTATGAAATTTGAAACTTTTGATATAACTTCAAATGTAGAAGTGTAAGGCTTATGAGTGTAAGGGCATGCTCAATTGAATTGAGAAGCACTAGATTGAACTTTAGAATTTTTGTTTGCTGTTTGTGCGAGGACAACAATAATGTATGTCTTTCATTATTATCCACTTATATGAATAGTTTGACTTTTTGTTATGATAGCTTATGGGACATATCAAAAAGTTGGTGAGGAGGATTATAAATATTATTTTGTAGTCTTTTGACTTTATTTTTTAAAGGATTTTTTAAATTGGTTTAACTACTTTTTCTGGCTAACTTGATCGTAACTCGATGTGCTTTCCCTAGTCCACCTTAGAGATTTTGTAATTATGATTAGTTATAGTTGTTTATAGTAACTATATTTATTTTTTAGGTTAGTTTATATTTTCATTAAATTTATCTTAGAGTAATTTAAGCTTTTTTATTGGCTTAACCCATGTAATTGATTGTTCTAAACCTGGCTTAATACATAAAGTTCTAAGGAAGTTTTACAATACCTCAATTATATTTGATTTAATATAATTAAGCTTAATTTGGAATTCATATTAATTGGGTCTTAGAGATATTTAAGTAATCATATTGAATTAATCATTGGAATTAATCAATATAGCTAGTTTATACTTAAATTGAATTAAAGAAGTTTCAATTGAATTGTTGGTTTAATTCTATTTAATTAATTAATATTTTTTAGCATGCTTATCTCATTTGAATTTAGTTCAAATCATAATTTAGTTCTCAATTTCAATGGAGAAGCCATATGAACTATATTCAACTTTGATATTTGATTGTGTGTGTTACTAAGGTTGATTGGAATCATGTAGGGCTCATTGTCTAACTCGTTTTAAGTACTTTGGATGTTTTGAGTTTATAAGATTTTGGCCAACCATGATTTATGATAATTTGGTTTGACTTTTATCTAATTCGACTAACATAAATAGTCTATTTTACCTCTTATATGATTTAGCTGAGGAATTGGATTTGGATAACCCAAAGTTCACTTAGATTAGATGTAAGCTTAATATAGGTTATTTATGGTTTGATATTAGGGTTTAATAGGTTCTAATCATTGGCTATTTTGATTTTAAATTTTAACATAGGTCCTAAGGCTTTAATAGGCCCTCAGTCACATTAAAAACTGATCTAATATGTATGCCAATTAAAAATGACTAAACTCTCTAGCCTTTGGAGATAACTCAGAATGTTTGGGTCAAATTCTATGAGCATGATTTTTAATATAGGTTGAGTGGCGTATTTGATACCAAGTTGACGAGCCATAAGTTTTAAAATTCTTGTCAACATATTGAAAATTCTACATCATAAGGTCAATAATAGTCAAATGATTTGCAAAGTATTCTTTATATGTTAATTAATTCACACTAATCATGTAGATAATGTTTTATGTTCACTAAGAAGATTAGAGCATTTGTATTTGATGAAAATTAATAATCATATTTGAGATAAAAATCAAGAATATTTATAGAGTTACTAAAAATGTTCATTTTGAACTATACACAACTAAATAATAAATTTTTATAAATTAAATAATTATTTTTAATTTCAACTTTTAGCACAAATGAGACCTAAGATGATAGCAAGCATAATAGTGCAAATAATTTATAAAATTAGAGGTACTTTCATTAAACTTTAAGCTGAGTTGTTTTTGAAGGTGGGCATATTATATAATAATTTAAATTGAGGGATTTACATATATGCTATTGATTTTTTATATAATTGTATATTAAAATCTAAATTTTTATATTTATTTATATAACATCTTAATCACATCAATATATAAATATATAAAAAATACATTTTATTTTAATTTATAGAATTCACTCCTAGTGATATTTTTAATGTCATTTCATTTTAATTTAAGTATTCAATATAAAAATGTATACAAATTAGTAAAATATATGTACATTTATTATTTAAATTTGAAGATTTTCTTAAAAAAAGTAGGTCACTATTGTAAAAGATGGTTCGAAATGTAATTTGATAAGAAATGCCCCGTATTTTAAAATCTACTCACAGTAATATTCAGAAAAAATAAATGAATTCAAAGGAGCTGCAGCGCTAAGTTCGGGAATGGCTGACCAAGAAGCAGACAAATAGCTACAAGATAGTGAAAAAAGGAAAGAAAAAAAAAATCCATCTCACGCGGCTTTGGCCAGCCGGCGATCTCCAGCTCTCGTCCTCCTCAACGATACATAAGATATTCATCCGTTTTGCCTTGGATTCGAATCTCCGGGAGCGTGCGTTGATTCGAGATTTCACGTTTTCCGCTCCTCAAGTTTGTCCTCTCTCTCTCTCTCTCTCTCGTTGATTCCGGTTCTCAATAGCAAGGAAAGGAATTTGAAGAAAGGGAAGGGAAGGAGTTGTGGGTTTATCCTACAAAGGGAAGGAGATGACTGTTTCGGACAACAGCAGGGGTTTGATCTTGGCTGTGACCTCAAGCGCGTTCATCGGGGCCAGCTTCATATTGAAGAAGAAGGGCCTCAAGCGCGCGGGGGCCAATGGGGTCCGTGCAGGTGGGGGATACTCTAGATCTCAGTTTTTACCATTTGCGATTTCTTTTGAGAGGCATGGGTGTGGTTATGATGGGGTTAGGTCATTGGGTGTTCGGTTGGGGATTCTCTGGATTTGAAATTTGAGGCGAAGGAGAGTGAATTTTCATCTTGAATGGTGTTGTATGTGTCTATATGAGGTTTCCACACTGCAAAGTATCTTAGGATTCATTACAAAAAAGTTCTTTCTCTATCCTTGTGTGATCATCTCGCCACTGAAAATATGGATGCACGAACCTGGCTTATTGTAAATTTGCAATTTGTTGTTATCCAATATTGTCTGTGTTTCCTTTGATTAATTGATAAGGTATGACCTTCATGTTTCTTATAACGTTTATCTCTTGTGAATGCATCTTAGGTTCCAGAATAAGGCTCAGGCGATGTTACCGTTCATTCTATTTTGTGCAAATTTATTTACACAATTTCTTTCCTTTACAGTTCTTGTACCCTTTTTTTCTTCTTCATCTTCAGATGAACATAAGTGACTTTCATAAAGAATATAAAGACTATATTTGATATTCTCCCCAAAAAATTAGCTTGATCAACATTTGGAAGGAGTTCTCTTATGAATTTGTAAGATAACTATATTTAGCTTCCAAAATGAAGCTTCAATTTTCCTTTGTGAAATGTTTGTGTGTAGGTTATGCCTGTAAATAAGTTGATCCAAGCTCAATTTCGCATGGCCTTTTCTTGACTAATTAATTGAGTTTGAGCTAAATTCTACAAGTTCAAGCTAGCTCATGAACCAGCTCATTTATTATAAAAGAAAGAAGATGATTTCAATTCATGTACTTCTTGCAATAACATGCTAAAATAATGAGAAATTAGAGGATAAATATTAAAAATTCACTTAATATAAGGGATATATATATATATATATATATATATATATATATATATATATATATATATATATATATATATATAATTTTTAACAATTTTATAGTTTAAATATTGAATTTTAATATATTTTAAATGCAGTTTATATTAGCATTTTTTCAAAGAGCTAATTCATGATTTGATGAGTTGAGCAGGGGCTAGCTCAAACTTAGTTGTTAGTTCATTGAGATTGGCTCATGAGTCATTTGTCAAGCAAATACCAAGCTGACTCACAAGTTGGCTTAACTTAGTTACACCCCTATATAAAACATTCTTTTATGCTTCTCTTAACATAACTACTGCTTAGGCAAATTAACTGACATTTTATTTTACTTTCTTCATATGTTCACAGATAGATGAGCTTATGAAATTGTTTTTTTCAACCTCTTCTTTGACCTTTTTTTGTTCATTATTGTAGGTTTTGGAGGATATGCCTACTTGTTAGAACCACTTTGGTGGATTGGAATGATGTTAAGTAAGATACTTTTCCTAAAGAATGCCATAGTTTTTATATATTCTCTGTTTGGGAGGCTGAAGAAAATATTTGGAACAGTGCTTGTAGGCGAAGCCTCAAATTTAGTGGCTTACGTTTTTGCTCCAGCTGTTCTTGTTACTCCTCTAGGTGCCTTGAGTATAATCGTCAGGTAAGTAGATGGCGGTAAATAGCTGACGAGATGAAAAGTCTTGTGCTATTCATATTTGATGTTAATCAGCAACCTTTCATGCATTTGATTAATTCTGCAGTGCTGTTCTGGCACACTTCATACTGAAGGAGAAGTTACATAAAATGGGTATTTTGGGATGTATATCTTGCATTGTTGGTTCAGTTGTCATTGTAATTCATGCACCTCAGGAGCAGTCACCAACTTCAGTACAAGAAATTTGGGCACTGGCCATACAACCAGGTAAATATATATTCTGCACCCATCATTATATTCATAAGATCATGACATATAATGTAGTTCAGCATCTTTCTCGTATGAGCTTGTAATGACTTTTCTTTATTTATTTTTTATTTTCTGCAGCTTTTCTGATTTATACAGCAGTTGCCATAGCCATTGTCCTGGCTCTAGTGTTATATTTTGAACCGCGATATGGACAGACAAACATAGTAGTTTATCTGGGAATATGTTCTTTGATGGGATCACTGACGGTTAGACTTGAAACTGTGTATATTAGCATTAGTTTCATAATAGAATGTCATAGAAGGATTCGATATCTAGCATCAATTTATTATTTTATTTATCACATTTTATTTGGTCTTAGAATATCTTACTTGATTGACAGGTTGTTAGCATAAAGGCTGTTGGAATCGCAATAAAACTGACATTTGAGGGGATAAGTCAGGTTGCTTATCCTCAGACATGGCTTTTCTTATTGGGCGCTGTCATTTGCACTGCTACTCAATTAAATTACCTTAACAGGGTTAGTGTATTTTTATTTTGATTAATTTAGTGCTTTCATATTTCCACTGGCAATGTATTTTGATTGTCTGAGCGGAGGGCCTTTTGCATATTGTCTTTTTTCACGCAATAACATGGATACTTTTGTCCAACACTTTTGTTTCACTGGTTTGATATTTATGGTTGATGCGGTCCGAATAGATTTATTTTGGGACTTATGGTGTCTTTACCAAATTTTGAATGCCGTTGAACAACATGTTGATACTAACAAGATGCGAAAAATACTGCATTAACTATAAAACACATGAATAACCTGAAGTTCTACGTAAGCTTGTTTGCAATCCAGGGGTTATAAATCACATGAATAATCTGCTGATAAGTGGTTTACAATAAGTTATTATTCCTACAAGCCATTTGCAGTTCAAATGACAATATCCTTACTGTTAAAATCATACTCTCAAGCATTGAGTACATCATATAGATAAAATGTATGTTTAAAACTGATAGTCCCACTGTTTATCAATTTGAAAACGTAAAACATGAAACAAGAGCACCAGCAGTGTTTGTGGCCTAATGGAAAATCTTAAGAATAAGGGAGAAGGTTTAATGTATATAACCGAGCTTCTTGTTAGGATGCAAGATGATAGTCATATTTTCGCATTAAAGTTGTATTGAGCTGACATTGCTAACATGATTATACCATTATTATTATTATTTTCTTTAAGTTGTGATACAACAAGCAATGCATGCTGAATCTTGATGTAAAAAAATAGAAGTGGAATTGTTAATATTATCATATTATGGAGAAGAATGTTGACAATGCATTTATGATTCATCAGATGTTTATTTGTTGTAAATATTTAAGGGATGCTTCATACTTTATTTTAATCTAAATATTGAAAACTATGTTTTGCTGGGCAAATTCTACATTTGACCTATGTGGAACATTGATTCTCAGGCAGATTATTGGTTTGAAAAGATTGCAGAGAGTTTAAAATTATGGATGGTAAATGGTGAAGTAGCTAAGAGGTTTTACCAAGAGAAGGGTTTTTGAGGAAAGGGATAGTAGGGGTGTATGAATGGGAGGGAAATAATGTTTGAAAATCATAACATGTGACAACAATTGTTGAAGCCAGGTTTAATTCAGTGATCAACTGCACTCTTTAAGGTAATATTTTGGTGATTCAATTTAAGGGTGGTATTAAATTGAGTTCAAGTAGACTAGACGGTCAAATTTGAGTAGTTTTACTCGTTTTATATGTCTTCAAGTTGAATTAACTTGACTCAAAATCAGTGGATTTTTTAAGTTGACACTTTGTTTTCTAGCTGACTCGAAAATTAATTAACAAACACTTTTCTGGTCCAAGCTTGTTTTAAAAACTAGTTTAAATGCTCGCTACATCCATGCATGCTTACATACAAGTATAGATATGGAAGAATTCTGAAATACATGCACATAAATACGTGATTGAATCAATTTGTACATATATATTTTGTGTTTACTTTTGCATGCATTATTCAAACTTTTGAGTGAGTTTGAATTTATTTTGACTCAGTAGTTAATGCTTTAAAATCAGTTTGAAATCTATTTTTAAATCAGACTGTTGGCTTAAAACTTGTATTTAAATGAATCAATTTGCGCTCATTTTTTAACAATTTGAGCTAGGTTTGGATTTCATTCATTTTTGTTGGCCCTTGCAAGGTCTGTTTAATGTGCTCCTGGTACAGATTGGATCTGCTTGATTGATAGTCATATATATTCATGGTTGCATTACCTATTGAAGGCATCAGTGGTTATTGCAATTGGCTTCTGTGGTTCAAGCAATAAAGGCAGTCGTAGGAGCAATTACATCTAGATGAGGAGAAAGCGAGAGAGGCTTAAGGACTTGCAGATAAGGACATCCTTTTTGGAGTCTCTTCTTAGTAGGAAATTTTGGGGTTTCATAAACACATAGAAATTTGCATTCATGCACTTGGATTGAGTTAGATGACAGATGCAAGTGGCAAATGGCCCAAATGTCATTATTTTATTTTTTAATCGGCTGGTTAACAATCAACATTAATTTCTATTTTTCAAGCCATTAGAAAGAAATAGGGTTGATAGGTCTGATTCCATATCTTATTCAGATTTTAGGTGGTTTCGGCATATCTAAATGGATTTAGCTTTGGCTATGATGAAATGATTTTATGGTCGATACCATTTATGTTTGGTGAGGATAATAATAGAAACTTGGACCCGAGCTTGGTGCAATTTTACAATATAATAGTTTGTTAAATTTATACATTTTTTTTAACAAATGTCATGCATATTAATTTAAAAATAGAAAGATTAAAAAGTAGATTTTTTTGTTTATTTTTTGAACATTATATATTTAATACCTTTAATGCAATATTTGAAGAATATATGAATTTTATTAAAATTTTGAAAAGGCAAAGTTGATTTTAGATTTAATTTCTTGCTTCACAACATTTTATTCACCACCTACTTTTTATTGCTCATACGTGTTATATTTTTCTTTATCGTTATCTTTTATTTGTGATAATAGATGGTTAATGGTTAAACCTAGATTTGACCCTTGCTTGATGTGTTCTTATGTTATGCTTATTTGAGATTGGTTTTGTGTGGATGTGGGTAAAGACTTGAAATATAAAGTATAGAATTAATAAATGACTTAACCCAACCCATTACTTTATTTGAACATTTGCCTTACGCCTACAAACTACCGATATGCATGACCTTTGCCTCAACAATCTTCGATTAAAATGAAGAATGAGACTACCATACCATATGCTAGATTTTTTAGAAATCAAGGTAGGGTTTCCAAGATTGAAGCTCAAGAGGTGAGATGTTGTAGTACATCATGTCCATTGAAGTTTTTCTAGTTTTTCCTAGAAATTATTTATTTATAGATTTTTATATGGTTTTATTTTATTTTTAAGTTTAATTGATAGGGATATCTTTATTTTGAATTCGTTGCTAGAATTGCTAAGACTTATCCGGTTTATGTTTGAATTTAAATCTATAAATTATAATAATCAGTACAAATAGATCTTTGATAATAGAATCATGAGATCTTGGCAAGATCTGCTCTCCATTTCATCATATTAGGAGCTCAATTTAAAATTAAAGTTAGTCGCTGTTTGAAGGCACATGCCAACTTTGAAAGGATAATTAACCATAAGTGATTGTGCCATTAGAATGTGTAAGCCTTATTTTAATATTATTACTTGTGGTGAAATTACCCTTAAATATTTAATCATTCCCAAAAGAACTAGTCAGAGTTAACAGTTTATTTCTGGACTTCACAGATTTCTGGCATGTGACACAATTGAGGTAAATTATGGCATTTATCATCGTTTGGTCAAATTAACCCTGAACAAGATCTGATTCGGTTATGTAAACTAGGCTAGTTCCAATTCCCAATTAGGTTGATTTATCCACTAAATCTTTCTGTTAGCTTTTGAATTTGAGTACCTTAAGGATTGGACCATGGAACAATATTTAATCATTTGAAGGATCACACTATACAATGACAAGTCAGCTACCAAAGCACTTGAAGGCCTACACCCGCTAGCTGTAGTGTATTGATTTATACATTCCTGTACCTTGATTACAGAGGGAATAGACTGAGCGTGTTAAGAAGATGAACTTGTAAATCAGGTAAGATCTAATCTTTCCAGCCCCAACTTGTTTTTATCATGTGCTGTGTAAGCTAGGTAAATATATAATGGGTGAATTATGTGTTAGCTGTTTGTTGCAAAATGGGATTAAACTCAGTTTAACCCCAAAACCTTTTAAAGATTAAATGTGACCAGTTAGCTGTAGATGTTGCCCCCGACATTCCAACATCAAGTTTTACAGTGGTTTGATTGTCAACTTTATTTACTTTGGAATTAAGATTTAATCATTTCCTGATGTATGTCCTAAGGAATATAGGTGTTACGTCTTGTTTATCATGACTAGTTGCAACTTCCATGTGCATCATTACTGTTTGAACATGGAGCGACTCGTGTTTTTTGTGCTGGTATTTGCCAACTATTTTCTACAAGAAAAATCATGCAGAGTTCATCATCAGTCCATCATTAGCCTTATCCCTACTGCATGGTGCCTATTTTATGAATCATTATTTTCCTTTATTTTTATTGAATGTAGCCCAAATGAATATATCAATCATTAGCTTTATGCCTACTATATATATATATATATATATATATATAATCATTATAATCATTTTTTCTTACCTTTTTTATAAATTTTTAAAATTACAAGCATTTGATATTATTAAAATACCTAAGTATTTTTTATATAGTAAATGTTCACGACAGACTTCAATAATTTTTTAAATGTAAATATATTTATATGATTTTTTTATAAAGCTGCTCAACTTGCTCAGAATCATTTCCCAAGTGAACTCTCATTGTGTCGTGTCTTTTGTTTTATTTTGCAGGCATTGGATACCTTCAATACGGCAGTTGTATCCCCAATTTACTATGTCATGTTTACAACTCTAACAATTGTTGCAAGCGCAATAATGTTCAAGGTATATTTAGTATTTTTTTTCCTATTATCTTTCTTCGGTCTGACTCTGGTGTTTCTGTTTTGAAGGTTTGAAAATTTGAAATCTATCCTAATGTAATTTCTATACATTTTTTTTTTCTTCAGGATTGGTCGCATCAGAATTTCAGCAGTATAGCATCTGAACTATGTGGATTTATAACAATTCTTTCTGGCACAATATTGTTGCATGCAACTAGAGAGCAGGAAACGGAAGATGGAATTCCTGCAGCAGGTATGTTTGGATGGCACATTGAGGTTAAATTACTTGAATAGTTATTTGAACTTGAACTACATCAACGCCTACTACAACTGGCAATTGATATGCTTCATGTGTGCTACAAATTTGGAAGACTATTGCTTGTCCTAGGGTTGCATATCATCCGAGCCTGATTTCTACCATATTCAATTTTGTTTACATACATAGCACACAATTATTATATATTTACATATCTAACTCTTAACCTTTGATATTTACATAAGTAACACATAAATCTTTAATTTTACATCAAAAAATACCATCATCATTAACTTTTCAAAGTGAAATTAGCCTTTTCATGCATAGAAAAAAAAAATTATATTCATAACTTTAGGTGTTAGATATGTAAATGTATAAGAATTGTGTGCTTTGTATGTAAATCTTCTCTTTTTTTGCTGAGCTTTAGTAGTTTTTTTTATCATGATTTGAGTTTTAGAATTATATTTAGCTTGCATATTTATTTTTTATCAAGGTCAAACCTTTATTTAGCTTTAATCATGAACAAGTAAATGTGTGTGAGGTTTCAATATTTTTTAAACTTAAACCTCACGCCCAAGACAAATCTGTTATAAATTATTCATAAAACATCAACTATCCTTCAATTTCAAATATTAATAAATAAAAAAATAGAATTACTCGAAGCACAAAGATTTGATGAACTTTATCATATGAAGTAATTATAGTGCTACAGGGCAGATAAGAGTTTGCTACTAGAATATACAATGACCAATTAAAAATGACTTTAATCAAGAAATAAATATTGATTTTCTCTAGTTCATATCAAACTACTTGCAGAACAATAAAAAAGAATATTCACAAATAGGAATAAATAAGCGGGATAATGGCCATACCTTGACTTTCATTAAAATGTCAGTCTTTTTAAGTCATTTTCAAACTCGTTTGATTAGCCATTTAATCACGCATAAATGAGTTTTCATCGAACATGTGCCAAGCTGATCTCTGAATGCATTGATTGCATTACACCTGTACTAGTTCTTTCAGTTACTTCATCTTTACTTGTGAACCTATCAAAGTATTTCTCTTGTTGTGGCTAGAATAAATTACTTCATCTATTTTATTTAATTCAGTAAACCTTAACTTCAATAGTCTATCATTTCGCACTATTCTCTGATATTTCCATTTTCTTTTTGCATTGTGGCACGGAGCATCCAATAATAATTTTGGTTAATTGCAATTAAACATAGATCACACTACTCAGCACTTTAGACAAGTGTTTTGAACTTTACAGCGTGATCATGTTTCATTGTGTATGTCCTTGTGCTTCTTTTTATTTTTTTTTGGAAAATGTACATACACAACACACAATTTTTATGTATTTACATATCTAACTCCTAAAGTTTAATATTTATATATATATGACTCTCCAATTGTTGAAAAGGTGCATTTCACCCTAAAAAAGTTAGTGACACTGAAATTTTTATTGTCATATGAGAGATTTATGTGTTATTTATATAAATATTAAACTTTGTGTTAGATATGTAAATATATAAGAATCGTGTGATATGTGTAAATCCCCCTCTATTTTTCATTTAAATTCTGAAATTAGCTTCTTAATCCAGGCTCAATATCCTGGTACATCTGGAAAGGAAGCACAGATTCTCTGCTGAAGAATGTAAAAGATGATTATTTTGTGACTTTAAATTGTTCGGATTACATTGCATGACTGATATATATGCAGTATGCTTAATTGGAAACACTGCCAAGGTTTAAGGAGTCTCAAAGTAGTTTTGCTTCTAGCCTCTATCAATGGACAAAAATGTATTTGGCTTTCAATTCTACAGAGCTCCATTCCATATTTTTTCCTTGAGAGATAATTTGAGGACAGAAGAAGGAGAAACTGCATGGAAATCGCATTGTTGCCTCTAGGGTTTTATTTTTTATTTTTATAATGTTTGTGTATTTGTAAATTAGTGTAGATTTTAGCTTGTTGCAGTTTATGCTTTGGGTTTTGTACTTGTAGAGTGATTAGGATTTAGGATTGAGATTTTTAACAGTAGTTTAGAGGTTCAGTCATGTCTATGAGTCTGAGTCTTTTTATTTTGTAGCAATTGAAGTGCGATGATTTTTGCCATTTGTGGAAGGAAATATTTATGTATATTTTGAATTTTCATTTTAGAGAGTCTTTTTGATTATTTTTGGGGTTGATCTTAATAGTGTCTTTTATTAGTTTTCATTAGAAACTTGTATTTGGTATTTTTTTTTCTTAAACTTATGTTAAATTGGAATTAATTTTTAAATTATGTTCACTTCCATATTCTCATTTGTTATGAATACTAAATTTATTCAATATGTTAATATTTATTTGATGTTTCTTAAGTTCTTGTATGCATAAATATTTCAAGAATATAGGAAGTTCAAAGAGCCTTAATTCTCCATTGAAATAATCGTTCAGATCTTTTTCTATTTTTTTTCAATTTCTTGGGACTTTTAATTGAATTTAATTTCAAATTCACATGCACAATGCATGTGTGAGAATTTAAATTCAAGATCTTTTGATTGAAAATAAGCTCTCAATCACTAAATTAAAGTATTTTGCACACTTTATTTTATTTAGAAAAATTACAGTTCTAGTTTTCATCGTTCATCTTTTTCTTGTTTTGGAAATATTTATCGTGTATCCAGTGTATATTAATCAGGTTGTAGGGACAACATTCATCTCTCTCTCTCTCTCTCTCTCTCTCTCTCTCTCTCTATTATTTTCTTTATAAATGCAAATAATGCTTGGAGAGCCTAAGATATGGCAATTGATCAGGAATTTAACAAGAGGCTAAGATTAATAGAATTTGTGGGCCCATTCAAAAAAGTTAAATGAAGGTGATAGTCAAGGCCCACATATGCCATCAATGTACAGAGTCGCAAACCTTAAGGCCCCATTATTATTGCCTAAGCCCAAGAAAGCATAAAATCACATAATAAGAAACTTCAAAATTGCAATCAATTGTCTAACTCATTCTTCTAAAATAACATGTTATTAATGCCTTCTCTATCAGGATTCTGATTTCATCTCTTCATCTCATCTCAAAATGCATATTTTATTTTAACTATAAATAGACTTGAATATTGGTAAAATTTCTCCCAAAATTTTCTATATTTCTCTTTCTAAATATGGCAGACAATATATATATATATATAGGCTCTTAGATGCAAAATTACTTTTAAAAGATGTTTTCAAACTGGAAGAAAAATAATATTGAAGAGAAATGCAGTCCTCTCAGGCAACCAATCTTTAAGGATAGCATTCTAAAAAGAGTATGAGAAGAAAAAGGTAGGTAGAATAATGATATCATAATATTCTTTCTAATAGATAGAGCATCAACAAATTTAATCCCATCTTTAATAGCAAGCTATAAATATATGAAGTATCACATAACATTATTATGATGCCAACTAAGATTAGGTCAATTGATTTGACATCTAGCAAGTATAAGAAGTTTTTACAAACAATTTAAATGTGGGAATATTTTTAAAATAGGCACAATCCTAATCGTAATTAGCACTTTAGGCATGAATTTTTTTTTTTAAGAAAATAGGTCGTTAGTCCATAACGGACGATTGGCCGATGCGTTGGCGCCGTCATCAAAACGGCCCTCACATAAGCGGTCGTCTGTTTGACGGACGATTGGCTCGTCCCTATATCGGGCAAAAAACCCGTGAGCGCGATCCACTTTCCTTTTCCTCTTCCGGCTGGTTCGTCCGTCAGCTCCCGTTGGTGGGATTTTCAGAAAGCACACCGGCCAGAGGTCGCCGCCAAGGGAGCTCGCCGCGTCTATTTGCAAATAAACCGTAGCGAGATCGCGATTTCCTTTATCTTTTCCTCCCAATCGGTTGGCTCCTCCGCTCCAGCCGGATTTGATAATCGAAGCACGTAGGGAGGAGGTCGCCCGGCCAGGGAAACTCCGCCATCCGTCGAGTGCGCCATTGCTGGAAACGGGTTATTTCTTCGTTCGTGCGCCGATTAAGGTAATTTTTTTTCTGAATGCTTAATTTGTGATAGATCTTGCTTTGTGGTGTCTGATTTTGCTAATAAAAATATTTTAAAAGGTAAACTATAAGATCTTAAGATTTAGAATGTTTGTGAAAAAATAATAAGGATATGTATACTAGAGCTGTTACTAGAGTTGTTACTTGTATCCAAACACAAGAAAAATTGACAAAATATTTTCCTATTTCAGTTGGATTAGAAAAAAAAAAGTATTTATTGGAGGAGATTTAAATAGAGATGTTAGCAGAATGATAGAAGATTTTAAAAACATTCATGATTACGAGTTTGGTGCGACTAATGAAGAAGGTAGAATAAAATTGGATTTTGATTTAGCTTATAATTTTGTAATTCTTAATACATTGTCTAAGAAAAGAGAATCATATTTCCACTTAAAAGAATGAACATGATAAGATGTTGATAAATTATTGTTTTATAAGAAAAATAGATCACTTAGATTGAAACGATTACAAGACCATTCTATAAAAAAATTTAAGTACCCAACATTTAATTCTTGCTTGGATTTTAAGATGAAGAGTTGAGAGCTGAAAAATAAAACGAAATATTATCTTATGATTAGATGGAGATTCTTAAAAAATGCTAATAAAACTAATTTTAAAGGTAAACTATAAGATCTTAAGATTTAGAATGTTCGTGAAAAAATAATAAGGATATGTATACTAGAGCTGTTACTTGTATCCAAACACAAGAAAAATTGACAAAATATTTTCCTATTTTCCTATTTCTATTGAGTTTGCAGCAGTGATTTTACTTAAGGCATCAGTGGGACTTAGTTTATTTAAATTGTCATTCTTTTCTTTGGTTGTATATACCTTATATGCTATTTACTTGTTGTATGTGTTATCCTCATGATGAGAAGTAACACCATTTCTAGTGCTTTATCATATATTTTTTGGTCATATGAGTGATATAAGGATGCATTACATGTATATATGACTCAGAATCCTTTCATTTTGTGAATCAATTATTCTAGGTCTTTTGAAAGTTATTGGTGTTGTTCATTGAATTGAATTAAACTCACATTCGGTTTTAATATTAAGTAAATTTTGAAAATATATTAGCTTACTTATGTTGGCATTTGACTTTTGCGGTGTTTAGGCATTTCAAGGATATAATCACTTTTTTGACTTTTGTAGTGTTTAGGCTATAAAACATTCATCTAGCTATGAAATTATTTGTTTATCATTTGCAAGTGTTCATTCATCTAGCCATGGATTAATGAGATGCGATTCTTCTTAGTGATTTTGGTGCAACTCCTTTTGGTGATTTGGGAGCTGTGTGAGATAGCCATATGTCTCTGCCAATATGATTTTGGTGCAATTCCGTTGTACGATAGTATTCATCTTTATGAAAGCTATGATTAGAATCTACTATCTCTTTGTTCTTTATGAGTTCGCGAAATATCTTCAATTACAATGCGCAATTGTATTATATCTTGAAATGCTTTTCTCCTGTGAACAGGGAGAGGAAGGATTCTTACTGGTTGGAGTTGTTGTTAGTTGAATATGAGTTCAGAAATTATCTGCATAGTTCTTTATTATGATGGCGGTGTTGATAATTTCTTTCGACCTATATTGGTGGAAAAAATCGATTATCCCACGAAGGACTTCTGGGGTTACAAAAGCGAATCATGAGATCATTGAAGTTGGACCATGCAAAGTCATGTGTTAATCTTATAGGTCGGTTTCTATTGTTAGATTTATCGCTCACACATATTGGCACAGTATGTGAATCTGTACTCAACGCAGCGTCGATGCAACCTGTAGTAATTTATGTTGAAGTTTAGGAGTTAAACTGTGAGGAAAGAGATGTTGCCATTAATGAGGAGCATCACAGGGCTTCAATCAGTACTGAATTCATCACACTTTATTTGCATGAAAGCCTTTCGGAAGCGTCTGATTCATTGCCTACGAACGCAAATGTAGCAAGTTACGCTTTTAGGCGGTGATGCTGAGGGTGACGTAGGTGATGGGTATGAAACTATGCCTTATGCAATAAGTACCGATGATGATGAGGGGGTGATAGTGATGTAGATGGGCCTTCTTTAAGGGGCAAATATCCATCTAAATAGCAAGTTCATAGAAGTTTGTGTTCGCTTTCCCCTATGGCATGGACTTGGCCTTGATTAGGCCAATCTCCCCCGAGCTAATCATACCCATCTTATCCATTTCGATAGAGGTTTTGAGGGGGTGAAGATCACCTGTGAGGGTACTCCCCCTCACAACTGTCAGTAGGATTGCAGTGGTCGGGTAGAAGCCGGTCATTCAGATCGAGTTACCATTAAATTATGGCATCCCCTCATTAAAGAGGAAAGCAGTGGTAGTTTCATCAATTCCAGTAGTGCCAATGATAGTGACAGCACCTATGCACCATGTGGTTTCTTGTGCTGCCCTAGTAAGGGCTAGCACCCACACATTGGAACCCTCTAAGGGAAAGGCTCCTCTGATCCCAGAGATTGCCTCCCTAGTCTTTGAGGTTAGGTCTAGTTCTTCCTCCACTCATCCTACCATGACTCAGAGGAGCAATAAAAACTGCATGATTAAGCGGTATCATATAAGGATTGCTATGGAGATGGAGGCCGCTATGCAGTCAGTTGTGGAGGAGGTACCCACTCGATCAGCGGTTCTGACAAACCCATTTCATCCTCTCTGGGCTGAAGAGAGGATGCTGGGATCATACTTCACCTCCACTAGTGGTTCGGCCTCACCCTGCAGGAGGTCGTCCGCCTCCAATCGGTTCCAACGACTTGGCGAGCTTATGGATGTTGAGCTTAGTTCAATTTGAGATATGTCACCCCCCGCAGCATGGGGAAACACCTACGATAGGAGAG
Organism: Cymbidium sinense; assembly: GCA_021442155.1. Lineage (NCBI taxonomy): Eukaryota > Viridiplantae > Streptophyta > Magnoliopsida > Asparagales > Orchidaceae > Cymbidium > Cymbidium sinense. The sequence goes on along the minus strand of CM038232.1, from coordinate 38,655,968 downwards.
GGCCAAAGAGGCTCGTACTTCAGTAGAGATCACTAATAGAGAGAGATGGAGGTTTGGTTGGCAGTTAGCGGCCTCCGCACTCATTGGTTTCCCTGATCGGCATGATACCCACGTCGATCATATAGATAGCATCTTACTTACAGGGATGACCCATCATAGGAAGAGGGTCCCTATCCTAAGAGAGTTGGTGGTGTCTCCACCACACTGCACTACCCCCCGTCCGCTGTCACCTATTCACATCATAGCATCTCCAGTTCTATCAACGGCCATGAAGGCCACATTCAGGGAGAAGCATACCCCATTGGTGATTCGGCTACAGTCGAGGGATCCTATTCCATCTACACCGCCTCCTACGGTGAGGCTGAGCTCCCGTGCTCGACCTTCTTCTCCAGTGGTGGTGTGGAGGGAATGGCAACCCTGAAGCATAGTGGTCATCCCTTCACCAACACCGCTAGTTCAGCAGGACATGGAGATGGTGGCAGCTGTTGTAGAGGGAGTAGAGGATAGCCTAGTTGCATTGATGATAGTAGAACCTCCTAGGAGTGTCACCCCTTTCAGAGTTAGTGGCAGTCAGGAGTGTGTCTCTTCTAGTGAGTACAGTCCTCATAGGATTGACTCTCCAATAGCAGGGAAGGTTTAGTGCCTCTTAGTACATGACAGTGATCACACTGATTAACTAAAATCATTTGTGCCCATTCAGATTGATCGTTCTCTTGAGAAGACAGTGATCACACATTATCTTGTAGAAAAGAAGGAAATTCTGGGGTATAACTGGTCTAATGAGGAGAAGATCAACTTTAATCTCAATGAAGATGATTTGTTGGGAGACTCGGCCGAGGTTTGCATGGTAGATACCAGGGGATCCCTCCTCAGAGAGCAGCAGGCTATGGAAGGCGATGAGGTTATGCAAGAAGACACAGCCCAATCAGTCCAACACTTCTGATATCAGTTAAAGCAGAAAGATGATCAAATATATAGGATGGCGAGGTAGCTTGAGGACTTATTAGCAGCAGTCTTAGTACTTTAAAAACAAGCTCCATCAGTTCATCCTACTACAACTGATATTAGTCAACCAGAGTTAGTGCATGTCTTGGACCCAGCCAAGACCTTACCTCCCATTGAGCAAAGTAGCACTAGCTTGTATAGGAAGGAGGTAGTAGAAAGTACCTCCATACAGAAGAAAGATATCAGATCCATGGTTGAGCAGCAAGTGAAGGAAGCATTGGCTCAGCAGGGAGGATCATCATGATTCAGAGACCCTACCTAGAGGAATTCAATGCAATCCAATATCATAATGGTTTTGTGCCACCTTTCCTCAAAAGCTTTGATGGCAGTGGAAACCCGAGGCAGCATATTTCATACTTCAAGGCCAATTATTGCAACGGTAGTGGCAGTGATGCTTTACTATTCTACCTCTTCATCAATAGCCTAGCAGGGATAGCTTTCGATTGGTATGTTAAACTTTCAAATGGTTCAGTAAAGACATTTATTTAGTTGGAGCAACTCTTTATCAAGAGGTTTGCTAAAGCTCAGCAAAGGGTTATTGTTTGTGATATCGTTGTAGCACAACAACACCTAGGTGAGTCCCTTATTGACTATATTCTCAGATGACATAACTTGAGTATGAAATGTGAGCCACAGCTGTCTAAACAGTATGCCAATGAGATTCATCTAAAGAATATCCATGGCTCGGTCGCCTTCATGCCTAAGGGCTTCACTATCAAAGCAATTGAGAAGCTAATCAACAAGGCGGCTAGAATACAAGGAGAGGCCAAACAGGTGACTTTTTAAGACCAGTTGCCCTAAGCAAAGCCGCAGAAGGTCTATGAGAAGAAGCCGGGAGCAGTGATAGCGGTAGATAAGGGGAAGCAACTAGCTAGAGATCAGTCCGAGAGACCACGACCTCAGCATCCTTTACTTCCACCTCCTTTACCACCACTGAGCCAGCCCTACTATCCTCCACAGTAGCCCCCACGGCCAGCACCACCACCTCCTCATCCATACCATCAGTAGCAGCAGTACACATACCCACTACCAGGTAGCAATGGTCCACTTACTCTTTTAGATAAGCTTAATAAACCATATTCAATTAAGAGTAAGGTGATCAGGAAGATCTTTAAGAATCTTTTAAAGAAGCTTGATTTTTAGCTACCCGAGCCTAGGAGATCGGAGGAAGTGGGCAAAAGCCATGATCCTAACTTTTGTCCCTACCACCGTATACTAGGTCATGTTTTGGAGGATTGCTTCACATTTAAGGATTGGCTTGAACATAGCTTCAAGACCAGTGTTGTAGTTATCTCGAATGAAATACCTTGTGGAACAATCATCCAGTTCCATTAGGGTAATCCTTAGGGATACTTGTGATCCTTCCAAAACCAAAGAAGGTTGGCATATCTCTTTATCTAAAATCTCTAAAAAGATCATCCAAAAGATCAAGAAACTTTCCTTATAGGTTCCTGAGTCAGCTCAAACCTCCAACATCAAGGAAGGTTTGCAAGTTGCTAATTCCAACTCAGGGAAAGGTGGAGTTCAGCAACAACAGCATCATGTGTCAGCCTGAGATAGCCCAATATCACAACCACCAACTGAGTCTAGCAACCAGTCTACCATTGTAGCTACTACATTTATGGCTTCCTCTACTTCAGCTAGCTCTTCTTCTTCTACTAGTATCGGAGGATAAGGGCATCAAATCCCTTACCCCACTTACTTTACTTGATTTCTACTTTGTACCACCTATTAAATCTAAGAAATTGAAGAATAAAGCTAGCTTGAATTACATATGTGTCACTTTTGATGGGTTGTCTACTTCTATTCTTAATGATAACTCTTCAAGTCAAAATAATTATAATAATTTTGATTTTCGTCTTTCTGATTTAGAGTTGGACTTCCTTACTCTGAATACTATAGGTTCGCCTCTTGAGATAGACCTGGAATCATCCAATTTTGAGGGTCCTATAGGAGAAGCTGTATGTGAGCTTGATGTGCAGGTAGAACCTTCCATTACCCTGCCATAAGAGATCACCGAAGTCAACCTCTGTAGTGGCAAGGTTTTACCTCCTAGGGCAGCACCTCAAGATAGAGGGAAATAAGTCATTAGTATAGGATTGAGAAGCCCCTCCACAGAATGCTCCACCCATGGATATGCTTGTGGAGGACTAGCCTAAGGTGGACTATAATGTCCTCTCTTGTCTGAGAAAGTTATCATCTAAGCTAAACATATACGATGCTCTTATCTTATCCAAAGAAATGAGTGAATCATTAATCAAGGCTCTCCTTCATCCTGAGATATGCTTAGCTCAGTTGAATGTTGTAGGTGAGGGGGCATATTACATAAAAGAAGCTCAGGGGATAACCTTCACAGATGAAGAATTTCTTCTAGGGGACTTGGAGCATAACTGTTCCCTCTACATCATAGTTGACATGGGCAGATTCAAACTTGCTAGAGTTCTCGTTTATCCAGGTGCATCGGTGAACATTATGAGTCTAAAGACCCTTGCCTATTTGAAGATTGACATCTCCACACTCTGAGGAGATCGGATGATGTTGAAAGGGTTCAATGAACAATGTGAGTGAGCTTTAGGTTCTATAGTGTTACCTTTAGAGATAGGTGATTGAAAGACTAAAGCTAAGTTTTACATCTTTGATTCGAATACTTTGTTCACTACTTTGCTCAGCAGGCCTTGGATACATAAGAACAAGATAATTTTGTCCTCCCTCCATCAGTGCATCAAGTTCAAAAAGGATGGGATTGAATATTGTGTCAATGGAGATGAAAAGTTATTTTCAGTTAGAGAGGTTGAGATTTATGAGGATGCGACCTACTATCTTCCTCAAAAAACCCTTTCTCATAAACTTGGACAAAATTCAAATTCAAAAGCAAAAGAAAAAAATAAAGAAAAAGAGAAGGAAAATGAAAATCTAAGTGAACAACAAAGGAGAATTGAAGAAGAAATAGATCTGCATATCACATTCCGCTCACAGTTCATCCCATCACATGGACATGTGGGTAGGATGACTCAACCTCCACCAGGCAGAGGCAGAGGAAGAAATAGAGGTAGTTCCAGAGGTGGAAGACCCCCTGGTTAGCCATCAGTCAATAGAGATCATGTTCCAGTGTATAGGAGTACCCTTACTATTCACATAGACTTGGAATCCACCTGGGAGGACAAGTCTAATGTGATTAGTATACCAGCCAACCCCTCTTAGTGGGTTCCATTGGAGGTGACTTTCGATCCAGATAGCGGCAAAGACCGGGCCTCTAGACAAAGCAAAGTATTTGAATCAGGTTTATGTGAAACTATTAGGCAGCAGCTGGGAACCTTAGCTCTAACTTCACTTACATATCAGAAAGTTGAAGGTTTAGTAGTTAAGGAAGCCCCTAAGTCTTCCACTGATATGAAGCTAAAGAGATTCTTTTTGGGATCATCATCCTTGAGTCCTGAAGTTGATGTAGAACTTGAGGAGGATACATTTAAAAAATTAATTGAATTACCATTTGACTTTTACTCGCCTTGTGTTCATAATCTTATACAAAAAGGTTTAGTTCCTCATACATGGTCTAGGCACAAGTCAGAGTACTTTGAAAAGCTATGGAACAATACAAGCAGGGAGGCACAATCAAGAGCAAGACTAAGGTTCAGTATAGTGGGTCCAATCGATGACAATGATTACTGCTTAGTTGTTACCAATCATTTGGAGTCTGATAAGTTCTTTTCACACAACACCAACTCTTATGAGAATGTGTGTTTAGAAATCTTAGATGATCCAGATGATCTCCAAATCAAAGATGCACCTCCAGAAGTTGAAGAGGAGATCCATTCAATAATTGACAAGCTTAAAGAAATCAACCTCGGGGCAGAAGAAAATTCACACCAGACATACATCAGTTCATTGCTGAATGAAGAAGAAACTAATGACTTAATTTGACTATTGACTGAGTTTAAAGACTACTTCACATGCAGTTATGAAGAGATGCCCAGATTATCTCCTGACATAGCAGTCCATAAGCTAGCAATAGATCCTAATACTACCCCTATTAAGCAAGCTCCTAGACGCATGCGATTAGAAATCAAATAACAGGTCATTTCTGAAGTTAAGAAACTAATCGATGTTGGTTTCATCATAGAAGAAAAATATCCTACATGGTTAGCCATTGTCGTACCAGTTAAGAAGAAGAACGGCCAAATTCGCATTTGCATTGATTTCAGGGACTTAAACAAGGCATGTCCTAAGGATGAGTTTCCTCTTCCTATACCAGAATTAATGGTGGACATCACCTCATCTCATGCAATTTTCTCTTTTATGGATGGGTCATCTGGCTATAACCAAACCAAGATGTCTCTTGAAGATAAAAGAAACACTGCTTTCCAAATCCTGATCGGAATCTTCTATTATAGGGTCATGTCTTTCAGCCTTAAAAATGCTGGTGCTACATACCAATGGGCCATGACTCAGATCTTCAACGAACTCATCCATCATCAGGTTGAGTGCTATGTTGATGATCCAGTAGTCAAGAGCAGAGAAAAGAAAGACTATCTCTTTGAGTTGAGAGTAGTTTTTGAATGATTAATACAATATAACCTCAAAATGAATCCCCTAAAGTGTGCATTCGGAGTAGCTTCAGGGAAATTCCTTGGGTTTGTTGTTTGACACCGGGAATATAAATAGATCTAGAGAAGATCAAAACTATCTTAGAAATTCCACCTCCTAAAAGTTTAACTCAACTCAGATCCTTCCAAGAATGGTTGGCATATTTAAGATGCTTTATCTCCAACCTATTGAGGAGATGCAAGCCATTTTCAGCACTTGTCAAAAAGGACCCCAAGTTCAAGTGAGATGATAAGTGTTAGCATTCCTTTAAAGACATCAAGCAATATTTGGTGAAACTGCCAGTTCTAGAAGCCCCTATCCTGGGCAGGCTACTCATCCTCTATACTACTGCATTGGATGACTCTCTCGGTGCTTTGTTGGCCCAAGCCAATGATGAAGGGAACGAGAATGCTCTCTACTACCTCAGCTATCATCTGATTCCTGCTGAAGCGAACTAATCCACCAATTAAGAAATATTATCTAGCTTTAATGTTTGCTTCCCAAAAGCTATGACACTATATGCTTTCTCATAAGGTGAACTTGATCTCCAGGATCAATCCACTGTAATATCTCATGACACGATGAACATTATCCTGATGGTTGGCACTTTGGTCCAAGATTTTGTCATAGTTTGATATCATATTTGTACCACTCCATGCGGTGAAAGGACAGGCACTAGCAGATTTCTTAGTAGCACACACACTTCATGTTGATTTATCGCTTAGTGATGACCTCCCCGATAAACAAATCATGAAATTAGGGGACACTAGCATTCAACACTGGGAGATGTATTTTGATGGTTTGGCTTCCTCTCAAAGAGGAGAAGAACCATAATTTACTATCCCAGGGAAGGGAGGGGTATGAATAGTTCTTGTAACTCCGGACCGTGATGTGATCAAATTCTCATATCATCTGTCCATTCCATGCTCAAACAACGAAGCCAAATATGAGGCTCTGATTGCCAATCTGGAGTTAGCCATTACACTATGCGTCCTAAGTATCAATATGTTCGGGGATTCTCAATTAGTTATCGGCCAAATAGCTAGGTCTTACTAGGTTCTGAATCCTAGGGTCCATCACTACCACAAGTACACTATGGAGTTGTGGACCAAATCCTCGAGGTTACCATCTATAAGATTCCTCGAGGAGAGAATGCAGCAGCAAATGCATTAGTCAAGCTTGCCAAGGAGTTAGCATGTCTGGAAGATGAGTCCATACCAAAATAGACAAGTCATATCCCTTATTGATGCTGAACTCATCGAGAGATTCTTTCATGAAGGGGAGGTTGCCATTTCCAAAAAAGACGAAGAGCTAGATTGGAGGCAACCATTCATGGATTATCTAAATATGGGCAAACTACCTCATGAGAGGTCACTAGCACATCAAGTGAAACAAAAGATCCCTTTCCTACGCTCTCGTGGATGGCACCATGTACCGGCGGTCTTTCGATCATATGTGATTATGTTATTTGGACAAACATGAAGCTCATATGATCATGATTGAGGTACACTCAGGTTTATGTGGAGCACATCAATCTGGTCTGAAGATGAAAGCCAAGATCAAAGACTAGGATACTACTGGCCTTTGATGATCACAGACTGCATGGATGTAGCTAAGAGATGCCACTAATGTCAGGTACACGGTGTGGTCCTACATCAATCACCCAACATCCTACATTAGCCTCATGGCCATTTGAGTGTTGGGGTACTGACATAGTGGGTTCGATCGATCCTCCTTCTTTCAAGGGTCATCGATTCATTCTAGCTGACACCGACTACTTTTCCAAGTGGGCGGAGGCAATCCCATTAGAGAGGTCACATCTCAGCATGTGCTCTAGTTTTTCAGGAACCATATCGTACATAGATTCGGGGTGCCTTGATGAATTATATCAGAAAATGGTATTGCATTCAAGAGCACTAAAATCAATAACTTTGCCCAAATACACAGCATATATTGGAGATATTCTACCATCTACTATCCAAGGGTAAATGGCTTAGTAGAAGCCTTCAATAAAACTCTCATCCAAATATTAAAGAAGACACTCGATGACAACAAGCGATAGTGGAATGAGAAGTTAGTTGAAGCCTTGTGGGCTTACCGCACCACATACAGAACTCCAACTCAATCTACCCCATTCTCCTGTGTAGTGCAAGGCATTCTACCATTAGAAGTCTAACTCCCATCACTAAGGATAGTCGTGGGTAGTAAAATCACAACGGAGCAGAACACCCAGTTGCGGTTGAAAGAGCTCGAAGGTTTGGAGGAGAGACGCCTTTGGGCATGTCAGAATCTCGAGTTGTACAAAGCTAAAATGATTCAAGCTCACAACAAGCTGGTCCATCCTAGACCTTTTCAAGTAGGAGAGCTTGTTTTAGTTCTAAGGAAATCAATTGTTGCCCGTCAAAAAATGGGAGGTAAGTTTGAACCCACTTGGGAAGGCCCATTTGCCATAGAGAAGGTCTACCAAGGAGGATCTTATCAACTTATAAATTTTAAGGGAGAGCGCTTGATGCTTCCAATCAATGGGATTTACCTAAAGAAATATTATCCATAAATCTTATTTCAAATCAATTATCAATAAAACTTTTCTCATCTCAAAATCTATCTCTTCTATGTTGAGAAATATCTTTGCTTGTTAATCCGCCATGATGTGTTTAGGGTAGGTGTAAGGAACCCAAGCGGCATCCTATCCTTAGTAACCATGATGTGTTTAGGGTAGGTGTAAGGAACCCAAGCGGCAACCTATCCTTAGTAACACAACACCAACACAAACTACACATAACCACATATGAAACAAACACATATCTTTTATCTCGGGCTATTTTGATGTGTGAGAAAGCCCCCTGTGGCACTCACTCATTATCTACTCTAGGTCGGGCTGACGTGCTACCTTGCTAGTGTGTCACCCCAGTGGTTAGTTGTCTGGCGGATGTAAGTCTACAAGTTTTCTTCCTAACTTGACCATTGTAAATCAACGTGCACCTTGTTAATTTGGTAAGGCTTACTGTGAAGTTGGTAAACTACCCCATGTTGATTTTGTCTAAGAGGATGTAAGCCTACACGCTTTCTTCTTGAACTAGCTATCATGCACTGACTAGGTCAAATATATTTAAGGTTTAGGATAAGTTCCCCAGTGGCTCCTTTCCTCTTGACTACTTCAAGTTTGGGTCTAGGCCGTCCACGGGACTCCCCACTTGGTAGTCACCATAGGTCAGATAGCATCTGTCCTACCGACGACAGACTATCCTGTTCATCATTTTCATCTGTGAAGATGTAAGCCTACAAGCCTTCTTCTCAGGTTGATCATTGCAAACCAACGGGCACCTTTGGTTGGTTGGTTATCGCTATGCTGACAGCGACCCACCCGGTGGATACACCACTCGTGGGAGATGTAAGTCTACAAGCTTTCTCCCAGAGTTGGCCACCGTATACTATTGACCTCATTTTTAGGATGAGCTCTCAACCCCTCCATCTTAGACATAGGACCTCTCTTAGACTTTAAGAGTTCCTTAGTTTTAAGACACATCTATTGATTAGGTGGACACTCAACCTAGCCTTAGAAGACTTAGAAGAGCTAGCCATAGGAATAGGTCATGTCATAGGGGTGTTAGAAAAATTTTCTACTCTTAGCTTAAACCATTCCTCACTTTCCTTCATTCAAGTCAAACTCCAAATCAATCTTAATTGATTCTCTCCAAACTCAAATCAAACTCCATGATTGAAATCCATGTTCGAAATCTATGATCAAAATCCAAGAACAAAATCGATCAAGATTCTTAAGTCCAAAATTTTCTAAGTCCTTAATCTTTTCTTAAGGACTTAGCCAAAATCATGATCAAAACCAAACCAAGTCTTTGAGATTTTCTCATAATTCATTTATATTCACATATATAAATTAAATATAAATTCAAATCAATCAAATCAAATCCACAAATTAAATTCCAAATCAATTCATGAAAATTTCCTTAAGTCCTTAATTTTTCATTAATGAACTTAGCCAAAATCAACTCTAAACCAATTCAAACTCATGAGATTTTTTCAAAACTCATTTATATTCTCATTTATATTCACATATATAAATGAAATATAAATAGAAATCAATCAAATCAAAGCCCCAAATTAAATTCCCAACCTAAAAATTTCCTTAGTCCCTTAATTTTCCATTAAAGGACTTATCCAAAATCTTAATCAAACCATCTCAAATTCATGGAATTTTCTCATAACTCATTTATATTCTCATTTATATTTACATATATAAATTAAATATAAATTCAAATCAATCAAACCAAATTCAAAAGTTCAAACTTCAAAATCCAAAATTTTCTTAAGTCCTTTAAATTCTTCTTAATGGACTTAGCCCAAATCATGATTAATCCACTTTAAATCCTTGAAATTTTCTCATGATCTATTTATATTCTCATATATAAATGAAATATAAATTTATATAATCAAAACCAATTCCAAAAATTAAACTCGAATCCACTCAAAATCCAATCTAAGCCTTTCAAGTTAAAATCTTGAACTTAGCCAAATCAATTTCAAATCAAGCCAAAATCTTAATTTTCTCTCATGATTCAATCAACCTTACAATCATGAGCCCATATATAAATCCAAACTTCAATCAAACAATCAAAACCTACTTTAAAAATCAAAGCCAAAATCCTTTCATATTCTTCCTTTGAATATGAAATTCTCAAATGGATCAAAACCCATTTGACTTCAAACCACTTGTAAATGAATTTATATTTCAATCATAAGTCCATATACAAGATCAATCAAGTTCAAATCATGCTTTGACCAAGCCATTTGACCCACTTAGGCTCACTTGACCTAAAGTGACTTAAAGTACCCTTGTGAGCCAAATACTAATCCAAACCAAATTGGATTAAACCAAACTCATCTATGCCTCTCATCATGATCAACAATCATCATGGGATGATCAATCAATCAAATAGGGTCAAACCAAGTCAAACCTAAGGGTTGACCAAGTCAACACTTAGCCCAAAAATGAAACCTAACATTCCCACCATAGGCCAAATTGATTGAAACCATTGATCTAAGTTCACTCATGACCTATGTTTGAACTTGACCAAGCTAACATTTGAGCCTAACCTAGCCCAATTGGCCACTTGACCCAAGTTGACCCAACTTGACCTAAAAAGTCAAAATGTGTCAAAATTTGATCTAAGCCAAATTGTTTCAAACCAATGGGTCAAGTTCATTCCAAATCACTTGTTGAACTTGACCAAAGCCTCAATTGGCTAACTAGACCTAACCTAGCCCAATTGATATTAGACCCAACATGACCTAAAGGGGTCATGTTGAGCCAAATTTGAACATAACCAAAATTGATTGGAAATAAAGATATCAATCCACTCCATATGACTAACCTAATCTAAACCTACCCTTGACCTACACCAAATAGGTCAAATGGATCAAATAGGTCAACTTGACCCATTTGACCTAAATGAAGTCATATGAGCCAAATTCAAAACTATACCGAATTGAATCAAACCAAAGCCACCAAAATATTTCAAATGGTCATTTGAACTTGAGCCAACCCTTGGTTTGACCCAATTTGTCCAATTGGTCAACTTGACCCAAGTTGACCCATTTTGACCTAAATGGGTCAACATGAGCCAAACTCTATCAAATGAATTCCAAATCTCATGAAACTTGGCCAAACCTAATTTCTCCACATACCCAACATATCCAAATTTAAAAATAGCAAAATGAGTATCCTACCCCTAGGCCATAGAACAAATTTTGACCTAATCTATGGGTAATTTGGTCATACCCTCTTCATATTCACTTGATTCTTTCCTAATATCTCAAAGGGACCTAATGAAGAGTGGTGCACCCAACCCAATGGGTTTGGGTTAGCCCAATTGGCCCCATGACCAAACCCGACCCCATGGATCAAAATGGCTAATTCAAAATCCATCTCCCACTCAAATTCAAGCACATGGGAGGTTGTCATTCCACTCAAGGCCTCAAACCGACCATGTGCAAGCTTCTAACTAATCAAACAACCCTCCCATTGTGATCAATTGGATTAAAATGGCAAAATAGCTTGAGACCGTCTGATCCTTCAAGGGGGAGATATAGTCTCCCTAATTGAATTCAAATTCATCATTCCTCAATTCGACTAAGCCCTAGAGAGTGTTAGGAGCCATCATAGAGCATTCCTAAGCTTCCTAGAAGGGAATTGAAATCAAGCATTCTCGATTTTTTTTCCTTAAAAAATAGGGGAGCTCCTTTCATTTCTAAACTTCCTCTTCACTCAAATCCACTTCAATTGCCTTTGCATACTTCATCAGGGAGCTAAGTCGAGTGCACCCAAGCTTCCATTAGAGTTCCCACAGCAAGGAGAAGTTGAATTGGATCAAAGCCGCAAAGGGGAGCAAGGGGAATTGGTCCATAGAGCAATTCACATAACCTCAAGAGCTCATTCTTCCAACACAGCTTCGTCTCAATCAAACAAAGCTCCTCCAAGGGAATCGAGCGCTGGTGATCACCTCCAGTGAGGTATGGGATTTTTTAACCACCTACAATAAAAGGTGTTGGTCTTTTGTGAAGAGAATTTTTAATTCAAGTAAATCCCACCATTGGATGTGCCGTTCTTTGGCTTTAGATTGCGTGGTTTAGGTTTGGTTTGAATCTGAGCTCAATCGAGCTGGATCTTCCCCTAGATCATGGACAACCTCTTATTGATCAAAGGGGAAGAACTTGGGAGATCTCAGCCATCCATCCACGCATTTTAGTTGGACGGTCGAGATAATTCCCATGTTTAGAATTTCCTTTATCCTTTTTAAAACCACGGGGAGATCTCTGGTCATCTGATCTTTGATCGGGTGGCAGAGATCAAAGCGCATCCACTGTCAAGCCTCCTTTTTGATTTAACACTTAAGTGAGCGGCTCACTACATGATGCGTGTAAAGCGCGCTGACCGCCGTCGCCACACATCACGTCGTGAGCAGGATGATTAGTTAAGATGCTTTAATTAATTATAATTAATCTAAGGATCTTCTAAAATTCATAACCCTCTCAATAAAATTCAAAAAAAATATGAAATAAAATCCTATCGAAAGATAATTCAACTTAAAATATTTTAAAATTAATTTCAATGGGTTTTGAATTATAATTTTTTCTAATTTTGGGTTTTATTGGAAACTTCATTTTGCTAATAACCTTTTAATTAAGCCTCTGATTAATCCCAAATTTCTTGGGTGTATTCTAGAGGATGAACTCTGCCTCCCCTAATTTTTTTGGGATTTATTGAAGGCTTAATTAGGGGAATTGTATTTGGATTTCTTAATTACTCTCTTTATGTAATTAAGGATAATTAATGTGTGATTATTGTTTTTAATCCATGATTAGGGTTGATTAAGGTCAGATCTAGTAGATAAAAGATTTAGGGAAAATTTTTGAGGCATTTCCCTTAAGCTATTCCCTAAACTCCCTTTTTCTTTCCTTAATCTTCTTTTAATTAAGGGTTAATTCATTAATTATCCCCTTAATTAATTTCTAAAAATTTTAAAAATTTCCATAACTTAATTAACCACTTTGGGTAGATGCTTAATTGTTTAATAGTTTATGTTCAATTAAGGAAATCAAAACCCAATTCATATGCGTGAAAGGGTGTTTTGAAATTACTTAAGTTAAACCCCTTAGCTTAATTAACCTTTAATTATGAGCCAAATTGCATTAGGCATTTTTCTTATTAGGTGCATTGCAAATTTAAATTCCTTGTGAGTTTTTATGTCATCTCATTGGCTCATAATTATTTGTTTAATTATTCTAAGGTGGTGTAGATAAGGGTTAATTAAGTTACTTAATTCATACCTTAACCTAATCAATACTTAAAAATGGATCTAATTATCTAAAAATTAAACAAAATATCAAACACATGTGAGAATGGGTTAAGAACAGCAAACTCATCTCACCTTTTTAAAATTAAATCAAACTTCAAACTAAAAAAAATCATATTGAATACACTTTGATTTATTTTAAGCTTTCTTATTCCATAAGAATGTCTTTAGGATTTAATTGAAGTGAGTTTGTTTACATGCTTTCATTATTTTGAGTCTTTCCTTACATTTTAGATTTGTATGTCGCATGGTTTAATGCATTCATATTTTTCAAATTCAAATTAAAAAAATTAAATTGTTTACTTTATGTCATATTTGCATGTGTTGGCTAAAGTAGAAATATGAATGGCTATTATCACTACTAAATCCAAATTATTTTCAAAACATATAAATCAAATATCAAATCTGAAAGTATGCTACTTATATTCTAATTATAAGCTTGCATGTGAAAGAATATAAAGGTATGCTTAGCATAGATTTCCTTTCTCTTTTATGTTGGATAATTTTGAATAGGAATTTGGTGAGGTGTATGGTTCATTTGAAAAGGACCTAATACTCACTTAATTCCATATCCTCTTCATCCCTATGCTATCACCTAAGAGAGGCTACCTATACTTGCATATATAAATTGCATAAATAAAATGAATCCATTAATGCAACTTTTGCATTCTTCTTTTCCATTTCATTTCTTTTATATACATATTTGTATTTAAGAAAAGTGGTATATTAGTCTGGACAACTCGGAGGTTGTGTGGCTTTAAGTAGCCCTAAGTAGGTTTAGTATCTTACACCTATGGTTAATAATGGCACTGTACTCACTTATGTCTTTCTTACTTTCATGTGTGTATGTGAAAATTTGGATAAGGAAATCCCTTTCTACTTAAGAAAAATCATGCATATTCAACTTATAAATTTCCTTAAATGGATTACTTAGCATGCATCATAAAGTATGTTAAATATTCTCATTTTGTATGTATATATATGCTTAGAATTCATCCATATGCATGTTATATATGTTGGGAAAGAAATGAAGTAATGTGTGTTATGTGAATTTTGATTCATTTAAGTTAATCTTAAAATTCCTTCCTTTTTGAATAGGTTTGTTTAGAGTTCATCTAAACTTGGGATTAATTAAAAGATTTAATCAAAACATTCACCTAAATAAAACTAAAATGTGAATCTACTTTAAAAATTACTTAGGCTATGGAAGGAAAGAGAAGTGTCCTTCTCTTTCCCTCTCTTCATAACTTAGTAATTAATTGTAGGATTCACTTGAACCAAATAAAAATATGAAATAAAATCAATCCAAAATAATTAAACAATTTAAATCAAATCCTCCTCTACGTTGAACATATTTTCACACTCAGAAAATTTGAACCTAAAACCATAACTAAGCAAACCACACAAACCTTCAAAGCACACACATTAGGCTAAGTCACCACTTCTAGCTCTAGGTTAGGTCAGTGCACAGTTTGATATTTTATTTTATTTTGTGCTATATATTTTAGACTGGATGTTAGGATGTATACTCGTAGAATGAATGATAGGACGTTCTTAGTCTAACTATTCTTTTTTGCAGGGGATTGTGCTTAAGACGCGTTATCATAAATAAAAATATAAATGCTTTTGCTTGTAGGTGCTTTATACCCCTAAGCATAATCCAATGGGCCAGGTGGACGTAATCCCCCATGTGTGGGATGATAAGTCCAATAAACATGATTAGGATTTGGGCTGTTTATTTTAGCTAACCTTTGTTTTGCAGGTGTTAGTTAGATTCCCATTCTTTTCCTTTTCATGTAAATTTGTGCAATTAGGATTTTGGGATGATTGTTATGGGGATTAGGATGAGCATTTGGTCATAAGATCATATCTTATGCACCATGTGAAGCCTTGAAGCATCTGCCTTCCAACCATCCCAAAGAAGGAATCAAAGAAGAAAGAAGAAAAGAAGAAGAAAGAAGAAAAAAGAAGAAATGAAGCTTGAAGACGACCATAACAATGAATTCCTTGCTTAATTATAATTTAATTCATTTGTAATCCGGGTTGTATAAGGGTAGAGCTCGGCTACCCACATTTGATATTTTTGGATTTATGCGATGGTGCCTGACCACAACGGGCTTTTATTCATTTTGTCATTAGCTTTATAAATTGATTGATGATTTGTTTAGCTTGTGCATTAAGTGGCATGTTTTTCCTAGTTTCTTCCTTTCTTTATGTATGTCCTAGATGTGGATTAGGCTCTTTAGAGAAAAATAAATCTTTTACTCAACTTAATAACTCAAAATAAGAATTAAACAACTCATAACCTCACATAAAGCTTAGGTTTAAAATCAAGATAAAAGAATTAGAAACCCCTTAGCTGGATGAGCATTTCTTTTGTAATATCATGCACAAATGCGCCTTATTTCACTCTTGATTAGAGGACTTCCACCTTTGCTAGAGAAACTTGGCTTGACCTTTGAGAGCCATGGTGGAAACTTACCTCCTACCTTCTCATTGATTTTGGCTAATAACCTTATTTTTTATGCATTAGTCATATGAATCCTATTAGCCTGAGTCAAAATAATTGTCCAAAAATGAAAATAAAATGAAATTTGAATTGCATTAGATTTAGGTCATTTGAAGTATGTCCTTTTACATGATCTAGTTTCTTTAGGGAGTGAGTTTAAGGACTTAGTTTCTTTCTAAATAAATAATAACCTGGCTATCTTGCATAAGCATAATGCCTTACCTACATGTATTTAAAATCATAGGAAGAGTTAGTTGGCAGCCACCCCCAAGTAGTTGTAAGTCTAAACTGTCGAGTGGTTTGTCCTCTCTTGTGGAGGCAAACTAATTACCCATTTTTGCCTTAGATTTAGGTTGTGCTTTCGTCCTCCGCCAAAGCTCCATAGATTTAGGTTTTGAGGTTGCTTCTCCCCTTTGTGGATCATAAGCATAATTCTTTACCTCATAGACATTTCCTTGATCTTGTGTTAAGGAATCATAAGTCCTAAATTTCTAATGAAAAATTCAACTTAAACAAACTAAATCAATTTCAAAAATGTAAAGCCCAACTATAAGATAGTTTGAGATGCTCACTAGGTTTCTTAGCATCATGGGCATTTCCTACTTATCTTTCATTTTGGCTTCGATAATAATTCTCTCTTTTGATCAATCCCATTTGATCTTCAAAAACATGAACTAATCGCTTGATAATCCTTCCTATTGAAATCTTCAAAGACAATGATCATTTACCTTAATCGAGAGTTTTCTTAAGGGATCCCATCTCTTAGGATATAATTAACTATGGGGGCTTGCCCCTGTATGGAACTTAACGAACCTGATTTAAAATAAACCCTGCATTATTTTTCCATGTAGAGTAGGGGAAGAATCTCTGGTACATATGCAGACCCATCGTCCTTAGGAGTCCTTATTAAGGTGATTAGGTCCATTAAAGGGTAGTGATTTCTATCTTTCGAGATAGTACACTATTTCTTTGATGATGTACTCGATCACCTGAATAAGTACATCTATGATCTACGTGGAATCCTAAGAAGATGAATTTCTATATGCTTGTCTCCTTCATTTCTTCCCAATAATTTGAAGGTGACTCACATCATATAAGAATTTTTCTCCACATATACCTATAGGCTTTCTTTTACAAGGTTCTGGATAAAGCCCCTAGCGGCACCTCCCCTATGGGCACTCTATTTGGATCACATCCTTAGCAACCCCATTTAGACACTATCCCGGTTACTTTTGGATTGGACAGTCCCCCTTTCCTAGTAGCCACCCCTGTGGTTGGAGAATTTTTCTTGTGGATATGTAGATTCTCCCTTGGTCTAGTAAGTTTGAGATAGAACTAGGCTGATATGAGCTCCTTCTCAGTGTGGTCCCTTGCAAACCAACATGGTCCATGATAACACAAAACAAACAAAATATATATTTGCTTATGGATTAGGAATTCAAGCCCCAAGTGGCTCCTTTCCTAAGCAGGCATCCTATCTTTAGGGCAGTGTCATCAAAACTCCCTATAAGAATTGCGACACTTGAGTTGAGATTAATCTGACACTCTCTCGAGTCTCCCCGGTTGGGTTCAACTTGTTGTGCCACCAACGAGTCACCTAGTGGTCATCTTTTCTTTGGAAGATATAAGTCTATTACACATTCTTTCCAGCACGACCATTGCACACCAACGGGCAGCCTTAGGTCAGGTTCAATTCGTTGTGCTAACAATAGATCACCCTAGTGGTTCCTTGTTCAAGAAGTTGTAAGTCTATAAGCTTTCTTCTTAGTTTAACCATTGCACACCGAAAGGCACCTCTTAGGTTGATTAGCTCTACCTCACGGCCAATAGACTATTCATTTGTATTTATAAATCTAAGATAAGTCTAGGCTGATATTAGCTCTTTCTTAGTAAATCCATCGCACATCGACAGGGTCCATCTAAAATTAAATTAATTATGACTATTCTTGAGTCGATATGAGTCCATAGTGGCATTCACTCAAATAGTCACCTTAGGTAGGGTTCGATTTGTTACGCCATCGATAGATCACCCCAACGGCCGATCCCTACTTTGAAAGATGTAAGTTTGTTATGCTTTCTCCCTAGTACAGTTATTGCACACTGAAAGATAACCTTTAGGCCAGATAGTCCTACCTTATGGCTGGTACACTACCCGTTTAGATTTGTAAATTAAAATCAAATTAATCATCAGGATTACTCTTGAGTTGAGGTAAGATCCCCAGCGACGCTCACTCAGTAGTCTCCTTAGGTAGGGTTCGATGTGTTGTCCATCCAACAGATCACCCCAGCAAATTTTCCCTACTTTGGAGGATGTAAATCTGTATGTCTTCTTCCTAGCATTGTCGTTGCACACTGAAAGACAACCCTTTAAGTCAGATAGTCCTATCTTATGGTAGGTAGACTACCCCTTTGAACTTATAAATCTAAGATAGGCTAAGGCCCCCGTGGCTCCTTCTTAGTGTGGGTCATCACACACCGACAGGGTCCATAATAAAATAAGTTCAAAACCAACTTCTCTAGTGTAATAAAATTAAACATATCGGACAAACCAAATTTCTCCCCAATGAGGCGCAGATCAAATTAGCCTCCCTAGTGGAGCTTAGATCCAAATAAAATAAATATAATCGAGTGTGCATCCCCGGTGGATATGCCCTCAATCTAGAACCCTTCTCCTTAGTAGAGCCATGATAATTAAACTAACCTCCCTAGTGGAGTCTAATCAAACATATCAAAGAAATCCAATTAAATCCTTATCCTCAACTGATAGCCCAAACCTTCTTCCCTAGTGGAAGGTTCTTATTCCCAATCCCTAGTAGATTCGAGCACATATCCCTAGTGGATTCGAGCATATATCCCTAGTGGATATGCCTCCAGATCAATTAAAATAAAAATAAATTAAAATCAATTCAATCTTGATCCCCAACATATTACATATTCTTATCCCTAGCAAATAATATTCATAATCAAACTCAAATTCTTATCGTTGAACGGATAACTTGAACCTGCTTCCCTAGCAGAAGGTTCATGAACTCAATTCCCAACGGATTCCTTCTAGCTCTCTCATGCCCTTAGCATAAAGAGAGCTACATTGCACTAAGTTTGTGATTCTATCTACCTCTTGGGTCTAGGTATAGATCATTTTTATTAGTGTTTGCAATCTTCTGGATGTTGTTGATCATTTCAGTCAATGCCAATGCGTGAGGTGTGCCTTGTCAGTTACACCACACTTATTGGGGTCCTTTTGTTGACCTCATATTTGGAGTAAGCTCTCAACCTCCTCATCTTAAACTTAGGACTCATCTAGACACTGAGAGCTTCTTAGTAATAAGACACTTCTAGTGATTAGGTGAACACTTAACCTAAGCCTAGAGAGTTAGAAGGTTTAACCATAGGATTAGGTCATGCCTTAGGACTTAAAGAAATCACCTACCCTATAGCCTAAACCTAATCCATATGCACCTTCTTAAATCAAATCCAGATTCAAATCTCAAACCAAATCTCAAACTCAAATTCAAATTCCAAATTTAATTCCAAATTTGACTCCAAATGATTGCAACCCAAAATCAAATTCAAATCCTAAGACCCCTTTTATGCTAGATGGACCCACCTCCATGTTCTTAACCAAATTAACCTTTAAACCAATACAAACTCAATTAATTTTCTTATAAATCAATTGTTCCTTCATTTATATTCACAAATATAAATGAAATCCAAGTACAATGATTAAAACTATATCCAAAATTAAATCCAAACCCAATCTAAGCCCTTTGAGCCAATTCTTTAGACTTAGCCAAATTCCATTCAAATCAAGTCAAAACCAATGGATTTTCTTTTGAATCAATCATTCATTCAATTATCTACCCAAATATAAATGAAACCTATAATCATAAAATCAAATCGAAGCCAGCCCAAGTCAGACCCAACCTAGCCCTTTTGACTTGAAAATTTAAAATGAGCCAAAATTCCTTAGGCTCCAAATTGATTGTCTGAATTTATATTTCAATCTAGGGCTTATATATAAGTTCAACTATACTCAAATCAATCCAAAATCAAACCAATTGACCCACTTAAGTCCACTTGACCCAAAGTAAACAAAAGGACCCATTTGAGCCAACTTTCAATCCAACCCAAATTAGATTGAACCAAGCTCACCAAAACCTTCCACCATGATTGTTGATCATCCTAGGATGATCAATTGCAATCAATTGGGTCAAACCAAGTCAACTTAGTCATTTGACCAAGTCAACCCTTAGCCCAAATAAACCAAAACTTTCCAAAACTCATCTTACATTAAATTGATTGAAACTAATGATTTGAATCAGCCCAAAATCAATATTTAAATATGACTTGACCACCAATTGAGCCAAATCAAGCCCAATTGGCCATTCGATCCAAGTTGACCCAAATTGGCGTAAATGACCAAATTGGGTTAAATCATAATCTAACCTAAATTGATTGCAACCAATAGCTCAAGTTCTTTTCAAATTGATTATTGAACTCGACCAAAGTCATAGTTGAACCCAATTTGATCAATCGAGCTCAATTGAGCCATTTAGTCCAAATTGGCCTAAAGGGTCAATTTGGGCTAAATCCAAATTAAATCCAAATTGATTTGAACCAAAGAGCACATTCACCTTCAATTAGTCAATTGAACATGAATCAACCCATAACCCAAGCCAATTTGGCCAATTTTTGTCAAATTGGTCAACTTGACCCTTTCGACCCATTTGATTTCAAATGAGCCAAAATCAATTCTAAGCCAAATTAAATCAAATTGATCATATCAAAACTCTCCAAATCATCATTTGAACCTAACCTAAGCTTTGGTTTGACCCAATTTGACCAATTGGTTAACCTATCCCAACTTGATTCAATATGGCCTATATGACCCAAATTGAGCCGAACCCATTTGAATCAAGTCAAAACCCATGGCAATCTGATCCAACCCATCCTAAACCCACTTGGGATCAGTCCAAGATCAGCACAACCTAATCAAATCCCTCATGGAGCCTCCCCCCACATAGGATTTCACCTAATCTCATTCAAATCTCCCCAATCACTAGCATTCAAACCTCCCCACCACTTGCACTCAATGGAGCTGATCCTATGGCAGCAAATGAAGACTTTGGGAGTTAAATCCAAAGTCCCTAATTAGCCATTACCTCCCAACCATCTCCTTATTACACTTAATGATGGATTTTCATCCATCCACTTGAAGAGAAGAGAGAGGGGTCAAAAGCTGAGCATATTCTCCTCATTCCACACTCTTGGAACCCTCAAAGCCATCAACAACCACTTCCCCACTTTTCTTAAGCTAAAAATATCAAAATCGGATGGATCCCAATGGGAAAACTTCAAGCACTAGAAGATATATCATTCCAAAGTGAAGGCGAAGGTCTAAGCTCATTCCAAAACTTCTTCTTCCACTCAAGAGTGTGCTCGGATCATCACCACCACTGAAAACCATCCTCGGTGAGGTAAGTTTATCAAACCATAGCCAGCCTTAGGATCTTCCATTTGCAAAAATGTATTCTCTATTATAGTAATTTTCCATAGATTACCCTCTCATTTTTCATTTTACATTATCCCAATACGATTTATAGTATTTTTCAGCGAAGGTTGCTGGAAAATCAAGCCCAAAATTGCCAAAATGAGTGGTTTTCAAGCTCAAATAATCTCTATTTTGTCGGCCATCCGAAGAGTAGCCCATTCAATCCAATTCAGAAAGGATCGCGACGACTAGATCCATTTTGACCACGCGGCCGATCCGTAAATTGAATTTGGATTGTCCGATCCATGATCGATGCCTCGATCACGCTCGGATCAATTTCGATCTGGATCGACGACCGTCAATCCACAATGAGATCGCCGATATCTTTATTTCGCCTTCCATCCAATCTGCGTGTTCTCGATCCGCGATCGGATCTCATCGATCGATCGCTGGGATCAACCGCCGCTATCCTGCGCGTCGTTCTCACTGACGGACGGCGCGATGCCACGCCAATAGTGGCGCGCATTGTCCCGTCGGTGTGCGGTCGACCGGGTTATGGGAAAATCACGTATTTTCTGATTTTCAAAATTATTTAAGTTGCCTGAAACTTTAAAAATTCATAAAAAAATAAAATACTTAATAAAAAATCATAAATAAGGGCTCGTTGGATTTTTCTTTCCAAGAGGAATCCAAGAAACCAAAAATCCTCAAATTACATTGAATGGTTTGGGCTTAATTTAAGTTTTAGTAAAAATTAAATTTTATTAATTAGTCTAAAAATATAAGTTGAATTAAGCTGAAATTTTCAGGATTGAAACTAAAGTTAAAGCACACCTATCATAAAAATCTTAAGTAAAAAGACTTCTAGATTGGGAGAAATTAAATTTTTGAAGTTCAGATTGTCTATTTTAATAAGATAAATCAAACAAAAATTCAAGAATTTACAAAAATCTTCAAAATAACTTAAATCACTTCAGTTGGCATCCAGGACTCTTAAGAAAATAATGCAATTTTCTGAATCCTAATGAATCCCAAAAAAAATACTTAAGATTAAAGTTTAATCAATTAAGGAATTAATTAAAATATAATCTAAAAATAATTTAAATACCAAATCAAAATTAGAAATGATGCAATACCCAAATGATTGGTAATCAAACCTTAAATTAGAAAAGTATCATGTATCCCTCAAATGAAGTTAAATTTAAACATAATTGAACTTAATTGAGTTAACAAAATTCAATTAAATGATTAGATTTTTAAATTAAACTAATAATTAAATAATTCAATGAAACTTTAATATAAAATCAAACTAATTTTATTAAACCAACACCAAGTATTGAATCTTAATTATATGAAACTACTTAACAAATTAAAATAAATTGAACATTAATTAATCATTAAATAAACTAAAAATCAAATTGATTAATAAATCAATTCAACGTAATCATTTAATATTAATCAAAGTAAACCAAATAAAGTTAAAGTAAACTTAATTAACATATGATTAAATCACATCCATTTGGAATAAGATAATTAATTAGTCATTAATATAAAAACAATCAAATATAAATTCATAATTAAAGCATTAAATGAAATTTAATGAGCATAATGAATGAAATCAAACTTAACTATAATTATGAATAATTAAGTTTAACTGAAATAAAAAAAAACAATTAACTCACTTAAACTAATCAAATAGTTAATTAAATAAAAGTTAAGTAAAACACTTAATTAAACTTATTAAATCAAACCATTCACATGTGGGCAATTAAGTCATTAATTTATAATTAAACAAATCTTTAATCAATCTGATAATTCAAAATTCAATTACCCTTAATCAAATTTAATTAATTAAATATCTAATTAATGCAAATTTAATGAATTAATCCATCATCTTAATGAACCAAATTGATTTAAATAAATCACAATAAAATTAATTCTTGAATCAAACTCAAATCAAATCTTTAATTACTCCACTAATTAATTAAATCACACATCTTAAAATAAATCAATTAAGTTAATTAAAGTAATCACATTAAACTTAAGCTTAAGCAAACATAAATTTGAACATAATTAAAATGCAATTAAATGCCAATCAAATCCTAAATTAAATCTAAATCATTATGTCATTAATTGCATCATTAACCTATATAAATATGAAACCAAATTAAAAAAAATAAACAAATCTTTATTTAATTTAAAAATTAACCTAAACACATTTCTAAATTAAACTAATTATATGATCACATTGAACTTAAGCAAACCTATAGATTATTAAAGCTAATCAAATTAAATTAAATCAAATAAAGAAAGACTCTCATCAATTTAATTAATAATTAAGTTAAATCTAATTCAACCCACTTAAATAAGATAAACTAATTAATTATTAAAATGTGTAAAATCAAAACATAAATTAAAATCTAATAAACATGATAAATGAATGAAATTAAAACGAAATTCTAATCATAAATAATCAAACTCAATTAAATCAAACTAAACTTTCAATTCATTTTATCCAATCTAACTATAAATAAATAAATCATAATCAAATCAAATAACCATAAAATTAAATATAAACTCTAAAGTTATTAAATCATACCCAATTACTCTTAATTTTAAATAATATCAAAATAAGTCAAATAAAAATAAAACTCAAATAAAACAAACCTATTGAATTAAGATAAGATATTAAACATCAAACTAAAGAGATAATCTATACATAAAAAAAATGATTAAATTCAATAAGTTAAACCCTTAATTGAAATTCAAATAAAAGAATACATTAAACTTCAAATAAATCATAAGTAAATTAAAATACATTCACCAATCTAAATCAAACTTAAATGGAATAATAAAATCAATGAATTTAAACAACATCGAAATGATATTAATCATATGAATTAAGGAATTAAATTAAAATCTAAGGGAAAGAAACTAGAGATTGAATTAAAGGATATTGAATCATCAAATTTAAATAAAATAAACGCATTTAAATATAAAATTAATCAATCAAATATATGAAGATTAAACAAACTCAAATTCTAAAATCTAAATCAAATCAAATAAATTACACAAATTCAAATGGGCTAATTAAGATACTTCAGGACCTTAGTTAGACTCTTTAGGAGTTAGGATGTAGAATAGGGTGAGTTCCATCTACAAATGAAATTCATTCTACTCTTCATTCTTTAAAACTTAAACATCACTTTAACCAAATAAAAGTGAAATAAAAATGAAAAATAAATCATTAAATCATTTAAATTGAAATCACCCAAAGGTAAAATTTAAATAAATTCAAACTTCAAATTGAAACTTAAACTAAAGAAGCCTAATTAAGCTACACAAGCTTTTTTTCACACACTAGAATATTAGGTCATCGACCCTAAAATTAGGCTAGGTCGATGTATTGATTATATGTATGATCTTGTATTTTGTTTTGTGATGTAATATTTTAGACTAGATGTTAGGGTGTATGTTTCGTAGACTGGATGTTAGATCATCATTAGCTAATCATATTTTCTGCAGAGATTATGCTTAAGAGGTCGCTGTAATAAAAATATAAATGATTTTACTGTGTAGGTTGCTTAGCCCCTAAGCATAACCCACGTTAGGATAGGTGGACTTGTTTACTCATGTGTGAGGTGCTAAGTCCAAATTATTCATATAATTGCTTAGATTGTATGGTCTGTTTAGCTAACATTTATTTTGCAGGTGTAGCTAGATTTACTTTTTCTATTTTTAATGTAATTTTGCATTAGGAATTAGGATTAGTGTTATGGGAGATTAGGATGAGCAATGGCCAGAAGGCTTAGTCCCTGGGGTGCCTTATGATGTCTTTGGAGCAAATTAAATCAAAAGAAAGAGAAGGAAGAAATGAAGTCAGGAAGACCCCTATAACTTGTATTATTTTTATAATTTGGGTTCTATTAGGGTAGAGCTTGACTACCCATCTTGTTTTCTCTTTTCGAAGTGTACGGAGGAACCCGACCGCACTGGCCTTTTATTCTTTTATGGTAGTCGATAAAATTATTTGATGTTGTGTTTAGACTAGAATTGGATGCTTTTCCTAGTTTCTTCATGTTTGATGTTTGAATGTGTGGCCTGAATGTGGTAGGCTCTTAGGATGAAATTAATTTTTCTACCCCAATTAATAACTCATAATTAAATTTTTAAAAATAATTCATAACCTCACATAACATTATGCATGTCATATTCTTTCACTCTTGTTAAGAGGGGGCTTCCATCTATGCCAGAGAATGAAGGCTTAACCTGAGAGAGCCTTTGATGGAAGAAGACCAATTTCTCTCTTGATTTGGTCCATAATCAAGTTCTCATGCATTTAGGCATACAAAATCCCATAGCTTATGTTAAAATAAAGAGTCCAAAAGAATCAAATAAATTTGATAAAATTTGCATTAGATTAAGTCATGAATTCATACCACTCATGCTCTGGACTCTTAGGGAGTGAGTTTGAAGACTTTAGCTTCTTTTCTAAATAAATAACAGCCTAGTCATCTTGCAAAAGAATGTGTCTTGCCTACATAGATTTAAAGCATATGAAGAGTTAGTTGGCTGTCACTCCAAGCGATAATAAGTCCAGTAGTGAGGTGGTTTACTCTCTCTTATGGAGGTAAACTATATACCTATTTTTGCCTTAGATTTAGGTCGTACTTTGGCCATTGCCAAAGCTCCCTAGATTTAGGATCTGAGGTTGTTGTTTCCCTTTGCGTGTTACAAGTATAAATCCTCACCACTTAGGCATTTCCATAATCTTGGGTTCATGGGTTATAAACCCTAGTAATCTAATAAAATTCCAACTCAAACAAATAAATCTCTTTAATTTTAAATATATAAAGCCTAATTATAAGGTAGATTAGAATGCTCGCTAGGCATCCTAGTATCAGGAGCATTTCCTACTTTCTCTATTTGGATTCCAAAAATAAGTCTTATGCTTGATCTATCCCATTTGATTTTCTAAAATAGCCAATCCTTTGATAGTCTTAGCTTTGAAATATTTGGAGACTTTAATTCTTACTTTAATCGAGAGTATTGCTAAGGAATTTCATTCTTTATAATGTAATTAACTATGGAGGCTTACCTCCATAGAGAACTTAATGAACCTAGCATAAAATAAACATGTAAAGTAGGGGAAAGATCTTTGGTACATTCGAAGACCCATCATACCTTAGGAGTCATTATTAGGTGATTTGGTCCCTTATAGGGTGATGATTTCTATCTTTCAAGATAGTATATCATTCCTTAATATAATACTCAATCACCTCAATAAGTACCCCCTAAGATATGTGTGGTGTTCCACATCTCAAAAATAAATACCACAGTTACCCATATGCAAGGTGTTAAGCCCAAAATATAAATATAACTACTTGGGATTATATGTATGTTTAGTTAATCTTTATTTTACAGGTGTAGTTAGATTTACTTTTCCATATATAAATATAATTTTGCAATAGAAATTAAGATTAGTGTTATGGGGGATTAGGATGAGTAGTGTTAGAAGGCTTTGTCTTGGGGTGCCCTGTGATGTCTTTGAAGCAAGCACAACCAAATAAGAAGTGAAAATAAAGAGAAATTAAGAAATAAAGGCTACCATAGGATTTATTTAATTCTAATTATAATTATTATTTCATATTTTAGGTTGTATAATGGTAGAGCTCAGCTACCAATCTTTTCTCTTTTTTGGGTTGTATAGCGAAACCCAACCACGCCGGCCTCTTATTCTTTTGTGGTAGTTTATAAAATTGATTTATGATTTATTTAGATTGTGCATTAGGATGGCATGCTCTTTATAGCTTCTTCATGTTTGATGTTTTAATATGTGGCTTAGATGCGGTAGGCTCTTAGGATAAAATAAATTTTCTATCTGACTAATAACTCAAAACTAAATTTTAAACAACTCATAACCTCATCATAAAGCCTAGGCTATAATCAAGAAAATTAAAAGATTTAGCAACCCCTTAGTTGTATAGTTGTATGTCTCACATCATGCATGTATATTTCTTCTTTCTTGAATATGGGGGATCTCCATCCTTGCACGATAGAGAAATGCTTGACCTATGAGGGCATCCCTTGTGGTGGAGAACACCCTCTTCTGACAGATTTAGCAAATAATTAATTTTCATCATACATTTAGGCATATAAAAATCCCAAAGCCTTTGTCTAAATAAATGTTTCAAAATGAAATAAAATTTGAAAAGATTTTATATTTGTAGATTAAGTCATATGCTCATACCACTCATGCTCTAGTCTCTTAGGGTGTGGGTTTATGACTTTAGTCTCTTTCAAATTAAATAACTATCCTAGCTCTCTTACAATTCATATAATTGGACTACATGATTTTAAAATCGTAGGAGAAGTTAGATGGTGACTACTCCAAGCAGTTATAAGTCCAAAAGTCAAACAGTTTATCCTCTCTTATGAAGGTGAATCCTTATGTTCACCTGTCATTTAGATTTAGGTAGTGCTTTAGCTTGTACTAAAGATCTCTAGATTTAGGATCTGATGTAGCTATTTTCTTCGAGCTATAAGCATAAATCCTCACCTCTTAGGCATTTCCATAATCTTGTGTTGGTGGATTATAAGCCATAATAATCTATAAAATTCAACTCAAATAAATAAGTCTCATTACTTCTAAATATATAAAGCTTAATCATATGATAGATTGAAATTCTTACTAGGCCTCCTAGTATCATGAGCATTTTCTGCTTCCTCCTTTTGGATTCCAAAATAAGTCTTCTCCTCAAACTTGTCCATTTGATTTTCGAAACATAACAAATCCTTTGATAGGCTAACTTTGAAATCCTTGGAAATGATAATTGTCTACTTTAATCGAGAGTAACTATGGAGGCTTGCCACCATAGAAAACTTAAGAACACAGTTTAATATAAACTATGCTTTATTCATCCATGTGAAGTAAGAGAAAAATCTCTGGTATATTCGAAGACCCGTCATGCCTTAGGAGTTTTTATTAGGTGTTTAGATCAATTAAAGGGTGATGTCTCGATCTTTCGAGATAATACATCATACCTCAATGTCGTACACGATCACTTCAATAAGTACTCCCTATAATCTGCGTGGTGTCCCCCCCTCCCACATCTAAAAATAAATATCACACACACACATTATAATTAAGCCACCACTTCTAGTCTTAAATTAGGATGATGTATGTGCGATGTTATGTTTCTTTTTGTGATGTAATATTTTAGACTGGATGTTAGGGTGTATGTTTTGTAGACTGAATATTAGGTCGTTCTTAGCCTAATATTATTTTTTGCAGGAGATTGTGCTTAAGGGGTTGCTTAAAAATAAATATAAATATTTTACTTGCAGGTTGCTTAAGCTCCTCAGCTTAATCCACATTAGAACATGTGGGCTTCATTACTTATGTGCACAGTTCTAAGTCCAAATTATGAAATATAACTACTTGGGATTGTTTGTATATTTAGATAACCTCTATTTGGCAGGTACAGTTAGATTTACTTCCATAAAAATATAACTTATGCAATAGAAATTAGGATTAGTGCTATGGGGTGTAGGATGAGTAGTGGCTAGAAGGCTTAGTCTAGGGGTGCCCTGTGATGCCTTTGAAGAACAATCAAACCAAATCAAAGGGAGGAGGAAGAAATGAAGACCCCCATAGCATATATTCATTTATAATTTTAATATTATTCTTTTATATTCCGGGTTATATAAAGGTAGAGCTCCACTACCCATCTTTTTTCTTTTCCAGAATGTACGGCGGTACCCGGTTGCACTGGCTTTTTATTCTTTTACGTAATCTATTCATGTTTGATTGATTTTATGTTTAGATTGTGCATTAGGATTGCATCCATTTCATAGTTTCTTTATGTTTGATGATTGAATGTGTGGCCTGGATGCGGTAGGCTCTTAGGATAAAAAATTAATTTTTTTATCTAATTAATAACTCATAATTAAAATTTAAAATAATTCATAACCTCATTATAAAGCCTAGGATGTAAATAAAATAATTAAAATATTTAGCAACTCATTAACTGCATGTTGTATGTTTCACATCATGCATATTATATTGTTTCACTCTTGAAGAGGGAGGGTCTCCACGCACGATATGAGAATGCTTTACTAGTGAGGGCATCCCTTGTAGTGGAGAACACCTCCTCCCACTGATTTAGCCAATAACATTATTTCATCATGCATTTAGGCATATAAAATCCTAAAGCCTTTGTCCAAATGAATGTGTCAAAATGAAATAAAAACTGTAAAGGTTTGCATTTTAGACTGTCATATGCTCATACCACTCATGCTCTAGCCACTTAAGTAGGGGTGTAATCGAGCCGAGCCGAGCTGAGTACTCCTCGGATTGGACTTGGCTTGGACAAATTAAATGTTGTTTGTGTTCGCTTCGAGTTCGAGCCGAGCTTTTGTATGGATGTTCAAGCTTGATTTGTATTTGGCTTGTTTGAACTAATCGAATGAGCATTTAATTGAGTTAATTAATGAGTTTTAAATGAGCACTTATGTTTTCTCTAATTTTTTGCTGTAGTTATCCTCTCAAATCTAATGCAAGTTTTACTCACAATACAAAATCTAGATTCTAAAAAGAAACTAAATCATGAAAAATTCTATAAAGGGTAAGATTGACTAAACAATACATAAAAATCAAAAGCTAAATGTTTTGATAATATGATGCATATAAATTCATAAACTGAGCTTAAGTGTATCGCTTCTTTAGAATTTGGATGAATCGATAGAGCTTAGGTTTTATTTGGGTGACGTGGCCCTTGGGTCACCCATTTGGCCATTTTATCATTTATAATTAAATAAAATAATTTTTTAACTTTAATTAAATATTTTAATAATTAATATGAGTTTCTTTTATTTTTTTGTGTATAATTGTATTTATCTTATAATTTATAAACTACAATATCAATTATATTTGATGAATATTTAATTAAATGTATCATATATTTTTATAAATTACTTATTAAATATACAATTAAAAAATTATAAGTTATATTTACTTATAGCTTGAAGATAATATATGAATTATTATCAAACTTAATATTAATTATTTAACAAATTACTTATTGAATAATAAACGAGAATGTTCATGAACATAAACAAGCGAGTAAGATCATGTTCATGTTCAGTTCGTTTAACATCCGAGTTTTCAAAAATTATTCAAGCTTGTTTGTTTATTAATTTGAACAAACATGAATGAGCATTAATCTGGCCTAGTTCGAGTAGTTCAATGAGTGCATTGATTCATTTACAGCCCTACTCTTAAGCAGCGGGTTTAAGATTTTAGTTTCTTTCCAAATTAAATAATAAGCCTAACCATCTTGCAATTTCATAAGACCAGACTATATGCTTTTGAATCACAGGAGGTGTTAGCTGGCGATCACTCCAGACGATTGTAAGTCCAGAAGTCAGACAGGTTTATTCTCTCTTATGGAGAAAAACCCTTATGTCCTTTTTTTGTTTAGATTTAGGTCATAATTTTGGCTTGTGCTAAAACTCTATAGATTTAGGTTAGAGGTGGCTAGTTTCCTTCAGTCTATGAGTATAAATCATCAATTCTTAGGCATTTTCACAATCTTGTGTTGATGTTATAAGCCCTAGCAATCTAATAAAATTTCACCTCAAATAAAATAAATCCCCTCTCTTTTTCAAACATATAAAGCCTCATCATAGGATAGGTTGGAATACTCACTAGGCTTCTTAATATTATGAGCTTCCCCTACTCATCTTCTTTTGGATTCCAAAATAAGTTATCCAATTGAATGATCCCATTTGATTTTCCAAAATAACCAATTCTTTGATAGTCTAGCCTTGAAATCTTTGGAGATAATAATTGTCTACTTTAATCAAGAGTGTTCCTAGAAAATTTCATTTCCTAGGTTGTAATTAACTATCAAGGCTTGCATCTATAAAGAACTTAAGAACCCGGCTTAAAAAAAATCCTACTTTACATTTTCAAGTAAAGCAGGGGAAAAATCTCTAGCATATACGAAGACCCACCATACCTTAGGAGTCCTTATTAGGTGATTAAGTCCATTGTAGGATAATATTTTTATCTTTCGAGATAGTACATCATACCTTAATGTCATACCTGATCACTTCAATAAGTACTCCCTATGATCTGTGCGGTGTCTACCCATATCCAAAAATAAATATCATAGGGATATGAGCATAAATCCTCTCCTCTTAGGCATTCCCACAATCTTGTGTTGATGGACGATAAGCCTTAACATTCTAATAAAATTTCAACTCAAACCAAATAAACTCTCTCATTCAAACATATAAAGCCTTACCATAGGATAGGCTAGAGTGCTTACTAGGCTTCCTAGTATCATGAGTGCTCCCTACTTATTTTCTTTTGGAATCTATAAATAAGTCTTTCCAATTGAAAATTTCCACTTGATTTTCCTAATATACCAAATCCTTTGATAGTCTAGCCTTGAAATCTTTAGAGATATTGATTGGCTACTTTAATCGAGAGTGTTCTTAGAAAATTTTCATTTCCTAGGATGTAATTAACTATGGGAGCTTGCTTTCATAGGGAACTAAATGACCCAACATAAAATAAATCATGCTTTAATTTTTCATGTAAAGTAGGGGAAATATCTTTGATATATAAGAAGACCAATCTGCCTTTGGAGTCATTATTAGGTGATTAAGTTCATTGTAGGATAATATTTCCATCTTTCAAGATGTTACGTCATACCTCAATGTCATATCCAACCACATCAATAAGTACCCCATAAGATCTTCATGGTATCCACCCAACTCCAAATTAAAATACTACAAAGGGAGAAGATTATTATGAATCCACCTTTTTGAATGCATTATATTGTATAAGAGATAATCCTCCATTATACTATATAATAGATATAAGAAGAGTGGATAAATTTATTTAAGGCTAAATTTCAAGGACAAAAAATCTTTCAAAGAGCCATTAATATAGATGGAATAATATTTTGCTAAGATGCAAGGCTTTTATCCTAAGATAAAAAAGGGAAATCCATTCTTGACATCCTATTAATTAAATATTCACAACTCATAGAATCAAATGCTTTATTGATATTCAATATAGCATAAAATAAATTTATAGAGGTAGAGGCATTGCTATTAAAGCTTTTAAAGATTTATTAATAATGATAACTTTATCAAAAGAATTGCTTAGATGAATAAACCCATTTTGAGTCTTATTGATGATAGAATGATTGAAAAGCTTGAGACTTCTAACAAAATGTTTTATAATGATTTTATAAAGATTGTTGTGTAAGTACATGAGTATAGTTTGTAATGGTATCAACATGCAAAGATTTATGTAACAAAATTAGTTGTCTTAAACATTCTAGTAAGCTTCATAGTCATGTATAAATTATATATATATATATATATATATATGTTGATGCCCTTTATCATTGCTCATCATATGACATATCTTGGTGATTCCCCTGAAGGTAAGCCATACACAATTGTTCTCTTCCTATAGGGAATAGTATTATTATATTAGGAGAGTTTTTGATTTGGAAAAAACATTAATTTATTTATTCTCTCATTTACTTCGTTTTTCCTATTATATTCATCTTGTATGCTTATAAATATTGAATTTTGTTGGATGAATAAAAAACATTCAATATATATATATATATATATATATATTATTTTCTTTATAAATGCAAATAATGTTTGGAGAGGCTAAGATATGGCAATAGATCAGGAATTTAACAAAAGATTAATAGAATTTGTGGGCCCATTCAAAAACTTAAATGAAACTGATAGTCAAGGCCCACATACGCGATCTATGAATCTCTACGTAAACCTTAAGGCCCCATTGTTATCGCCCAAGCCCAAGAAAGCATAAAATCAATTTTGTAATTCTTCTAAAATAACATGTTATTTTAAAATTATAATTAACTCAAGCAAATCCTAAATTATCAATTATCAAACCCTAAATTGTCCATTTAATGAGCACCTTATTATTTATATGATAATCCTCATTAAACGATCGACTCAAGTTGCATGTTTAATAACCGACTATACCTATTTTAAGATTTCATATTTTCTTATTTAATTTATTAATTTTAAAATAAGACATAAATATTTTAAAAAATTTGACACTAAATTTCTCAAGCTTGTTAGAAATCATAAGCACCTGATTTAGATAAGGCTTATAGAAGATTTAAATTTTAAAATTAAAGATAAGAATTACCTTTTACTAAAATCACAAGTCTATTTCAAATGACATATCACTATATTTAGTTTGGAGACTTTAATATTTTGTTAACTTATATTTAAAAAAAATTCAATAATTATGCATATAGTATACAATGAACCCACCAATTAAAGGATTTTAAGAACTGTTTAAATTATCATTTTTCAACGCTGCTTTGCTTAATCCATTATTGAGAGCTTCACCTAATAAGTTGTATATCTACCTGTAAATATTCAAAAAAAAAATTCAATTAAAGAAAATGTAAATAATGTAATATAAAGGCATCTTCTGAGCATCTACAGCCACTTGCAAAGAAACCTCCAAATTGGGCTGTCACTCTCATAGCAAAATGTGGAGGCAGGAAACCGGGCAGTAAACCCTAATCTCTTCATCCATCAAAGTAATCGCAGCCGTCGATGCAATCAATGTGCACAGCCGTAGAGATCTAAGGGTCTTCCATTAAATAGTAAAATAATGGATAAAACAAAACATGTAAGACATAATTAATGGAAAGGAAAAAGTTGGATGGCCAAATGGCAGTGCATAGGACGAAGACTTTTCTTTTCTCTGAATTTTCTTGTAGTGCTCGCAAGCACCAAAGAAAACATCAATCAGTTTTGGATTTACAGAGATGAAATTACAATAAAATTAATATAAAATAGTAAACATTGCATTTTTTTATGATAAAAAATTTATTTTTTATGATTAGGATTTAATTTTCAATGATTTACGAAGAAATAAAACAATCAAATGCAATTATGAGATTAAAAAAAATACTTTTCGCTATTAATTTCTCCAAACCAAACCCAAGAAAAATATGCAATCTTTATCTCCATCTAAATCAGTAAAAATCAGAAAGAACAGAGAAGTTTGATTAAAGCGGTTCAATTTATTCATAATCTAAATATCAGCATCTCGATATGATAAAAGATGAGAAACTCAAGTCACAACAAGGGAAACATAGATTGATACAAAACAAAAACCAACATAAGACGATAGCACAGTAGACATCGGCAAAAGATAAGAGAATATAATTCGAAAACACTGCGATAGGGTTATTAAGGGCCGATCTTCAAGGAAAAGCCTCTTAAGAGATCTGGCCACAGTCGGCGATAGTCACCACCTTCGAAGGCCGTCCAGACGAAGATCCAACCTTCTCAATCGCCTTCACAACATCTATGCCCTCCACAACTTTGCCAAACACGACATGCTTTCCATCGAGCCAGGATGTCTTCTCCGTGCAGATGAAGAACTGGGACCCATTCGTGTTGGATCCGGCGTTAGCCATGGATAGGATGCCCGGACCTGTGTGCTTCTTCACAAAGTTCTCATCCGCGAACTTTGCACCATAGATCGACTCGCCGCCGGTTCCATTTCCGGCAGTGAAGTCTCCACCCTGGCACATGAACTGAGGGATCACGCGGTGAAAGGTCGACCCCTTATAGTGAAGCGGCTTCCCGGACTTGCCGATACCCTTCTCGCCGGTGCAGAGCGCGCGGAAGTTCTCCGCCGTGCGAGGAGTCGTGTCAGCGAAAAGCTCGATGACGATGCGACCGGCGGGATCGGCGCCGATCGAGATGTCGAAGAAAACTTGGGGATTGGGCGCCATCTCTGGTGATAGATTAGGGTTTGCGTGCCTTGCCCTGGCCGTGGATGAAGATTAGGTTTGGATCTGTTGTCTTAAATAGGGAAGTGTGGTGAGGCGATATTAACGTAGGGAGTGATCTTGACCGTTGGTCTGTACAGGTGGCTTCATATTTGGAGAGAGTTTGGGGCATTACCTTAACAATGGTTACTGGGACCATGGTTAGGATTAGTGGGCATATTTCGTCGCCACTTGCCGGCTTAGGCATTATAGAATGGGTCGGAAGGTGCGATGCGCGTCACGTGACTAAGCCGGCGGTTGAGCCGATTGCGTGCAGTTGAAGAGGGTTTGAACGAACCGGGAGGGTGTCTAGAGAGGTTGAATGACCCATGGTTTTTAAATAATATAATAATTAAATGAATGAAAATAGATACATAATAACATTTTAAAAAAATATAAATAATACCAATAAATTTATAAAAGAATATATAAATCAATAAAAATGCAAATATTTAGAGAAATATAAACATGTAAGTGATTAACTTGAACATTTTTTATGAGAAATAAATAACTTTAAAAGAAAAAATGAGAGTGTGTGATTGTTATCCTAATATGATCATTTATGAAAATTAATATAAAATTGAGGGACTTTTAAGATAATTATACATGTTTTGATTCATCAACCAATAATATTTTTGCAAAATTATATTAAATTATTTTACATAGTGTAAAAGGAAGAAGAGAGGAGACTTAAAAATAATTTTGAAAATTTTGAAAATTCACATCAATTAGAAAGAAATGCTAAGTGCTAAATTAGGAAGAAACCGAATGCCACAAAAAGGAAACAAATAAAAGATATAATGCAACAAATTATTTAAGAAAATAAAAAAGAAATGCCAAGTTGCTTAATTTTTTGGAGTAAAAGGTGAGGGCTTTGCCCAATTTCATTCCAATAATATAGTTACAAAAAGAGATCGTGTAGAAACGAAAGACACAAAAGATGAGAAGAGGCTACAATCTCAGGCCAAAACAAAAACATAAAAAACACAAAAAGGGGCAGGAGAAAGAGATCCACTAGACTCAGAGTTACAATTTAAGTAAGATTAATAAAACATTTAAGCGATCATCCCATCGGTTATGCCACCTGCCATCCAGTGGGATAGTTTTTATAAGAAATCTCATCCACCAAATGTAAGACAGCCATACAACAAGCTTTCCAATTCAGATCAAACCCATCCCAGGTTTCAGGTGACACCATCCAAGGAGGGATCAACAATATCACAGCTAGGTAAAGGATCCGGTGAACCATCTCTAACAAAGATATCATCATCGCCAGCTTAAACAAAGAAGATGAGCGTTCTTGGTAAAATAGAAATAGAAATGGTCAATGAGGTGGCACCATCCAAAAAGAGATCAGCAATGTCACAGCAAAAAGGATCAGGTGAGCCATCCTTAAAATTGCACCAGTTTCATCTTCCTCTAGTTGTAAAAGTAACAAAAAGAGCAATTCTCGACAAAGAATAGCAACAACGCTTAAAATAAAAAACTATAAGATACAAAGACGTAACGGGATAGTAATATCAAATTTGGTTTCTTTCAAAAAAACATTCATTACTGAAAGACCAAAATTACAAAAGCAACACATCGCTTAATTTTGCGTTAGAAACATTCAGAGATAAACATTTCTTAATTTTAAAGCAAAGAAGAAAAGTCTAATATATATAGTTCGTTTCACACCACAGTGTATACACGATGATAGACACCATGAATAAGTAAAGCCTCGACAAGGCTTTATGTTCAAAGGATAAAGCAGTAGCAAGAACTTGCTGCAAGGTTGGGTGCAGCAAGAAAAAGTTTCCATTTTGAAGAATTGATTTAATGATTCTGAATGAAAAGTGACATCCAAAAAAAATGTGTGAATGTGATTCCTTTTCACAGTAACAGAATTTACAATCAATAATAGAGTCAAGGCCTCTTGAACACAAAACATCAGTCTTTTTTAAAATATTTAAGTATGCCATCCAGCAAAATAATAGCATAGTTTAAGGAGAACCCTTTGAACTAGATGTCTTTGGACCACTCTACTACTGGGTATTGATTATAGATAACAAGAAGGATAAGTCTGTTGGATATATTTTTTTTCCATCCCAATGAATCTCATCACATCCCGTGGACAGAGGAACATCACCAATGGAATAGGAAGCTTGTTTAGGGAAATTTAACCAGGAAAAACATGCTTGTCCTAATATATTAAAAAAACTAAAATAGTAGTGAGAAGTTGTTAGAGTCGATCAACTTAGAGAAGCTTTCTTCATCTTCTTCAACCACTTCTCTTATTTTTAAATGATGGTGCATGGCATGTGGTATGCGAAAGGAACACACACAAAGTTGTGCTAAATTTAATAAATTTATTAAAAAAATTAATTAATTTTTAGGGTGGCAATTGCCCACTTTGAGTTGTGCTAGATTCGCCCATGTGATCGACCGGGCATGGCCTGCCTGAAGCAATAATTAGGGGCTACTTGATATACTGTATTTATAATGTATTGTAAATTAAATCTCTAAAATTTAAAATTTTTGTCATTTGCTTCATAACATTTTAAATGTCGTGTATTTTAAGAGTATAATTAAAATATACTCCATAATTCCAATCTAATCTATTTGAATTTAATCAAATTTCAAATACATTATTTGGTATAAATTAAGACCGCATGCCATTAGTAGCTACCACCGCCACCCATTATTGTCAGTTGCTACCTATCATTGTTGGTTAACACCACCAATCACTCGAATCCAAATCCCACCACATAACCATTCCAAAGAATTATCGCTGCTACCATCTTTTACCATCTACCTCCGCTCGTCACCATCATCACCACCGATAATTCTATTTTACTTTGTATTACTTTGCCAAACCAAACAAATAAAAAAATTGCTTACATTTGTAGAGTTTTTTACAAAATAATAAAAAATATTTTAAATACATAACTTATTATAATCCTAATAAGTATATATATATTTTAATAATCCCATACTCTACACCTCAAAACTTATTATAAAATAAAACGAACATTACATAGAGATAAATATACATAACTAGATGAAGAGTTTTTAATGAAGAATGACTCTTTGAAAATAAACATTCTCACAAATTTCAGTTATAATATATGATGATTATTCCCAATGTGTGTTTATATCTATATCTATAAGAGAGAGAGAGAGAGAGAGAGAGAGAGAGAGAGAGAGAGAGAGAGAGAGATCTTTTCATTAAAGAATGAACCAAAAAAAGGGAAGATGAAAGAAAAAGCTCTCCAATACCATCAAAGAAGCGAAAGAAAAGAGAACCAATCTGAAAAGAGTTTGATCTGGGAACATTACTTTGCTTTCCAAATAATCAATGCAGCAGGTTTAGCTTCTAAATGAAGCAGAATCTCTCCCAAAGATAAAATAATTTAGACCATAAAAAATATTGTTTTCAACAAGAAAATTGAAAAGAGATTTTTTTTTTCTTTCTTAATTGCGAACTAGTTAGTTAACTGAATTTATCAAACAATATTATCCACTTGTAATGAATAAAATAAATGTGAGGGCAATTTGACAGCATGATGAAGAAAGTTGGCATTTTTAGAGTTATAGATAAACAAATTTTTTAGAGGTTGTTTCTTTGAGTATTCTTCCACCATTATCTTCTCATCTGCAATTGCTTGCTTGGGATAATTCATAATAATATATACAAAATTGATGTACATATAAGTCATCTTAGTTTTGTAGTTGAGAATTTAGATTTTCAATTAAGAGATCTTCACAATATAAGTTTATGATTAAATTGGCTCAAATGTATATATATATATATATATATATATATATATATATATATATATATATATATATATATATATATATATAATTTAGCATATTTATTCAATATGTAAATTTTTTTAATGCATTTAATGAATTAATGATTTTATGATTAATACAGAACTATTCAACGTATATTATATCCAACTAAATTTATTAACTGTTTCAATTGATTCTGCTGGCGGTTTTCATTTTGTTCTTAATAGTTTAACGTTAATTATTTTTGCATGTTTAATTGTAAATGAATTAAATTGTATTAATTTTATGCTGATCAAAACAAGTTAATGGGCCTAAATTTGAGAAAGCCCATTTTTCAGTGCGACAATATGCATTTATATTCCTTTCTCTCGAATTTTCTCTTTCTCTCTCTCTCTCTCTCTCTATATATATATATATATATATATATATATATATATATATATATATATATATATATATATATATATATATATATATAATCTCTTTGAATGAAATTAAGAGATTTATTTTAAAAAATTGGAAAAGCATTTTTTATGTTGCGTATACAAATTCATTGAAATCTTTTCATGATATACTTGGTTTATCATAAATTGAATATATTAATAAAATGCTTAGATAATTGGATGAATGATTAATTTAAAAAGAAATTAATAGATATTTAAGCAATCTAAAAAAAATATTTAATGACTAAACAATAAATTTAAAAAGAAAGTGATAGATAAAGGTGATAAATTTAGTTTAATTCAATGACTAAAAAATAAATTTTAAAAGAAAGTGATAGATAATATCTTTTGTGTATTTATAGTGAGAGTCTTATGTATACTCGAATTTATACGAGTCATGATATTATGTATATTGTTGAAATATTTGAAAGATATTTAAATAATCTAAAAATATATCATTAAAAAATAGTAAAATGGGTTATATAATATGTAAATAAAATAAAAAATTTCATATTGGCATATCATAAATGAGATCATTTAGAGATCATGAGGTGCCCCTAATCTGATTTTTGTATTGTTTTGATAGTAGAAAATTCATTTTAGGTTATATTTTTATATTAGTTAGAGGAGTTATACTATATAAGAGTGTTAAACAATTACTCATAACTTCTTCTCCTATGAAATTAAAAATTATTCATATGACATTTTATCAAAAAATATAATTAAAAATTTTATTAAAGGACTGAATATTATTGATAGTATTAAGAGAACATTAAGATTAAATTATAATAATATAGCCACTGAGTTAAAGAATAATAGGAGTTCATTAAAAGCAAAATATATTGACATAAAATTTTTTGTTAAAATAGAGAGAGTTCATTGTTTTCAAATATTTATTGAACATATTAGTGCAAATCTTATAATTTTAGATCTAGTTATAAAAAATTTATCACTGTAAGAGTGGTTTATCTTGAAGATATGTTATCATAGCAAGGATTTTCATATAATGTTCAACTACTATAATTTTATTTTTTTTAAATTAGATTAAAATATTATTATTTTCTTATTTATTAAAATATTAAAAAAATTATATAATTTCAATTATAATTTAACATAAATAAATGAAACTATATCAATAACTCCTTTAAGTTATAAAATAAGATCAGTTAGACATAGTCATAATATAATATAACATTACATGAAATTTTCATGCTACACATTCACATTTGATCTATGTCGATAATTATTTAAAATAATGATCTTTAATGAGTTTTGTTATCAAAAGATTGTTACAAAGATTACATTAATTCTATATTACTATTGTTAATGGACAAGATTATCTAAAGATATTTCTTTACAAAGATATCAAGTATTGAACTCTTAAAGTATTTAGTAATTTATAATTATCAAGTAATATAGATGGCCAAAGTGAGAGATTGTTAATAATTTTTTAATATGGATCTATATATATATTTCAATTATACATTAGGAGCTATCTTATTCTTAAGTTAATTAAAATTATAATCAAATAAATATTGATTATTTTCACTTTTAAAGCACGTTATTAATTTGAAAATTTTACATAAATAGCTCACAATTCTTATGCATTTACATAGATGACACCTAAAGTTTGATATTTATAAAAACAAAACTTTTTCTATACATAGAAAATGCATTTCGCTAAAAAAATGATGGTACTATTTTTGTTGTAATATTAAAGATTCAAATACTATTTATATAAATATGAAAATTTAGGTGTTAGATATGAAAATATATAAGAATTATGTGCTATGTATGTAATTTCCCCTATTAATTTTTGTATGAAATTTATTATGTGGAGATCATGTATTTTATTTTATTTTTATGATAGACTAAAATAAAATAAAGTATATTCAAGTATAAATAGAGTCATGATCTTCAATCTAAAAGATTAGTTATTTTTTCTCACTTTTCACATTGAATGAGGACTCTCTCTCAATAACACCGCTTTAGATGGAAAGATCGAAAATCCTGTATTTATTTTTTCATGGATTAATGCACACTTTTGACTAAATCTTTTAAATTATTTTGATAAGAGATCTATATATGATGAATTTATATTTTTCATCTTCAATTATTTCCAACACTTTACTCTTTTAAAGTAGAGAAATATTGCTTGATTCATTATGTGCACTCACCAAATTCTATATAACGCAACTAGGTTTATAAATGAAAATATTAAGCCAGAGTTCTTTTTAAAATTTAGAGTTGGCCAAATGGATATAACCTTTGAATCTAATTTAATCTTTATTACAATAAAAAGATGTACAAATGAACACAAATGTACAAAAAAACTTCAGTGATTGATGAAAAAAGATTTTGCCAAAATATTGAAGCCCCATAGAACGGTTATGTTGATGAAAAGTTTTTATTTTTTTAACTGAAAACTACATAAATATGCACTGTGAAAATCCTTTAATTTCTAATACATTAGTTATTTCTCTTCACAAATCTAAGTATTTATATATCTCAAACCAGCTTAAAATATTTAATTAGTGATAATAAAAAATATCTCGAAAGTCCATTTCAATAGTCCTCCAAAGGAGACAAACCATAATTATTAGTTTGATTAGCCATTCTTGGGCTAGATAATGTGTGCATGTTAGATCAAGTTTTATGTGTTTCTTCTAAGGATAATTCTAGGCAAAAACATAGTGGTATCACAAAGTTTTCTTTTGAGCATAGTCATCAAGTTATAAAATTAAAATAATAATAATAAAATACATATTAAAAGGGATGTAAAAATTATAATTACTTAGAGGTTGTTTGATTATAAATATGTATACTATTTTGTAAACAAAAATTTTTCATTTTTTAAGTTCACTGCATTTAAAATGCAATATATTTTGTAAGTGTATTTGAAATACATCACTTAGTTTAGAGTTTGTGTACTTGAAATGTGTCAAAAGGATGTTTATATAGTTCAGAAAAATGAGTACCTCCGAACTCTATATATAGTCGTGTTCTAGCATAAGTTAGAAACTCGATCTAATTTTGCTCATTAAAAAATGAGATTTTTTTAAACATCCTTACCAACCAAAGGGTGTGGACCATCCCGACTTTTCTAGATTTACAACCAATTGGATTATAGCAAAAAAGAAAGAGGTATCTCCAAACCCTATATCTAATGGTGTCCCCGCATAAGCTAGAAACTCGACCTAATTTTGCTCAATAAAAATTGGAATATTTTTACACATTCTTATTAAAGGGTGTGGACCATCCCGATTCTTCTAGATTTATAATTACTTACAGTGGCTGTGAGCTAACATCTCTTATGATTTAAAATTATATAAGTCATTTTTTATGTAGATGCAACATGACTAGATTGTTAATTATTATGAATGAAAATAGAATTCTAAACCCACTCTCTAAGAGACTAGATCATGATTGATATGAGAGTTGTATTTTAGAATAATATAATAAAGTTTTAAATATTATTTAATTTTGACTCATCATTTTAAACTCATACTTGGGAGGCATTTATGTCTACATGCATGATGAAATAGAGTTGTGTGCTAAATGAGAGAGAAATGGGCATTCTCCACTACAAGGAAACTATTCTCACAAGTTAAGCCATATCCCTTATCTTGCAAGAGTGTAGATCCCATATTTACAATGAATGAAATAACATACATGCATGTAGCATACTATAAATAGCTAAGGGTTGCTAAATCATTTATCTTGATTAAATACTTAGACTTTAAGATGAGGTTATAAGTTGTTAAAATTTTAATTAGAGTTGATTAGTGTGGTAAAAAATTTATGCCTTTAAAGAATTTATTGTTTTGAGGACATATAATAAACATACACATTTTTTCGAAACCTATAATAAAATATGACATTTTTATTGCACAATCAATACAAATAAGCCAAACAATCATCATCGATTAAAAGAATAAGAGGCTAGTGTGGCTGGATATCATTGTTCACCTTGAAAAAAAAAGATGGGTAGCCGAGTTATACCCTTATGTTACCCGAATTGCACTTATAATTAAAAGAAAATTATGTGAGTCTTTAATCTTCATCTTCATCTTCATGAATTATATACTCTAGGCATCACAAGGCCTCCTAGGTCAAGGCTTACTAGCCACTACCTATGTTAAATCTCATAATTCTAATCCTAAACCTATTACAAAAGTTATATTTTAAAAAAATTAAAATCTAACTACACATACAAAATAGAGGTCAAATGAATATATATTCATATCAAGCAATTAAATTTTATACATTAGGGCTTGACACCCTTTCTTGGGTCACTGAGTCCACCAATCATAATGAATTATATTTAAGGACTTAAGCAACACCTGCAAGCATTTATACTTTATTATTATATCGATCCCTTAAGCATAACCTCCTATAGAAGATAATATTAGCCTAATGTCTCCTTAACATTCATACTACACACATATACCATAACATCAAGTCTTTATATTATATCACAAAATAAATATCAATCCACAACAAAATATCATTCTAAAAATGCAAAATAAAGGTCAGATGAATATACATTTACATCAAGCAATTATATTCTATACATTGGGGCTTGAGTCGCTTGACACCCTTTCTTAGGACACCAAGCCCACCTGTACAAATGGATTATGCTTAAAAACTTAAGCAACACCTGCAAGCATTTATACTTTATTATTATATCGATCCCTTAAGCACAACTCACTACAGAAAATAATGTTAGCCTAATGTTCCCCTAACATATAGATTATACACATATACCATAACATAAAGTCTAAGATATTACATCACAAAATAAGATATCAGTCTAGAACAAAATATCATCCTAACTTAACTCTAATATTAGTGCCTTAGTATTCTTGAGTGTGTGTTAGAGCTAGTGTGGTGTGACAAAATTATATATTAGTATTTGAATTAAGATGTGAGAATGAGTGTTTAATTTTACTATTAAAGGGTGATTGTAATTTAATTGATTAATGATTTTAAGAAACAATTTAGATTTCAACTTTTTTTTCATTGGATTTCACTTAAATTTAGAGTTTTAAAGAGTAAGAAGCGAAGTAAAATCCACTTCAATCATTAACTTTATGTTGAACCTAAA
Source organism: Cymbidium sinense (assembly GCA_021442155.1). Taxonomy (NCBI): domain Eukaryota; kingdom Viridiplantae; phylum Streptophyta; class Magnoliopsida; order Asparagales; family Orchidaceae; genus Cymbidium; species Cymbidium sinense. The sequence continues at coordinate 38,611,316 of CM038232.1, read as the reverse complement.
GGTGGATTTTATGTCTATTAATCATCTTAATGAAGCATTAAGATTATTTTTATTAAGTTTTATATTTGGATTCAACTTAAATATTATTATAATAATACAAAAATCATCTTAAGAGTGATGGATTTTAATCATGATTAATATGGTGATACCTTCTTGATTTTTGCTTCATCATTCTTAATATTCATTTAAAATATTAACTTATTTTCTTTACTCAAGGGAATAATTATATTTAATGGGTGTGTATGTGTATCATTTAGAAATTTCACATATTGATGCATGAATGAATTGATGTTTTATTAATTGATATTCAATTTAGGAGTTAAAGATATATGTATATGTAATGTATGCATGAATTTTATAAAAAAGATGATTTAGAAATTCCTTATATATAAGTACACATATTAGTATGTTGAATAAATACAAGTACGTGTCGTTATCAACCAGGAAAGTAAGGTAATCTATGACCCCCTTGGGACTACATAAAATCTTGCGCTCCCTCAAAATGTCCATACTATATATTTGTTAATTCACATACATATGCATATGTATATATATATGTAAAATGGATTAATGTGAATTTTTTAATGATACTTAATGATTTAAAAATAACTAAACCCTACTATGCATTTCACTTCAAACTTTTAAGTTACGTGCCATTATTAAACTAGAGAAGTAATGTAATCCATGACCCTCTTAAGACTACTTAATGTCTTGTGCTCGTGGGGTATCCAAATTATATACATTTCAAGCATGAAGATCATATATATAGGTGTATATTTATGTTTTAAATATCTTGATTAATATAGATTTACACTAAATAAATACTTAAACTTAATAGAAAAGTTAATTTACAATTTGCTAGTGATAATAATTACACTATTGATTCAAGGCATGCAATTAATGAAATCTTTTATTTTTGAAACATGAATGATAGAACATATGAAATATATATTTATAAAATGATTGAAGCAAATAAATTAAACATTCAAACAACTTATTCAAAGTCATTAAGTCTTAAGGCTATTCATATGAGAATAATCATATTTAAGCTTAATCAAATTTATTAAGCATTGATTTTAAATTTTAAGCTAATTAAGCCTAGTGAGCAGACAAAGAGTCTAGGATTATCCTTTAGCCTACTTATGTTCATTATGTGATTTAAAATGATTTAAATAATATTTTTATAAATTAATTAAAGTTAATTAATTATTTTAACCAATTAAGCCCAAAAATGTAATTATACTTTAAACATAAGCTCTAAAATTATGAAAAAATTATTGAAAATAAATAAGCATGAAATGAACATATTTTAAAAATTCTAATGGAATTGCACTTATACTTATAAACTAATTGAAGAAATAGGGGAAACCCAAAATCATTAATTATACTCAAAATACTCTAAACCAATTGGAGATTTTGATTTCATTTAAAATCTCTCTATTTAGCTAAGCACAAAGGGGGGTTGATCATAATTTTAGAGACCTAGGATATTTGACATGAATTTTTTAAATCTTAGGGAAATTAATGATTTAATTAAAAAAATAAAAGCCTCTTAATGATGATTTTGAGAAATGATTAGAACCATTGGCCCTAATTAATTTCTCTAGTCAACATTATCATTTTAAAATATATTTAAAACTCCACAATAATTTTCATAATTTTCTAATTATATAAATTTATTAAATGCAAAAACAACCCTTCAAGGTTTGAATTTTTGGATTTCTTAAGTTACCCAAACAATTAACTTGAAATAATTATGGGAAGTAGAAGTCATCCCATGGAATAATCATGCAAAGTTTCAAGTTAATTATCCAAGTAATTAGAGCTTAATTTCACTAATTAAAAATATCTTCAAACCCTAATTAGTCATTGGACACTCAATAAAAATTGAGGTTTTTATTTATATTAGATTATCCTCTCTTTAAGATTTTCATGGAGAGTTTATTGATATTTTTTAAACGTTTCTATAATTAGTTATGATTTTTTGAACTTCTGATCATTTAATTAGATTTTTAAGCTTAAGTAACTGATTTACATAGTCGGTGTCGTGTTAATGCTGATGTGATATCGCTTTAAATGCATCACCATGCGATTCATTATTTAAAACATCTCGCATGAGATGCTAACTCGGCGACGTTAGATGTGGTTTCATCTCCGTGTGATCGAACAATCATGATCAATCCCGTGTTTAATAGGCTTAATTCAATTAGATCTAACAGTGATGAATAACAGTCGTCCATTCTAATCACATGAAACGATTGACGTCTGATCCATCTTCAACCTCCGACAAGAGACGGATATCCTCCATCCCTCGTTGCTCGATCTGAGCTCACCATGAATTAAAGGGGAAATGATTCTAAAATCATTAGAGACTGATTCTAAGGAGATCCCACAGCTTGATTCGCGCTAAATGCACAATCACTTCATAATGGACCAACTATCCAATGGTTTTCTATGGTTTAATGAATTTTGCCTCGTTGGAGCTAAAAGTTGGTGATCCAATGACTAACGTAGCTTCGTCTAATAGAGATGAAGCTTTGTTGATGAAGCTGAGCTTTGGTTTTCTGTTGATTGGCCTATGGATTAAACTCCACTGTGAATCTCATCGGAGTTGGTCTAAGAGTGGCTTTCCGTGCTTAAATTGAGTGAAGCTTGATTTGTTTCAACTTGTCGGAGCTAGAGGAAGGTGTGAGAAGAGGGAATTTGAGTTGAGTGATAGTTTAATGTGATTAAGTATGTGAGATGTTAAGGCATAGGGAGGAGTTGGTCTCACTAGAGCTAAAGGGCATGAGGAGCTCTGAAGAAACATAGGGACTTGCTCTGTAGAAGGTGTGTGTTGAGCTTGGAGCCCTGGGGAGGAGTATACTCTCCTCTCTAAGTGAACCACCCAATGAGGGTTGTTTAGGCCATGGTAGCCAATTAGACAGTAGGGGTGACTAGAAATGGCATGTGACTAATGTGTTGGACCTCTCCTAGTGGTTTGGGGAGTTTAGTGGCCAATGGTGAGAGGAACTTGGCCTTGGGGCTGAGCCAATGTTCAACTAAGGTGAGGGCGACCTCTCCTTGGGCAATGACTGGGAAAGGCAGCTTTGGGTCAGCTTGGGTTAATGGGTCTATGTCAAAAAGTGCTAAGGGAGGTTGGCACGACCAAAGGAAGTCTATGGACCTTCTAAATGAGGATTTTATCTAATGTGGGGAGCTTGGTTTACATGGGTTGAACCAAAATGGGTCCACAATGGACTGAGTTCACTTAGGTTAAACATGTGTCATGTGTGGATGAGTCAAGTCAAGTTTGGTTGAGTTTGAACTTAGATTGATTGAGTTTGTATCATATTGACTTATATGGGTCAATTTGAATCAAGTTGGGTCAAGTTGACTAATTGACCAAATTAGGCCTAAAGGGGAGTTGAGTCAAGTTCAAATGATGATTTGGAATGCGTTGGTGTAATTGATTTGATTCAATTTGGGTTGAATTTGGATATGACACACATGGGTTCATATGGACTAAATAGTTTAGGCTGACCAATTTGATCAAATTAAAGTGTGAAATCAATGATTAAGGCAAGTTTAATTTATCATTTGATGATGATCGAAAGCTTTGACTTAAATTGATTTGGATGAGATTTAATTTTGATTGGGTACTAAGTCTAAAGAGGTGATTGTCAACCTCACCAAAAGTGAGCTTAATAAAGACGAGCAAGCATCACCTCTACTGTCACGCCTTTACCACCACATCGCTAATCGTAGCCATTATTACTAGGCTACCACCCTCTAACCTTGTCCCCCACACTATTAACCGTCCCTACGATGTTGGTCATGAACATCTTCCAGTTCGACTGCCCATTGGTAGTGACACCAATAATCTTATTTTACTTTATATTACTTTGAACTAAGGGGTTGTTTGGTTGACTAAAAAAAAAAACTAATATAAGAAAAATGCAATGTAAAAGGAATGTAGTATATTTGAAATACTTTGTGATTATTTGGATGGATGTAAATCAAATTCAAGAATTTATTTTTTAGTATTTTATTTGAGTAAAAGTAAAATCAATATAAATCTCAAAAGTGGTCGCCGACAACCATGGTGAGTGGCGATGATGATGATGAGCGATGATGGAGGCTAGGGGCGATAAGGGGATGAGTGGGGTGGTACATGTAGACGATGCACACCAATGTAAAGTAAAACCTTCCAAAACTGTCAAAATTTTTTTTCATCGAATTAGAACTAAAGGCTAAAAAAAGAATGCATTGAAATTTTATATTGCATTCCTTTTTCAGACAACCAAACATAGATATTTCATATTTCTCTGAAAAAAGAATACAATGCATTGCTTTTCAGCCAACCAAACAGCCCTAAAAAAAAAAAAAAAAAAAAAATTAAAATCCTTCATTTATAGAATTTTTAACCAAATAATCTATGGTATTCCAAATACATTACTTTTACTTTACACTATATTCTATTCACAGTACATTTCAAATTCATATAACCAAACATCACTTTAACATAATTAAAATTAAGCTTATTTCCATTAAGTATGATATAATGATATATAATTAAGATTAACCTATAATTAGCATAATTAAATAATTTTAATAAATGCTATTAAATATTGTAAATAAATGAAACTTATTAATATACAAAAAATATTGAATTATGTAATATTTTCTTATTATTACTAAGTTATTTTCTTTAATTATGTTATTAATAAATTAATTACTAGAAATTACCATATGTAACAAATTTAATAAATACAATGAAAGCATTACGATCAAATAAACTTATTATTATACAAAATTGATCAAACATTCTATGATGAGCAAATTAAGTTTATGAACATAAAAATATTAACATTTAAATTGATTTAAATATGATAAATATTTAAAAACTAAGAAAATTAAAAATTAACCGAATTAAAATGTCAACATTATATGATATTTTTTAAAACCATCAAGAACACCAAATATATTTTATTTTATAATAAAATAGAAAATAAAAAAAAACTTTGGCGAGGCAATTAGGATAACTCTTTCTTAGTTTTTCCAATAAATAATAAAAAAAAAATTTAAGAAAAGAAAGACTTAAAAACATGATCCCAATGTTTTGACCAGGCCTTGCTGCGGCCTACTTGATGGGCTGGCCCAGCAAATTGGTTTAACTCGTCCGTCAATACCAATTCATCTAAATAGCCCAAGTTTATTGCCAGAATGGGCCGTCTTTACATGGTTAGTCTGAAACTTTATCTAAGACTAATTAATCGACTTAATTCAAAGTTTTAATTTGGCAGATTGGCCTATCAGAATATTTTTAAAATTTATCAAAAATAAATTAAAACTAATTAAATTATTGAAACTATTGAATTCAAATTTATCTACAAGACACTAAAAATTTGTTAGCTAACACAGATTAAATCAATCAGATAGATATTAATAGAATGAAAAAATTCAGATAGAGAAATAGATCTCTAATAGAAAATATATGGCATAAGCCAATAAAAATTTATAATATAATAGGTTTATATCTTTAACTATTATTTATGTGATCGATGTTCAAATTTATAAAATTAATATAATTTTTGTAATATACCAAAAATTATATAACAAACCTCGCAATACTCTTTGCTCGATTATAACTTATTCATGATCATTCAATAAATTCAACGAACAAACATGAATACCTAAATAATTGATTTTAAATGAACAAACTAGAACAACTCTGTGCTCGATTTATTTTTGATCATGAATAGTATCATTTAAAGCTCACAATAAATTGGTTAAGAGGTTTGATAAATAATATCATTTAATTTTAATAAATAAGCTCATAAAGAAGCATATTTATATTTATATAAATTATATTTTTAATACATAAAACTAATTAATAATATATATTAAATTTTAATTAATTCATTATTATTATTATTAATAATTAAATTAAGATTCTCTTAATTAAATTTAAATCAGTTTTTTTTTGCTTGAGCCCTAAAAGCCTAAAATTATGATGAATATATTTACTACCCATCAAAACTCAAGTTATATGATGCTCATGTTGGCTGTGTTACTCATGAAACATGTAGAATGATTTGTTATTCATTATATGTTCTTTTTCTAATAGTCATTTGGCTATGGATGATGACACAAATACATGCACACATATATTTATTTTCATATATTTTTAGAGTTAGGAAAATAACAATTTTTTTATTAAATTATTTTTCAAAATATTTATTCTGTTAGCTTCCATAATGAAAGTTATGACTATTGTTTTTCATCTTTGCATTTGAAACTATATATTATTAGTATAATATACTACCTAGCTATTTTGATCACACTCATTGTTTATATTAATACAAATGAAATAATGTGACTTTTGTTATTTTAGTACAATAATTATAGGGAATGGAATTTTGTATCTATGTCGAACTTTTATTTGGAATAAATTATAGACTTTAATTTTCAAAAGCTATTACAAGAATTTTTGACATATTTATTAACCAGTTCCATATGTTCATATTATTAGAACATGACATAATCTTAAATTTTAGTTATTATTTTTTTAATAATATTGTGTATGATTAAGATTGTATTTTAGATGGGAGAAATCCTATCTATAAGATTAAAGCCAACATCTACCTATTTTTATGCATTGTTATCATTGTTAGCACCACTACCAAACTCATCTTAACAGTTTGTGGTTGAAATTTATATTTTCAATAGGTGCTTCTTATACTATCTATCTTGTCTATATTTTCTTTATATATATCTTTTTTTTTTCTACACATTCATCATAATTTCTTCATTTCTTCAATGTTAAAATTGACTGTTAGTGACTTATTTATTGCTCAACACTTGTATTTATAAAACAATGCATATTTGGCAGGGTGAATCTCAAGGTAATGTCTTAAGGTTTAGAGCACTTTGAAGATAAAGCTTAAAAATAAATCATAGATTTAGCATAACTGTTGATGACCTCACTTTTATAATGAGTCTTCAATTTTCTCATCATAGATCTAGGACTCTTATAGACACTAAGAGCTTTTTAGTCTTAAGACACATCTAGTGATTAGGTGAATACTTAACCTAAGCCTAAAGACTTAGAAGGGTTAGCCATATGAATAGGTTATGCCTTAAGGACTTAGGAAGACCTACCTATCCTATTGCCTAAACCTAATCCATGCTTTCATTCTCAAACCAAACCTCAAATTCATGCCAAATCCAAACCAAATTTTCAAGACTCATAATCAATCCTATGATCAAATTCAAGCTCAAAAATTCTCCGTGAACTTTATGATTGAATTCAAAACCCTTTCTAAGCCCTTTGATTTCATCTTATGGACTTAGCCTTAACCAAATTCAAGTCAATCCCAATTCATTTGATTTTATCAAATATCAACTCAATCTCTCAATCACTTATCAAATCCAAATCTAAACTCAACTCTAAATGATTAAACTCCAAAATCAAATCCAAGTTTCAAAATTCCCTCTTAAGTCTTATGACCCATTCTCATAAGCTTAGCCAAATCTTCACCTAAGATATCCTAAACTTGATTGATTTCTTTATAAATCAATTATTCTTCATTTATATTCACAAATATAAATGAAATCCATACTAAAATGGCCAAAACTAAATCAAACTAAGTCAAACCAAGCCAAGATCCTTCTTAAGCCATATGGACCTACCTCCATAACCTTAACTAAATCTTAACCCAAATCAATCCAAAATTAATTTATTTCTTTATAAAACAATTATTACTTCATTTATATTCATAAATATAAATGAAACCCACCTTCCAATAACCAAAAATAAATCAAACTAAATTGATTTTATTCTTAGCCCTTTTGACCCACATCCTTAAGCTTGGTCAAATTTGCTTCGAAATCACTCCAAACTCAAGTATTTTTTTCATGAATCATTTATATCCTCATTTATATCCCCAAATTTAAGTGAAATATCAATCCAAATGACCAAAATCAAATCCAAATTCAAGTCAAAATAAAATTCAAGCCTTTACGCCAATTTCTTAGACTTAACCAAAATCCACCTAAACAAAGCTAAAACTAATGAATTTTTTCTTGAATAAATCATTCCTTCAATCATCTATCCAAATATAAATGAAACCTACAATTATCAAACCAATTACAAGTCAACCCAAGTCAAGCCCAAGTTAGCCCTTTTAGCTTGAAAACTTCAAATGAGCCAAAGTCCATTGGACTCCAAATTGATTGCAGTTGGATTAATATTTCAAACATAGGCTCATATATGAGTTCAACTAAACTTGAATCAAGCCAAAATCAAGCCAATTGACCTATTTAGGTCCACTTGACCCAAAGTGGCCTAAATGACCTACAAGTTCTAATACAACCCAAATTAGATTGAACCAAGCCCATCCAAGTCTCATATCATGATCAACAATCACCCTAGGATGATAAATCACCTTGAATTAGATCAAACTAAATCAACTTGGTCCTTTGACCAAGTCAACCTTTAGCCCAAATAAAATTTAAACTAGTCAACACTCATCATGTCCCAAATTGATTGAAACCATTGATTCACATCAGTCATGATCAATGAGTGAACATGACTTGATCCTCAATTGAGCCAAACCAAGTCTAATTGGCCATTTGACCCAAGTTGACCCAAATTGGCCTAAAAGGCCAAAATAGGTCAAATCATAATCTAACCCAAATTGATTACAACCAATGGCTCAAGTTCATTCCAAATTGATTATTAAACTTGACCAAAGTCATAATTGAGCTCAATTTGACCAATTAGTCAACTTGACCCAACCTAGCCTAAATTGACCTAAAGGGTCAAGTTGGCTAAAATCCAAATTAAATTCAAATTGATTCAAACTAAAGCCTACAATCATTTTCAATTGACCAATTGAATTTTAATCAACACCCAACCCAAGCCAATTTGGCCAATTTAGTCAAATTGGTCAACTTAGCCCATTTGACCTATATGAATCCAAATGAGCTAAAATCAAACCTAGGCCAAATTGATTAAAACCACTGGAACTAAAACTCTTAAAATCATCATTTGAACCTAACCCCAGCCTTGGTTTGACCCAATTTGACCAATCGGTCAACCTAACCCAACATGACCCAATATGAACCCATTTGATGAAATGAACCCAAAACCCATGAAACAAACCCATGACCCATTGGAGGCCAACCAAACCCATTTTTGGTCAACTAAAATCAGCCCAAACCCATTTGGAGCCAAGTCCAATGTAAATTCTCCATGGATTCTCTCCCCCATGTGGGATTTTGCCAAAAAAAAGAGGCAAAGTCCACTCTTCATTTCACCTTGGCAGCCCTCACTCTTCCAAATGAGAGATCCTTAAACCTTCTAGCCCACTCTAAAAGTTGCTAGGACTTACCATGGACCAAAGGGAGGTGAGTTAAATTACCTCCCATGCAAACTGAAAACCAAAGGATCTAAGCAAAGACAATATGCCCAAATCAAGCTTGGACCCTCCTGCCATGGCTTCTCCCAATCCATGCAAGCCACATGGACTTGAGTGTGACCACTCCGGTGCTCTGATGGCGATTGGTCGGCCTAAAATTGGGAAGCCATCCCGTCCGTCCACCTTAACAAACTAAGGGGTATACCCCCTCAATTTTGAATGGAAATGCATCAATTCGAATCATGAGAGCTTCTTAGTGCAATTTTGAATCTTCTTGCAATCCCCAAAGCCATTCCAAGCTTCCCTCCTTCGGCATTTCCTCTTCCTGTGCAAAAAAATAAAAAGGGAGGCTAATCCCGATCCAAGCTTGCTCATTCCTCAACCAAAATCAAATTCCTCTTATACACCTTACACGCATGTTGTCAAAGCCACCCAAGTCGTTTCCCTAGCTCCAAAGCCACTGGAGGAGGGACTTCGATCACCACCAAGTTTCATAATGATGGAAGATGATCCACCAAGTGAACTAAGAGGAATTGAATTGTGTGCTTCTCAACAGGTCTTCATCTTTACTAGATAAAGCTACCTTCATCGATCCCACCACCAGTCTTGAGCTCCAACGAGGTAATTCCTCAAAAATGTAGAAATAGGAAATTTTGGTTGGAGCTTTTCGAAGAAAATTTGCATATGAGTCGATCTTGATCGTTAGATGTGTGCGGTTTCCTTCCCTGATATTGTGGGTTGATTTTGGAGTGAATCCGAACTTAGGTGAGCTCATATCTAGCGATCCATGGTGGACGGCCTCCAACGTTCATTGCTTGCAGGAAGGAGGATCATGGGTCGTCCATTCCGTGTGATTGGAATGGATGGCTTTGATCAGATTTCGCTCAATCCATCTATTTTTCTCCCTCTACACTGCGGGATCGATCTGCGCTGTCCAATATGAGATCAGACGTCAGAGATCAATATCGTGTTTGCTGCCGGCTGACTTGGTGTGGATGTAACTGCCTAAATAGCCAATCCCCATGGCACCATGTGGAAAGCGTGCCACGTCAGCACTCCACGTGGTGCCGATGAGATTAGACTTAAATAAGACTAGTTAATGTGTTTTTCAAGGCTAAAACTTCCATAATTCATGACTAATTATTGAAAAATCTAGAAAATATAAATAATGACTCATTTTAAAGGTATTTTAGAGGAGAATCCATTAAAATTATTCTTAATTAATTTGAATAGTAATTTTAACTTAATTAGGATTTAATTAAAATTTAAATTAGCTTAATTACTCCCTAATTAATTAACTGATTAATTTCAAACATTCTAAGAATGTTTAGGTGGATGACCTTTGCCTCCTCTATTTTTCTTAAAATTTATTAGTTGATTAATTAGAAAAATTGATTGCTTAAGTCATAATTACTCTCTTAACTTAATTAAGTGATAAATAAACATTTGAATAGTAATTAATCAGTAAATTGGACCCCTTAATCATTGTTGAACAGTGGGAAAACTTAGGGAATTGGATTGGGGCCTCCCTCCTAATCTTTTCCCTAAATTTTCTTCTCTTTTTCAACCAAAATGCTAATTGAAAATTAATTAACTAATTAATGGCTTAATTAGTTAAATTGAAACTCAAATCATACCAAATCATGTTTAATTGAATGAGAGAGCTTATGGAATGAGGTTGGGACCTCTTTCCCAACCTTTTCTCGCTTAAGCCCATTTCATTTCAAAGGATAATCAATTAAATTTGATAATTAAGGAAGAGTAATGGATAATGGATTGATTAACCTAATTAAAAAGAGAATTGCATCTAATTTCCCTTAATTGTTCATGGGTAGACCTTTAGGTGTTTAATAACCTAAAGAGTTAATGAAATTATGGTTAGCTCACATGTGTGAGAAAACTATAAAAGTAATTAAGTGAGTTCCTTAAGCTTAATTAATTAATGATTATGAGCTAATTGCATTAGACCCCTTTCATTTCATAGGAGCATTGCTATTTACTTTTTATTTCATTTGCATATTACATTGGCTCATAATCACTTAATTAATTATCTTAAGGTAACATAGGTAATGGTTTAATTAATTGATTTAATTCACATAATAACCTAATTAATCCATAAAATCAATCTAATTTCTTTTCATTAAATCAAATTAACTCACACATGGGGAATGAGATTAGGATTAACAAACCTTGCTCACATTTCTTAAATCAAATCAAACATGAAATTAAAAATGGTATTAAGAAATTTTGGTTTATTTTAAATAAGATTATTTAATATGAATGTCCTTAAGAGTTAGTTTAATTGAATAAAATCATGTGCTTATGTCCCTTTATTTTTTATGTTCATGTGTATATGCACTTAAAACTTTTATACAGTTGTATGTGCATTCAGCTAATGAATGATGATCCCCTTTTTCTATTAAGAAAGACATGCATTCATATTTGTTCAAATGATTGAATCAATTGATCACATGGTTTAAAGCTTTCTTTATTATGTTCATGTGTATAAGCTTACATATGTTTGAATGTAATGGGTATATAGTTTGGACATCCTGGGAACACAAGGCTTTAGCTAGCCCCAAGAAAGTCATTTGATTACCTCACTTCCCTAGTTAATAATGACACGTACCTATTTAATTTCATTCCTATGTATTTTATATAAGAATTTAGATAGAGCTTTAAATTAATATGATGAAATAATTCAATCAAATGAAACATCTAAATTCCAAAAGTACATATTTACATCCATCATTTAAGTGTACTAAAACATATTGCATGTAAAGGTATGCTTAGCATTTGATCATGTGGATGTTACATAAGATGGCAAGAAATGAATAATCATGTGTCATGTGATAATAATTAATTCCAATTAAGCTTGAGATATCTTTCTTATTGAATGAGATTATTTAAAGTGAACTTAAACTTAAGATTAATTTAAAATATGTAATAAGCCATTCACTAAAGAGAATTGATTAATTAATATGCTTTAGATGCGGCTTAGGATAGGGATAAAGGAGAGTAACCCTATCTTTTGTTCTCTTTATAACACTCAGTTGTTAAGTGTAAGCCAAATAGAATAAAAGAAAATGCTAAGTAAAATTCTCAAATCAATTAAAGTAAAACCACCCTTTATAATTGAATCCTTTTCATATTTAGAAAATTATAACAAAGCTTAGTTAAGGCATACCACATATGCCTTAATACACACACTTTAGAAGTAAGTCACCACTTCTAGATTTATGTTAAGGTGGTGCATGGAGTGATGTATGTTTGGTTTTATGATGTATTATTTTAGATTGGATGTTAGGGTGTATACTTCATAGAATGGATAGTAGGCCGTGATTAGCCTAATCATGTCTTTTGCAGGAGTTTGTGCTTAAGGGGTGCTTAAAATAAATATAAATGCTCTCTTATGCTGGTTGCTTAACCCCTAAGTATAATCTAAATTAGGACAGGTGGTATGTGTAGGGTGCTAAGTCCAAATTACTCATATAATTACATGGGTTGTATGGTGTGTTTAACTAACACTTATTTTAAAGGTGTTATTAGATTTACTCTTTCTATTTTTAATATAATTTTTCATTAGGAACTATGATTAGTGTTATGCGAGATTAGGATGAGCAGTGGCTAGAAGGCTTTGTCCTTGGAGGCCCTGTGATGTCTTTGAAGCAAGCACATCCAAATGGAGAAATGAAGGAGATATGAAGAATAAAGATAAGAAGACCCCCATAAAATTTATTCATTTATAAAATTATAATTATTCTTTCATATTCTGGGTTATATAAGAGTAGAGCTCAACTACCTATTTTCTCTTTTCAGATTATACGGTGGCACCCGACTGCACCAGCCTTTTATTCTTTTGCATTAGACTTATAAAATGCTTGATGTTATGTTTAAATTATGCAATAAAAATTGAATGCCTTTCTCTAGTTTTTTAATAAAAGGTGATTTAATGTGTGGCTTGGATTCGACTAGGCTCTCAGGAAAAAAATAAATTTTTTACTCCAACTATATCTCATAACTAAATTTTCTAAATAACTCATAACCTCATATAAAGCCTAGGCATTAAATCAAAATAATTAAAAGATTTAACAACCCCTTAGGTGAATGTTGTATGTCTAATATAATGCTTTCATATTTCTTCTCTTTTGCAAAGAGAGGGTTTCCATCCTTGCACGATAGGGGAAGACTTGACCTTTGAGAGTCTCCTCTGTGATGAAAAACACCTCTTTCTCTCTGATTTAGCCCATAACTCATTTCATCATGCATTTAGATATATAAAAATCTTATGGCCTTGGTCAAAATGAAGAGTCCAAAATCAAATATAAATTGAAAAGATTTTCATTAGTCTAAGTCATTGCTCATGCTACTCATGCTCCAGTCTCTTAGAGAGTAGGTTTAAGGACTTTAGTTTCTTTCTAAATAATAATAACCCAATTGTCTTACAAAATTATATGACTTGCCTATATGGTTTTAATGCATAATAGGAGTTAGTTGGCTGCCATTCTAGGCGGTTATAAGTCTAGCAATCAGGTAGTTTACCCTCTCTTGTGAAGATAAATCATATACCCATCTTGGCTTAGATTTAGGTCATATTTTAGCCCTTATTAAAGCTCCTTAGATTTAGGATATGAGGTTGTTATATCCTTTAGGATACAAGCATAAATCTTTACCTATTGGGCATTTTCATAATCTTGTATTGTAGGATTATAAGTCTTAGCTTTCTAATAAAATTTTAACTAAAATGAATAATTCTCCTCAATTTCAAATACATAAATCCCAACTATAGGGTAGATTAGAATGTTCATTAGGTTTCTTACTATCATGCGTATTCTTTACTCATCTCCTTTGACTTCAATAATAAATCTCTTGTTTTGATCTATCTCATTTGATTTTTCAGTATAACCAATTTATTGATAGTCCTATCTTTGAAATCTTTGGAGATAACAATTACCTACTTTAAATGAGAGTATTTTTAAGAAACTCATCTTCCTTAGGATGTAATTAACTATGGGGGCCCATAGGGATTTTTACAGCCATGTATAATATAAACTCTATTTTACTCATTCATGTAAAGTAAAGGAAAAATCTTTGGTATATTCAAAGAACCATCATGACTTAGGAGTCCTTATTAAGTGATTATTTCTTTGAAGGGTGACACCTCTATCTTTCGAGATAGTACATCATACCTTAATATTGTACCCGATCATTTCAATAAGTACACCCTTAGATCTGCGTGGTGTCCCCCATACATATATAAAAAATAAACACCAAATATTTTTCTAGCGACTCCACTGGGGATAATTCCTCTCTCCATCTCTAGTAGACAATTGTTATCTCCAAGCATCGATAGTGGACTTGTATTTCATATGGGTTTGAAACTATCTTTCTCTCCATTGGCACTTAGCTTATTTCATTCTTAAGCAAAGCCAACCAAAATTCTTTAGGTTTTAGAACCTCAGTCCTTGTAGGTCTCGAAGCCCCTATTTGGTCCCCTAATAGGTAAAAGATAAAATTAATTAATGAAAGGAGATGACTAAAAACTTAGAACCTCTTTACCACTAGCTTGGTGAAGCAAGGTTCATCATATATTTAAGAAAATAACCTCTTTTTCAAAATTTCACTTTCCAAAAGTACTTTTTCAAAATTCACATACAAAGATTTTTGCACAAAATTCATAGGAAATTTTTAAAATGCACAAAATTCACATAACCAAACCTCATTTAACAATTACTATAATTGTTACATACAGGTTCTTCTCAAAATTGAAATCAATAATTTTTAAAATCCCTTTTTGATAAGCATATTTTTGAAAATGACTATCTCCATTCAACATACCGAAATTTGCTGAATGAGAATTCTATTTTCAAATAAAATTATGGAATAAAATTAAAACTACACTTAGAATATTTCATATGTGCTAGAGTTGAAGTTTCCCTCTTTTCAAAAGCAAGAAATCACACACAAAATCATAACATATTTGAACTCCATTTGACATACCCAAATTTGTCAAATAAGAGTTCTCTTTCTTTTGGAAAATCAAAACAAATTTAATTCTATTTAACACACTCACATTTGTTAAATAGAATTCCTCTTTTCCAAAGTCTTGAACATCAAAACACATTTGGAATCCATTTGACATACCCAAATTTATCAAATGAGAGTTTCATTTTCAAAAATCATAAAAAAAAAGAACTCTATTTAACATACCTAAATTTGTTAAAAAGATTTCCCTCTTTTAAATCATTACACACTTGACTCCTACTTAACATACCAAATTTGTTAAGTAAGAGTCTCATTTTTAAATCATAAATACACTTGACTCCTGTTGAACATACCAAATTTGTTAAGTAAGAGTCTCATTTTCAAATCATAAATACACTTGACTCCTACTTAACATACTAAAATTGTTAAATATAGCCTCATTTTCAAAATAAAATAATACATATTCAATACACTTGACTCCCACTTAACATATCGAATTTTTTAAGTAAGAGTCTCATTTTCAAATCATGAATACACTTGACTCCTACTTAATATATCAAATTTGTTAAATAAGAGCCTTATTTTCAAAATAAATCAACACATATTCAACACACTTGACTCCTACTTAACAGACCAAATTTGTTAAATAAAAGCCTCATTTTCAAAACAAATCAATACATATTCAACACAGTTGACTCCTAGTAAACATACCAAATTTGTTAAATAAGAGTCTCATTTTTAAAATAAATCAACACATATTCAACACACTTGAGTCCTACTTAACATACCAAATTTGTTAAGCAAGAGCCTTATTTTCAAAAATCATTTGGCCTCTACTTAACATACTAAATTTGTTAAGTAATAGCCCCACTTTCAAATCAAATCAACATATATCACATACATAACAAATCATCACAAAAAAGATATTTCCACAACATTTTCAAACACATGATTGAAAACCTTTCCAGCATACCTAAATTTGCTAAGTAAAGGTTTTCCAAATCAAGTCCTCAAATAGGACATACAACATATATATATATATATATACACACACACACACACATATATATATATATCACATATATATATATATATATATATATATATATATATATATATATCTCCAAAGTCTATCCAAATATTTGAACCACGCTCAGCATACCTAAATTTGTTGAGTATGGGTTCTAAATCAAAATCATATGGCCAAGTCTCTCCTCCAATTGTCAAAAATCTCTCCAAAAATTTAATGAACCCCACTTAGCATACCTAAATTTATTAAGTGTTGGTTCAAATTCCAAAACAAGTCTAGAAGTTAATGATTGAAGATAAATATTGAAAGCAAGGGTTTGACTTAGTTACATTTCAAAAAAAAATGAATTGATTTCAACACAGTCAAACTTTTCAGCCTTCAGTCAGTGTAGTGATCATGGCTTTTGACATGTTTGTTTTCTTCTTCCCCTCTAGTGTAGATCTAGCCTTGGATCAGGCCAATCTCACCCCGACTGCCGCCATACATCTGATTTACTTTGGTTGTGGTTTTGAGGGAGTCCAGATTACTTGTGAGGGGACAACCATCACAATAGTTAGTATGGAGGAGATGGCAGGACATATGCCACTTATCCATTTTCACATGCCATATGACTTCGAGTTCCCCTCATTGAAGAGGAAGGCTGTAATGGTTCCCACACTCCATTCAATGCCAGTGTCAGTACTAGTTGCTTCAGTAAGGGTTTGGTCAGTTTCCCCTGTCATAGCTCCTATGAGAGCTGCTACCTCCTCTTTGGTCACCCTAAAGGGGAAGGCTATCTTAGCCTCCGAGATAGTCTCCCCTACCTTTGAGGTAGGTTCCAATTCTTGTTCTGCGTTGCTCACTCACACCTAACGCCATAATAAAAATAGGAAGGTCAAGCGGGACCACGAGCGAGTAGCCAGGGAGATCGATGTTGCTTCCCACATAGCTGAGGAGGGTTCTCCCCATGAGATCTCTCCACTTTTGAGTAGCAATGGGTTTCACCCTCTCTTGGCCTCAAATAGAGAGAAAGACTACTAGAGGATCACTGCATTGCCTCCACCACCAACATACTTTGAGACACCGACTAGGGAGCGTAAGAGGCCCTATGCTGGCCTTAGGACTATTCTCCACCAAGATGGTAGAGCTTATGGATGCTCAAAGTCTGGTACATTCTTTGACTTGAGATCTATGAGCCCTAGGAGTGTTAGGGGTTAGATCCATAGGGAGAGAGCCATAGAGACTCGAGTATCTGCCTAGGCGGGCAAGAGAGAGTGACAGAGGTATGCTAGGCAGTCGGCAGCCTATGCACTGATGGATTTCCTTGATCGTCCCCATGTTAGGGCCGATCATTTAGACAATATTATTCTTATTAGCATAGTCTGACATAGGAGGAGATCTCTAATTGAGAGGCAGTCGATGTTGCCATCACACCGCTCCCCTCATCATCCACCATCACCCATTTAGCTTACAACATCTATCACACCCGCCAAGATTCAGAAGCCCCCATCTAGGCAAAGACTATCCCTATTGGTGATCCAACTATGACCTAAGGATCCACTCCATCCACTCCACTTGTTGAGATGAGATCGCAGCTCCCTACTCACCTCTACCTCACCGAAGGAGCGGCAGAAACATCATCATCACATCACCACCATTATAGATAGAGGGAGAGAGAGGAGGGGATATAGACACAGTCCCCATGATAATTGATCTTCCTAATGAGGAAGTCTTGACAGTAGCAAGCATCCAGTGGATAGAGATAGATAAGCACAGTCCTACGGACAATCGTCAGTGAGTGTTCATGCCAGTCTAGCCAAGCATAGTAGACCGAATGATATATGACATGTTAGCAGACTACTTTGCCGAGAAAGATGAATTCTCAAGATCAACCATTTAGATTAGGAGAAGGATAGAGTTAACTTCAATCCTGATGAGGATGACATGTTGGATGGCATAATTGAGGTCCGCTTGGTTGACACACAGGGATCCTTATAATGAGATCAGCTTTGCCAGGAAGGTACCATGCTCTAGGAAGGTGACACTTCTCACTCTACTTAGCACCTCCTCCACCAGCTCAGGTAGAAGGATGATCGCATTGACAAGATGGAGAAGAAAGTAGAGGAATTGATGGTAGTGGTTTTAGTGTTGCAGACTTTATCCCCAGTTTCATAACCTTCTCCCATGATAGCTGACAGACCAAAGTTGGTGTATACTTTAGACCGTCCTAGGTGCACTCCCACAGAGGATGATGCTGGTAGCTTGCATAGGAAGGTTACAAATGGCACCTCCATACATGAAAAAGATATCAAGCATATAGTAGAGCAGCATGTGAGGGAAGTGATGGCTTAAGCTATGGGGAGCTCATCCATTTGAAAGGGTAGACCATACCAAGAGGAATTCAATGTAGTTCAATACCCCAATGGTTTTGTGACTCCTTTCTTCAAGATCTTTGATGGCGGTGGGAACTTGTCAACATATTACACATTTAGAGCTATTGTTACAAGTGGCGGTGACACTCTTGTTGACTCTTTGATGGTAGGGTTGTATTTGATTGGTATCGAAGCTGGAGTGGAGACTTTACTTAATTAGAGCACCTTTTCATCAAGAGGTTTGTTGGAGCTCAGTAAAGAGTGATTGTAGGCAACCTCTTTATAGTGAAGCAAGTTCCCAATGAGTCCCTTATTAATTATATTCTCAGGTGGCACAACTTGAGCATGAAATGTGAGCCACAGCTATCCGAACAACATGCCATTGAGATTCTCCTCAAGAATATTCATGGCCCGATTGCCTTTATGCTTAAGGGCTTTACCACCTAGACATTTGAGAAACTAATCAACAAGGAGGCTAGCCTATAAGAGAAAGCCAAAAAGTTTCCCTTTCTCGACCAATCATCTCAGCCTAAAGTCGCAGAAGGTGTTCGAGAAGAAGCTAGGGATAGTTGTGTCAGTGGATAGAGGGAAGCAGCCAACTAGAGCCCAACATGAGAGATCCTGAGCTTAGCAGCCTCCTTTGTCACCTCCTCTATCACCACCTCGGTCATCATATTAGCCGCTACAACTGCCACAATCATCATTCCCATCACCTGATACAAGCGGTATATCCACCATCCTTCTATTACCACACACTCTTGTCGATAGATTGAATAAGCCATATTCATTCAAAAGGGAGGTAGTTAGGAAAATCTTTAATAATACATTAAATAAACCTAACTTTAATTACGAGAGCCTAAGATGCAAGAGGAAGTGGGAAAGAATAATGATTCTAACTATTGCCTCTACCACTACATGATTAGTCATGTCTTAGAGGATTGTATTACTTTTAAGGACTGGCTTGAGCGTAGCTACAAGTTAGGCACTATAGTTATCCCTAAGGAATATTTATTAGAACAACCATATAGTTCTATTAGGATAATTCTTAGGGATACTTGCGATCCTCTTAGGATAAAAGAAGGTTGGGATATTACTTTATCCCGAACCTATAAAAAAGTAGTTTCTAAGATCAAGAAACTACAGGTGGCTCAGGTAGCTCAAATCTCCAACATCAAGAAAGGTTTGCAAGTTGTTAAAGACAACTTAAAGAAGGTGACAAGACACATCTACATGCTGGATAGTTGGTAGCCCAGTCTGAGTCGTTCATCCATCATTGCAACTACTACTACTTCTTTTACTAGCTCTTCTTCTACCAATATGAGAATTATATTAGCAGACAAGGGCATTAAATCTCTTAATCTGCTTACTTTGTTAGATTTCTATCATGTACCTCAATCCAAAAAGAAATTAATGAAGAAAGTAAATTTTACTTACATCTTGTCTACTTTTAATACCCTAGATTTTATCCCTCTTGAAAACTCTTAAAGTTTAGAAAATAATAATAGCTAGTCATTCGATCCCTCTCTCGATTGAGAATTTTTCCTTTAGAATCGTTTAGCCTCTTGAGATTGACTTGGAGTCAACTAACTCAGAGGATCCCATAGAAGAAATTTGTAGGTACATGAGAAGGTAAAACTTTTCACAAGTTCATCATTTCAAGAAGTCATGTCAACTGCGTGGAAAGTTACGCCTCTGGGTAGTCGAGATAAGTAAATAAGTCATTAGTTCTAGTGAGCAAATAGCCCCTCAACAGGATACTCCACCTATGGATATGCTTGTGGAGGACCAAATTAAAGTTGATTACAATATCTTAGCACATCTTTGAAAGGTTCCAACTAAGTTAAGCATATATGACTCCCTTGTCTTATCCAAAGAGATGAGAAAATCTCTAGTCAAGGCTCTTCTTGATCTAGAGATATGCTTAGCTCAGCTAATCGCTATTGAAGAGGAGGCACACAGCTCAAAGGACATCTTAGGAGTTACATATAGTGATGAAGACTTGCTTCTAGGGACGACCAAGCACAACTGCCCTCTTTACATTACAGTGGATGTTGGCAGATACAAGTTATCAAGAGTTCTGGTTGACCAAGGCACATTAGTCAGCATTATTAGTCTAAGAACCCTTGCGTACATGAGGATGGACATCTTCAAACTCCAAAAAGAGAGGATGATGCTGAGACGATTCAATGAACAAGGAGAGAGGGCTTTATGCTCCATAATATTACCATTAAATATAAATGATTGGAAGACAGAAGTCAAGTTTCATATCATAGACTTGGATACATCTTTCAATGCTTTGCTTGGGAGATCATAGATACATGAAAATAGTACAGTTCCATCCTCTCTACGTCAGTGCATGAAATTCATGAGAGGTGGGATTGCGTACTGCGTCAAAAGAGTGCTCAAACCATTCACAATTCATGAGATTGGGATATATGAGGATACAACCCATTTTCTCTCCCAAAACCAACAAGTCCATTCTCATAAATCAAGTTAAGATCCTCATGAGGGACAAAAAGAAAGAAAAGAAAAGGAAAAAGAAATAGAAAAAGAAAAAAAAAGAGAAAGAGAAAGAAAATAAAAGAGAGCGAGACATGGACTTAGGGGAAGATATAGAGCCTAACATTAGATTCCACCCATAATTCGTTACTCCATTCAAATATATGGGTAGGATGACCCAACCTCTACCAAGCAGAGGCAGAGGATAGTTCCAAGGCAGCCCCTGAGGTAAAAAGCATCCCTATTGGCCACCCAATAGGAGATATGTTCCAGCCACTAGGAGTACACCTACTATCCACTTAGACTTAGAATCTAGTTCAGAGAATGAGTCTTAAGTGGTTAGCACACTAGCTAGATCCTCTCAGCAGCAAATCCCTTTCTAGGTGACACTTGAGCAGGATAGTGATGAAGACCGGGCTCCAAAGCAAAGCATAAATGTATCCAAGTTTGCATATGAGATAGTCAGGCATCACTTGGGAACCTTCAGTTCTTTATTGAATAATACTAAAATTGATGACTTTGTTAGGCTATTTATTGAGTTTAAGGACAACTTTGCATAGAGTTATGTAGAGATGCCCAGTTTATCTTCTAACATAACAGTCCACAAACTAGCAATAGAGACTAATGCTAATCCTATCAAGCAAGCTCTTAGATGCATGCGATTAGACATTGAATAATAAAATATTTTTGAAGTCAAGAAACTGATGGATGCTGGCTTCATCAGGGAAGAAAAATATCCCACCTAGTTGATCAGTATCATCTTAGTTAAGAAAAAGAATGAACAAATTTGTATATGCGTCGATTTTATTGATCTAAATAAGGCATGTCCAAAACACAAATTTCCACTACTAATACTAAACTGATGGTGGATATTGCCTCATCTCATGAAATCTTCTCTTTCATGGATGGCTCATCTGGATATAACCAAATGAAGATGGCCCATAAAGATGAAAGAAACACTGTGTTTCGAACCCGGTCAAAATCTTCTACTATAGGGCCATACTATTTGGCCTTAAAAATGTTGGTGCTAGATACCAGTGGGCCATGACTCAGGTCTTCGATGAAGTCATTCATCCTTAAGTCAAATGCTATGTCGATGATCTCATAGTCAAAAGTAAAGAAAAGGAAACCATCTCTTTGACTTGAGAGTAGTTTTTGAATGGTTAAGATAATTTAACCTTAAAATTAATCCCCTGAAATGTATATTTAGAGTAGCTCCAAGAAAATTCCTTGGGTTTGTTATCCAGCACCGTGGAATAGAAATTGATCCAAAAAAGATCAAGGCAATAATAGAAATGCCACCTCCTAAAAGCCTAACTCAACTCAGATCATTTCAAGGTTGGTTGGCATATCCAAGACACTTCATTTATAACCTATCAGAAAGATGCCAACCATTATTAGCACTTATAAAAAAGGATGCCAAGTTAAAGTGGGATGATAAGTGTCAACATGCCTCGAAGACATCAAGCACTACTTGATGACACCGCCTGTTCTAGCAACCCCTATTCTACACAAGCCACTCATATTATATACCACTGCATTATATGACTCCCTTGGCTCTTTGTTAGCCCAAACCAATGATGAAGCGAAAGAGAATGCACTTTACTATCTTAGTCATCGTCTAATTCCTCCTGAGAAAAATTATCCATCCATTGAAAGCACTGCTTAGCTTTAATCTTTGCATCCTAAAAGCTACGCATTACATGCTTTCTCATAAGGGGAACTTCATCTCTAGGATCAATCCACTACAATATCTCATGATACGACCAGCGCTATCCAAATGGTTGACGAATTGGTCCATGATTTTGTCACTGTTTGACATACTTTTGTACCCCTCTGTGTGGTGAAAGGATAAGTACTAGTGGATTTTTTGGTAGCACACCCACTTCTATTAACTTCCCACTTAGTGATGACCTCCCCGATGAACAAATCATGAACTTAGGGGACACTAGAATTCGCTATTGGAAGATGTATTTATGGTGTTTATTTTTGGCATGTGTATGGGGGACACCACGTAAATCTGAGAGTGTATTTATTAAAGTGATCGGGTACGACATTGAGGTATGATGTACTATCTCGAAAGATAGAGGCATTACCCTTCAATGGACCTAATCACCTACTAAGGACTCCTAAGGCATGATGGGTCTTCGAATGTACTAGAGATTTTTTTCCTACTTTACATGGATGAATAAAGTTATATTAAATTAGGTTCTAAAGTTCCCTATGGGGGCAAGCCCCCATAGTTAATTACATCCTAAAGAAGGTAAAATTTTTTAGAAATACTCTTGATTAAAGTAAGCAATCATTATCTCCAAATATTTCAAGGGTAAGACTATCAATAAATTGGTTATATTTGGAAAATCAATGAGGAAAGATCAAAAGGAGAGACTTATTATCGAAGCCAAAGGGGATGAGTAGAGAATGTTCATGATACTAGAAAACCTAGTGAGCATTCCAATATATCCTACAGTTGGGCTTTATATATTTAAAATTGAAAAGGATTATTTGTTTGAGTTGAATTTTATTAGATTATTAGGGCTTATAATTGAATAACACAAGATTGTGAAATGCCTAAGAGGTGAGAATTTATGCTTGTAGATCAAAGGAAGCAACCACCTCAGATCCTAAATCTATGGAGCTTTAGCGAGGGCCAAAGCACGTTCTAACTCTAAGCGAAGATGGGTATATGGTTTACCTCCACAAGAGAGAGTAAACCACCATTCTGGTGGACATATAACTGCCTAGAGTGACCTCCAGCTAACTCCTCCTATGCTTTAAACCATGTGGTCAAGTAAGATCATGATTTTAGGATGGTTATCCTGTTAACGACCTAAATCCAACAAATCCAATGACTCTTTATCCAAATGTATAATATTGCATGTTAAAATAAAGTTATTGGATAAATTAGAGAGAAATATATGTTTTCCACCACAGAGGAGACCCTCAAAGGTCAAGTCTGCCCTTATCATGCAAGGATGAAAATCCTCTCTTAGCAAGAGTGAAATAATATAAATGCATAATATGAAGAATATAATATTCAGCTAAGGGGTTGCTAAATCTTTTAGTTATCTTGATTTAATGCCTAAGCTTTTGAAGTTATGAATTATTTAGAAAGTTTACTTATGAGTTATAGTTGGGGTAGAAAATTTATTTTTTCCTAAGAGCCAAATTAGATCCAAGTCACACATTAAATCACCATATAAGTAAGAAACTAAGAAGATGCATATTATTTTTATTACATAATTTAAACATAACATCAAGCATTTTATAAATCTAATGCAAAAGAATAAAAGGCTGGTGCGGTTGGGTACCACTGTACAACCCAAAAAGAGAAATGGGTAGCCGAGTTCTACCCTTATACAACCCGATATATAAAATAATTATTATAAGTTCACAAATGAATAAATGTTATGGGGGGTCTTCATTATTCATATCTCCTTTATTTTCTCTTTTGGCTTGCTTCTTTTGATTTAGTAGGCTTCAAGGCATCACATGGCACCCCAGGATCAAACTTTCTGGCCAACGTTCATTTTAAACCCCCATAGCACTAATCCTAATTCCTAATACAAAATTACATCAAAAATAGAAAAAAAAGTAAATTTAACTACACTTGGAAAATAAGTGTTAG
This sequence comes from Cymbidium sinense, assembly GCA_021442155.1. Classification (NCBI taxonomy): domain Eukaryota; kingdom Viridiplantae; phylum Streptophyta; class Magnoliopsida; order Asparagales; family Orchidaceae; genus Cymbidium; species Cymbidium sinense. The sequence continues at coordinate 38,586,419 of CM038232.1, read as the reverse complement.
CTAAACATACCATACAACCAAAGTAGTCTTGGCACCCTGCACATGGGTAACTAAGCCCACTTAGCTTAATTTGGGTTATGCTTAGGGGTTAAGCAACCTATAAAAGAGAGTATTTATATTTTTTTAAGAACCCCTTAAACATTATCCCCTATAGAAAATATGATTAGGCTAATCATAGCCTAACATTCTATTTACGAAGCATACATCCTAACATCCAGTCTAAAATAATACATCATAAAATAATACATTTATCACACATATGCATTTTAATTAAGTGAACTCTAAAGTGTGTGCAGTATGCCTCAACTAAGCTTAATTATAATTTTTTAAGTATGCAAGGGTGTTTAATCACAAGAAGTTGATTTCACCATGCACTTCCTTAACATAAAGCTATAAGTGGTGGCTGAACTCTAAAGTGTGTGTATTAAGGCTTGCGTGGTATGCCTCAACTAAGATTTATTATAATTTTTTAAGTATGCAAGGGTGTTTAATCACAAGAAGTTGATTTCACTTTAAGTGATTTAGTTGATTTGGGAATTTTTACTTAATATTTTTTTTGTTCCACTTGACTTACTCTTAGCAACTATAAAGAGAAGAAGAAGAGGATTACTCTCTGTCACCCTAAGTAATTAAATTAATTGTGAATGGGCTTATTATCTATTTTAATTAATCCTAGGTTTAGGTTCACTTTAAATAATCTCATTCAATAAGAAAGTCATCTTCTTAATTGGAATTAATTATTATCACATAACACATGTTTATTCATTTTTTTCCATCATATGTAGCATGCATATGACTAAGTCCTAAACATATCTATACATGCAATATATATTGTCACACTTAAATGATGAATAAGTATATTTAAAGTTTATAAGTTTATATTTTATTGAATTATTTAAAAGCTCTATCTAGATTCTTATAGAAAATTACATATGAATGAAGTTAAATAGGTATGTGTCATTGTTAACTAGAGAAGTGAGGTAATCAAATGACCTCCTTGGGGCTAGCTAAAGCCTTGTATTCCCAGGATGTCCAGACTAAATACCATTTGTGTTCATATATATGTAAATTTGCATACATGAAAGTAAGAAAGTGAGCTTTTAATCATATGATTAATTAATTCTATCACTTAAACATTTGTAAATGGATGTGTTTTGGTAAAAGAAAGAGGGGTTTTAACTTCATAATTAAGTACACACACATGTATGAGAGACATAAGCTAGTACATGCCATTGTTAACTAGGGAAGTGAGATAATCAAATGACCTCCTTGGGGCTACTTAAAGCCTCCTATTCCCAGGATGTCCAGACTAAATATTTGCTTTTCTCAAATATATATGAATGCATACATAACTCAAGGATAGAAAACCATGCAAGAGTTGTACTTTTATTTGATTGAAAAGATTTATACATATGGAGTAAAGTATTATTTAATTTCTAATATTGAAATATGTAAGAATGAAATCAAATGGAGTACGTTCCATTGTTAAACTAGGTAAGTGAGATAATTAAATGACCTCTTTGGGGCAACTTAAAGCCTCATATTCCCAGGGTGTCCAGACTAAATACCCTTTAACATTCTTACTTACATAAATCAATATATGAATAAAAAAAGAACTTTACTTCATACACTTAAGCTATAATAATTTGCATTTTCTATATATTTATAACTAACATTAATAGCATATGTAATTATTTATTTATTAGATTTGACAAATAGATCTGTATTTAATAGTGATAATAGCCACACATATATTAATTTAAATCAACACATGTAAGCTTGACATAAAGGGAATCATTTATTTTTAATTAATTTTTGAAGAAATGAATGCATGAATCAAGTGGCATACAACATTTTAATATGATTTGAAAGAAATAAAGAGGCACAAGCATGTAATTTCATTCAATCCAACTAATTCATAAGGACAATCATATTAAATAAACTTATTTAAAATAAACCAAAGTTTCTTAATGTCATTTTTGATTTTATGTTTAACTTGATTTAAGATATGCGAGAAAGATTTGCTAATCCTAATCCCATTCCCCATATGTGAGTTAATTTGATTTAATGGAAGGTAATTAGATTGATTTTATGGATTGATTAATTTAAGCATGGATTAAATCAATTAATTAAACCCTTACCTTTGTTACCTTAAGGTAATTGATTAAATGATTATGAGCTAATGTAATATGCAAATAAATTGATAAGTAAATAGCAATCCTCTTATGAAATGAAAGGGACCTAATGCAATTAGATCATAATCATTTATTAATTAAGCTTAAGGAACTAACTTAATCACTTTCATGATTTTCTCACACATATGAGTAATCATAGTTTCATTAAACCTCTTTAGGTTCTTGAACACCTAAAGCTCTACCCAAAGATTAAATTAAGAAAAATAGATTTTTAATTAGGTTTTTTTTATCAAATGATTAATCCATTAATTCAACTCTCTTTAATTAATTGTCAAAGTTAATTGATTATCTTTTGAAATGAGATGTGCTTAAGGGAAAAGGTAGGGAAAGAGGTCCCAACCAAAATCCATAAGCCACCCACTTGATCAAGCATGATTTAATGTGATTTGAATTTTAACTTAGCTAATTAATTAATTAATTAATTAATTAATCATTAATTAGCATTTTGGTTGAAAAGAGAAGGAAACTTAGGAAAAAGATTAGGAGGGAGGCCCTAATCCAATTCCCTAAACCCCTTACTATTCAACAGTGATTAGGGAGTCCAAATAGTTAATTAATTACTATTCATATGCTTAATTATCTCTTAATTAAGTTAAGAAGGTAATTAAGGATTAATTAATCAATCATCCTAATTTAATAAGCAATAAATCCCAAGAAAATTAAAGAAGGCAAAGGTCATCATCTCAAATAATAAAAAATTTTGAGATCAATAACTTGAATGATTAGAGAGTAATAAACTAATTTAGTTTTTAATTAAACCCTAATTAAGCTATGTTCACTATTTTAAACCAATTGAAAATTTTTTTATTAAATCCTCCTCTAAAATACCTTTAAAATGAGCCATTATTTATATTTTTTAGATTTTTCTACAATTAGTTATGAATTATGGAAGTTTCAGTCTTAAAGTCTAATTAATTAGACTTAATTAAGCCTAATCCTATCGGCACCACATGGCGCGGTGTGCTTTCCACATGGCACCATGAGATTGGATTTTTAAGGTGTCACGCCCATCTGAAGCCTGGAGGCAAACCGATCATCTCGTCCGTCTTGGATTGGGACCAGAGATCAAACCCAGGCCTTAAAGGGAGAAAATAGATGATGATCTGATAAGAGCCGACTATTCTAATCACGCGGAACAGATGGCCCGTGATCCTCCTTCCTAGAGCAAATGACGAGCGGCTCTCCATGGATCGCTTCAATTTGAGCTCACTGGATCCACTCTACCATTGCATACTCATTGCAAGAATCCACAAGGATCCAACATCTAGGATGAGCTCATATGCAAGTTTCCTTTGAAAAGGACCAACCACACTTATGCTAGAGATCACTTTTTATGGAAATAACTCACCGTAGCTATGATCGGTGGCTCGCACGCTTGAGGAAGCTTCGTCTAGCTGAGACGAAGCCCAGTTGAGCAATAATTAAGTTTGTTTCAAGTGGATTGCTCGGTTGGCCAAGAATGTTGTTTTGAGCTTCGACCTTGATCAAACTCCTTGCTTTGGTGGGTTTGGAACTTGGGGGAAGCTTTTGGTAGCCTCGATGAGATATATAGATGGTGTAGGAACGAGTAATTGATCTTTGGTGGTGAATTGAGGGAGCTTGGATCGAAGATGGCCTCCCTTATTTCAGTTTTGCATGGGAAGAGAGAATACTAAAGGTGGAAAGCTTGGGATCGTTTAGAACTCAGAAGAAGCTCATAATTGTGTTAGGAGGCTCGTACAAAGTTAATTGATGCTAATCCCATTCAAATAGAGGGAGTATACCCCTTGATTTGTTGAGTTGGACATAGATGAGATGGCTTCTCATTTTTCTATCAGCCAGTCATAGTCAAAGCATCGGAGGAGTCTCAATCGAGTCCACATGGCTCAATTGGGTAGGAGGAATTCATGGGAGGTGGCTCAAGGCTTGATGTGGGGAGATCTCCTTGGCTTGATCCCTTTAGTGCTTGGCTCATATGGGAGGTGAATTGGCTCACCTCCCTTTGATCCATGGCAAGTCCTACCCTCTGGGGCTGGGATTAATCCCTCACTTGGAAACATCTGCCAAGGTGAACTTTACCATATATGGGTGGAATCCTATTTGAAGAGGGCTTAACCAATGGACTATGGCTTGGATGAGGCCCACTTAGCTTTTGGGCTGACTTTGGGCTAACCTGGTCAATTTGAGTCAGGTTTAGTTAACCATCAAAGTCCCATGGATTGGTTTTATGGGTTTTGGCTTCATTTAGTCAAACAGGTTCATGTTGGGTTGGCCTAACTAATTGGTCCAATTGGGTCAAATCAAGGATTGTGTTAGGTTTAAATGATGATTCGAAGAGTTTTAGTTCAAGTGGTTTCAATTAATTTGTCCTAGGTTTGATTTTGGCTCATTTGAAATCAAATAGACCAAGTTGACCATTTTGATCAATTTGACCAAATTGGGTCAGGTTAGGTGTTGGTTCATGTTCATTTGGTCAATTAAAAATGATTGTAGGCTTTGTCTTGAATTAATTTAGATTTAATTTAGATTTTGGCCAATTTAAAACCTTTAGGTCAATTTGGGCTAGGTTTAGTCAAGTTGACCAAATTGGACTTAATTATGGTTTTGGTCAAGTTCGATAGTCAATTTGGAATGAACTTGAGCCATTGGTTGCAATCAATTTGGGTTAGATTATGATTTGATCCATTTTGACCCTTTAGGAAAATTTGGGTTAACTTGGGTGAAATAACCAATTGGACTTGCTTTGGCTCAATTGAGGGTCAAGTCATGTCCAATCATTGATCATGAGTTGGTTTGAATCAATGGTTTCAACCAATCTAATGTATGGTGGGTTTTGGCTAGTTTAGGTTTCATTTAGGCTAAAGGTTGACTTGGCCAAAAGACCAAGTTGACTTGGTTTGACCCAATTCAAGGTGGTTGATCATCCTATGGTGATTATTGATCATGATATGAGGCTTGGATGGGCTTAGTTTAGTCCAATTTGGGTTGGATTAGAACTTGGCTTAAGAAGGTCTTTTAGGCCACTTTGGGTCAAGTGGACCTAAAAGAGACAATTGGTTTGGTTTTGGCTTGATTCAAGTTTAGTTGAACTCATATATGTGCCTATGATTGAAATATAAATCCAACTGCAATCAATTTGGAGTCTAATAGATTCTGTCTTCAAGTTCAAAAGTTGGGCTAACTTGAGCTTGACTTGAGTTTGGTTTGATGATTGTAGGCTTTATTTATATTTGGATAAATGATTGAAGAAATAATTGATTCAAGAGAAAATCCATTAGTTTTGACTTGATTTAGATAGGATTTGGCCAAGTTCAAGGAATTGGCTTAAAGGGCTTAAATTGAGTTTTGAATTGATTTTGAACTTGGTTTTGGCATGTGAATTTATATTTCATTTATATTTGGGAATATAAATGAAGATACAAATGATTTATGAGAAAAATTACTTAAGTTTGGAGTGATTTGGAAGCAAATTTGACTCATGGAGGTAGGTCAAAAGGGCTTAAGTAGGAAATTGATTTAGTTTGATTTAATTTTGGCCATTAGGATGGGGGTTTCATTTATATTTATGAAAATAAATGATTGAATAATTGATTCATAAAGAAACTAATTGATTTTTGTGTTGATTTGGGTTAAGATTTGATTCAACTTATGGAGGTAGGTCCATATTACTTAGGAAGGAATTTTGGAACTTTGCATTTGATTTTAGGAATGAATCATTTGGAATTGGGTTTGGATTGGAATATGATAAATAATTGAGAGCGCCCAATGCTTCCAATCAATGGTCTTTACCTAAAGAAATATTATCCATAAATCTTATTTTAAAATAATTATCAATGAAATTTTCCATCTCAAATTTCATCTCTTCTATGTTGAGAAATATCTTTGCTACGAATTCACTACGATATGTTTAGGGTAGGTGTAAGGAACCCAGATGATGTCCTATTCTTTATCAACATAACACCAACATAAAATACACACAACTATATATAAAATAAACATATATCTTTTATCTCGGACTACTTTGATATGAGATAATGCCCTATATGACACTCACTCATTAGCTGCTCTAGGTCGGGTTGACATGCTACCCTGCTAGTGTGTCATCCCAGTGGTTCCTTGTTTAGAGAATGTAGGTCTACAAGCTTTCTTCTTAACTTGATCATTGCAAACCAATGAGTTCCTTATTAGTTTGGTAGGCCTTACTGTGCCACCGGTAAGTTACATCATGTTGACTTTATTTAAAGAAGATATAAGTCTACACGCCTTCTTCTTGAACTAGCCATCATACACTATTTGGGTCGAGTATATTTGAGGTTTAGGATAAGTCCTTAAGTGGATCCTTCCCTCTTAACTTCTCCAAGCGGGTCCACCTCCTTACGGACTCCCAAGTAGTCATCCTATGTGGGATACCTGTCCACCATGATGACTATCCCAATGATAGTTTTTATCTAAGAAGATGTAAGTCTATAAGACTTCTTCTCATATTGATCGTCGCACACCGATGGACAACTTAGGTTGGTTGGTTCTCGCTATGTTGACAACGACCCACCCAGCGGATACACCATTCATGGTAGATGTAAGTTTATAAGCTTAAGTACTTATAGGGTCTAGGATAAAGCTTTCTACCTCCCTATGGCACTCTATTTGGCACATCTTTAGTGACCCCATTTAGAGACACTATGTTGGATTGGACAATCCCCATTCTGTAGCCACCCCATGGTTGGAGAATCCATCTTGGATATGCAAATTCTTTGAGATAAGACTAGATTGATCGATAAGATCCTTCTGCAGACCGTGATGTCCAGATCCACACAAACATATAAACAAATTATATATTTTCTCTTGTGGATTAGGAGGACCACCATAACGGTACCTTTTCCCAAGCAGACATCCTAACTTCACGGCAGTGTCAGCAAAACTATCTATAGGAATTGTTAACCTTACTTTTGGAGTGAGCTCTCAACTCCCTTATCATAGAGTCTTAGGACTTTTAGTGATTAGAAAGTAAACACCTAACCCTAAAGAATAGAGTTAGCCATAGGACGGATTAGGAGGACTGACTTGCCCAAACCAAATCCCCAAATGATTGAAACCCATGATTGCTTCTTGATTTTATGTTATGGACTTAGCCTTAACCAAATTCAAATCAACCCCAATCCAATTGATTTTTCCAATTATCAAATTAAATTTTAAATCAAATCCCAATCCAAATTCCCAATCAACTCCAAATGATTGAAATCCACGATTAAGTCCAAATTCCAAAATCTCTTCTTAAGCCATATGAACCACCTTGATATGCTTAGTCAAAACTCCTTCAAACCAACTCAAGCTTGGTTGATTTATTTATAAATGAATCATTCTTTCATTTATATTCACAGATATAAATGAAATTCATGTCCAAATCCTTCAAACCAAATCAAAATAAATCAAACTAATTCAAAATCCAAGTTAGGCTTTTTTTGACCTACATCCCTAATTTCGTCAAATTTGCTTCAAAATTACTCCAAACTCAAGTGATTTTCTCATGAACCATTTATACCTTCATTTATATTCACAAATATAAATAAAATATAAATTCAAATGGCCCAATCTAAATCCAAATCAAATTAAATTCCCAATTTTATCCCTTTTAGCCAAAATTTTAAACTTGGTTAAATGATACCCAAATTAACTCAAAATTCATGGATTTATTCATGATTCAATCATTCCTACAATCATTAACCCAAATATAAACATAAACCACTATTATCAAACTAACCCAAGTCAACATAAGTCAAGTCCATGTTGACCATTTTAGCTTGAAATTGTCATATGAACCAAAACCTATTTGGCTCTAAACCACTTGCAATTAGATTTATATTTCAATCATAGGCTCATGTGTGAGTTAAACTAAACTTGAATCAATCCAGATCAAAGCCAGCCAACCCATTTAGGCTCACTTGACCCAAGGTGATTTAAGGACCTTTTTGAGCCAAGTTCTAATTTACCCAATTCAATGATTAATAATCGAATCCAATTGGCCCAAAGTAAAACTTAGCCTTTGACCAAGTCAACATTTAGCCCAAATGAAACCCAAACTAGCCAAAATCCACCATATGCCAAATTGATTGTAACCAATGACTCAAGTTCATTCCAAATTACTTATTAAATTTGACCAAAGTCATAATTATGCACAAGTTGACCAATTGGTCAACTTGATCTAACCTAGCTCAAATTGAACCCATTTGACCAATCTAAGCCAAACCAATCAAATCCAATTTATGCAACATTGTGGGCTGATCTAACTCAACCTAAACTCACCCTAGGTCAGCCCAAGAAATCAGAAAAAGCTATGTGGGCCCCACCCAAGTGGATTGGCCATCAAACCATAGGATTTTAGCTTCAAAACTAATGGATCCAAGACAAGTCAACTCTCCCATCCCCATGGTAGCCCCTTTACACTCAAAGAACCTTCCCAAAACCCACATAGCCCACTTAACCCAACCCACCCTAGGTTGGCCAAGGACTTTTGGGAGGTGAGTTGACTCACCTCCAACCCAAACCAAGCACCTAATGGATCCAAGCCCATGCAACCCTTACAGAATGGATCCATGGTAGCCTCCCATCACTTCTCCCATCCTTGCAGTAGTTTTGGAGAAGTTGTGGTCTGGACACTGGCGCAAATCGTGCACACTCTACTGTCCATCCATCATGAGCAATTGAGGGGTATACCCCCTCAATTTGAACATAAACCACAACCAATTGCATCAAGAGACTTCCTAAGCCAATTACGAAGCCCCTCAGAGTGATCCCAAGCATTCTCAAGCCCTTCTCATTTGACATTGCCCGTTCCCATGCAAAGCTGAAACATGACATCCCAATTCTGAGCAAGACTCTCTCGTTTCATAATCAAACTCAAAATCCTCTTACCCACACTCTCACCACACTCCATCAAAGCCAAATGTTTATTTCCCAAGTTTCCAAGTGGTCAAAGGTGCGACTTTGGTCAAAGTCGAAGCTCCTATGTGCAGGTGGTCAATTGAGCATTCCATATCAAATTAAGCCCGGACTTCTTCAACAGGGCCTCGCCTCAACTAGGCGAAGATACCTCCAATGACCCATCGCCGGACATTAGCTCTGGTGAGATAATTCTTCAAAATTGTAGCTATCAGGAAATCGTGCTTGGTCTTTTCAAAGAGAATTTGAATCCCATGTGAATTTGATTGTTGGATACCTGCACCACCCTTCCCTGAAGTTCTGGGATCAATTTGGAGGCAATCTGAGCTCAGGTGAGCTTGGATCGAACGAGGAGAGATGGACGTCATCCATCTTTAATAATTCATGAATGGGATGGATCACAAGCTGTCTATTTTGCATGATCAAAATGAATGACTTTGATTAGATCTCACGTTAGATCCCTTGATTCCCTTTCTAAACTACGTGATCAGTCATCTAGATCGCATCCCACGCCATCCATCAAGTAAAAGTAAACAAATGGATGTGACAACTTAAAGAGCCAATCTCATCACACATTATGGAAAGCGGATGAGAAAGCTATTTAAATTAATTTTTAAGGCTGAAACTTCCTAAATTAATTGAGAATTATGGAAAAATCCAAAAATTATAAACTTTGGCTTATTTTAATGGTATTTAAGAGTAAAATCTAGGAAAACTATAATTAATTGAAAAGTGATTTTTTGCTTAATTAAGGTTTAATTAAAAATCTAATTAGTTTAATTACCCCTTAATTAAGCATCCAATTTATCTTAAATTTTTTGTGGATGTCTAGGGGGATGACCTCTACCTCCCCTATTTTTCTAGAATTTTATTAGTTGCTTAATTGGAGAAATTAATTGATTAATCCTTAATCACTCTCTTAATTTAATTAATGATAATTTGTGAATGAACAATGGTTTAATTAATTATTTAAGTCTAATTACCCTTGTGGAACAGTAGGGGAACTTAGGGAGTGTAACTAGGATATTTTTTCTAATTCATTTCCTAGATTTTCTTCACTTTCTAGAATTAACTTAATTGATTATTAATGGGGTAATTAATTTCTTAATTAATTAATTAATCTCCAAGACAAAAATGAAAGCCTAATTGAGTGTTTGAAATGGCTTAGGGATTAAGGATTGAGGCCTTGCCCTTGATCCCTTTCCCTAAGCTAATTTCATTACTTTAATCAAAATGTAATCAAAGAATTCAATCAACTAATTAATAAGCTTGATTTAACTCAATCTAAACACCTGCAACCTTTAATTGATCTTGGGTAGCTCTTTGGGTGTTCAATAATTCAAGGTCAGATAATGGAATTATGGTTAGCTCATATGTGTGAGAAAACCATAAAAGTAATTAAGTGAGATCCCTAAAGCCTAATTAACTATTAATCTTAAGCCAATTCCCTTAGGCCCCTTTCATTTCTTATGAGTATTGCAAATTTACTTTTCATATGGTTGCATATCATATTGGCTCATCATTTGTTAGTTAATTAACTTAAGGTGATATAGGTAAGGGTTAATTAATTCACTTAATTTATATCTTAACTTAATTAAAACATAAAATCAACCTAAATATCCTTCATTAAACCAAATTAATTTACACATGGGGAATTGGGTTAGGATTAACAAACCTCTTTCATATTTTTTGAATCAAATCAAACTCAAAGTTAAAAATATCTTCAAAGAATTTTGGTTCATTTTAATATGCCTTATTTAATATGATTTTCCTTAGGAATTAATTGGCATGAATGAGATCATGTGCTTATATTCCTTTATTTCTTTCCAATCATGTTAAACATTTCTTTCCATGTGAAATCATGCATTCATTTCTTTTAAAATTAATTAAATGAAATGGTTTCTTCTATGTCAAATTGCATGTGTTGGCTTAAATAAAAAAATATATGTGACTATTATTAAATCAAAAGCTACTTTCAAAAACCCATAAATCAATTATAATATATGAAGTGATGTTAATTACAAATATCTATGAGTTTGCATGTGTTGATAATATAGGATATATAATATGAAGCTCTCTTTCCTTATCTTACATGGATTCACACAGGATTTACAAATGTATAGTTCATTTGAAAAGAACACAAGATTTGTCTAAATCTATCCGTATGCATTTCTATGATAAGACTTAGGAAGAATTTCATATCACATATGTAAATCATATAATTAAATCAATTGTGATTTCTTGCATGACTTCTTATTCTTGTGGTTCTTTTTGTACATTCATATGTATCGAGAAAAGTGGTGGACACTGAGCTATGAGGCTTTAAGTAGCCTAAGTCCTTGTAAGCCTTGGTTTTATGTTCTTGAGAAAATAATGATGATGTACTCACTTAAAACTCTTATACATATGTATGCATGGTGTGGCCAATGAATGAGAATCATAAATCAAATAAATCAAACACAACTTTTGCATGAGTTTTTTTTCCTATGCTTATAGTTGCTTATACATCTACATGTATCTAAAAAAAAGTGGTATATTAGTCTAGACACCCTGGGGCTGTGAGGCTTTAAGTAACCCTAAGTAGGTCTTATACTTTATGCCCCTGGTGCAGAAAATAATGGTAACGTACTCACTTAATGCTTTTATACATATGAATGTGTATCTAGCTAATTGATGAAAAATCCCTCTTCTCTATTAATAAGGCATGCATTCATAATTCAATCAAATGAAATATTTAAATTTTAAATAGACTTCCTTGCATTTATCATTCAAGTATGCTAGAAATCTAAACTGCATGTATAGATATGCTTAGAATTCATTCATAGGTATGATATAGATGATGGAAGGAAATGAATGAATATGTGTATGTGATAGTAATTCATTCTATACATTTCTTATTGAAGAGGTCATTTCTTATTGAATAAGGTCATTTTAGGAGTGTTCATGCCAAAACATATATAATAAACACCCCAAGATAATTGACCAATTTTTTTTAGAAATGAGTTAAAGTAAGGATGAAAGAGAGGTCCCCTCTCTTTCTTCTCTTTATAACACTTAGTTATTTTGTGTAGGTCAAATGAAATAAAACAAAATATTAAATAAAGTATTCAAATCAATTAAATCACTTAAAGAGAAATCAACCCTTTATATATTAAGTCCTTCACACTTAGCAAAACTTCAATTCTAAGGCCTAGTTAGGACATACCACACAAACCTTGATGCATATACTTTTGACTAAGTCACCACTTCTAGCTTTATGTTAGAGCAGTGTATGGTTTGATATATGCTTATTTTGTGATGTATTGTGAATTTGGATGTTATGGTGTATGTGCGTAGTCTAGATGTTAGGCCGTCATTAGCCTAATCATGTTTTCTATAGGGGGTCGTGCTTAAGGGGCCTTTATAATAAAAAATATAAATGCTTTTGCTGTGCACGTTGCTTATACCCCTAAGCATAACCCAAGTTAGGACATGTAGGCTTGGTTACCCATGTGTGAGGTGCTAAGTCCAAATTATTCATATAACTTCTTGGGTTGTGTGGTGTGTTTAACTACCATTTATTTTGCAAGTGTAGCTAGATTTACTTTTCTTCTTTTAATGTAATTTTGCATTAAGATTAGGATAAATGTTATGGGGGATTAGGATGAGCATTGGTTATAAGACCAAATATTATGTACCATGTGAGGCCTTTGGAGCAAGCACATCCAAATTACGTTTAAAGGAAGAAAGAAATGGAGCAAATCAAATGAAGAAAGAAAGGAAAAAGAAACAAAGAAGAAAGAATGAAGAATGAAGACACCCCATAATATTCATCATTTATAATTATAATTGTTTTTTCATTATGATGGGATGTATAAGGGTATATCTCAGCTACCAATATTTCTTTTCGGGTTATGCGGTGATTTTATTCGATCGCCTTTATTCTTTTGTGATAGCTTTATAAAATTATTTGATATTTTATTTAGCTTGCACATTAAAAATGCATGTGCCTTTTTATAATTTATTTATTGTTGGTGATTATTGTATGGCCTTATTAGGCTTCTAGGATAAAAATTATTATTTTTATCCAAACTAACAACTTATAATTAAATTTCCTAAAATAACTCATATCCTCACATAAAAGCCTAGAAATTAAATCAAGATAATAAAATATTTAGCAACTGCTTAGCTAGATGATTGTATGTTTTTTGCTCTTGCAGGGCTTTCATCTTTTCTAGATAGAAATGAGCTTAACCTTTTAGAGCCTATGATGGAAGAACACCTCTTTCTCTTTTAATTTGGCTCATAATCAACTTCTCATGCATTTAGGCATACAAAATCCTATAGCCTGTGTAAAAATAAAGATTCCCAAATTAAATAAAATTTGATAAAAATTTGCATTAGATTATGTCATTATTCATACCCCTCATGCTCTAGTTTCTTAGGGAGTTGGTTTAAGGACTTAGTTTCTTTCCTAAATCAATAACAACCTAACCATCTTGCAAAGCATATGACTTGCCCACATGGTTTTAAAATGTAGGAGGAGTTAGTGGTGATAAGTCCGTGGTGTCTCATGGAGGTAAACTTATATTCACTGCTATTGCCGTGCGCTTCTCTGCCAGTCTTTAAGCACTTCCATAGTCTTGTATTATGAAATTATAAGTTTTAGATTTCTAATAAAATTTCAACTCAAATAAATAAATCTCCTCAATCTTAAACATATAAAGACTAACCATAGGATAGATTGGAGCACTCACTAGGTTTCCTAGTTTCATGGGCACTCCTTATGCATCCTCTTTGGTTTTGATAATAACTCTCCTCTTTTGATCCATCCCACTTAATCTTCTAAAATACAACCAATTTATTGATAGTCCTATCTTTGAATTCTTTGGAGACAACAATCGCCTACTTTAATCGAGAGTATTCTTAAAGGATTAATTTTCCTTAGGATCTAATTAACTATAGGGGCTTGCCCCCATAGGAAACTTTAGAACCTGATTCAAATAAACCCTACTTTATTCATCCATGTAAAGTAAGGAAAAAATCTTTGGTATATTCGAAGATCCATCATGCTTTAGGAGTCTTTATTAGGTGATTAGGTCTATTGTAGGGTAGTGACTTCTATCTTTCAAGATAACACACTATTCCTTTATTTCATACCTAATCACCTCAATAAGTACATCCTCAGATATGCATGATGTCCCCCTCACATATACACAAACTATAAAAAAAACACCATAGGAATCACCTGATTACTCTTGAGTTGAGATAAGTCCCAAGCGACACTCTCTCAATAGTTTCCCTTAGGTCGAGTTTGACTTGTTGTGCCACTGACAGGTCACCTCGGTGGTCATCCTTGCTTTGGAAGATGTAAGTCTATTACACATTCTTTCCAGCTTGACCATTGCACACTGACGGCCAGCCTTAGGTCAAATTCGAATTATTGTGCTACCAATCGATCACCCCAGTGGTTGCTCCCAGCTTTGAAAGATGTAAGTTTACACACTTTCTTCCTAGCACAACCGTCGCACAACAAAAGGCATTCCTTAGATTGGTTAGGTCTACCCCATTGTTGGTAGACTATCCCTTTGGATTTGTAAATCTAAGATAAGCCAAGGCTAATATAGCCCCTTCTTAGTGAATCCATCGCACACCGATAGGGTCCATTTAATTGAAATGACATTTTTGACTACTCATGAGTTGAGATAAGTCCTAAGCGATACTCTATCAGTAGTCGCCCTTAGGTTGGATAATCCTACATGATGGCTAGTAGACTTTTCCTTTGAATTTATAAATCTGAGATAGGCTGAGGCTGTTATAACCCCTTCTTAGTAGATCCATCGCACACTGATAGGATCCATATATTAAATCCACTTTTATCCCTAGCAGATACTTCCCCTAGCAAACCAAAGAAATCCATAGATCAAATCCACCTTATTCCCACAGTAGATCTGAGCTCATATCTCCAGTAGATATACCCTTGACTTTTTTTAAACCAAATCATATCTTCTCCCTAGTGGAGCCCCACATAAGATCAAATTAAATCCTCATCCCCCCAGTGGATGCCCACCAATCAAATCAAATTTCTCCCCAATGAGGCTCAAATCAATTTAGCCCCCTAGTGGAGCCTTGACCAAAATCTTTCATCAAATCAAACCAAATTCTTATCCTTAGTGGATAATCTGAACCTGTTTCCCTAGTGGAAGGTTCATGCACCCATCTTCGGTGGATTATAAATCCTAATCCCTAGTGGATCTTCTCTCCCTAAATCATATTTGCAATCAAACTCAATCCTTTATCCACCATGGATAACCTGAACTTGCTTCCCTAATGGAAGGTTCATATACCCAATCCCTTGGTAGATTCCTGTTCCCTCTCTTATGCCATCAACATAAGTTGAGTTATATTGCACTAAGATCATGATTTTGTCTATGCCTCGGGTTTATGGATAGATCTTTTTTTCTAGCACTTGCGATCCTTTGGACGTTGTTGATTGTCTCGGTCAATGCCAATACGTGTGGTGTGTCTTGTCAGTTACACCACACCTATTGGGGGTCCTTTTATTGACCTCAATTTTAGAGTGAGTCTTCAATTTCCTCATCATAGATCTAGGACTCTTATAGACACAAAGAGCTCCTTAGTCTTAAGACACTTCTTATGATTAATTGAACACTTAACTTAAGCCAAGAGACTTTGAAGGGTTAGCCATAGGAATAGGTTATGCCTTAGAGACTTAGGAAGACTTGTCTACCCTATAGCTTAAACTCAATCCATGCTTTCCTTCTCAAACCAAACCTCAAATTCATTCCAAATCCAAACCAAATTTCCAAGACTCATAATCAATCCCATGATTAAATTCATGCTCAAAATTCTCCATGAACTTTATGATTGAATTCAAAACCCTTTCTAAGCCCTTTGATTTCATTTTATAGACTTAGCCTTAACCAAATTTAAATCAATCCCAATTCATTTGATTTTCTCAAATATCAACTCAATCTCTCAATCATTTATCAAATACAAATCCAAACTCAACTCTAAATGATTAAAACCCAAAATCGAATCCAAGTTCCAAAATTTCATCCTAACCCTTATGACCCATTCTCATAAGCCTAGCCAAATCTCCACGTAAGCTATCCCAAACTTGATTGATTTCTTTATAAATAAATTATTCCTTCATTTATATTCATAAATATAAATAGAATCCATACTCAAATGACCAAAACCAAGTCAAACTAAATCAAACTAAGCCAAGACCCTTCTTAAGCCATATGGACCTACCTCCATAAGCATAACCAAATCAACCCAAAAATAATTGATTTCTTTATAAATCAATTATTCCTTCATTTATATTCATAAATATAAATTAAATCCACCTTCCAATTACCAAAAATAAATCAAACTAAATTGATTTTCTTTTTAGCCCTTTTGACCTACATCCTTAAGCTTGGTCAAATTTTCTTCCAAATGACTCAAAACTAAAGTGATTTTCTCATCAATCATTTATATCTTTATTTACATCCCCAAATATAAATGAAATATAAATCCAAATGGCCAAAACCAAATCCAAACCAAAACCAAATTCAAGCCTTTAAGCTAATTTCTTTGACTTAACCAAAATCCACTTAAACCATGCAAAATCAATGGATTTTCTCTTGAATCAATCATTCCTTCAATCGTCTATCCAAATAGAAATGAAACCTATAATTATCAAACCAAACTCAAGTTAAGCCCAAGTTAATCCTTTTAGCTTGGAAACTTTAAATGAGCCAAAGTTCATTGGACTCCAAATTGATTGCATGAATATATGAGTTCAACTAAACTTGAATCAAGCCAAGATCAAGCCAATTGAGCCATTTAGGTCCACTTGACCCAAAGTGGCCTAAAGGACCTACAAGTTCTATTACAACCCAAATTGGATTGAACCAAGCTCATCTGAGCCTCATATCATGATCAACAATCACCCTAGGATGATCAACCACTTTGAATTATGTCAAACCAAGTCAACTTGGTCCTTTGACCAAGTCAACCTTTAGCCCAAATAAAATTTAAACTAGCCAAAACTCACTATGTACCAAATTGATTGGAACCATTAATTCACATCGGCTCATGATCAATGAGTGAACATGACTTCACCCTCAATTAAGCCAAACCAAGTTCAATTGGCTATTTGACCCAAGTTGACCCAAATTGGCCTAAAAGGCCAAAATAGGTAAAATCATGATCTAACCCAAATTTATTGCAACCAATGGCTCAAGTTCATTCCAAATTGATTATTGAACTTGAACAAAGTCATAATTGAGCCCAATTTGACCAATTGGTCAACTTGACCCAACCTAGCCCAAATTGACCTAATGGGTCAAGTTGACCAAAATCCAAATCAAATTCAAATTGATTCAAAAAAAAACAATCATTTTGAATTGACCAATTGAACTTGAACCAACACCCAAGCCAAGCTAATTTGGCCAATTTGGTCAAATTGGTCAACTTAGCCCATTTGACCTATATGAGTCCAAAGGAGCTAAAATCAAACATAGACTAAATTGATTGAAATCACTTGAACTAAAACTCTTCAAATCATCATTTGAACCTAACCCAAGCCTTGGTTTGACCCAATTTAACTAATTGGTCAACCTAACCCAACATGACCCAATATGAACCCATTTGACCAAATGAAGCCAAAACCCATTAAACTAACCCATGACCCATTGGGGGCTGACCAAACCTGACCCAAACTCATTTTGGGTCAACCTAAAATCAGCCCAAACCCATCAGAGCAAAGTCCAATGCAAATCCTCCATGGATCCTCTCCCCCATCTGGGATTTTGTAAAAATGGTAAAGTCCACTCTTCATTTCACCTTAGCAACCCTCACTCTTTCAAATGAGGGATCCATAAACCTCTTATCCCACTCTAAAAGGTGCTAAGACTTACCATAGACCAAAGGGAGGTGAGTTAACTCACCTCCTATGCAAATCGAAATCCAAAAGATCTAAGCGAAGACAATTTGCCCAAATCAAGCTTAGAGCCTCCTGCCATGGCTTCTCCTAATCCATAAAAGCCATGTGGACTTGAGTGCGACTACTTTGAGGCTCTGACAGTAGCTGGCCGGGCAAAAAATAGGAAGCCATCCTGTCCATCCATCTTAGCAAACCGAGGGGTATACCCTCTCAATTCACACATGAGATGCATTAATTCGAATTGATAGAGCTTTCTAGTGTGATTTTAAACCTCCTTGCAATCCCCAGAGCCATTCTAAGCTTCCCTCCTTCAACATTTCCTCTTCCCGTGCGAAATCAAAATAGGAGAGGCTAATCTTGATCCAAGCTTGCTCATTCCTCAACCAAAATTAAATTCCTCTTACACACACCTTCCACGCACATCATCGAAGCCACCCAAGTCATTTCCCAAGCTCCAAAGCCACTGAAGAAGGGAATTCGATCACCATCGAGCTCCACAGTGATGGAAGTTGATCCATCGATTGAACCAAGAGGAATTGACTTACATGATTCTCAACAGGGCCTTGTCTCTACTAGACGAAGCTACCTCCGTCAATCCCACCACGATCTTGAGCTCCGGTGAGGTAATTCCTCAAAATAGTAGAAATAGAAAATTTTGGTTGGAGCTTTTCAAAAGGAATTCATATGTGAGTCGATCTTGATCGTTGGATGTGTGCGATTTCCTTCTCTAGTGGTGTGGGTAGATTTTGGTGTGAATATGAGCCCAAGTGAGCTCAGATCGAGAGATCCATGGTGGACGGCCTCTGCCGTTCATCGCTCCCAGGAAGGAGGATCACGGGCCATCCATTCCATGTGATTTGAATGGACGGCTCTGATTAATCATGCTAGATCCATCTATTTTTCTCTCTCTAAGCCACGAGATTGATCTACACCATCCGATCTGAGATCAGACAATGGAGATCAATACGATGTCCGCCGTCGTCGGCTGACTTAGCACATGGATGTGATTACATAAATGACCAATCCCTGTGGTGCCAAGTGGAAAGCATGCTATGTAGCATCGATGGGATTAGGCTTAATTAAGGCTAATTAATGTATTTTTTAAGGTTGAAACTTCCATAATTCATAACTAATTATAAAAAAATCCAAAAAATATAAATAATGGCTCATTTTAATGGTATTTCAGAGGGAAATCCATTTAAAATTTTTATTATTTAATTTTGAATAGTAATTTTGGCTTACTTAGGGTTTAATTAAAATTTTAATTAGCCTAATTACTCCCTAATTAATTAATTAATCAATTTCAAACTTTTTAAGAATGTTTAGGCAGATGACCTCTGGCTCCCATATTTTTCTTGGAATTTATTAGCTGATTAATTAAGAAAATTGATAGCTTAAGCTCTATTACTCTCTTAACTTAATTAAGTGATAAATAAGCATTTGAATTGTAATTAATCAACAAATGAAACCACTTAATTATTATTGAATAGTGAGGAGACTTAGGGAATTGGATTGGGGCCTCCCTCCTAATCTTTCCCCTAAATTCCTTCTCTTTTTCAACCAAAATGCTAATTAAGGATTAATTAACTGATTGATGGCTTAATTAGTTAAATTGAAACTCAAATCATACTGAATAATGTTTAATTGAATGAGAGGGCTTATGGAATTAGGTTGGGACTTCTTTCCCAACCTTTTCCCCCTTAAGCCCATTTCATTTCAAAGGATAATCAATTAAATTTGGTAATTAAGGAAGAGAAATGAATTAATGGATTAATGGCTTGATTAACCTAATTAAAAAGGTAATTGCATCTGATTTCCCTTAATTGTCCATGGGTAGACGTTTAGGTGTTTAATAACCTAAAGAGTTAATGAAATTATGGTTAGCTCACATGTGTGAGAAAACCATAAAAGTAATTAAGTGAGTTCTTTAATCTTAATTAATTAATGATTGTGAGCTAATTGCATAGGCCCATTTGATTTCATAAGAGCATTGCTATTTACTTTTCATTTCGTTTGCATATTACATTGGCTCATAATCATTTAATTAATTATCTTAAGGTAACATGGGTAAGGGTTTAATTAATTGATTTAATTCACACCTTAACATAATTAATCCATAAAATCAATCTAATTGCTTTTCATTAAATCAAATTAACTCACACATGAGGAATGAGATTAGGATTAGCAAACCTTTCTCACATTTCTTAAATCAAATCAAACATGAAATTAAAAATGACATTAAGAAATTTTGGTTTATTTTAAATAAGGCTTATTTAATATGATTGTCCTTAGGAGTTAATTGAATTGAATGAAATCATGTGCTTATGTCCTTTATTTCTTTCCAATCATATTAAATGTTGTATGACACTTGATTCATGCATTGATGTCTTGCAAAATTAATTAATTAAAAGGTTTTCTTTATGTCAAGCTTGCATGTGTTGATTTAAATTAATATATGTGTAGCCATTATCATTATTAAATCCAAATATATTTTCCAAAACTTATAAATGAATGATTATATATGCTATGAATGCTAGTTATAAATATATATAAGGTGTATATGATTATTACTTAAGTGTATGAAGCGAAGTTTCTTTTCTTTCATTCATGTATTGATTTATATGAGTAAGAATGTTAATGGGCATATAACATGGACATCCCGGGAATATGTGACTTTAGTTAGCCCCAAGGAGGTCATTTAATTACCTCACTTCCCTAGTTTAACAATGGCACATACTCCATTTGATTTCATTCTTACATACTTCAATACTAGAGTTTAGTTAAGGCTTTATTCCATATGCATAAATATTTCAAAATTATAACTTTAGTATGATTCTTCCATTCTTGTAGTTTTTTGTGCATTAATGTGTATTTAAGAGTAGTGAGTATATCTAGTTTTGACCAGGGACACAAGGATTTAAGTAGCCCCAAGGAGGTCTTTACCTCACTCCCCTAGTTTAATAATGACAAAGTATCCACTTAAAACTTTTATACACTTGTATGTGCATTTAACTAATGAATGAGTATCTTCTTTTTCTATTAAAAAAGACATGCATTCATATTTGTTGAAATGATTGAATCAATTGATCACATGGTTTAAAGCTTTCCTTCTTATGTTCATGTGTATAAGCTTACATATGTTTGAATGTAAAGGGTATATAGTTTGGACATCCCGGGAACACGAGGCTTTAGCTAGTCTCAAGAAGGATATTTGATTACCTCACTTCCCAGTTAATAATGAAACGTACCTATTTAATTTCATTCCTATGTATTTTTATATAAGAATTTAGATAGAGCTTTAAATTAATATGATGAAATAATTCAATCAAATGAAACATCTAAATTCCAAAAGTACATATTTACATCCATCATTTAAGTGTACTAAAACATATTATATGTAAAGGTATGCTTAGTATTTGTTCATGTGGATGTTACATATGATGGAAAGAAATGAATAATCATATGTCATGTGATAGTAATTAATTCCAATTAATATTGGGATGTCTTTCTTATTGAATGAGATTATTTAAAGTGAACCTAAACTTAGGATTAATTTAAAATATGTAATAAGTCAATCACTAAAGAGAATTGATTAATTAATTTGCTTTAGATGTGGCTTACGGTAGGAATAAAAGAGAGTAATCCTCTCTTTTCTTCTCTTTATAATACTTAGCTGTTAAGTGTAAGCTAAATGGAACAGAAAAAAAAGCTAAGTAAAATTCTTAAATCAATTAAACCTCTTAAAGTAAAACCACCCTTTATAATTGAATCCTTTCCATACTTAGAAATTATAACAAAGCTTAGTTAAGGCATACCACATAAGCCTTAATACACACGCTTTAGAAGTAAGTCACCACTTCTAGCTTTATGTTAGGGCGATGCATGGAGTGATATATGTTTGGTTTTATGATGTATGATTTTAGAATGGTTGTTAGGGTGTATGCTTCGTAGATTAGATGGTAGGCCGTGATTAGCCTAATCATATTTTATGTAGGAGATTATGCTTAAGAGGTGTTTGAAAATAAATATAAATGCTTTTTTTTGCAGATCGATTAACCCCTAAGCATTATCTAAATTAGGACAGGTGAGCTTGGTTACCAATATGTAGGGTGCTAAGTCCAAACTACTCATATAATTGCTTGGGTTGTATGGTGTATTTAGTTAACATTTATTTTGTAGGTGTAGTTAGATTTACTCTTTTTATTTTTAATATAATTTTGCATTAGGAATTAGGATTAGTGTTATGGGGGATTAAGATGAGAAATGGCTAGAAGGCTTTGTCTTAGGAGGCCCTATGATGCCTTTGAAGCAAGCACATTCAAATGGAGAAATGAAAGAGATATGAAGAATGAAGATAGGAAGACCCCCCATAGCATTTATTCATTTGTAAAATTGTAATTATTCTTTCATATTTGTTGTATAAGGTAGAGCGCTACCATTTTTCTCTTTTTTTATATGTACGACCGCATCGACCTTTTATTCTTTTAAGTTAGATTTATAAAATGCTTGATTTTATGTTTAAATTGTGAAATAGAAATAACACACCTATTTTTAGTTTCTTTATGAATAGTGATTTAATGTGTGGCCTGGATCTGACTAGACTCTTAAGAAAAAAATAATTTTTTTACCCCAACTACAACTCATAACTAAATTTTCTAAATAACTCATAATCTCATATAAATCCTAGGCATTAAATTAAGCTAATTAAAATATTTAGTAACTTCTTAGCTGAATATTACATGTATAATATCATGCATTCATATTGTTTCACTCTTGCAAAGAGAGGATTTTCATCCTTGCATGATAGGGGAAGACTTGACCTTTGAGGGTCTTTTCTGTGATGGAAAATACCTCTTTCTCTTTGATTTAGCCCATAACTCATTTTATCATGCATTTAGATATATAAAAATCCTATGGCCTTTGTCAAAATGAAGAGTCCAAAATCAAATAAAAATTGAAAAGATTTACATTAGTCTTAGTCATTTCTCATACCACTCATGCTCTAGTCTCTTAGGGATCAGGTTTAAGGACTTTAGTTTCTTTCTAAATAATAACAACCCAACTATCTTGAAAATTCATATGACTTGCCTATATAGTTTTAAAGCATAGGAGGAGTTAGCTGGCTGCCACTCCAGGCGATTATAAGTCCAACAGTCAGGTAGTTTATCCTCTATTGTGGAGGTAAACTATATACCCATCTTCACTTAGATTTAGGTCACGTTTTAGCCCTTGATAAAGCTCCCTAGATTTAGGATCTGAGGTTACTGTTTCCTTCAGGCTACAAGCATAAATTCTCACCTCTTAGATATTTTCATAATCTTGTATTGCAGGATTATAAGTCCTAACTTTCTAATAAAATTTTAACTCTAATAAATAATTTTCCTCAATTTCGAGTACATAAAGCCCAACTACAGAGTAGATTGGAATGCTCACTAGGTTTTCTAATATCGTGAGTATTCCTTACTCATCTCCTTTGGCTTAGATAATAAGTATTTCATTTTGATCTATTTCATTTAATTTTCTAATATAACCAATTTATTGATTGTCCTATCTTTGAAATATTTGTAGACAACAATTGCCAATTTTAATCAAGAGTTTTCCTAAAGAAATCACCTTCCTTATGATGTAATTAACTATGGGGGCTTCCTATAAGGAATTTTAGAATCTGGTTTAATATAAATCCTACTTTATTCATCCATATAAAGTAGAGAAAAAATCTCTCGTATATTCGAGGACCCATCATGCCTTAGGAGTCCTTATTAAGTGATTAAATCCATTGAAGGGTGACGCCTCTATCTTTCGAGATAGTACATCATACCTCAATGTCATACCCGATCATTTCAATAAGTACACCCTCAGATCTACGTGGTGTCCCCCATATACATATAAAAAATGAACACCATATTATCTTTACATCAATTTTTTTTAGATTTATTATAGAATCCATTATAAAGTGACATTTTTATTCTTTATTATGCTTAATACAACTATTTTTTTTACTTTGGTAGTCATACTCAATATTGCAAAATTTTTATTAAGTTTAACATGGATGTCTCGATGACAATAGGTCTTATGAGATTGATATTTTATCTTATTATAATGTCATTTTATTATTGACTCATATTTTATTGTTTCTTATAATGAAGGTATGTACTGTAGCAAATAAAAATAAGATTTTTATTCTATAGAACATATTGCCAACTTTATACAAGTGTCTCAAAGAGAATTCAATGTTGGATCACCATCAAACCTAATAACAATTTAGAGATTTGCAAGAAATATAATAATAGTAGTTAATGATATTCAAGGTGAAAATCCATGTACAAAATCAATGTGAAAAGAATTTACTATGATTAAACTTAATGATGGCACTAAAAAAATGCATTGTAATCATTAGAAGAAAAAACTTACAAATAATAAAGGTGGTGCATCCACACAATATAAATGACATTTATTTTATTATGGGAAGAGGATGATAAAGTTTGAATGACAACTTAATATTTTGATTCTCCCACTATTGTCAAAAAATAAGGTTGACTTTGTGAGTACTTATAATACCATTATATGGAGATGTGACTATGACAAATAAGGGAGTTAATTTCTCACATGGTATTAATGCATAAGTTTTTATTTAAATTTGTAGAGTATGAGAAGTTTAACATTGCCATGAAAGTTATTAGTCCATATAATGAAAAAAAATATCACAAATTTGAGAAAAAAATGACTGCATGTTATATTCAATACTAGAGTCAGTGTGATAACTAATTTATTAAAATTTTTAACAAGATATACATTATATGATTTTAACTTATTAGTTTGTTAATGCTAATTGGAAATTGCTAAAAAGAGGGGTTAATTTTGTTGATGGTTAAGACCTTGAAGGATTAGGGTATTGAGAATAAAGTTGTAATAATAACAGTGGATATTATGACATACAATACATGAGTGGTGAACATATTAAAAGTAAGCTTAGAGTTTTAGATGAAGGTTTCTCTTATTGGATGGATATGCGTGTTATTGTGAACCTATTTCGAGTTTTCTATTATAAGATATGATTTTAGAGATAAGAAATATAATTGATATTATAAGAGTAAGCAAAAAATATTTGACTTCTTCACAACATCGCTCAATTATGTTCAATGAGATAGCTTAATAGTTGTATTTACCTAAGAAGACATTAATTATTGATTATGTTACTAGATGAAATGTTTCTTATGCAATACTATCTTGTGCCTTGGAGTTCATTGAAGTTTTCTTAGATTTCATGATAAGGATTTTGTTATACATCATGCCTTAATGAGAATAATTGAACAAAGTTGAAAAAAGTTAATTTTTTTTCTTAAGGTGTTTAATCAAGCTATTGAGTTGATCTCAAGTCACTCATTCAAATCTTTTTATTTTTATTTAATGAAACTCAAATCTTTTTGTTCTATAATAACTAAATCAACTTTAAATTTTTCTATAATAGTTATAAATATCATATTTCTAATATATTCCTATTATAATTTTGGAATATTAAGAAGATATAAGATGATAACTCTTTAAGTAGCCAAGCCACTTATATATTAGAGATATGAAAAAGCAAATGAAATTTTTTTGATAAATATTTGGGGTAGTTGTAATCTTTTAATATTATTCAATGTTATTTTAGATCCCAAAATAAAATGAAGATGATAAATTTTATTTTTAACTCTAAATACATTAAAGAAATTGCTCAGATGCACATTAGATGTGCATTAAATTTTATATGAATTTTATAATGAATATGTAGAGGACTACAAAGCTACTAATGTTGATAAGCTTACTTTTGACATATTAATGTGATATATTTTATGATGCAAGAAAAAAAAGAAATTATGCTGGCTTGAAATACCATGTTTTCAGTAGTTTTGAACTTTCATGATGTTGACCTAGTTTAGTATAGTTTCAAATTTTATTTTGTTGAACTTTTAGGATGTTAATCTGATCATATAGTTCCAAACTATGGTTCCTCATTGGATCATGGTGTTGAATTTTATAGTAATTAACTCCAAATAACTTTTAACAAGCTTATTAGAATATATAACATAATGTTATTAAACATCAAATTCATATAGTCATTGCTTATATTTCAAGAGTATCATCATATTAGTTATTGTCACTTTCTAGGAGTAGTTCTCTTCAACTATTATTTTATTATTAGTTATAAACATAATTTTTGTGCTTCATTTTTGTTTATTGTAGATTGTATTGAGGGTGACTAATTTAAAGTTTAGAAGGATATTTTTAGTAAGCTATCTGGAGTAATCCACTAGATAACATGATATAAACTCCTTAATTTCTTTATGATAGTGGCAATTTGCAGAAGCTACACTAGTATCAAGGCTGAACACCATATTGTCCATTTATAATGGTGAGATGGGGCTAACTTCTAAATATGCTAATAATTTAATCTTGAAAATGAAAATCATATAGCACTTCAATTTTAAATCTTTATTCTCAGCTAGGTTCAATTCCTCTTATTATTTTTTGTGGAGTAAAAATATTTGTAACTGCTCACCTCTATGGAAAGATATATAATTTGTGGTTGTGTTTCTAATGTACTAGAAATGCCTCCATCTTTTTAATTACTCTAACAGTTGAAGCTTTTTGTTTCTTTTTTATCAATGTTTCTCTTATTCGCAGCAAGCTTATTACACCCAAATAACTCTACATTATGGTTTATAGGTGCATATGTGCTCACATGGAGATTAGTTTTTTGCTTATGTTAGCACTATTAATAGCTTTCGTGGTTTAATTTAACTTATTGATTTATTCTTTTGGGATTTATTAAATTGCCCCAAAAAAAGTTAAGTTGTCACTTTGATTTCTTAAGCTCTTTTATTCATATATTTGATCATGATTTTTTAACGGTTGTTATATATTTTAGCATGGACTTCTACTATTAGATCATTTGGAAGACTATATTCTTCTTCTTCTTCTTTTTTTTTTCAATCTATAGCATATGAGCATGAGAAAGAGTTGATACTATACAATTAGAACATGAAGTCCTCTTGAATATTTTCTTATTAGATGAATCCTCATATGTTTAAGCATTAAAGTGCTTTCATGAAGAATATCAATTTTATTCTAGATTTCTTTGTGATTATTATACTACTATTGTACCATATCCTCTTTTTGCTCTATTGTTTTGGAAGCACTGCTCCTTTTCTTATGGTTACTGACATGTGAATATTTTTTTTATAAGAGGTTTTAGAAATATACAATTTTTGGGAAAAAAAAAATACAACTAATAGCAAGAATCAATTGCATTCAATCATAAAATATTTTTATCTACCCTCTTGTTGGTGTTATAACTTCCTTTACAACAAGTAAAGATGTCGTAAGCAGTAACATCCATGAAAAGAAAGGAGAAATTTTATATTTATATTTTCAATTTTTTTACATCCATTTTTACCTAAAATTTGAAGAAATCATTTTTCTCACCCAAACTGGTCATGAAAAGGAAAAATATACATATATATGAGTAATTATATATCACTTCTATAAGATCAAATGCAATCATTTATATAGAACATATATACATATATATTATTATAATATAATGATTATTGTCCTTTTTTTAGAGTTGTTGGTAGCCATTATATTAAAATTCTACTATAATGTAATGGCAAATCGCTTAAGTTATTTGAATGAATGTGTTGATAACCAATGATAGACCTTTTTATTTGTAAGTAAATACTTATTGACATTTACATTACAATAACTACAAATGTATGTGGTAAGCCTTTTTGGCAATTTGATTTTCATAAAATTGTTATGATTATAACATTCAAATTTTAGAAGATTTATATACATACTGTACAATTCTTATGCATTTACATATTTAATACCTAAAGTTAGATATTTAATTATTTCACACTTTATTATACTTAAAAGGTGCATTTCACTTTTAAAAAAAATGAGTGATGATGACATTTTTGATGTGATATTGAAGATTGAGGTATTATATATGTAAAAATTGAAGTTTGGATGTTAGATATATAAATATAAGAATTTTGTGGTATGTATGTAAATCCCCCTTAAATTTTTTTTAGATGGTGTTGATTTTATTTTTCTGTGATTTGAGGAATATGTTGCTTTTCAATGTTTATATGTTTTACAAATTTGCATTGAACAAATTTAAAACACTACAACTAAAAGATATAATTTCTTGTCATTCTCAATGACAATCAATTCTTGATTCAAAGCTAAAATTCAAAAAACTTTTTAATTAGAACTATTTATATTTTTGATTTTTTTACTCCCATTTTTATCTGAAATTCAAAGACATTATGTTCTATTTTATTACATCCAATATATCAATTTTTATCTAAAATTCAAAGGAGCTTATTGATCTACTAAAATAATAAATGAAAACAAATTATATTAACTAACCATTATTTTCATAAATAATTAAGTAATTCTCTCTATGTTTAATATAATTAAAATGAATTATGAAAGTCTTACTCTTTCTAAATGATTTTTTGCTTGTATGTATAAATAATCAAACAATTCTCTCTATTCTTTTTATTGATTCTTTGATTTATAAAAACTTGACCATGAAATTATCTTAGAATTGGAGGGTTGTTGTGATGAGGGGAATCTCCTTGTTGTGCTATGAGTTTGCAAGCATGAGCTTATTGCATGTTTTTTTTTATATTTGCATGGTGTTCTTGTAATACATTTTAAGTTGTTTTCTCTTGATTATTTGCTTGTATGCTCAAGATTTTGTTTATTATATTAAAAAAAGAGATGTGATTTACTTTTACACATTTTATTTCTTATATTTTATATATTTAGAAAGAATTGTGAACATCTTATGTTAGAACAAAAATCTAATATTAGATAAATAAAAGATAAATTAACTCTAAATAAATTTATCTAAAATTTAGAATCGATCACATAATCTAAGACGTAAATGACATGCTTCTAACCATTATTATTGTTGTGTGCAGGAAGAGTCGGGTCAGTAGAGTAGAAGAATTCAATGTATTAACATTGTACAAAAGTTCTACACACACAATAAAATAGTTTGAGAGATCTCAGGATTTTTAAGTGGAAAACCCAAAAAGAAAAAAATCACGGGATCTAGTCCACATAGAAATAATTTCATTAAATCAGCTTATGTTATAACTATTATTATTTCTCCAAAGTTGGAGAAAGATAGCTTATAAGAATAAATTTTGTGACAAGCTTCACTAGATTAGCGGCGAAGGTCCTGCTTAAGGTGGTAGTCTGATGATCCAACGAAAACTATCAAAAAATGGTCGGGTGGCGTGGGTAGCAGCTGACAATGGTGAACGGTGGCGCTCGGCGGTGATTCGGCTATTCTCGAGCGGTGGCGGTAGCGGTGGTGTGGTGGCGACGGTAAAGTGGTAATGCTACGGCCGGTGTTGATCGGATAATTGATGGCCCATCGTGGCGATAGCCGGCGGTGGTAGCCGGCGTCGAGCGGCGTGGTGCGCAGCGCGGTGTGGCGGCGGTGAGATAGGCGATGAGGCGGGGTGGTGGCGCTGGTGCTCAGCGGTGATCAACGGCGGTGATGATATTGGCGCGATCGGCAATTGACGACGGCAACACGATGGTGTGTACAGGCGGCGGTCATGGTACGCGCGATCCGGCGACGATTATTTTGGATTCTTATGCTTTGAGATCTTGATCTCAAAGCTCTCAGAGTTCCCTCATGTAAAGAATGACGGGCTATCTATAGATTATGGAAGAGGCATTTCTGTAAATACAAACTAAATCTAAACCAATCTATCGGACGGCTCAAAATGATTTCTTCGATCATCTCATGTATTTTAATTATTTGAATGCTCAAATAAAGTTAGAATTAAGAGATCTTAGGCTTGTTAGATCCGGCTCGTCAAGACGCTCGATTTGACTATAAACACTCCATGTTTAGAAGATATTTAGAGATCTGACTGATATCCCAAAATTTTTAATTATATTTTAGTGATTTGGTGATCTTTCTGAGAATCGACTTTCGATATCAGATTGTATTGTTGAGTTTTCAGTGATATATCAATTATTTATTTATTTTTTTTATTTAGATAGCTTCTAAACCTTAACCAATCTGACAATCTCTAGATTATGGTATATGAGTTCCTTGTGAGATTGAAGGCTTAGATATATATATATATATATATATATATATAGTTTAATGCAAAATGGGAGTTTTTAATAAACTCCCACTATATCATAAATATTTTGTCCATTAAAGTTTCATAATTGACGATAGTTACAAATTTGAACAATCAAAATTCTATAACTTACGTTCCTTGTCTCAACCAGTTGGTTGAGACATTGTTTCGTTCTCGAAGATTTCTGATTCGATCTTGGAAAATACATGAGTGCATGAATTTTTAATAAAAATAGCTCAAATAGTTAAAATTTTTAATAAAAAAAATCAATTATAATATTTATTCCATTAAAATTTTGTAACTGCAAGCAATTACAATATTTGAACCATTAAACTTTATAACTACAAGTAATAACACTTTCATAATTATTTGAACCAACAAAGTTTTTAACGCCGAAAGTTACAAAATCTACATCTTATTCTTTCTATAAAATTATGTTTGTTCGTAAACATGACATACTTGAATTAGCTTTTTTGAATGCTTGTTTTTGTTGTTCATCTAATGGCTCATTCATTAAAAGGCTCATTTATTTGTTACTATAAATTCAACAAGTAACTTATTTATTAGTTTGACAAGCTTTGTTTAGTTAGAAAATAACTAGCTTAGCAATATTACTCATGAATTTGCTCAATGAGGTTCCTTGGTTTAGAAAATAAGTAATTCATTGTTAATCTATTTGAAAAAACTTATTTGATTAAAAAACAAGTAACTCGATAATAATACTCATTAATTCGCTTGATTAAAGCTACTTTACTTTGATAAATAAGAATTGAACATGAACTAAGTTCAAATCAAATTTAAACGGTCAAAATGACAAATAAACTAAATTTAAATATAAATATACAAGCTCTATTCATGTTCGAGCTCAAGTTTGACACATTTTATTTCTAGTCTTACCTAAGAATAGAGATCATTTGAGGAAGAATTGATTTTTCTTAGTGATTTTCTAATTAAATCTATTAATATTATTATTTTTTTATTTTATTCAATATTTTATTTTAATCACACCTATGATGCACCAATACTTTCGTGTAGTATTAGATAGATATATGACGGATCACGAGTTATTTTCAGCGTGAGAAAGTGCGATTAAAATAATATTAAAAAAATTAAAGGGACATACGTATCCTAAATAATTGAATTAAAATTATATAAAAATATTTAAAATATAATTTGTTATATTTTAAATTATTGTAGAGAATTTTGAAAATTTAAAGAATTAGATTTGAGCTAAAAAGAGAGAATAATAATATATATTTATTATAAATAATTAAAATTATAAAAAATTATAATTAAATTTAAAAATTTAGAGTTAATAATAGATTTTATTCATTAAGATTAAAAAGTATAAGTATTGCATCATAGAACTACACTAAACGCAGGGCACTCTTTTATTGTTCATCTCTCTCAAATTAATGCTTCATTGATTTTAAACCACATTTTTTTGAGCTTAAAAGTATCGGAAAAACCCTACAAAGCCCTTAGATTTGACTTGTGGGGCAAACCAACTACGCATTAAATTGGAAGGAGAAAAAAAATAAAAATTCTGACAACAGTTTGATTGATTGGTGATAACATAATAAATATAAAAATCTTATAATAATTTAATAATTATCTAAATAATATAATATAATGATAATACAATAAATTACTATATATATATATATATATATATATATATATATATATATATATATATATATATATACTAATTTGTCAAAATGACTTTCACTTTCACGTCCTATTAATTAAAATGAAATTTAAAGTTGTCGTTTATATTAATACATTCATTATTAAGTCGGCCATTAAAGTATTATAAATGTATTTTAGAGTTTGTTTGGAATCATTTTTAATTTTTAAATTATTTAAAGATATATTTATTTTATGTGCTTTTATGTATTTTTATTTTATTTTTATAAAAAATTGCATTATTTTTAAAAATATTTAAAATAATTTTTAAAATTTGATCAGAGGTACTCTAAATGTATTGTAAAGGGAATTCATGACTCTTTAGAAATCCTAGCGTTCCATCAAAGGAAAATTAAATTCAGCATAAAATTGGAATATATTTAAAAATTTTTCTACAGTATAATTATAATATATTTGAAATTCATTCTGATTTGAGTGAATTTCAAATATACAACTTGTATAAAGATTGGCTATCATCAGTCGTCAATCAACCTCCAACGACGTTTCTGATCCACTGAAAGCTAGCACCATCGTCGTCATTATCCAACTCTCGTTATCAATGCCCTCCATTATCACTACTCACCACTGCTTATCACTGATCATTATTATCTCATTGGCTACTAAGTTATATTTTTACTCATCAAAATAATTATATTTATTTTATTAATACATTACATTAATTTTTCATCCTAATATTTTCTATAGATCATATAACACCAAAAAATATTTTATTTAATATCCTCAAATGCTATATATATATATATATATATATATATATATATATATATATATATATATATATATATATATATATATATATATATATATATATATATATATATTAGTGGGCCATGCCCAGCCGATTTCATTCCTCGCAAAAAATTACAAAGGATTTACAATAAAAATGTTGATTTGAGTTGATAAAGAAAAAGACCATTCTCAAATGAAAAAAAAAAAAAAACTAGGGGAACCGAGCGTTTTACAAGCTACTTGTGGCTCGGCTCGATTAGTGCTCATTTATATTCGTTTGATTAACTAATCAACGACTTTTTTTAATCTTCGATTCTAAATGAACAGTTTGGCGTTTGTCATTAAGTTTTTATGTTATTGCATTATCATTTAAAGCTTGAAACAAGTTTCTTTTGTCCTTATGGCTTGATTTATTCGATTATGGCTTGTTTGTGAACAATATTATTCAAATTATTATTTTTTTAGGCTTAATAATCTTTAATTGATACAGCTTATGTATATTTCTCAACAAGCTACTCGTGAACAAGCTCAATTAAAGATTGATTAAATCTCGTTTATTTTATTAAACAAGCTGCTCGTTAATAAGCTCGATAATCCAATTTGAACCGAGCTCGTGAACAAACTCGAATCAAGCTCGAGCTCGATAATGATAAACAAGCTCAAGCTTGAACACTATTCTTAAATGCTCAAATCGAGCTTGAACTCGATAATATAAAAGATGCTCAAGCTTGAACACATACATACTTGGCTTGGCTCGGTTCATTTGCAGCCCTAAATAAAACTATAAAAGCTGAGTATTGCACTAAACTGTAGTGTCAACAACAACAACAACAATAAAGGCCATAGTAAACTGCAGTATCATATACAATAATAACAACAATAATAAGCCTTTATCCCACTAAGTGGGGTCGGTTACATGAATCTTTAGTCTCCATTGTGTCTTATTATGTGTCAAATTCTTATTTAATTCAAGTATACTAAGGTCATTTTTTATCATCTTAACCAAGTTTTTTTAGATCTACCTCTACCTTTCTTAACATAAGGCAAATCTAATGCATCTACTCTAACCGGTCATGGACGATATGCTTTTATGTGGCCAAACCATCTAAGGCAATTTTCTCTAATTTTATCTACTTTAAACTCCTTTTTTCCCATACTCATTTCATTTTTCTAAGAGTAAAACCACTCTTCCACAGCATCCCATCTCGTAACTTAACTTAGTCTTGTGCTTCTTTTTATTGGCCAATATTGCATAAGACATTCGGTCTTACCACCATCTTATAAAATTTTTCCTTAAGTTTAAGTGAAACTTTTCTATCACACAATAGGTTAGATTCATTCCTCCACTTCAACCATCTAACTTGAATTCTACTAATAACATCTCCATCTATTTCACCATCATTTTGAAGAACAGAGCCTAAATATCTGAATCGCTCACTTTTATTAATGACTTGTTCACTGAATGTCATAACACTATCACTAGAACCTCTATAACTAAAATTACACTCCATATATTCAATTTTAGATCTACTTAAACGAAAACCTTTAAACTCTAATGTTGACCTCCATAATTCAAGTTTCTCTTGGACTCCCTCTCTAGTCTTATCAACAAGAAGAATGTCATTAGCAAAAAGCATACACCAAGGTGCATCTTCCTTTAAATGCCTATTAAGAACATCCATAACTAAAGCAAAAAAGATAAGGGCTTAAAGCTAATCCTTGATGTAATCCAACTGAAATAGGAAAATATTTTGTCTATCCTCTTTGTGTTTGGACACAAGTAACAACTCTAGTATACATATCCTTAATGACTTGAATATAACCAATATTAACTCCTTTATGTTCTAGAACTCTTCAAAGAACATCACTTGATCATAGGATTTCACTAAATCAATAAATATCATATGTAGATCCTCTTTACTTTCTCTATACTTCTCCATCAAACCTCTTAACAAATGTATAACATCCATAGTAGATCTATCTGGCATGAAACCAAACCGATTGTGAAACTTTTGTATCATCGTCCTATGCTCAATTACTCTCTCCCATAATTTTAATGTATGACACATTAACTTAATTCCTCTATAATTTACTATTGCATCACCCAATCAACAAACTCTTTCTCCACTCATATATCATCTTTTTAGTCTTTAAAATAACATTAAAAAGATTTGTAAGCCAAGAAATTCCATGATCTCCTCAATATTTCCACACTTCATTGGAATATCATCACGTCTCTGTTTTCCACATTTCATTTTCTTTAAAGTTTCTCTAACTTATTTACTAATACGACGTTAAAAAAAATTCTCTATTTTTATTTAGGGTATTAAGGTTGCTAAAATCAATCGTACTTTCAGATCCTTCATTTAAAAGTTTATCAAAAATACCTCATCCACCTATTTTCATTATCCTTTTCTAAGAAAATCACTTTATTATTTTCATCCTTAATACACCTTATTTGAACTAGGTCTTTACTTTTCTTATCTCTTTGGTTGGCTAACTTATACATACATATTTCATCTTCTTTGGTATCTAATCTATTATATAAATCACTAAAAGCTAAATTTTTTATATCATATATTATTTTTTTAGAATCTCTACAAGCCACTTTATATCTTTCCCAATTCTCCAAATTTTTTACATCTAAACCAAATTTTATAACAATGCTTCTTATTTCTTATTTTTTCTTGTATACTCTGACTCTACCACCAACTATTTTTATTAAAAGAAGCTTTTTTTATTCTCTAAGCACATTTTTAGCAACTTGCTTAATTTCACTTGCTACTCATAACATTAGCTTCCTTCCTCCCTTCCCTAAGTTCTTGTAGATTGCTCTTAAAAATATTTTTATTTGTGTTCTTTAAGTATCTCCATCTAATCTTAGAACAATAATTTGATTTATTTTTCCTCTTACAATCTTCCATCTTAAAATCTAAAACTAACAATCGATGTTGGGTACTTAAAATTTCACTTGGAATGACCATACAATCTTTATAATCTAATGATCTATTTTTCTTATCGAAATAATAATCTGTGTTTTACTAGATCCATTTTTATAAGTAATAATATGTTCATCTCTTTTCTTAAATAAAGTATTAACTACAAAATCATAAGCAAAAGGCAAAATCTAATATAGCTTTCTTAGTCTCCAAATCCATAACTACCATGAATACTTTTAAAATTCTCTACCACTCTACATGTCCATTTAAATCTCCTTCAATAAATACTTTTCTTCAAGAGGTATCTTTTGTATTAATCCTCTAATTCATTCTAAAATTTTTTCTTTTGAGCTTACATCCAAATCTACTTGAGGAGCATAAACACTTATATTGATAATCTTAGTATCAACAATAATCTTTAATCTTTATAATTCTATCTCCACATCTATTAATATTTATAACATTATCCTTTAAACTTTTATCTATAATCACATCTACACCATTTCTAGATGCGACTACCAATATCAAAGTTTAAAACCTAAACTATCAATCTCCTTGGCCTTCTCCCCAACCCATTTAGTTTCTTGAACACATAAAATATTTATTTTTCCATGAACAATAATATTTATTAATTCGATTAATTTACATGGAAGAGTACCTATATTTCAAGATTCTAACCTAATTCTAGTTTCATGGACTAACTTCTTTGCTCGCATCCGTCCATAATGTGGAAACCCTTGCTTATTTAATACTGCACCCTAGCGCCGATGTAGCAGTCATTGCATATTTTTTTTTATATTCAAGCCATACAGCGCGTTGCTTCCAGGGGACGCCTAGCATTAACATAATAATTTAAATGATTCGTCATGATTATTTTGTCAAGTTTTACGCTAGCTGTCGACTACCTATTGCAACCCTCCACTTTTCACATTTGGACTTGGGACTGACAAAGGTAGTGTTAAAAAAAAAATCAACGGAGAAGATCTAACTTGAGATTCAAAGAGGAGAAACCAAATATAAATGCTTAGAAATCCAGCAAGGAATCTATACAATCATAAAATCCATCAGAGGTAACATAAATGGTTATAACATAGAGTTTGAAAATAAAAGACATTGGATCATCTTCCACCAGATATAAAATGACCTGTTAACTTGAATATTATCGTCCAACAAGAAACAGTTCAGCAGGTCTTATTAAACCAAGCTTAAAATTAAGTGCAGAAGATAATCAAAGGAGCAGAAGATCAAAGGATGAAGCTCCCAGTTGAGGGCTGTGGACATAACTATTAAGTAGAACAACCAATAAGAAAAATGATTTTTGTTATTAAACTCTATCGATCGATGCGATGAGGGCTGTAGACACCCAACAATAACAACTTTAATTGGCCTTAAAAATAATAACAAAACCTACGTAACCAACACCGACGTGTCTGATTTTCCATGCAGCGAAAACTTAAGGAATCATATGATGTGTCGGCTACTTAGGGGCTGTTTGGTTCCGAGTAAAATGAGTGTAATGTAATCCAAATACGCGCAATTCTTTTTTGGTTCAGAGTAAATGTAATTACCAGTAAACTTTTGAGGTATTTTTCTTTTCTAATTTCGTGTAAGAAATACGCTCGAAACCGAGCGTATTTCGTTTAAGTGAGCTTGAGAGCTTGACATGGGAGAGCGGAGGGAAATTTTTTTTTTCGAGAGCTGGAAAACATTTTTTTTTTTTTTTGAATTCGCTGAATCCGTAATATTAATTTTAACTTTAATTAAAATAAATATTATTATAGCTTAATTAAGATTTAATAAATATAATTATATTTATTCAAATTAATGATAAATAATTCACGATAAATAAAAAAGAAATAATTATTAAATTTTTGTTTATTTAGTAAAAAAATAATTAAAGAGTAAACTATTTATTAAAGAAAAATTATTTAATAAATAAATATTAAATCTTGATGATTAATTTATTTAATAAAATTCCTATTAATTAATTAATATTTAATATAGTAATAAAATTATATATATATATATATATATATATATATATATATATATATATATATATATATATATATATATATATATATATATATTAAATTTGAGTCATTAGTTAATATAAAATAATAATATTCAAATTTTATTTATTTATAACACTAATAATTAATATCTTAGAAAATTTGTAAATTAATTACTAATAATTAAATATTAGAAATAAATTTTATTTGTATTTGATTTTATTTTAATATTTT
The DNA here is from genome assembly GCA_021442155.1 of Cymbidium sinense. NCBI lineage: Eukaryota > Viridiplantae > Streptophyta > Magnoliopsida > Asparagales > Orchidaceae > Cymbidium > Cymbidium sinense. The sequence continues at coordinate 38,548,586 of CM038232.1, read as the reverse complement.
AAAAAATTTGTAAATTAATTACTAATAATTAAAAAATCGAAATAAATTTTATTTGTATTTGATTTGATTTATTTTTTTAGTCAAGAAAAAAAATTTTATTTATAATTTATCTATATTTTATTTGATAATATTTTTTTTAATTGAATACTTTAATTAGTGAATAAATTATAATTAATTTTATATATAATAAAGTATTGAATACAAATATTTACTTTACATTCATCCAACTAAATATTTTAGTATACTTTTACTTTTATATATCTTCCAAAAGAGAAAATATAGTTTACGTGTATTTCTTTCACAATATGTAAAGTATTGATTATTCACTTTTCGTATTTCATTTTTGTGTATTAAATGCCAAGCCCAATTGATAGAATAATAAGTCGTTATTTCTGAAACTTTATTATTTACGTAAGAATAGAGGCATTCAGTTTCTAATGTCATAAATGCAACTTTTATTTTTTTAAAGCGGAAATCATATTCTTATTCATCGAAAATCAATTCAATCATAGCACTCTTTAATAAAAGCTTTTTCATTATGATGCACTTGCCTTCTCTCTTTCTCTATTTTTCATAATGATGCATTGCCTCTCTCTCTCTCTCTCTCTCTCAGGATTGTAACATTAAATGAAATGTGAATCACTTGAAATTCAAATTAATATTTTACTCATGGGAAATTTAAATTAAATTCAAATTTGTATCAATCTGCCAATTCTGTACTGAATGGAGCTAGCTCAAAATGAGGTTGAAATGTAGGTATCCATGATTTTGTGTGTGTGTATATATATATATCTGTATATATATATATATATATATATATATATTAAAAAAAAAAAATCTTAAAAATAGAAAGAGAATTTGTTGATTTGACTTTCAAAAAAAGTTTTAATCAGATGAGTTAAATGTAACATTAGATAAATGTCTTTAATGTAAAAATGAAAAAAAGAATAAAATCATAGAGTCTAATCTAATTGAAAAGATTTTACTAGTCATAATATGAGCTTATAAAATGCTTATAAAAGAATATATATAACTTATAATATTATTATAATTATATTAAAATGTTAATATTATAACATATAATATAAATTATTAAATATAAATAAATTAATATTTTATAACTTAAAATAATAGCTATTAATGACTATAAATCATAATTAGGCAATTTAATATTTTTCTCTAATCTTTGACCTATAAATAAATGATAATGTAAGCTTAAATGATATGAGAAAAATATGAATATTCTCTCTTCCTTTCTCCATTCACATTTTTTTTTATCATTCTCTTCATCTTAAGAGACACATGATTAGAAGTTTTGTTAACTGCCTATACGTGGATAAGGCAAAACGTTGTATCTCAATAAAAAATAGAGTCATAAATTGGTGCACCAAAGTATCTACTCTGATAAATAAATGCCTCCCTCCCGTTATTTTATCTCATTACTTTTATTTTTATTGCTAGTTGTGGTGTTCTAATTTGGAGTGTAGGACACCATGCAGATCTTACTTATTTAGTGATGATCTAATACTAAGGTAAAACCATCTCTAAAAGATGAAAATATCACCCTACAATGGATCTAATCACCTAATAAGGACTCTTGAGACAGAGGAGCTTTCGTATATATTAGAGATCTTTCCCCTACTTTATATAGAAGACTAAAGCAGGGTTTATTTTATATTGGATTCCTTAGTTCTCTATGAAAGTAAGCTTCCATAATTAATTACATCTTAGAAAATCAGAATTTTCCAAGAAGACTGATTAAAGTAGTTAATAAATATCCCCAAAGATTTCAAGGCTACACTATCAAAGGCTTGCATATTTATAAAAGTCAAGTGGGAGAGTTCAAGTAGAAAGACTTATTTGCGGATTCCAAAGGAGGATAAATATGGGGCGCTCATGATATTAAGAAGCCAGTGAGTGCTCTGGTTTACCTTATAGTGAGGCTTTATATATTTGAAAGAAAGAATTTATTTTTATTTAAGTAGGAATCTTTATTAGAATACTATGGCTTATAATCTATCAACAAAAGATTATAATAATGCCTAAGTGTTGAGGACTTATACTTGTAGCTCGAAGGAAATAAGTAGCTTCAGAACTTAAATCTATGATGCTTTAGCATAAGCTAAAAGCACGACCTAAGTCTAATCGAAAAATGGGACATATTAGTTTACCTCTACAAGACAGAGTATACTCATTTCGACTCTTCTGAACTTACAACCACTTGTAGTGGCTGCCAGCTAGCATCTCCTATGCTTCAAAATCATTAAGCTGATCTTATATAAATACAAGATATCTAAACTATTATTTAATTATGAAGAAAATTAAAATCTTAAACTCACTCCTCAAGAGACTAGATCATGACTCACATGAAAACATGACTTAGACTAATACAAAAATTTATAATATTTCTATACCATTTTGAGACATTTATTTTGGACAAAGGCTTGGGATAATTGTGCCTATATGCATGATGAAATAAAATTATGGGATAAATCAACAGGAGGAGGTGTTCTCCACTACAAGGGATGCCTTCAAAGGTCAAGCATATCCCTTATCATGCAAGAATGGAGACCCTCCCTATTCAAGAGTGAAATAAAATGATATGCATGATTGTAATAACATAAATCATTGAGCTAAGGAGTTGCTAGATCTTTTATTATCTTGATTATAAACATAAGCTTTAAGGTGAGGTTATGAGTTGGATTAAAATTTAGTTATGAGTTATTAGTGAGGGTAAAAAAATTAATTTTATCTTGAAGAGCCTACTGCATCCAGGTCACATATCAAAACATCACACTTTAAGAAACTTATGAAAAGCATGTCAATTCTATTGCACAATTTAAACAACATAATCAAATATATATATTTTATAAAAGAATAAAAAGTCGGTGCGGCTGGGTACCACCATACACCTTAGAAAAGAAAAGAAGTTGGGTAGCCAAGTTCTACCATTATACAACCCTGATTATAATAAAATATTACAATTACAATGAACTAGATGCTATGGGTGTCTTCAACTTCTTGTCTTTCTTTTCTTCTTTTTCTTATTTTGGATTAATCTTTTCCAGGCTTCAGATGACCTCCTAGGTCTTTGGCTTCTATCCACTGTTCATCCTAAACCCCATATCACTAATCTTAATCCTATTTGCAAAAATTACATATATACAAAAAATGATATCTAATTGCACCTACAAAATAAATATTAGCTAAACCAACATACAAATGAAGCACCCTACACATAGGTAACTAAGCCCACCTGTCCTAATTGTATTATGTTTAGGAGCATAAACAACCTTCAAGCAATAATATTTTTTATATTTACTTATTATTTAAACATCCACTTTAACATAATCCCTTATAGAAAATATCATTAGGCTATTAATGACCAAACATCTAGTCTAAAATATAACATCACAAAATAAAATATAACACCACCACACACATTGTCCCAATCTAAGGCTAGAATTGGTGACTTAGTTAAGCTTTAGAATTATGATTATTTAAAGTTTGGAATTATTTAAACATTGGGGGATGTTCCACTTCAAGTTATTAAAAGGATTGGCTAATTTTAATTTGTATTTTCTTTATTTTATTTGATACCTATTTAAAAGGTTTGACCTCCTTCATCCTTATTTTAAGTTATTTTTCAAAGGTATATTATTATGCCTTTAGTTTTCTTAGTGAATGGCTTATTAAGCATTTTATTAAACCTAAGTTTGGGTTAGTCCTAAAGAATTTTATCCAAACATGAAAGGCTTCTTAGGATTAATGAGATTGAATTAGTATCACATGGATAATATGCGATAGTAATTTTCAAACGAGCCGAACACGAACAAGGGTTCGGCTCAGTCAAGCTCGGCTCAGTTACACCCCTAATTAAGTACTCATATGGTTTTCCCACACTCATGGGTTAACCATAAATTCCTTAATAATTTTATGCTATTAAAATATAAAAGGAAAAATTAATAAATTAAATTTGAATTATCTGAACCCATTATTAATTTAATTTGATTTATCATCTTATGATTAATTCTCCTTAATTAATGCATAATTATTCCATGTATTAATTAACCCTCCTAATGAAATGCATTTAGAAAAATAATTAGGAAAGGGGTCATAATTATTTTCCCTCACCATTCCTACTATTTATAGTGATTAATCATTATAAATTATTTAATTTTTATTATTTAACCATTTTAATAAATATTAAATTAATTAAGGAGGATAATTAGGGTTGAAAATTGCACATTATTTAAATTTTATGGCTAATAATCCCAAGAAAATTATTGGAGGTAGAGTACATCATATAGAATCATTCCACCAAGTTTGAGATTAATTAGCCAAGTAATTAAGCCTTAATTAAGATAATTAATTTAAATTTTAAACTCTAATTAAGCATTGCTCATTAAACAAAACTTAGGGATTTTATTTTTCTTAAATTCTCCTCTATCCAACCTTTCTAAAATAAGCTTAGTTGTATTTTTTTTTAGATTTTTTTGCAATTAGTTATGATTTTTTTTTGAAGTTTTAGCTATTTAATTACATTTTTAAGGCCTAATTAATGACTTAAACTGTCGGTGCCATGTTGATGCTGATGCGGCAGCTCTTTCCATGTGGTGCCACGAGATTGGCTACTTAAAACATCCGACGGGTAACTCGAAATTAGACGCTAGCTTTCTTGTTCGATCTCAGATCGAATGGCTGAGATTAATCTCGTTGTTTGAAGGGATAAAACTAAAGAATCTAGCGGATTAAATTATGGTCGTCCATTGTAATCACACGAAATAGACGATCGATGATCCATCATCCCTCGACCTCTGGAAGACGGACACCATCCCTTCCACAGCTCGATTTGAGCTCACTAGAGCTCATTTGATAGTGAAATCAATTCCAAAATGTTCAAAGGGAAGATCTAAATGGATCATACGATGGAAATTGCATGAAATCACATTTTATTTTGAGAAGACCAACACTTAAGGGAAAATCTACAATTTCTAGAGTTTTACCTCATCGGAGCTAAATACCTGCGGTCCGTCGACTGAGGTAGCTTCATCTTGAAAGTCTTGTTGAGAAGATCTTGAGCTTCCTCATCACCGATTCCTCTATGGACCGAATGCCGCCGCAAAGCTTGCTGAAGTTGGTCTAGGGATGTCTTCCGGTGATTGAATCGTTTCAACTCACTGGAGTGTGGTGAAGGTATGAGAAGACTTAATTTGAGTTTGGTACAGTTTTGGTGAGGTTGGATGGATGGGGCTCTCAGTTTTTCTTGGTGGTTGGTCTCATGGTTATGGAGCACTAGGGATTAGAGAAGGTTGAAAAAATCCTCGAGGAAGGTCTGAAGTTTGAATGGATGGGGAGGAGTATACTCTCCTCCCTAACCATGAGATTGGCTCGCCTTTAAAACCGTCTCATTGACTAGCTATGTGAAAGGTGGAAGTGCTTGAGAGGTTGAGGGAGGATAGTGTGCTGCAATGGAGTGTACACTCCTCCTAGGTGGACTAGTGGTGTGTCATGGGTGAACTCACCCTCTCTTAACCAAAGGTTGAGCCCAACAACTTTGGGTTAGGTTGGGTTAGTAGTCTTCTTGTCCAAGAAGAGCTAAAGGTGGCTGCCAGGGCACGGTGACTGGGATAACCCATCTAAATAAGAATTTTATGCCATTTGGGTGGCTTGGTTCAAGGGATTTAACCTAAACTGGGTTCACCATGGGTTGGGTCCCCTTGGACAGACCCATGGTGACCCAAGGATGAGTCATGCCAAATTTGATTGAGTTTGAACTTAGTTTAAAAAACCAAATTCAATTGTGATTAATTGAATAAGTTTGAGATTGGTTGGTTTTATTTATGTGAGTTTATATTTGGATGAGTGAATGAATATGGATTTTAGTGTCCATAGAATAGGTAAAACCTATTTGTTCTAAGACACTTCCTTGGCTTAGGGTCATGTTCTTTAAGTCTCTAAGCTTGGGATTAGTATTCCCTTAATTACTAGAAGTGTCTTATTACTATGGAGACCCAAGTGCCTAGGAAGATTCCTAAGTCCATGATGAGAGGGGTTAATCCTCACTCCAAAAGTGAGGTCAACAAAAGGACCCCAATATGTGTGGTGTAACTAGCAAGGCAAACCACACATATTGGCATTGACCGAGATGATCAACAACATCCGTGAAGGTCATAAACACTAATGGAGGCTATCCATACCTAAGTAGAATGATAAATGAAATTATAAACCTTAATGTGATGCAATTCGTTTCATGCCAAGGGCATGGAAGAGTTAAATGGATTTGGTTCGATTCGTTGAGAATTAGTTTTGTGCCAAGGAAAAGAAGAGGGATCCGCTGTAGATCACACATAAATTTGATTAGATTATAAATTGATTTATGCCAAGGGCATGAACGAGAATTTGTTAGGAATTTAATAATATTGATTAATTTGAGCATTTTGGTGATTCGTGTTGGTTTTAATTTTATATTGATTCTTTGAATGAGTGTGGACCCTGTCAGTTTGCGATGGATCACAATAAGGAGGGGCTATGTGAGTTTGAGCTTGCCTTAGATTTACCAATCCAAAAGAGTAGTCTACCGATCATGCAATAGAGATTGTCTAACTTAAGGGTTGCCCATCAGTTTGTAACTGCCGATTTGAGAAGAAAGCTCGGGGACTCACATTTTCCAAAATAGGGTTAGCCATTGGGGTGACCCGCTGATGGTACAAAAAGTCAAACCCGACCTAGGATGACTACAAAGTGAGTGCCTTTGGGGGTCTTATCTCAACTTTGATAGCCGAGGAGATTTTTATAGGGAGTTTTGTTGACATTGCCCAAGAATATAGGATGCATGCTCAGGAAGGGGTGCCTTTAGGGGTCTTATCCTAATCCATAAGAGATTTTATTTTATTTTATTGTTTGTTTATTTGTTTAGCATGGACCCTATTGGTTTGTGATAGGGTACACCAAGAAGGAGCCACAGTGGCTTTATCCTATCTCATATTTACTGGCCCAATGGATGGTCCATACATCCGCAGTACGAAGCTTCCAACCATAGGGGTAGTTATTAGGAAAGGAGAACTGTCCAATCTGGTAGTAACCTAGATCATATCTAGATGGGGTCATGAAGAAATAATCCAAATAGAATGCCCATAGGGATGGTGCCTCTATGGGTCTTATCATGATCCCTAAAATATAAAACCTATAGATATATGATGGCCGACTCAGGGAGAAAGCGCAGGGATTCACAGCTACCTGAGTGGTGTTATCCACTAGGTGGGTTGCTGTTAGTAAAGAGAACACCAGCCAACTTAAAGTGCCTGTCAATCTGCGATGATTAATCTAGGTAGAAAGCATCAGGGACTCATATCCTCCTAAGTGGAACTGATCATCAGGATAGTCTGTCATCGGCTATACAGCTACAATCTAACCTAGGGTGACTACCAAGTGGGGAGTCACGAAGAAGGACCGAACCCAAGCTTAAAGTAGTCAGGAAGAAGAGGAGCCACTAGGGGTCTTATCCTAATCCTCAGATATATTCTCGAACCCAATCAGTGCATGGCAAGTAGGTCAAGAAGAAAGATCAGGGACTTACATCTTCTTAAGTAAAGCCAACCATCAGGGTAGCTTATTGATCATGCAATAAGATGTACCAAACTGACAAAGAAATCATTAGTTTGCAGCTGTCAAGCTAGGAAGAAAGCACATGGTCTCACATCCTCCTAAGAAAATTGACCACCACGGAGACACTAGTCAAGTAGTGAATTGAACTTGACCTAGAGTAGCTACTAAGTGAGGGCCATTAGGGGTCTTATCTCAACTAAGGGTAGCCCGAGGAGATTGGGACAATGTTCATTTATTTGTGTTTGTGTGTAATTATGTGTTGTTGTGTCAATAGGGGCTAGGATGTCACTTGGGTTCTCTTACAACTACCCTAAACATAACACGAGCTTGGCAATTGAAAGCATTTTTTTAACTTGGAGAGAAGTTTGATAAAAAAAATGGAATTTTTATTAATGGAGAATTATTTTGGGCATTATTTATGCATAATATTTCTTTAGATAATGCTTGTTGACCAGGAGCATAACGCGTTCGCCATTGTGATTTATAAGTTTATAAGATCCACCCAAGTAGGCCTTTTCTATGGTGAAATGGCCTTCCCAAATAGGTTCAAACTGGCATCCATCTTGCGACGAGCCATAATTTGTCTTCTTAGAACTAAAATAAACTCTCCAACTCAAAAAGCTCTAGGGCGAACCAACTTGTTATGAGCTTGAACCATTTTTGCTTTGTACAACTTGAGGTTCTGGCATGCTTGTAAGCAACTTTGTTATAAATTTTTGAGTTCTTCTAACCGCAGCTTGGCATTCTGTTCGATAAAGATTTTGCTACCCACAGCTATCCATAGTGATGGTAGGTAGACTTCTAATTGTAGAATCACTTCAGACCTCTACCATTAGGCAGTTTGACGTACTAATTAAAGGCAACTCCAGAAAGGCTACTGATAAATTATCGAAAGAGTAGGGTATCACTACCATCAACATTGTAATAACTGGCTCAAAAGTGTGCTATATGTTGCCTAGGGTTCCTACTACCATCAAATACTTTGAAGAATGGTGGCACAAAACCCTTGGGGTATTAAACTACATTGAATTCCTCCGGGTAAGGTCTACCTTTTAGAATTGATGAGCTCCCTTAGGCTTGCACCAATGCTTTCTTGACTTGCTGCTCAACCATCATTTTGATATCTTTTTCATGCATGGAGGTACTATTAGTTACCTTCCTATGCAAGCTACTGGTATCCTCATCCATATGAGTAGTGCTCTTAGGATGATCTAAGATGTGCATTAACTTAGGTCTGTTGGCCTCCATGGGAGTGGGTTGTGAGACATGTGCTTAATTTTATAATGCTAAGACCACTACCATCAACTCCTCTACTCTCCTCTCCATCCTATCAATCTGATCATCTTTGAGTTTGATTTATTGGAGAAGGCATTGAGTTGAGTCTGATGCATCACCTTCCTCAACTATAACGCCTTGAACTTCCTGGCTAAGCTGCTCCCTATGCAAGGATTCTTAGGTATCTACCATATGGACTTTAGTAGTGTCATCCAAAAGGTCATCCTCATCAACATTAAAGTTTATCATACCCTTCTCTTGATCAGATTGATGATCTCCAACTATCTGCCTCACCACGGCACGATAGTCCTCCAAAATCTCTTCTAGTGATCGATCATCCTCTCTACCCGGGACTATTGGGACATATGCTGAGTGGTGACTCACGACTAGACTGTGCTCTAAAGAGGTGATGCATTGTATGTTCTGGACAAGAAGAGTGCTATCTTTGACTGACTCAACAATCATGGGAGTTGACCTGATATCTCCACCTTCTTTCTCCTCAAGCTACCTTGGTGAAGCGACTACAACGCTCTTGGGTCATCACTCCTTCTCCACCATTGGGATGGAAGGTCGAGTGGGGGAGCTCAGCCTCACCTCAACTGATGGAGTAGATGGAGTGTGGTCTTTGGGACATAATTGTATCACAAAGGGGGGATGCTTTTTCTCTAGATGTTGGCTTGTGATACTTAGTGGGCACTTTAGATGATGGGACATAGACGAGTGATGGTGGTTGGTGCATAGAGTGGTGTAATGGTGGTGACACCAGCTACCTCTCCGCCAAAGATCTCCTCCTGTGATTGGAACCAGTGAGAACTATCCTATCTAAGTGATCTGCTCTATCAACTAATTGATCAGAATGGTCAATCAATGCTAAGACTACCGACTGTCTGACAAACCTCCTCCTATCTCTCTTGCCTGCTTGGGCAACAATCTTGGCCTTTCTGGCCTTCTCCCTATAGATCTAATCCCTAACACTCCTAAGGATCACTTATCTCAGATCATGGATGGTATCAGACTTAGAGTGTCCATGGACTCTCCCTACTCTCCTGAGCATAGACTTCAGACCAACATAGGGTTTTCTCTTCTCCCTATCCAGTGTCTCATACTTTATGGGTCATGGGGGTGATGTTGTGATCTTCCTAACATCCTTCTCTCCCTCTGTAGCTAAAAGGGGGTGAAATGTACTACCACCAATAAGGGGAGAGGTCTCACGGATGGATCCCTCTTCAGGTTCATGGGAGGCATCCTCAACTTCTTTGGCCATGCACTCATAATATCTCTTAATCTTCCTATTATTATTACAATGCTGAGTCTTGGTCAAAGGTACAGGGTGGAAGCTAGTATTGACCTCAAATGTAGGGGAAACGATCTTAGAGGCTTGAACAGACTTCCCCTTAAGGATCAGGGCTGTGGCAGAGATGATATTAGTCCTAATCGAGATTGTGGTAGGCATAAGTGGTACCATTACAGGGGAACCTCTAAGACCTTTCTCTTCAATGATGGGAACTCAGTATCTGAATGGAAATCAAACAACAAAAGTGACTTCTTATCAGCCACCTCCTCCTTACTAACTATGCTAAGGGTAGGGCCATCACAGGTAACCTTGAAATGATTAAATATGAGGCTAAAATTGATGATAGGTATTAAAGAGATATGGCCTGATCCATGGACAAATCTACACCCGAGGTAAAATAAAAGATGTGCTTGCCAGAAGACATAGTGCTTGATTGCTTTAGGGGAATGAGAATGGGGCTTTCTTATTTGCTGTTGGAAAAGCAATGGTATACAAAGATTATAATTTTACTTTGATTATTGTTGTTGATTTGACTTTTGAATTAGAACTCTCATTTAATAAATTTGGTTATGTTAAATGGGGTTCATATGTGCATTAGAGAGATATGTAATTTTAGGGAGGAATGGTTTTAACTTCCAAAAAGAAGTGAGTTCAATTAGATCTTGAAAATGTTAGATGAACCTTACTTTGCAAAGTTAGTGGTACGAGGTTCTTGATTTTGTTTAATTTATTTTAGGAGATTTGTTTGATTAATTACCAATTGGAGGTCCAATAGGAGTTTTACGACCTTCTGGAGTTAGGTCCTAAAATCTAAAGGATGTTGGCCACCCTTGCTTAAGGATGAAATAATCAAGGTGTCCAACAAAAAGAATGATAGTCATGGACTTATATAAAATATAAGTCCACTATCAATGTTAGGGGATAATGATTGACTACTAAAGATGGAGGAAGGAACAATCCCCAGTGGAGTCACCAGAAAAATCTGTGGTATTCTAATCTGGAGTCGTAAGGACACCACACAGATTTTAGGAGGTATTTATTGAAGTGATCGGGTACGATATTACGCTATGATGTACCATCTTGAAAGATGGTAGCATCACCCTACGATAAAACTAATTACTTAATAAGGACTCCTAAGACAAGTGGGTCCTCGTATATACTAGAGATCTTTCCCCTACTTTACATGAAAGAGTAAAGTAGGATTTATTTTTTGCCAGGTTCTTTAGTTCCCTCTGGAAGCAAGCTTCCATATTTAATTACATCTTAGAAAATCAAAATTTTCCAAGAATAATCTCGATTAAAGTAGTCAATAAATATCCCCAAAGATTTTAAGATTAGACTAACAAAGAATTGGGTATTTATAAAAGTCAAGTGGGAGAGTTCAAGTAGAAAGACTTATTTACGGATTCCAAATGAGGATAAATGGAGAGCACTCATGATATTAGGAAGCCTAGTGAGTACTTCGGTCTATCCTATAGTGAGGCTTTACATATTTGAAAGAGAGAATTTATTTTTATTTAAGTTTGAATCTTTATTAGAATACTAGGGCTTATATTCCATTAACACTAGATTGTGGAAATTTCTGTGGTGTTTATTTTTGGATGCGCCGGGTGGACACCATGTAGATCTTAGCGGATACCTATTAAAGTGATTGGGTACAATATTAAGGTATGGTGTACCATCTCAGAAGATAGAAATATTACCAAATAATGAACCTAATCACATAATAAGGACTCCTAAGGTATTATGGGTATTCGAATATACTAGAGATCTTTCCTCTACTTTACATGGAAAAGTAAAGTAGGGTTTATTTTAAACCAGATTCTTTAGTTTCTGTGGTATTTATTTTTGGATGTGGGGGGACACCTTGCAGATCTTAGAGGTACTTATTGAAGTAATCAGGTATGATGTACTATCTCGAAAGATAGAGGAATCACCCTACAATGAACCTAATCACCTAATAAGGACTCCTAAGGCATGTTGGGTCTTTGAATATACCAAAGATTTTCCCCCTGCTATACATGGATGAATAAATAAGGGTTTATATTAAATTGGGTTCTTAAGTTCCCTATGGAGGTAAGCCTCCATAGTTAATTACATCTTAGGGAATTAAATTTCCTAAAAATACTCTCGATTAATGTAGACAATTATCATCTCCAAAGATTTTAAGGCTGTACTATCAAAGGATTGGTTATGCTTGGAAAATCAAGTGAGAAAGTTCAAGGAGAAGACTTATTTTTAAAATCCAAAGGGAGGGAGTAGGTAATGCTCTTGATACTAGGAAGCCTAGTGAATATTCCAATTTATCATATAATTGGACTTTATATATTTGAAAGTTAAGTGACTTATTTATTTGAATTATATTTCATTAGTTTGCTAGATTTTATAATCCACCAACTCAAGGTTGTGGAAATGCCTAAGAGGTAAGGATTTATGCTTGTAGCCCGAAGGAAACAGCTACCTCGGATCCTAAATTTAGGGAGCTTTAGCAAGAGCTAAAGTACAACCTAAATATAAGTGATAAGTGGACATAAGGATTTACCTCCATAAGAGTAAACCTGCTCAACTTATGGAGTTATAACCGCTTGGAGTGGCTGCCAGCTAACTCTTTTGAATTTTAAAATTATGTAGTATGGTCTTATGAATTGCAAGATAGTTAAAGTAGTTATTTAATTAGAAAGAGACTAAAGTCCCTAAGAGACTAGAGCATGAGTGGTATGATCATAAGACTTAACCTGCAAATACAAAATCTTTTCAAATTTTATTTCATTTATGACACATAATTTTAACAAAGTCTTTGAGATTTTTATAAGCCTAAATGCATGATGAAATAAATTATTGCCAAATTAGAAGAGAAAGAGGGTGAAGCTCTATCATCAGGAGTTGCTCTCATAGGTCAAGCAGTCCTAATTGTGTAAGGATGGAGGCCCTCATTTTGCAAGAGTGATTCAAGATGTATGCATGATGTGAGACATACAACATTCAGCTAAGGGGTTGCTAAATCTTTAAACTATCTTGATTACATCCTAAGCTTTTTGATAAGAAAATGAGTTATTCAAAATTTAGTTATGAGTGATTAATTGGATAAAAAATATTTTATCCTATGAGCCTACCGTATCCAAGCCACACATTAAAGCATCAAAGATGAAGAAACTAGAAAGATCATGCCATCCTAATGCATAGTTTAAACATAACATCAATTAACTTTATAAACTATCATAAAAGAATAACATGCTAGTGCGTCGGTTACTACCGTACAGCCTGAAAAAAGAAAATATGGGTAGCCAAGCTCTACCATTATACAACCTCGTATATGAAAGAATAATTATAATTTAGAATTAATACATGCTATAGTGGTCTTCATTTTTCATTTCTTTGTATCTTTCCTCCCGTGATTTGGTTGTGCTTGCTTCAAAGGCATCACAGGGCACCCCAGGGCAAAGCCTTCCAGCCACTGCTCATCCTAATTCTCCATAACATTAATTCTAATTCCTATTATGAAATTACATTCATGTAGAAAAAATATAAATCTAACTACACCAATAAAATGGAAGTTAGCTAAACACGCATACAATCCCAAGCAGTTACATGTATAATTTGGACTTAGCACCCTACACATGGGTAACCAAGCCCACCCGTCCTAACTTGGATTATGCTTAGGGGTTTGACCAACCTGCAAAGAGAGCATTTATATTTATTTTAAGCATTCCCTTAAACACAATCCCCTACAGAAAATATGATTAGGCTAAGAGCGGCCTAACATTCAATCTATGAAGCATACACCATAACATCTAGTTTAAAATAGTACATCACAAAAAAAAACATACAACACATCATACACTCCCCTAACATAGAACTAAAAGTGGTGACTTAATTCTAATGTACATGTTAAGGCTTGTGTGGTATGTCTTACTAAGAATTAGAGTTACATTTTTCTAAATTCGGAAAGAAATATAATTTAACATAGGGGTTGGGTTCACTTGAAGTTGCTTAATTGATTTGTAATTTTTGATTTGAATTTTATCTTGTTTCATATGATTTACACTTAACAACTAAGTATTATAAAGAGAAGGAAGAGGATTGCCCTCTTCCATCCCTACTTTAAGCCACTTTCTAAAGCATATTAACGTGATTTAAATCTCTTTAGTGAATGACTTATTACACATTTTTAATTAATCCCAAGTTTAGGTTCACTTTAAATAATTCTATTTAACATGAAAGGCATCTTAAGATTAATCTAATTGAATTACTACCACATGACACATATCAAATCATTATTTTCCATCACATATAACATGCATATGTTTTGATCCTAAGTGTACCTATACATACAACATGTTGTAGCACAAATGATGAATGTATATTTTTGGAATTTATATTTCATTTGATTGAATTAGTTAATACATGTTAATTAAAGCTCTATCCAAATTCTTATACAAAAATACATAGGGATGAAATTGAATGGGTATGTGTCATTATTAACTAGGGAAGTGAGGTAATCAAATGACCTCCTTGGGGTTAGCTAAAACCTCATGTTCTCAGGATGTCTAGACTATATACCCATTTGCATTCAAACATATGTAAATTTTAATACATGAACATAAAAAAAGAGAGCTTCAAATCACATGATTAATTAATTCAATGACTTAAACAATTATGTATGCATGTAATTCTAATAGAAAAAGGTATTTCCATTCTTTAATTAAGTACACACATATGTGTATAAAAGACATAAGAAATACGTGCCATTATTAAACCAGGGAAGTGAGGTAATTTAATGACCTCCTTGGGGCTAGCTAAAGCCTCGTATTCCCAGGATGTCCAAACTATATACTTTCTTTTCTTAAATACATACAAATGTATTTATAATTAAAAGAATTAAAATCATTCAAAGATTGTATTTTTCTTAATTTAATTATTTATGTATATGAATTAAAGGTCTATCCAAATTCTAATGCCAAAATACATACGAATGAAATCAAATGGATATGTGCCTTTGTTAACCGGGGAAGTGAGGTAATCAAGTGACCTTCTTGGGGCTAGCTAAAGCTTCATATTCCCTAGTTGTCCCGTCTATATACACATTACCATTCAAACTTATATAAATCAATATATAAATAAAGGAAAGAAGCTCCACTTCATATGCTTAATCTATAAGCACATGCACTTCTTATGTACTTTTAGTCATCATCACTACACTTGTTGTTATTCATTTATAAATTTTAAAAAATATGTTTGGATTTAATTGTGATAGTAGCCACACATATATTAAGTTAAATCAACATGCAAGCTTACATAAATGAAATTCATTAGAATTAATTACTTTTTAAGGATATGAATGCATGAAATCAAATGATTTACAATATTTAACATGATTGAAAAAGGAATAATCAAATACAAACATGTGATTCATTCAATAAAGTTAATTCCTAAGGATAATCATCCCAAATAAAATCATTTAAAGTAAACCAAAGTTCTTTTATTAATTTATTATTTAGGTTTTGATTTTATTTTAAAGAGAAGAGAAATATTTTGTTGATTTTAACCCATTCCCAAGCTTGTGGATTAATTTGGTTTAATGAAATGTAATTAAGTATATTTTATGAATTAATTAAATTAGATTTTTAATTAATTACCTTTACCTCTGTTACCTTACTGTAATTAACAAAATAATTATGAGCCAACATGTTATGCACATGAATGAAAAGTAAATTTGCAATGATCCAAAGAAATGAATGGGCCTAATACAATTGGCTCATGATTAATAGTTAATCAGATCAAGGAATTTAATTAAGTACTCTTATGATTTTCTCACACATGCGGGTTAGCCATAATTTTCCTAAATATCTTAGGTTATTAAACACCTAAAGATCTACCTTTGATTTCATTAATTAAGATCTAATGTGATTATGATTTTAATTTTGATTAATTAAGCCATTTAATTAACCAATTTAACCTTTAATTAATTCAAAATTAATTAATTTCTCTTAAAGTGAAATGAAATTAGGAAAAAGATTAGGAAAGAGGTCCCCATCTCATTTCCCTTCCTTATTCACTAATCAATAGTGATTAACATGCCTAATTAATTAATTTAACTATTGATTAGGGAGTTAATTATTCATTTAATTAATTAATAGAGTAATTAAGACTCGAATGAGTAATTTTCCTACTTACCTAAGCAATAAATCTCAAGAAAATTATAGGAGGTAGAGCTCATCCCATTAAACTAGCGCAAAAAGTTTGGAATTAATTACTTGAGTAATTAACTAGTAATTAAGCTAATTAAGTTTTTAATTAAACCTAAATTAAGCCTTAATTAGTGTTCAAAATTAATTAGAATTACTTTAAATGTTTCTCCTTTGAAATACCTTTAAAAGGAATATTTATTTGTATTTTTTTCTGAATTTTCTCTATTTTGTTATGAATTTTAGAAATTTCAATCAATAAAAGTAGTTAATTAAGCCAAATTAAGCCTAATCTTATTACCACCATATGGACCGCTGACGTGGTGTGCTTTCTACATTGCACGACGGGATTGGTCACTTAAGCGCATCCAGTTCAGTGCTGATGTGGCTGGTGGCGGATGCGCTTTCTTATCCATCGTCCAATCTAAGTTCGGATGGCCGATCAACCTCGTGATTTTCATAAGATTTAATTAGATAACCTAATAGTTTTAATCATGATCGTCCATTCTGATCACATGAAATGAATGGTGCATGATCAATCGTCCCCAGAGCGATGAGAGACGGACACTGTCCGCCTATTCTCGCTTGATTCGAGCTCACCCGAGCTTGGATCAATTAGAGATCGATCCCACACCTTAGCATGAAGGATCCAAGGGGATCAAATGGTCAAGATCACATGACATTCGCATTTTCTTCACAAAGCTCCAACAAAATATCGCCAAATCTTAATTTTAATGGAATTACCTCATCGAAGCTCAAGATCGGTGGCTAATTCAATTAAAAAAGCTTCGTTTAGTGGAGATGAAGCCTTGTTGAACAACACATATGCCAATTCCTTCTTGTTTGCTCAGTTGACCAAGATCCATCAATTTGGAGCTCGATGTTGATCAAACACCTATCTCCGGTGGTCGGGAAGCGATTTGTTCTTGCTCGATGAGGTGTGGGGAAAGTGTGAGTATTGGTAGAGTTGGGATGGAAAGATGGATGCCCTATTTCAAAATAGTATAATTTGAGCTTGGGATGACTTGGAATGCTCTAGGGAAGCTCTAAGAGTTTTAAAATGAGCTCTAGGGGTTTTCGAAGGTGTGTGTGTGTGTGTGTGTGTGTTTTGGATTGAATTTAGGAGGGAGGAGGTATATTCCCCTTCTTGGATCGGATTGATGAGATCATTCAGTGTCACCACCATGAGGCTGGATTGGGTTGGTGGGAGGCTTGGCTAGTGGGTCAAGGCGGCTGCCATCTTCTTTGGGTCCATTGGGTTCGACCAGTGAGGGAGGTGAGTTAACTCACCTCTCATTGGTCTAAGGCTAACCTAGCCCACATGGGTTGGGGTAGGTGAGTAGGTTTGACCCTCTTTGGGGTGTTTGATGGCTGCTAAGTGGAGAAAGGAGAGCGGGCTTTGCTAATTTAGGTAAAATCTCATGTGTGGAGAAGAATCCAAGAGGGATTTGCCTTGGGTTTAACCAAATTTAGGTTGGGCTTGGTTTTTAGTTGACCCTAGGTGGGTTTAGGTCAAGTTGGATTAGGTTCCAATGAGTCTTAGCTTGATTCAAGTGGGTTTGGCTCAATTTGATCCTTATAGATCAAATTAGGCTAGGTTGGGTTAGGTTGACCAATTGGTCAAATTGGGTCAAACCAAAGCTTGGGTCAAGTTCTAATGATGGTTTGAAGTGTCGGTTTAATCAGTTTGAATCAATTTGGCTTAAGTTTGATTTTGGCTCATTTGGGTTTATGTAGGTCAAATGAGTCAAGTTGACCAATTTGATCAAATTAGCCAAATTGGCTTGGGTTAGGAGTTGATTCATGTTAGGCTCTAGTTTGAATCAATTTGGAGTTGATTTGGATTTAGGTTAATTTGATCCTTTAGGTCAATTTGGGCTAAATGGGTTAGGTTGATCAATTGGTCAAACTGGGTCTAGTTATGACTTCAGTCAAGTTCAATAATCAATTTGGGTTAGATCATGATTTGACCAAATTTGGTCTTTTAGGTCAAATTAGGTCAACTTAGGAAGATGACTGAGTAATAATTGATCTATGAGAAAATCACTAGAGTTTGGATTGATTTAAAGGGGTTTTAACTAAGCACATGAAGGTAGGTCAGAGGGCTTAAATTTGTATTTGATGTGGTTTGGATTTAGTTATGATGATTTATATTTTTGAAGATGATTGAGATATGAATTGATTATGAGAAAATCAATTGATTTTAGATTGATTTGGATAGGATTTTGGCTAAGTTGATGAAATTGATTCAAAGGACTTTCTGAAATTTGGATAGGATTTTGGCTAAGTTCATGAAATTGATTCAAAGGATTTTGGTTGGCTTTCTCTATGGCAAAAGGGCCTTCCCAAGTGGGTTCAAACTTGACTCCCATATTGTGACAGGCAACAATTGACCTCCTTATAACTAAAACAAGCTCTCCTACTTGAAAAGCTCTAGGGAGGACCAATTTGTTGTGAGCTTCAAATATTTTGGCCTTGTACAACTCGAGGTTTTGGCATTCCCTTAGGCGTTTCTCCTCCAAACCTTCGAGCTCTTCTAATCGCAACTTGGTGTTATGCTCTGTTGTGATTTTGCTACCCACGTCTATCCTTGGTGATGGGAGTTTGACTTCCAATGGTAGAATGGCTTTGGAATGATACACTAAGGAGAAAGAGTAGATTGAGTTGGAGAAATATGTGGTGCAGTAGGCCCACATGGATTTAACTAACTTTTCATGCCACTGCCATTTATTGTCGTCAAGTGTCTTCTTCAGTATTTGTATAAGAGTTTTGTTGAAAGCTTCTACTAAATCGTTTGCTCTTGGATAGTAGATGGTAGAGTATCTCCAATCTATGTTGTGTTGTTGACCTCAATTTTGGAGTGAGGATTCAATCTTCCCACCTTAAGTCTAAGGGTCTTCTAGACACTAAGAGCTCCTTAGTCATATGACACTTTTAGTGGCTAAGTGAACACTTAACTTAAGCATAGACACTTAGGAGGATTAGCCATAAGATTTAGATCATACCTTATCAATTAAGGTAACCCACCTACCACTCATGTATACATCCTTAGCCTAAACCAAACCTCAAAATTCAATTCATCCAAGTTCAATCTAACATCGAATCCACACAACAAAACTCCAATCAAATTTCAAAATCAAATCAACATTTCCTAAGCCCTATGATTCAAACCTATGGACTTAGCCAAATTCCCTTCAATCCAAATCAAATTCAATTGATTATCTCATAAATCAATTCAATCACCATTCCAAACCAAAATCTACAATCACAATCACATCTAATCAAACCAAAACCAATTCAAATCAAACCATGCTAACTCATTTGACTTCAAATACCCAAATAAGCCAAAATCCATTTAAACCCAAATCAATTGCAAACAAAGCTATAAATCAATTCCAAATCAATATCCAAACTCAACTCAAGTCAAATCAACCCAAGATCAAACCAATTGACCCATTTAGGTTCACTTGACCCAAAGTGACCTAAAGGGCTCTTTTGGGCCAATTTTCAATCCAACCCAAATTGGATTGAATCCAACTAACCAAAACCTTTTATAATGATTGTTTATCATCCTTGCTTGATCAGTTGCAATCAATTGGGTCAAACCAAGTCAATTTGGTCATTTGACCAAGTTAACCCACTTAACCTACATGAGTTAAATGAGCCAAATCTTATCCTAAGCCAAATTAATTGAAACCAATGATTCAAATCAACATAAGATCAATCCTTGAGCATGACTTGACCATCAATTGAGCCACCTAACCCAATTGGCCCTTTGACCCAAGTTAACCCAATTTGACCTAAAATGCCAAAAAGGGTCAAATCAAATCCAATCCAAATTGATTACAAGACTCAAAATCATTTCAAATTTATCATTGAACTTGATCAAAGCCTTGATTGAGCCTAATTTGACCAATTGAACCCAATTAACATATTTAGCCCAAATTGACTTAAGGGTCAATATGGCCTAAATCATCCCCAAATCTAAATTGATTGAAATCAAAGCCTACAATCATTCTCAAATGGTCAATTAAACATGAACCAATGTCAAGCCTAAGCTAATTTGACCAATTTTTGCCAAATTGGTTAACTTGACCTATTTGACCCATTCATACTAAAATGAGTCAAATCCAAATCCATGCCAAATTAAACCAAAATAATTGAACCAAAATATTCCAAATACTCATTTGAACTTGACCTAACCCTTGGTTTGACCTAATTTGACCTAACCTAGCCTAATTTGACCTACATGGATCAAATTGAGCCAAACCTGATCAAATCAACTCCACACCTAATGAAATTTGGTATGACCCATCCTTGGCTCACTTTGGGTTAGCCCA
Source organism: Cymbidium sinense (assembly GCA_021442155.1). Lineage (NCBI taxonomy): Eukaryota > Viridiplantae > Streptophyta > Magnoliopsida > Asparagales > Orchidaceae > Cymbidium > Cymbidium sinense. The sequence continues at coordinate 38,527,884 of CM038232.1, read as the reverse complement.
AATCAAACCAAAACCTAATTTGGACCCAGTTTGAGCCATTTTACAATGGGTAAAACCTCCCATATAAAACAAAATCTAAAATTAGGGAGCCAACCACTCTCTTTTGCACTTGGCATCCACCCAAACCCAAGAGTGGACTCCCAGCTAGGTGGCTAACCTGACCCAAAAGGGTTAGGTCAGCCCTTGGTTAAGTGGAGGTGAGTTAATCTAGCTCCCCTCATTGGTCATCTCAAATGAGATTGAGACCACTCAAGGAAGCCTCCACAGACCTTGCTCAAACGAAATCGAGCCACCTCATGAGATTCCTGTCCCCTCGATGGCTTGTGGCTGTCGAAAAGTTGAAAATGGTAGACCCAATCCCGTCCATCCATATTAAAGAATGAGGGGGTATACCCTCCTCATTTTCATTCCAATTCGAGCACTTGAACCCTCAAAGAGCTTGAGCACACAAAGACGACCTCCACTAGCATTCCTCCGAGCCTGCCTATCACCAGAAAACACCAACCCGAGATAGGATGAGGCTTAACTCCATCCAACTTCCCTAAAACTCAACCCCACTTCAATTAGCTCTTTCCACACATTCACCAAGCTTCAGTGAAGTGAAACTAATCGTCCCCCAAGCATTTTGAGCACCGAAAGTACCTCCTAGGCTAGCTCTGGTGAAGATTATGGTGGAATTTGGTCCATAGAGCAACTGGTGGGGAGGCATCACACCATCTTCTCAGCAGAGCTTGACATCATCAAGGCGAAGCTACCTTGGTTAGCTTGCCGCCAGTCTTGAGCTTCGATGAGCTACTATTCCACTAAATTGAGATTTTCTATTTTTTAGGCCTTTTCAAATATAATTTTAATGTCATGTAAATCTAGCCATTAGATCTCTTAAGATATTCCTTTTGAAGGTGTTGTGTAAATTTTAAGCCAATCCGAGCTCTGACGAGCTCGAATTGGGCAATGAAAGGTAAATGGTGTCCATCTTCCATTGTGTGAGAGACGATTGATCATCCGCGATTTGTTTCACGTGATAGGAATGGAACGTTGTGATATCTTGTTAAATTTAATCCTATTTTAATCCTTAGGAGCCATGAGATTAATCCCCATGGTCTGATCTTAGATCAGACGATGGGGATGAAAGCGCATTCACCGCCAGCCACATTAGTGCTAACTTAGACAAATTTAAATAACCAATCCCACGGTGCCACGTCAATTCTCTGCGTGGCACCGATGGGATTATGTTTAATTAAGGCTAATAATTAGATTTAATGGCTGAAAATTTGGAAAATCATAACAAATTGTAAAAAAATCAGCAAAAAATAAATATACACTCATTTTAGAGGTAAATTAGAGGAGAATTAATTAAAATTATTTCAATTTAATTTTGAATAGTAATTAAGGTTTAAATGTAAACTTCATTAGCTTAATTAAGCCTTAATTATGTGGGAAATTCACTCCAAACTTTAGGTGTTGATTTAATGGGATGACCTCTGCCCCCCATAATTTTATTGGAATTTATTGCCTAGTATTTAGGGGAAATTAATGATTTAAACCTTAATTATCCTCTTTAATTAATTAACATTTAAAATAATAAGAATTAATTAATTAATGCTTATTAATGACTATTTAACAGTGAATGGATGAAGGAGTATTATTATGACTTCTTTCCTAATCTCTTTTCCCAAGTTAATTTTATTTTAAAATGATTAATTAAGATGGTAATTAATTAAGTGTTTAATTAATCAATTAAATAGTTAAATCAAATCAAATTAAAATACAAACAACATCAGATAATTGACAATTAAATTAAGGGTTTCTCTTTATGTGTTTAATAATATAAAGACCTCTAAAGAAATTATGATTAGTCCCTAAGTATGGGGATATCATAAAAGTACTTAATTAGATTTTTTAATTTAATTAATCCTTAATCATGAGTTAAGTGCATTAGGTTCCTTAGGAGCATTGCAATTTTACTTTCCTCACATGTTCAGATCATTTGTGGCTCATGATTAAGTGATTAATCAAATTAAAGAAGCATAGGAAAGGGTAATTAAATAATTTGATTAAAGGTTCAATTTAATGAATGCATAAAATTCACTTAATTACCTTTCCTTAAATCAATTATGATTACCAACTTGGGAATGGGATCAAAATAGCAAGGAATCTCTCCTCTTTAAATCAAATCTAAATCCAAAAATCAAATTAAGCTTTGGTTTTTTTAATGATATTATTTGATATGATTGTCCTTATGAATTAATTTAGTTGAATGAACCTTGTGTTTACATTTTGTTATTCCTTTCCAATCACTTTAAATTTTATATGTCATATAATTTCATGCATTCATTCTTTTAAATTTAAATGAATCAAGTGAAAGTTATTTATGTAAGCTTGCATGTGTTGACTTAACTTAACTATATTTGTGGCTATTATCACTAATAATTCAATCCTATTTTCCAAAGTTTATAAATTGATAATAATATGTGGAGTGATGCTAGTTATGAATACATATAGGATTTGCATATACTTATAGCTTAAATGGAGCTCTCTTTCCTATGTTTACATATATATATATACATAGTCTGGACATCTCGAGAATACGAGGCTTTAAGTAGCTCCAAGGAGGTTATTTGATTATCTCACTTCCCTGGTTAACAATAGCATGTACTTATTTGATTTCATTTCTATGTATTTCTTATATTAGAATTTGGATAAAGCTTTAATTCATATACATAAATGATTTAACCAAATAAAAATACAATTTTGCATGATTCTCTTTCTTCTAGTTATTTATACATCTATATGTATTTAAGCAAGCAAGTGTTTAGTCTGGACATCTTAGGATTATGAGGCTTTAAATATCCCTATAGAGGTCATTTGATTATCTCACTTTCCTAGTTAACAATGACATGTACTTGCTTATATCTTTCATACATATATAAGTGTATTCAATTAAAGAATTAGAATCCTCTTTTCTACTAAAATTACATGCATCCATGATCTTTGAAATCACTACAACATTTGGCATATGAATGACAAGCTTTCCTTCTTATTTCATATATGGACTTACATAATTTTGAATGTTAATAAGTATATAGTCTAGACATATATGGAATATGAGGCTTTAAGTAGCCCCAAAGAGATCATTTGATTATCTCACTTTCCTGGTTAACAATGACACGTACTTATTTGATTACATTTCTATGTGTTTTTGTATTAGAATTTGGATAGAGCTTTAATTCATTTATATAAATAATTCAATTAACATAGTCTCTCTTTTTAATAATAATAAAATAATATATATATATATATATATATATATATATATATATATATATATATATATATATATATATATATATATATATAAATTCATAATCATTTAAGTGTTCCAAAATATCTTTTATGTATAGATATGTTAAGTATTAAATCATATGCATGCTACACGCGATGGAAAGGAATGATTTGATATATGTCAAGTGATAGTAATTCAATTATGTTCATTTTAAGATGCCTTCCATATTGAATAGAAATATTTAAAGTTAATCTAAACTTATAATTAATAAAAAAAATATAATAAGCCATTCACTAAAGAGAATTAAATTAAATTAATGTTCTTTAGAAACTGGCTTAAGGTAGGGATGAAAGAGAGTAATCCTCTTTCTTCTCTTTACAATAATTAGATGTTAAGTGTAAATCAAGTGAAACAAAATATAAATTAAAATCCACCAATCAATTAAAGAACTTGAAATAAAACCAACCTTCATTATTAAATTAATATTTCCGCACTTAGAAAATCTTAACTCTAATGCTTAGTTAAGACATACTACACAAAGCCCTAGCACACACATTAGAATTACCCCACCACTTATAGTCCTAAGTTAAGATGGTGTATGTGTGATGTATGATTGGTTTTGTGATCTAATATTTTTGATTAGATGTTAGGGTGTATGCATAGACTGGATGTTAGGCCGTTATTAGCCTAATCTTATTTTCTATTAGAGATTATGCTTAAGGGGCTACACATAAATAAATATAAATGTTCTCTTTGCAGTTTGCTTAAGCCCCTAAGCATAATCCAAGTTATGATAGGTGGGCTTGGTTACCCATATGTAAGGTGCTAACTATGAATTATAAATTTAACTGCTTGCGTTTGTATGTATGTTCAGCTAACATTTGCTTTACAGGTGCGGTTAGACTTACATTTTTTATATAAAAAAAATGTAATTTTACAATAGGAATTAAGATTAGTGCTATAGGGATTAGGATGAGCAATGGATAGAAGGCTTAATCCAAGGGTGCCCTGTGTTGCCTTTGGAGCAAATCAAAACTAAAGAAGGAGAAAAAAGATATGAAGAAATGAAGAGGTGAAGACCCCGTAGCATGCATTCATTTATAATTATAATATTATTTTGTAAGTCTGGGTGTATAAGAGTAGAGCTTAGCTACTCAATTTTCTCTTTTCTGGGATTTATGATGGTACTCAGCTGCACTGCCCTCTTATTCTTTTACAATAGTTTATAGAAATTGATTGATGTTATGTTTAGCTTGCACAACAATATTGCATTCTTTCGATAATTTCTTCATATTTGTTATTTTAATGTGTGGCCTAGATGTGGTAGGCTCTTAAGAGAAAATTAAATTTTTTACCCAACTAATAACTCATAACTAAATTTTAAATTAACTTTCAACCTCATTTTAAAGTTTAGGTCATAATAAAGATAATTAAAATCTTTAATAACCCCTCAACATATGTTGTATGTCAAACATCATGCATATCATATTGAATCACTCTTGTAAATATGAGGGTCTCCATTTCAACACTTTAGGGACCACTTGACCTATGAGAGCAACCGTTTATGATGGAGCTTCACCTCTTCTCTTTTGATTTGGCCAATAATCAAATTTCATCATGCATTTAGGCATAAATATTCTAAAGCCTTTGTCCAAAGTATTGTGTCAAAATGAAATAAAACTTATGAAATTATGCATTTTTAGACTAAGTCATATGCTCATATCAGTCATGATCTAGTCTCTTTAGGGAGTGAGTTTAGGACTCTAGTCTCTTTCCAAACTAAACAACAAGCCTAACAATTTTACAATTTCATAAGACTAGCCTACATGGTTTTGGATCATAGGAGGTGTTAGCTGTGACCACTCTAGGCGATTGTAAGTCCAAAAGAGTTGGATGGGTTTATTTTCTCTTATGGAGGTAAACCCCTATCTCCTCTTTTTTTGCTTAGATTTAGGCTGTGCCCTAGCTTGTGCTAAAGCTCCCTAGATTTAGGATCTGAGGTCGTTAGTTTCCTTCGAGCTATAAGCATAAATCCCTACCTCATAGATATTTTCATAATCTTGTGTTGATGGACTAGAATCCCTAACATTCTAATAAAATTTCAACTCAAATGAAATGAATCCTCTCACTTTCGAACATATATAGCCTTACCATAGGATAGGTTAGAGTGCTCAGTAGGCTCCCTAGTATCATGACCACTTCCTTCTTATTTTCCTTTGGATTCCAAAAATAAGTCTTCCAATTGAACAATCCCATTTGATTTCCCAAAATGACCAATCCTTTGATAGTCTTAATCTTGAAATCTTTGGAGATGATAATTGATTACTTTAATTGAGAGTGTTCTTAAGAAATATCATTTACTAGGATGTAATTAACTATGGGGGCTTACCTCCATAGGGAACTAAGGTAACCGACAAAAAATTAACCCTGCTTTACTTCTCCATATAAAGTACCAGAAATATCTCTGTTATATACAAAGACCCATCATGCTTTAGGAGTCATTATTAATTAATTAGGTCCATTATAAGGCGATGTTTCTATCTTTTGAGATAGCACATCTTACCTTAATGTCATACCTGATCACTTCAAGAAATACCCCCTAAGATCTATGTGGTGTTCACACGACTCCTAATTAAAACACCACATGTGTCTCCGAGCGAAGTTATTGATCTTGGTGCTCTTGAATGCAGTACCATTATTGAATATAATCTGGCAGGGTACCCTGATTCTATATACGATATGGTTCCTGAAAAATAGGAGCACATGCTGAGCTTTGACTTCAATGGTGAAATCACCTCTACCTATTTGGAAAAGTACTCAGTAGCAGCTAGGATAAATTGATGACCCTTAGAAGAAGGATGATCAATCATACCCACTATGTCAGTACCTCAACACTCAAATGGCCATGAGGCCAATGTTCGATGTAGCATATTGGGTAGTTGGTGTAGGGCCACACAGTGTACTTGGCATTGGTGGCATTGCCTAACTACATCCATGCAGTTTGCAGTCATCATAGGCCAATAGTATCTGAGTCTTTTAATTATGGCTTTCATCTTAGGATCAGATTGGTGAGGTCTGCATAACCTTGAATGCACATCGGTCACAATCTTATTAGCTCTGTGTTTGTCTAAACAAAATAATCACATAATATCAAAGGATCACCGATATAAGACACCATCCACGAGGGTGTAGGAAAGTGCCCTTTGCTTCATTTGATGTGCTTGTGACTTCTTTTGGGGTAGTTTTCCCTTATTTAGGTAATTGATGATTGGTTTCCTCCAATACGGCTCTTCGATCTTTATGGCAACAGTAACCTCCCCTTCAAGAGAGTATTTTTTGATGAGTTCATAATCAATAAGAGGCAGGATTCATTTATTTTGAACCTCTATTGATATGGACTCATCATCCGGACATGTCAACTCCTTAACAAGCTTGGCTAAGGCATCCACTATAACATTTTATCCTCGAGGAATCTTGTAGATGGTAACCTTTAGGATTTGGGCCAATAACTCCATGGTGTACTTGTGGTAGTGAGGGAGTTTGGGCTTTAGAACTTTATATGACCCAATATTTTGGTTGATGACTAGCTGAGAATCCCCAAAGATGTTGATGTTCTGGATGCTTAGTGAAATGGCTAACTCCAGACTAATAATCAGAGCCTCATATTTAGCTTCGTTGTTGGTGCAAGGATCAAATATATTATATGAGAATCTCATCATAATGTGGTCCAGAGTTAGGAGAATTATTCCTACCCCTACCTTACCTGGAAGAGTAGATTGTGATTCTTCTCCTCTTTGAGAGGAAGCTGCACCATCAAAATATATCTCCTATTGGTGAATACTGGTATTCCCTAAGTTCATGGTTTGTTCATTAGGGAGATCATCACTAAGTAGAGAGTCAGCAGAAAGTGAATGTGCTACTAAGAAATCAGTGAGTGCTTGTCCTTTCATCAGATGGAGGGGTATGAAGGTGATGTCAAACTATGATAGAATCATGGACCAACATGTCAAGCATCTGGATGGCATCGACCGTGTCATGAGATATTGCAGTGGATTGATCCAAGAAATCAAATTTATTTTAAGAGAAAGCACATAATGCTGTAGCTTTTGAGAAGCAAAGATTAAGGATAGGTACTGCTTTTCAATGGGTGGATAGTTTACTTCAACAGAGATTAAACGATGGCTGAGATAGTAGAGTGTGTTCCTTTTCCCTTCGTCATTGGCTTGAGCTAATAAAGCGCCAAGGGTTTCATCTAATGCAGCAATGTAGAGAATGAGCAGCTAAGATTGGCAACATCATCTGATACTATTTGATGCTCTTAAAGGCATACTGGCATTGGTCATCTTACTTGAACTTGGCATCCTTCTTGACTAGTGCTAAAAATGGCTGACATCTTCCGGATAGGTTGGATATGAAGCATTTTAGATATGCCAACCTACATTGGAATGATCTTAGTTAAATTAGACTTTTAGGAGGTGACATTTCTAATACTGATTTAATCTTCTCTGGGTCAATTTCAATTTCACAGTGTCGGATAGCAAACCCACGGAATTTCCCTGACGCTACTCCGAATGCACACTTAAAGGGGTTAATTTTGAGGTTAAATTATCTGAACTGTTCAAAAAATACTCTCAAAGGAAAGAGGTGGTCTTCCTTTTCTTTTCTCTTGACCATGAGATTTGACATAGCACTCGAATTGATGATGAATGAGTTCATTGAAGATTTGAGTCACGGCCCGCTGTTATGTGGCACCATCATTTTTATGGCCGAAAGGCATGACCTTATAGCAATAGATTCTGATTGGAGTTTTAAAGGACATATTTTTCTCATCTTCAGGGGCCATCTTTATTTAATTTTATCTAGATGAACCATCCATGAAAGAAAAGATTGCATGAGATGAGGCAATGTCCACCATCAGTTCTAGTATTGGTAGTGAAATTTTTCTTTTGGCCATGCCTTATTTAGATCCATAGAATTGATGCATATGCAAATTTGGCCATTCTTCTTATTAATTGGGATGACACTAGCTAACTAGGTAGGGTATTTTTTCTCCCAGATTAAACTAGCATCAATTAGTTTCTTCACTTTAGAAATGACCTATTGTTCAATGTCTAATCGCATGCATCTAGGAGCTTGCTTGATAGAGTTAGCATCATGCTATATTGGTAGCTTATGGACCGCTACATAAGGACCTAATCTAGGAATTTCTTCATAACTCCATGTAAAATAGTCCTTAAACTCAATCAATAGCCTAACTAAGTCATTGGTTCTAGTTTAGCTCAATAAGGAACCGATGTATGCCGGGCGTGGATCTTCTTCAAATCTTATGTTGATTTCTTTGAGTTCATCGATACTTGATTTGATTTCTTCTTAACTCTGGCAGTGCATCTTTAACTTGGAAATCATCAAGATCATCTGAAGTTTCTAAGCACATCTCCTCATATGAGTTAATATGACTTGAAAATAACCTATCAGATTCCAAATGATTGATGACTACAATAAATCATCATCAGAATTGTATTCATGTGTCTTTCTTTGCAAAGTTATGAACACAAGGCGAATACCAATCAAAAGATAATTCTATTAATTATTTATATGAATCATCCTCAAGTTCTACATCAACTTTTTGACTTGAGGATGATGCTCCAGGAAAGAACCTCTGAATCTTCACACCTATGGATGATTTAGGGGCCTCCTTAACTACCAAACTCTCAACTTTTTGTATGAAAAGTAGGCTAGAGCTAAGGTTCCCAATTGATACCTAACAGTTTCACATAAAGAGGACTTGGATACACTTATGCTTTACTTGGGAATCTAGTCTTCATCAATGTCTAGCTCAAGTGTCACCTCCAATACGATCTGTTGTCAAGAAGCGTTGGCCGGTGTGCTAATTATATAAGACTCATTCTTTGAACTAGATTCTAGGTCTATATGGATAGCAGGTGTACTCCTGGTAGCTTGGATGAATCTCCTGGTGGGTGGTAAGTATGGAGGTCTTCCACCTCAGGACTCCCTCTAGACCTGCCTCTTCCTCGTCCTGGTGGAGGTTGGGTCATCCTCCCCATATGTTTGAATGGAGTAATGAACTGTGTGTGGAATCTAATTTCATGCCCCACTTCCTCCCTATAGTCTATTTCTCACTCCATTTTATTTTCTATTTCATTTTCTTTTTTCTTTTCTTTTTCTCTTTCTCTTTTAATTTCTTTTCTTTATTTTTCTCCCACATGGGGATTTTGACTAAGCTCATGAGAATAGAATTTTTAGTTTTGGGGGAGGCAGTAAGTCACATTCTCATATATCCTGACCTCGTGGAGTGCAAGGGTTCGAGATCTCCTTTGACACAATACTTTATTCCACCTCTCATGAACTTGATGCACTAATTTAAAGAGGATAGAACCATGTTGTCCTCATGTATCCACTATCTCCCAAGAAAGACATTGAAAGATATAAGTCAATTACTTGGCAAAATCATCTATCTCAATAGGCAACATATTCTTGAACCTTCAACATCATCATTTGATGTCAACCTCACGGCAAGGGTTCAACTCAAAACTCCATTGGGTATACCAAACCCATATAGCATCCCGCCAACATCCACTATAATGTAGAGGGCACGATAATGCTCGATCATCTCTAGAAGTAAGTCTTCATGAGTGAATGTAAGACCTAGGATGTCCTTCACATTGGGTGCTTTCTCTCTAGTAGTGGTTAGTTGAGCTAAGCATATCTCTAGATCAAGTAAGGCCTTGATTAAGGATTCCCTCACCCCTTTGGATAAGATAGGGGCATCGTATATGCTTAACTTAACTGGAAACTTTCTAACATGAGCTAGGACATTGTAATCAACTTTGAGCTGGTTCTCCATAAGCATATGATATGTGGATCATCTTGTGGACGGGCTATCTACTCACTGGAACCAATGACCTATTTACCCTTATCGTGAGGTGCTTCCCTAGGAGGTAGAACTTCGCCACTATGGAGGTTCACTTCAATGAATTCTTGGAATGATAAGTTTATGGAAAATTTTACCTGCTCATTGGGTATACGTACAGCTTCTCCTAAAGGATCCTTAGAGTCAGATGACTCCAAGTCAATCTCAAGAGTTGAATCAGATTGATTTAGAGAAGGAAAATTTGATTATGAATTAGAGAGGAATGGATCGAAACTATGTGAGCTATTACTATTTTTTACTTAGAGAGATTTTAATAAAGATAAAATTAGGAGCATTAGAAGCAGAGAGAATGTAAGTGGAATCGATCTACTTCATTGATTTCTTTAATTTTAGAGGAGGTACATAATAAAAATTAGGTAAAGTAAATGGAGTGAAGGGTTTAGTGCCCTCATCCACAGATATAATGCTCTTGTTAGAGATGGATGAGCTATAAAGGTAGTGGTAGTAGCTATAATGGTGGAAATAGTGTTAGAATCGAATGGTGGTTGTGCTATTGGACTATCTAGGGCAAGTATATGCTATTGTTGTTGCTGCTGTTGATGGGCTTCCACCCTTCCCGAGTTGTCCCTCACAACTAGCAAACCTTCCTTAGTGTTAGAGGTTTGAGCTGCTTCAGGCACCTGTAGAGAAAGTATCTTGATTTTAGAGATGATTTTTTTAGAGATTCAGGATAAAAAAATATTCAAACATTCTTTGGTATTAAGTGGATTGAAAGTATCCCCAAGGATTACTCTAATATAACCAGATGATTGTTCTATTAAGTATTCTTTAGGGATGACTATTGCTCCTGACTTGTAGCTACAAGCTAGTCCTTAAAAGTGATGCAATCCTCTAAGATGTGGCTTAACATGCGGTGGTAGGGGCAATAGCTAGGAGCATTGCTCTTACCCACTTCCTCCAGCCTCTTAGGCTCGGGTAGCTATATACCAGGCTTCTTCAAGAGGTTCTTGAAGATCTTTTGGACTACATCTCTCTTTATTGAGTATGGCTTGTTGAGGTTTTCTATAAGAGTAGGTAGAAGTAGCTACCTGGTGGTGGATAGTGATATCATGGTTGAGTAGGCTACTGTGGTGGTGGTGGTGGCCATTGTAGTAGCCGAGGTGGTCAAAGAGGAGGTGAAAATGGAGGATGCTGAGCTCGAGGCCTCTCATACTGCACTTTGGCTGGCTGTTTCGCTCTACCCACTAACACAACTATACCAAGCTTCTTCTTAAAAACCTTCTAAAGCTTTGGCTTAGATGATTGGTCAGGGAAGAGTAACTATTTGGCTTCCTCTTATAGGTTAGTCGCCTTCCTGATTAATTTCTCAAATGTCTTTATGGTGAAGTCCTTAAGCATGAAGGTGACCAGACCATGGATATTCTTAAGTAGAATCTCAATGGCATGCTGCTCGGACAACTGTGATTCACATTTCATACTCAGGTTGTGACATCTAAGAATATAATCATTAAGGGACTCATCGAGTTTTCTTTTCTCTATGATGAGGTCACCTACAGTTATCCTTTGTTGATCTCTTACAAATATCTTGATGAAGAGATGCTCTAACTCTACAAAGGTCTTTACTGAACCATTGGGTAGTTTGGCATTCAAATGCACCACCTGTGAGGCTACTGATAAAGAGACAAAAAAGTAATGTGTCCTTGCCACCTATGTTGCAACAACTAGCCCTGGAGTGTGCAATGTGCTGCCGTGGGTTCCCACTACCATCAAAGATCTTGAAGGAAGGTGGGAAAAAACCCTTGGGGTATTGAACTAAATCGAATTCCTCCAGGTAAGGTCTACACTTTTGAATAGATGAGCTCCCCTAGGCTCGGGCCAATGCTTCCTTAACCTACTACTCGACTATTTGCTTTATGTCCTTTTCATGCATGGAGGTGCTATCAATGATCTTCCTATGCAAACTACCAGCATCTTCGTCTATGGTAGTGTACTTAGGATGACCTAGAGTATGAACTAGCTCTGGTTGATTGGCCTCCATAGGGCTAGGCTGTGAGATGGGTGCTTGGTTCTACAATGCTAGAACTACTGCCATCAATTCTTTTACCCTTCTCTCCATCCTACCAATATGATCATCCTTTTGCTTTAGCTATTAGAGGAGGTGTTAAGTTGAGTGAGATGTCTTGCCTTCCTCAACTGCAACACCTTCTTGGCTAAGTTGTTCTCTCTGCAGGGATCCTTGGGTGTCAACCATGTGGACTTCGGCTAAGTCATCCAACATGTCACCCTCATCGGGATCAAAGTCAACCATACCCTCATCCTAATCAGACTGACCACTCTCAACTATCTGCCTTACCATGGCACAATAGTCCTCTAGAATTTCTTCTAATGAATGGTCATCTACTCGATCCTACTCTACTGGAACATAAGTTGGTTGATGACTGGCCATTAGACTGAGCTATGCAGAATCTATGCACTGAACTATCTATACTAGTGGGGTGCACTCCCTAACTGGCTCAACTGCTATGGGACCCATCTCGATATCCCCTCCCCTCTCATCCTCCAATTGTTGGTTTGGTGGGGCAACCATGACACTCTTGTGTTGCCACTCCTTCGCCAGTATTGGGATGGAAGGTTGATTTGGGGAGCTAGACCTCACCTCAACGGCTGGAGTAGATGGAGTGGAATCCTTGGGTGATAGCCAGATCACCAAAGGAGATGGTCACTCTCTAGATGGGGGCTTATGGAACTTGGTGAGGAATGCAGATGCTGGAACCTAATAAATTGGTGAAGGTGGACAATGAGTGGAGCTGTGGAGCGGTGTAGCGTGGGTGACACTAGTTGCCTCTCTACAAAAGATCTCCTCTTACAACTAGTAGTACTGGTAAGGAAAATGTGGTCAGAATGATCAGCTCTAATAACTCGCCGATCAGGAAAATCCATCAAAGCAAAGGCCGCAGACTATCTGACAAACCTCCTCCTCTCTCTCTTACTTGCTTAGGCAGTGACTCTAGCCTTAGTGGCTCTCTCTCTATAGATCTGATCCCTAACACTCTTAAGGATCAGGCTCCTCAAATCTTGCAATGTACCATACTGTGAGCATCTGTGGGCTTTGCCAACTCTGTAAAGAATGAACTATAGATTGGCATAGGGCTTCCTCCTCTCCCTAGCTAGCATCTCATACTTTGCAGGTGGTGGGGGTAAAGAAGCAATCCTGCAGTAGTGCTCCTCTCCCTCTGAAGCTGAAATGGGGTGAAACCTACTATTATCCAAGAATGGAGATGTATCACGAGGGGAACCCTCCTCAGCTGCATGGGAGGGTACATCAACCTCCTTGGCTTCACGCTTGTACTGCCATTTGATCTTGTGATTATTATTGTGATGCTGAGTCTTGGTGAGTGGAGTGGAATGGTAACTAGAACCTACCTTGAAAGTAGGGGAGACTATCTCAAAAGCCAAGATAGCCTTCCTCTTCAGAGAAGGGGAAACCAACGAGGAGGTACTAGCTCATGTTAAAGCTGTAGCATGAGCAACAGACTGAGTAATTGGTACTAACACTAGCACTGACACTAGTGTGAGAACCTCAACAACCTTCTTAATTAAAGAGGGAAACTTAGAATCAGACTAGAGGTCGAACAAGAGAACTGGCTTCTTTCCTATCACCTCCTCTCTGCTAATAGTGGTGAGGGATGGTCCCTCACATGTGACTTTGAAGTTCTCATAGCCAAGCCCAAATTGGATCACAGGGGTAGTGGTGAGTATGGCCTGATCCAAGGTCAAATCCACACTAGAGAAAAATGAGAAAATCAGCTTACTGAAAGACATTGTGATGGATCTACTGAAGTAAGGAAGGGAGAAAGACTAAACTAGAATCTTAATATTATTGGAACAGAGAATCAAATTAGACCCTTGCCTTGATATTTGTCTTGAATTATTGATTTTGATTTGACTTTTTAATTTTAACCCCCATTTAATAAATTTAGGTATGTTAAGTGGGGTTCAATATATATTGGAGAGATTTGAGAATTTGAGGGGAAACTTTGCCATGAATTGTATGTTGATTCTGTATTGGGAACCACATACAACAAATTTGGGTATGTTGAATAGGATTCAATTGTTAAGAGAGACTTTTGTTGATTTTCTTGTTTATTGAAATTTGATTTTGATATGGATTTTAAATGAGAACCCTCATTTAACAAATTTAAGTATATTAAATGGGGTTTAATTGTATGTTTGAAAATTTTTGAAATCTTTTATTTTGTTTGATGTTTTATAATCATATGTTAATGTTTGATGTTGCTTTGATTATTTGAAAATGGAGCTCTCATTCAACAAATTTAGGTATGTTGAATAGAATCTAATTGTATGTTGGTTGTTGCTTGTTGATTTTGTTTTGGTTTTGAAAATAGGACTCTGATTTAACAAATTTTGGTATGTTAAATAGAGTTCAATTACAGGTTTGATGTTTATTGTTTGATATTGATTTTGTTTTTATTTTGAAAATGAGACCCTCATTCAAAAAATTTAGGTATGTTAAATGGAGGGTTGATATTAATTTTAATTTTGAAAGGGAACCTTCACTTAACAATTTTAGTTATGTTAAATGAGGTTCATTAATTTTGTTTTGAAAAAGAATTTTGAAAATTTTGTGTAAAGAATGTTTTATTTTGCTTTGGATTTTATTGAAAGGCTTGATTAAATATGGGATGAACATTGCTTCAGCAAGCTAGTGGTAAGAGGTTCTTAATTTTATTTGATTTATGTTTAATTATCTTCTTTATTTGATTAATTTATTTTTAACCTATTGAGGGACCCAATAGGGGTTTTAAGACCTACACGAAATGGATGTTGGCTAGCTTTGCTTAAAGATGAAATAAGCTAAGTGCCAATAGATAGAAAGATAGTCTTGGGTTTATATGAAATATAAGTCCACTATCGATGGTTGGAGACAATAATCATCCACTAAAGATGGAGAAATGAACTATCCCCAATAGAGTTACCAGAAAAATCTATGGTGTTTATTTTAGGATGCATTGGGTGGACACCATGCAAATATTAGGGGGCACTTATTAAAGTGATCAAGTATGACATTAAGGTATGATGTACCATCTCGAAATATAGAAACATCACCTTACAATGGACCTAATCACATAATAAAGACTCATAAGGCATGATGGGTCTTCAAACATAACATAAATCATTCCCCTATTTTACATGAAAAAGTAAAGTAGGATTTATTTTAAGCCGGGTTCTTTAGTTCCTTATGTAGGTAAGGCTCCATAGTTAATTACAACCTAAGAAATGAAATTTTCTAAGAATACTCTCGATTAAAGTGGGCAATTATTATCTCCATAGATTTCAAAGTTAAGACTATCAGAGGATTTGGTTATGTTGGAAAATCAAGTGGGATTGTTCAATCGGAAGACTTATTTTAAAGTCTAAAGGAAAATAAGTAGGAAGTGCTCATGATACTAGGAAACCTAATGAGCACTCCAACCTATCCTATGGTTATGCCTTATATTTGAAAGTGAGGGGATTTATTTCATTTGAGTTGAATTTTTATTAGATTTTTAGGGCTTATAATCTATCAACACAAGATTATGAAAATGCCTAAGAGGTGAGGAATTATACTTGTAGCCTAAAAGAAACTAGCAATCTTGGATCCTAAATCTAGGGAGATTTAACACAAGCTTGAGCACAACCTAAATCTAAGAGAAAGGGGGACATAAGGGTTCATCTCCACATGAGAAGATAAACCCATCCGACTCTTCTAGACTTACAACCACCTGGAGTGGCCACCAGCTAACACCTCCTACAATTCAAAATCATGTCGTCTGGTCTTATGACTTGCAAGATAACTAAGCTTATTATTTAATTGAAAAGAAACTAAAGTCCTAAACCAACTCTGTAGGAGACTATAGCATGAGTGGTATGAGAATATGACTTAGTCTAAAAATGTAAAATCTAATATTTTTTATTTTATTTTTTGACACATTCATTTGGACAAAGGCTTTGGGATTTTTATGCCTAAATGTATGATGAAATAAGGTTATTGGCTAAATCAATGAGAAGAGGGTGTTATGCACCACAAGGGAAGCCCTCACAGGTCAAGCATTCCCTTATCGTGAAAGGATGGAGATCCCTCATGTTCAAGGAAGAATGGATATGTATGTATGTTGTGAGACATACAACCATATAGCCATGGGGTTGCTAAATCTTTTAATTATCTTGATAGGAGCCTAAACTTTGTGGTAAAGTTATGAGTTGATTTAAAATTGAGTTATGAGTGATTAGTTGGGGTGGAAAAATTAATTTTCTCATAAGAGCTTACCATCTAGGCCACACTTTAAAACATCAAACAAGAAGAAACTAGGAAAAAGATGAAGTTTATATTGCTTAATCTAAACAAATCATCAAACATTTTATAAACTACCATAAAAGAATAAGAGGTCGATGCAGTCGGGTACCATCGTACACCTTGGAAAAGAGAAAAGATGGGTAGCCAAGCTCTACCCTTATACAACCCGGAATCTAAAAGAATAATTTTATAATTAGAAAAAAATAAGTTATTGGGTCTTCATTTCTTCATTCTTTTATTTGTTTTTCTTGTTTCCTTTTTTGATTTGATTTGCTCCGGAGCATCATAGGGTACCCCAAGACTAAGCCCTCTAGCCACTACTTATCCTAATCCCCATAGTACGAAGCCTAATTCCTATTGGCAAATTAAATTAAGTCTAAAAAAAAGATTATCTAAACAGATACAAACATACATATTTAATTTGGATTTAATATGGGTGGTGGCCAAGCCCACCTATGCTAATATGGATTATGCTTAGGGGCTTAAGCAACTTGCAAGCAAAGAATTTGTACTTATTTTTAAGCGACCCCTTAAGCATAATTCCCTGAAGAAAACATGATTAGGCTAAGAACGGCCTAACTTCGAGTCAATGAAACATACACTTTAACATCCAGTCTAAAACATCAAATCACAAAACAAAACATACATCATACATGCACCTTCCTAACTTAATACTAGAAGTGGTGGCTTAATTCTAATGTGTGTGCTAAAGCTTTGTGTAGTATGTCTTATAAGCATTAGAGTTATGATTTTCTAAGTGTGGAAGTATTTAATTTAACATAAAGGTTGGTTTCATTTCAAGTTATTTAGTTGATTTGTAAATTTTAATTTATGTTTTACTTGACTTCATATGATTTACACTTTACAGCTAAGTGTTATAAAGAGAAGAAAGAGGATTGCCCTCTTTCATCCCTACTTTAAGGGATTTTCTAAATCATATTTTTGTGACACAATTTTCTTTAGTGAATGGTTTATTGAAAATTTTTTTATTAATCCTAAGTTTAGGTTAACTTCAAATAATTCTATTCAATGTGCAAGGCATCGTAGGATTAATATGATTAAATTATTATCACATTATATATATCAAATCATTCTTTTCCATCACATGTAACATGCATATGACAATGACATTTAGTATATCTATATATACAATATATTTTGGCACACATAAATGATGATGATGAATGCATATGTTTGCAATTTATATTTTTAGTTAATTAAATTATTTATACATGTAGATTAAAGCTCTATCCAATTTCTAATATCAAAATGCATAGTAATGAAATCAAATAAGTATGTGTCATTGTTAACCAGGAAAGTGAGATAATCAAATGATTTTCTTGGTGCTACATAAAGGCTCATATTCTTGGGATGTTTAGATTATATACTTATTAACATTCATACTTATGTAAATCAATATATGAATCACAAGAAAGAGGGCATTAACTTACATGTAATGTATGCCAGTGATTTAGATGATTATGGATGCTTGTATTTTTAATAATAAAAGGGGATCTTCATCTTTTAATTAAACAAACACACACATGTATAAAAGATGTAAGCAAGTGCATTCCATTATTAACCAAGGAAGTGAGGTAATCAAATGACCTTCTTGGGGCTACTTAAAGCCTCATTTTTTTGGGATGTCCATACTATATACTTACTATCTGAAATAAATATAAATATTTACACAATTATAAGGATGAAAATCATGCAAATATTATATTTTCTTTTGTTAGATTATTTATGCATATGAATTAAAGCTCTATCCAAATTATATTTCCAAAATACATAAGAATGAAATCAAATAAGTATGTGTCATTATTAATTAGGGAAGTGAGATAATCAAATGACCCCCTTGGGGCTACTTAAAGGCTCATATTCCCAGAATGTCCAAACTATATACTTATTAATGTTCAAACATATGTAAATCTATATATGAATCACAAGAAAGAAGGCACTAACTTACTTGAAATGTATGCCAGTGACTTAGATGATTATGGATGCATGTATTTTAATAACAAAAGGGGATTGTCATCTTTTAATTAAACACACATACACATGTATAAAAGATGTAAGCAAGTGCATGTCATTGTTAACCAGGAAAGTGAGGTAATCAAATGAACTCCCTAGGCCTACTTAAAGTCTCATATTCCTTGGATGCCCAAACTATATACTTACTATCTTAAATATATATAAATGTATACACAATTACAAGGATGAAAATCATGCAAAGATTATATTTTCTTTAGTTGGATTATTTATGCATATGAATTAAAGCTCGATCCAAATTCTAATTTCAAAATACATAAGAATGAAATCAATAAGTATGTGCCATTATTAACCAGACAAGTGAGATAACCAAACGACCTTCTTGGGGGTACTTAAACCCTCATATTCTTGGGATGTCTAGACTATATAGTTATTAACATTCAAACTTATGTAAATCTATATATGAGTCACAAGAAAGAAAGCCTCACATTCATATGACTAAGCTAGAAGCACATGAATATGTATTTATAATTATCATCACTCTACATATTAATATCAATTTATAAACTTTGGAAAATAAATTTGAATTTATTAGTGATAATAGCCACACATATTATTAAGTTAAGCCAACACATTCTAGCTTACATAAATAAAATCTATTTGATTCATTTAGATTTGAAACATGAATGCATGGATTTATATGACATACAACATTTAGAAGTGATTAAAAAGGGATAACTAAATATAAACACATGATTCATTCAAATAGATTAACTCCTAAGAACAATCACATCAAATAAAATTATTTTAAGAAAACCAAAGTTCATTATTAATTTGATTTTGGATTTGATTTGATTTAAAGAGGAGAGAATTTAATTATTATTTTAACCCCATTCCCATGTTAGTAATTTCAATTAGTTCAAAGAAAAATAATTAAATGAATTCTATGAGTTAATTAGGTTGAAATATTAAGTAAATCACTTAATTACCCTTTTGTATGCTTCTTTAATTTGATTAATTATTTATTCATGAGCCATAAATGATATGAACACGTAAGAAAAGTAAAGTTGCAATGCTCATAAAGGACCTAATGTAATTGGCTCATAATTAAGATTAATTAATTTAAAGAACTTGATTAAGTACTCTTATGATTTTTCCACACTTTTTGGGTAATCATAATCTCTTTAGAGGGTCATTATGTTATTAAACACATAAAGAGAAACCCTTAATCTCATTGTTAATTATCTGATATGATTTATATTCCAATTTGATTCAATTTAGCCATTTGATTAATTAATTAGACACTTGATTAAGTACAATCTTAATTAATCCCCTTAATAATGAAATGAAATTGGGAAAGAGATTAGGGAGGAGGTCCTAATCATTCCGTCTCATCCATTTACTATTAATTAGTAATTATTGAGCTTTAATTAAATAATTTTTTCTATTTTGAATGTTAATTAATTATTAAATTAATTAACGAGGGTAATTAAGGTTTGGAACATCAATTTACCTAATTACCTAGGCAATATATCCCATTGAATGAACACACAAAGTTTGGAATCAATTGCCCAAGTAACTAGGGCTTAATTAAGCTAATTGAGTGGATATTGGAACCCTAATTAATCTTTAATTACTATTCAAAACCAAATGGAAATATTTTTAATTAAATATCCTCTTTCTTAATCTTTAAAATGAGTATTACTTTGTATTTTTGAATTTTTCTATAATTAGTTATGATTTTTTCAAAGTTTTAATGATTAACATGGATAATTAAGCCCTAATTAAGCCTAATCCCATCAGTGCCATGCAAATCTGATGTGGCACACTTTCCACATGGTACAATGTGATTGGTTACTTAAAATTGTGTGAGTTAGCATTGACGTGGCAGCAGTGAATGCACTTTCATCCCAGCCGTTCGATCTTAGATCTAATGATTAAGATTAATCCCATATTTCCTAAGAATTAAATTGAGATTAATCTAATCAGGAGATCAAGGTCATCTATTCTAATCATGTGGAATAAATGATAGATGATATATCATCCCCCAAGTGATGGAAAATGAAAACTGTTCACCTTCGTTCACCCAAATTGAGCTCGCTGGAGCTCGGGGAGGCTCAGGATCGATTCCACACCTTCAAGGAAGTGATCTATAAGGATCCTATGGTTAGATTCGCATGACATTCACATTTCCTTTGAAAATACATAAAAATGTTTAAAAAAATACTCAATTTACAAAAAAATACTTTGCGGGAGCTTCAGACCGATGGTGAACTAACCAAGGTAGCTTCACCTTGAAATAACGAAGCCTTGTTAAGAAGATGGTTCCTTGATTCCTCGTCGGAGGCTATGTGGATCAAATGTCACTGCAATTCTCACTAGAGTTGGGCTAGGAGGTTCTTTCAATGCTTGAAATGCTCGAGAGAAGATTCATTTGACTCGCTGGAGTTCAGTGAACGTATGGGTGAAGTTAATTTGATTGGGGTTCAGTTTTGGTGAAGTTGGATGGAGATGGAGGTTTTCCTATCTTAGGTTGGTGTTTCTCGGTAAGAAGGAAGCTTGGGAAGCTCGAGAATAGGATCTGGCAGCTTGTCTCAAGTTACTAGGGCTCTGAGGATGCTTGATCTCTTGGTTTGGATCGAATTAAGGGGGGCTATATCCCCTCCTCTCTTGGATCGAATGGCCTTGATTAGTTTAGCCTCTAGTGGCCATCCACATGTAGGTGGTCATGGGTGCGTGAGGAGGCGAGGTTGCTAGTTGGCTGGAAGAAGAGTGGCAGCAATGGGAGGAGAGTGGGTGTCAATTGGTTGCCAAATGTGCTAATGGATTTAGTGAGGTGAACTCACCTCCACTTTGCTCATGGCTATCCCAATCACCTTTTGGTCAGGCGAGCTAATGTCCCTATTGTCTAGGTGGAGGCCTAGGAGACAACCATGTGGTGGGGAAGTGGATTTGACCATTGAAATGGGGGTATTTATTCCATTTAACAAGCTTTACCCATGGGACTTGGGTCAATTTGGGTCAACCATGAGGTGGGTTGGATTTGGGCTGAACCAAGGTGACCTAAGGAAGGGTCATGCCAAGTTTCAAGGGGTTTGGGCTTGGTTTGAATCGGTTTGGCTCAATTTGACTAATGTAGGTCAAATTGGGCTAGATTGGGACAAGTTAACCAATTGGTAAAATTTGATCAAACCAAGGCATGGGTCAAGTTCAAATGAGTATTTGGAATGTTTTGGTGCAATTCATTTGGTTCAATTTGGCTTGGATTTGAATTTGACCCATTTGAGTTCATATGGGTCGAATAGCTCAAATTGACCAATTTGGCCAAATTGGTCAAATTGGCTTGGGTTAGGCATTAGTTTGTGTTAAATTGATCAATTGAAGATGATTGTAGGCTTTGGTTTCAATAAGCTTAGATTTGGGAATGATTTAGGCCAAATTGACCCTTTTAAGTCCTTTTGAGCTAAATGGGCCAATTGGGTTCAATCAAGGCTTTGATCATGTTCACTAATCAATTTGGAATAAACTTAAGCCATTGGTTGCAATAAATTTGGGTGGATCTTGATTTGACCCAATTTGGCCTTTTAGGTCAAATTGGGTCCACTTGGGTTAAAGGGAAAATTGGGTTTGGTTTGGCTCAATTGATAATCAAGTCATGTTCAAGGGTTGATTTTGGATTGGTATAAATCATTAGTTTTAATTGATTTAGCTTAGGATGAGATTTTGATCATTTGGCTCATGTATGTTAAGTGGGTTGATTTGATCAAATGCTTAAGTTGACTTAGTTTGACCTAATTGATGGCAATTGATCAATCAAGGGTGATCAACAATCATCATAGGAGGTTTTGGATGGTTTGGTTCAATCCAATTTGAGCTAGATTGAGATTTGGTTCAAATGGGTTCTTTAGGTCACTTTGGGTCAAGTGAACCTAATGGGTCAATTGGATCAATTTTAGGTTGAATTGAGTTTAGTTGAGTTTGGATATTGATTTGGGATTGATTTAAGGCTTCAGTTGTAATATATTTGGGTTCAATTGGGTTTTAGCTTATTTCAGTATTTAAAGTCAAATGGGTTAGGTTAGGTTTGATTGGATTAATTTTGGCTTGGTTGATTTGATTGTAGATTCGATTTGAAATGATAATTGATGGATTGCTTAATTTATGAAAATATTAATTAAATTTGATTTGGACTGAAAGAAAATTTTGGCTAAGAAATCATAGGGCTTATGAAAGGTTTGGTTTGATTATATATTCAATTGGATTTAGTTATGCGAATTTGAGATTGTATTGAATTTGGATGAACTGAATTTAAGGTTTGGTTTGAGCTAAGGAGGTAGGCATAAATTGGGTTTAGGCTATAGGGTAGGTAGGTCATCCTGATCCCTAAGGCATGATCTAAACCCTATGACTAACCCTCCTAAGTCTTTAGGCTTAGATTAAGTGTTCACTTAGCCACTAGAAGTGTCTTATAACTATGGAGCTCTTAGTATCTACAAGACCTATAGACCTATGATGAGAAGATTGAACCCTCACTCCAAAAGGTAAAAGCGCAACCTAAGTCAATGATGCCTAAGAGATCAGGACTTATTCTCGTAGCCCTAAGTATCCTCAGAACCTAAATCTAGGATGCTTTAGCACAAGCTAAAAGCACGACCTAAGTCTAATCAGAAAATGGGACATAATGGTTTACATTTACAAGAGAGAGTATACCCATACCGACTCTTCTGGACTTACAACTGCCTGGAGTGGCTACCAGCTAACACCTCCTATAGTTTAAAACCATGTAGGCTAGTCTTATGTAGATGCATGATAGTTAGGCTATTTTTTAATTAGGAAGGAAACTAGAGTCCTAAACTCACACCATAAGAGACTAAATCATGGCTGGCATGAAAACATGACTTAGACTAATGTAAAAATTTATAATATTTTTATACTATTTTGACACATTTATTTTGGACAAAGGCTTGGGAAAATTATGCTTATATGCATGATGAAATAAGGCTGAGGGTTAAATCAATGGGAGAAGGTGTTCTCCACTACAAGGGATGCCCTCAAAGGTCTCGCTTATCCCCAATCATGCAAGAATAGAGACCTCCTTTTTCAAGTGTGAAACAAAATGATATGCATGATTGTTATAACATACACCATTCAACTAAGAGGTTATTAAATCTTTTATTTATCTTGATTATAAACTTAGGCTTTAAAGTGAGATTATAAACTAAGCATTAATCCAAATTATATTAGTAAAAATTGCATATGTATGGAAAATAAAATCTAACTACACCTACAAAATAGACATTAGCTAAACAAACATACAAACCAAGCAATTATATTTCATATATCTAGACTTAGCACCCTACACATAGGTAACCTGCAAGAAAGAACATTTTTTATATTTATTTATTATTCTTAGGGGCATAAGCAACCTGCAAGAAATAACATTTTTTATATTTATTTATTATTTCAACAACCCCTTTAGCATAATCCTCTGTAGAAAATATCTTTAGGCTATTAATGACCCAACATCCAGTCTATGCATAAACAATCCTAACATCCAGTCTAAGATATTACATCACAAAATAAAACATAACACCACCACATACACCGATCTAACCTAAGGCTAAAATTGGTGACTTAGTATTCTAATATGCGTGCTAAGGTTTGATCTAGTATGTCTTAGTTGGACTTTAGAGTTATGATTATCTAAAGTTCAAAATTATTTAAGATAAATATTGGGCTATGTTCCACTTCAAGTTATTAAAAGGATTTGCTAATTTTAATTTGTATTTTCTTTATTTCTTTTGATACATAGTTAATATCTAATTTTTATAAAGAGGGGAAAAAGGCTTGACCTCCTTCATCCATATCATAAGTTATTTTCCAAAGGTATATTATTACGAATGACCAAGATTAATCCTGTAGTTTGAAGAAATAAAATCAAAAAAATCTAGTAGATTAAATCACAACCATCCGTTCTAGTCATGCGAAACGGATGACCAATGACCCGTCATCCCCGGCGTGCCAAAAGACAGACACCATCCACCTTCTGCCGCTCAATTTGAGCTCACCGGAGTTCATTTGATGGTGAAATCAACTCCAAAATATTTAGAGGGAAGATTCGAAGGGATCATATGATGGGAATAGCATGAAATCACATTTTATTTCTAAAAAGACCAACACCTAAAGGGTAAATCTACGGTTGCTAGATTTTTGCCTCATCGGAGCTAAAGATCGGCCATCTGTCAACTGAGGTAACTTTGTCTTGAAGAGATGAAGACCTGTTGAGAAGATCTTGAGCTGTCTCCTCATTGATTCCAATATGGACTAAATGCTTCCATGAAGGTCATCGGAGTTTATCTAGGAATGCCTTCCGGTGATCGAGTTACTCAGGAAATAATTCCTTTAGACTCGACAGAGTGTGGTGAAGGTGTGGGAAGAGTTAATTTGAGTTTGGTACATTTTTTGTGAGGTTGGATGAACGGGGCTCTCAGTTTCGCTCGGTGGTTGGTTTTGTCGGTGATGGAGTGCACTAGGGATTCAGGGAGAAGGCTCAGACTATATGGAATCCTCTGAGGAAGGTCTCTGTGAAGTTTGAATGGATGGGGAGGAGTATAGTCTCCTCCCAAGAAAACCACGATATTGGCTCTGAGCAACCTGCCAGTAGGTGGTGAGGTGGGACCAGGTGGAAGTGCTTGAGAGTCTAAGGGAGGATAGGGAGCTGCCATGGAGTGTACACTCCTCCTTAGGTTGACCAATGGTGTGCCATGGTGAACTCAACCTCTCTTAGCCAAAGGCTGATCCCAATAGCTTCGGGTTAGGTTGGGTTAGTGGTACTCATGCCTTCCAAGGCATGGGGAGAGGGAGAACCCATCTAAATGGTGATTTTGTCCAACTTGGATGGCTTGGTTCAAGGGATTTAACCCAAACTGGGTTCACCATGGGTTGGGTCCAATTAGGCAGACCCATGGTGACCCAAAGATGAGTCATGCCAAGTTTGGTTGGGTTTGGACTTAGTTTGGAAAACAAAATTCAATTATCATTAATTGAATAGGTTTGAGATTAGTTGGTTTCATTCACATGAGTTTAGATTTGGATGAGTGAATGAATATTAATTTTGGTTGGCCATAGAATAAGTAGAACCTATTTGTTCTAAGACACCTCCTAGGCTTAATGTTCCTTTAACTACTAGAAGTGTCTTATTACTATGGAGACCCAAGTGTTTAGGAAGATTCCAAAGTCTATGATGAGAGGGGTTAATTCTCACTTCAAAAGTGAGGTCAATAGTTGTGTTAAATTTATTTCTTAATTATCAATTTATTTTTCTTATTGTTCTAACAATCTTAGAAAAAACTAAGATATTTTCTTTGCATTAATCATTTTTACCAATTAAAAAAATGTCTTCATAAATATCGCTTCGTCATGATGATGTTAAAGAAGAAAAATTTATAAGAACATATTTTAAAAGATGACAAAAGAAAACTATATATTAGTTAACATGTTTAGGATTAATTTCTGCAATGTATAATCCTCCTTCATCCGAACCTAATACGGAAAGAGAACATAATTCTTCTTCTGATGAAGGGCTACGTAAAGAAAAATCTTCACAAGAGATTGATTTTTTTTTTGTCTTGGATGCATTCTTAGTATATTTTCTGGTCATCTTTGTAACATGTTTTGTACATCAATATCTTCTTTTGAACTTTAGAAAACACTTGAATCAAAATATGGAAATGAAGATGTGGTCTACAAAAATATTTGGTTGAATCATTCAATGAATATAAAATAAGTGATTCTCACACAGTTTAGATCAAATGAATGAAATTCAAGATATTATTCATGATCTAAAAGAACATGGTATAAGTATGACGGAAGCATTTATAGTTGCATCAATAATAGGAAAATTACCGTCATCATGGAGTCAATTTGCATGATCACTTAGACATAACAGAAAAAGATGTCTCTTGACAATCTTATTATTACACTTAGAATAGAAGAAAAATAAAAAGATAAGCATAAAATGCTCACTAAAATTGAATTTCAAAAACATGTCAATCTAACAGAAAAGAGTAATTTTAAAAGGAAATTTTTTTAATTATTTGATAAAAAGTTTAAGAAACACATTTTACACAAGTATAATAATAAAAATAAAAAATATATAATGAGATTCAATGTTGGGTATGCTGAAGAACCAACCATTTTGCAAAGGCTTATTACAATCGAAAAGGTAAGACATAAAAAAAAAAAGTCGTTTGAACAAAATTGATCTCAACCAAAAATTAACATGATCACTTCCAATGCCAATGATTCTCTTCCTTTGAGATATTGTTGACCTCACTTTTGGAGTGAGTTTTCAATCTCCTCATCATAGATCTAGGACTATTCTAAACACTAAGAACTCCTTAGTGTTAAGTCATTTCTAGTGATTAGGTGAACACTCAACGTAAGCCTAGAGATTTAGAAGGATTAGTCATAGGGTTAGGCTATACCTTAGGGAGACTTACCTATCCTATAGCCTAAACCCAATCCATGCTCACATTCTCAAACCAAACCACATCAAATCTGAATTCAAATTCAAATTCCATAAATTTACAATCAATTCCAACTTCAAATCTAAGCTCAAAATCCTTCCTAAGCCTTGTGATTGAATTCCTTGGATTTATCCCTAGCAAGATTCAAATCAATAAAAACTCAATTGAGTTTTCAAATACCAATTCAACCTTTTAATAACTCTATAAAACTTACAACCAAAGTTAATTCTAAATCCTATTTTCCAAAACCAACCATCCTGCCAAATCCTATTTAAGCGATGTGATCCACTTTCATGAGCTTTGCCAAAAATCCCATTCAAATCAAATCAAACTCAATTGATCTTCTCATGGATCAATTATTCTATCAATTATCTTTCTAAATATAAATTAAATCTACATTCAAGTGATCAAAACTAAATTAAACTAAATCAAATCAAGTCAAGACCCTTCCTAAGCCATATGAATCAATCCCATGAGCTTAGCCAAATCTTAACCCAAATCAACCCAAAATCAATTGATTTTCTCATAAATCAATTTTATATTCAATCATCTTCACAAATATAAATGAAATCTACACTACAATGATAAAAATTAAATCAAACTAAATCAAATTCTCTTTTAAGCCCTTTGGACCTACCTTCATAAGCTTAGCCAAATTTTCCTTTAAATCACCTCAAAATCAATCGATTTTCTTATAAATCAATTATTCTTTCAATTATCTTCACAAATATAAATGAAATACACATTCAAATGACCAAAACTCAATCCAAAATCAAATCAAATCCCAATCTAAACTCTTTGAGCCAATTCTTTGGACTTAGCCAAATCCTATCCAAATCAAGATAGAAAGTACTAGATTTTCTCTTGAATCAATCATTCCTTCAATCTCCTATCTAAATATAAATGAAAGCTACAATAATCAAACAAAACCAAGATTAACCTAAGTCAAACCCAACTTAGCCCTTTTGGCTTAAAAATTTCAAATGAACCAATACATATTGGAATCCAAATTGATTGTAATTGGATCTATATTTTAATTCTAAACTCATTTATAAATTCAACTAAACTTTAGTCAAACCAAAATCAAGCCAATTTACCCACTTAAGTCCACTTGATACAAAGTGACCTAAAGGACCTTTTTGAGCCAAGTTCCAATCCAACCCAAATTGGATTAAACCAAGCCCACCGAAACCTCCTATCAGGATTTTTGATCACCTTAGGATGATCAATTATCACAAATTGGGTCAAACCAAGTCAACTTGGTCATTTGACCAAGTCAACCATTTAGCCCACATGAACCCAAACGAGCCAAAATGCATCCTACACCAAATCAATTGAAACCATGGCTTCACAGCAGCCCATGATCAATGATTGAACATGACTTGATCACCAATTAAGCCAAACCAAAACTAATTTGCCATTTGACCCAAGTTGATCCAAATTGACCTAAAAGGCCAAATAGGTCAAATCATGATCTAACCCAAATTAATTGCAATCAATGGTTTAAGTTCATTCCAAATTGATTGTTGAACTTGACCAAGGCCACACTTGAACCCAATTGACCCACTTAGCCCAAATTGACCTAAAAGGTCAAATTGGTTGAAATTTAAATTGAATCCAAATCAGATCAAAACAAAGTCTACAATCATCTTCAATTAACCAATTGAACTTGAACCAACACCTAATCCAAGCCAATTTGACCAATTTGGTCAAATTGGCCACCTTGACCCATTTGACCCATTTTATTCCAAATGAACCAAAATGAAACCTAGGCCAAATTAATTGAAATTGCTTGAGCAAAAACTCTTCAAATCATCATTGAACCTAACCCAAGCCTTGGCTTGACCCAATTTGACCTATTGGTCAACCTAAACCCACATGACACAAAGTGACCCATATGACCCAAATTGAGCCAAATCCCTTGAAACCAACCCATAGAACCTTAGAAGCTGACCTACCTGACTCAAACCTACTTGGGATCTGCCCAAAACTAGTCCAAACCCAAATGGAGTAAAAAATAAGGCAATCCCCCTTGGATTTGCCTCCCACATGGGATCTTTGCCAAAATTTGCAAAGTCCACTCCTCCTTTCCACTTGGCAACCCTCACACACCCTAAATGGGGTCTGGCCTGGCCACCTTGTCCAACCCATATGGGCTAGGTCTTCCATGGACCAAAGGGAGGTTAGTTAACTCACCTCCTTCACAAGTTGAGAACCTCATGAACAAAGACCAAGCCAAACCTGCCTTGAGCCACCTCCCAACCCTTCCACCACTCAAGTCATGCCATGTGGAGGTGATGGCGACCACTCTGGAGGTCTAGCGATGGATGATCGGTCAAAAAATGGGAGACAATCTTATCTGTCCATCACAAAAAAATCACGGATATACCCCTTCAATTCTCATGGCACAAGCACTCATTAGAATCCTAAGAGCTTCCTAAGGCAATTCTGAGTCCTCTAGTGAGTTCCCAGAGCATTCTCGAGCCCCTCGATCCTAACTTCCTCAATACTTCACCTAAACCAAATTCCTATCACACACCATCCCTTTGACCCATTGAAGCTAACCGAAGCTTCCCCCAAGCCCTAAATCCACCGGAGGTGCCACTTCGATCAAGGTTGAGCCTCTTAAGGATGAAACTTGGTCTTTCAAGCAAACCATAAGGAATCAATCCAATTGCAGCCTAACAAGGCTTCGTCTCATCCAGACGAAGCTACCTCAAGCGTGTGAACCACTAGCCATTATCTCCAACGAGGTATTCCATTAAAACTGAGCTTCCATGAAATTTTTTTGGAGTTTTTTGAAGAAAGTTGAATGCTGCATGATCTTCATCGTTATATCCCTTCCGATCATTGTCATGAAGGTGTGGGATCATTGGAGTGGATCCGAGTTTAGGTGAGCTCGGATCGTGCGGGTAATGGTAGACGACCGCCATCCTTCATTACCCATGGAATAGATCATGCGTAATCTATTTTGTGTAATTAAAATGGATGGCCATGATTAAATCCATTTAATTGAGCCATTTTAATCCTTTATTAACCACATGATCGATCTGTGCCATCCGATCCGAGATCGGATCGCAGAGATCGAAAGCGCGTCCGCCATCAACCACATTAGCACTAACTCAAATGCACTTTAATAGCCTATCCCATGATGCCACATGGAAAGCATGCTGTGTCAGCATGCCACATGGAGGCGATGAGATTAGGCTTAATTAGGCTTAAATAATCAATATTAATGGTTGAAACTTGTAATAATTATAACAAATCATAGAAAAATCTAAAAAGTATAAATAAATACTCATTTTAAAGGTGTTTTAGGGAGAAATTTATTACAAATATATTTAATTGATTTTAAATAATAATTGGGGCTCAATTAAAGTTTAATTAGAAAATTACTTAGCTTAATTACTCCTTAATTAATAATTAATTAACCCCAAAATTTTTGAGATTATTTAAGGGGATGATCTCTACCTCCCTTAATTTTCTTGGGATTTATTAATTAATTAGGAAAATTTATTAATTAAGCCCTAATTACTTTATTAATTTAATTAAGGGTTAATTAATCAATTGATTGGGCTCATTAATCATTGTCTAATAGTGAGGGGACTTATGGAATAGGATTGAGATCTCTTTCCTAATATATTTCCATAAGTTCATTTTACTTTTCAAAGAAAATTAATTAAGGCTTAATTAATTAATTAAAAATTTTTATTCATGAAATTAAATTTGTAATCACATCTTATCTTAATTAATTAAATCAGTGTGGGTCTTTAAGTGTTTAACAACCTAAAGGTAGTTAATGAAATTATGGTTTACCCATATGTGTGGGAAAATCGTAAAAGTAATTAATCAAGTTTCTTAATTTAATAACTAATAATTATGAGCCAAATGCATTAGGCCCTTTCACTTTCTAGGACTGTTACTAATTCACTTTTCAATTCATTTGCATATCATGTTAGCTCTTAATTATTTAGTTAATTACTTTAAGGTAACATAGGTAAGGGTTAATTGATGAATTTAATGCATATTACAACTTAATTAATCCATATAGTCAACTTCATTACTTGTCATTAAACCAAATTAATTCACAAACATGGGAATGGGTTGCGATCGACAAACTCTCTCTCACATCTTTAAATCAAATCAAAACATGAAATTAAAAATGGATTTAAAGAAACTTTGGTTTGCTTTATATGGTCTTATTTGATATGATTGTCCTTCATAATTAATTTGATTGAATGAAATCATGTGTTTATGTTTATTTATTCCTTTCCACTCATATTAAATGTTGTATGTCATTTGAAATCATGCATTCATCTTGTCAAAATCAATTAAATCAAATGGTTTTCCTTTAAGTTTAGCTTGCATGTGTTGACTTAACTTCATATATATGTGGCTATTATCACTAATAAATCCAAATTATTTTTCCAAAGTTTATAAATCAATTACATTGATTAGAGTGATAGAAGTTATGAGTACATATAGGTTTGTATGTGCTTATAGCTTGGATATGTGAATTAAAGTTCTCTTTGTTTGGTTCATGTGTAGCTTTATACATATTTGAATGTTAATAAGTATATAGTCCGGACATCCCAGGAATATGAGGCTTTAACTAGCCCCAAGGAGGTCATTTGATTACCTCACTTCCCAGGTTAACAATGACACATACTTATTTGATTTCATTTACATGTATTTCTACGTTATAAATTTGATAGAATTTTATTTCACATATGTAAATGCTTCAATCAAATAAAAATATAATCTTTGCATAGTTTTCCTTCCTTTAGTATGTATACATCCATATGTATTTGAGAAAAGTAAGTGTTTAGTCTAGGCATCCTGAGAATATGAGGCTTTAAGTAGCACCAAGGAGGTCATTTTATTACCTCATGTCCTGGTTAATAATGGAATGTACTAGCTTATATCTCTTATACATGTGTGTGTGTGTGTATTTAATTATGGAATTGAAATCCCTTTTCTATTGAAAATACTTGCATTCATAATTGTTCAGATGATTGAGATAATTAGCCATATGATTTGGAGCTTCTTTCCTTATGTTCATGTATATAAATTTACATATGTTTGAATGCTCAGGGATTTAGTTAGCCCAAGGAGGTCATTTGATTACCACACTTCTCTAGTTAACAATGACACATGCCTATTTAATTTCATCTCTATATATTTTTGTATAAGAATTTTGATAGAGTTTTAAATTAATATGATTAAATCATCCAATCAAAATGAAGATGCAAACTTCAAATATATATATAAATTCATCATATAAGTGTGCCAAAATATGTTGCATGTATATGTATACTTAGGATGAAAATCATATGCATGTTATATGTGATGGAAAGGAATGATTGATATATGTTGAATAGGATTATTTAGGGTGACCCTAAATTTAGGATTAATTAAATCATTTAATAAGCTATTCACTAAAGAGAACTAAATCAAATTAACATGCTTTAGAAAGTGGCTTAAGGCAGGGATGTAAGAGGGCAATCATCTTTCTTCTCTTTATAACACTGTTGCTAAGTGTAATTATATAAAACAAAAGAAAGCATAAATTAAAATTCTCAAATCAATTAAACCACTTTAACTGAAATCAACTTCTCATGTTAAATTGAATCATTCTATACTTTGAAAATTATAACACTAATGTCTAACAAAACATACCGCACAATCCTTAACACACATATTAGAACTAAGTCACCACTTCTAGCTTTATGTTAGGAATGTGGATGGTGTGATGTATATTTTATTTTGTGATGTATGATTTTAGACTGCATGTCAGGGTGTATGCTTTGTAAACTGGATGTTAGGCCGTTCCTAGCCTAATCATATTTTTTTGTAGGGGTTAGGGGTGCTTAAAATAAATATAAATGCTCTCTCTACAAGTTGCTTAAAACCCTAAGAATAATCTAAGTTAGGATAGGTGGGCTTGGTTACCCATGTGCAGGGTGTTAAGTCTAAACTTTAAATATAACTGCTTGAGAATGTATGTGTGTTTAGCTAATCTCTATTTTGCAGGTGTAGTTAGATTTACTTTTCTTGTTTTTAAAGTAATTTGGCATTAGGAATTAGGATTAATGTCATGGGGGTTTAGGATGAACATTGGCTAGAAGGCTTTGTCCTGGGGTGCCATGTGATGCCTTGAATCCTATCAAATCAAAGAAGCAAGGAGGAAAGAAATGAAGACATGAGGAATGAAGATAGAAGATCCCCTATAGCATTTATTCATTTGTAACTTGTCATTATTATTTTGTAATTTCGGGTTGTATAAGGGTAGAGCTTGGCTACCCATCTTTTCTTTTTTGGGTTGTACGATGGTACCCGACCTCACTGGCCTCTTATTCTTTTATGGTAGTTTATAAAATGTCTGATGTTGTGTTTACATTGCACATTAGAAATTACATGCACTTTCATAGCTTCTTATGATTAAATCTTTAATGTGCGGTATAGATACGATTAGGCTCTTAGGGCAAAATTAAATTTTCTACCCAACTAATCATTCATAACTAAAATTTTCTATAACTCATAATCTCACCATATAGCCTAGGATATAAATCAAGATAATTAAAATATTTAGTAACCCCTTAGCTATATGGTGGTATGTTTCACATCATGCATGCATCTTGAATCACTCTTGCAAAATGAGGGCCTTCTTTCTTACACGCATAAGATCACTTGACTTGTGAGAGCAACCCCTACTGATGGAGCTTCACCCTCTTTTGATTTGGCCAACAACCTTACTTCATCATGCATTTTGGCATATTAAAATCCCAAAGCCTTTGTCAAAATTGAAATAAAATTTGAAAAGATTAAGTCAATGCTCATACCACTCATGCTCTAGTCTCTTTGGGAGTGGGTTTAAGGACTTAATCTCTTTCTAAATAAATAACTACCCTAGCTATATTATAATTCATATGACTCAACCATATTGATTTGAAATGTAGGAGGAGTTAGTTGGCGGCCACTCCAGGCGGTTGTAAGCCCAACAGTTGGGTGGTTTATCTTCTATTATGGAGGTAAACCTTATGCCCATCTTCTCTTAGATTTAGGTCATGATTTAGCTTTTGTTAAAGGTCCATAGATTTAGGATCCGAGGTTATTATTTCCTTCAAGCTATAAGCATAAATCCTTACCTCCTAAGTATTTCCACAATCTTGTGTCGTTGGATCATAAGCACTAATACTCTAATAAAAATTCAATTCAAATAAATAATTGTCTTCAACTTTAAGTGCATAAAGACCGATTATAGGATAGATTGAAATGCTCACTAGCCTTCCTAGTATCATGGACATTCTATACTCATATCCTTTGGCTTCCAAAATAAGTCTCTCCATTTGTTCTATCCTAATTGATTTTCCAAATATAACCAATTTATTGATAGTCTAGCCTTGAAATCTTTGGAGATCCTAAATGTCTACTTTAATAGAGAGTATTCCTAAGGAATTCACCTTCTTTATGATGTAATTAATTATGGAGGCTTGCCTCCATAGAAACTTTTGAACTCAATTTAATATAAACCCTACTTTATTCATCCATATAAAAGTAGGAGAAATATCTCTGGTATATTTGAAGACCCATCATGCCTTAGGAGTCCTTATTAGGTGATTAGGTCCATTGAAGGGTGATGCCTTTATCTTTCAAGATAGTATATTATACCTCAATGTCAGATCCGATCAATTGAGTACCCCATAATGTCTGCGTGGCATTGCCCCCCCTCCTCCGCCTCCATACACATCCAAAAATAAACACCATAGGTATGTTAGCTCATCATTTTAAATTAATTTATCATATTTGTTTGCCAATTCGTGGATAGATACTGAGGCAACTATACATGTGAGTTTTGAAAAATCTTAATTTTCTTCTTACCAGGATACACCAAGAGGAAATATAAGCTTAGGAAATTTAACATTAGCTAGTGTGATTGGGGAAGGAGATATTGATCTAAAATTGACATAACAAAAATATTTAAAATTATATTTAGTTTTGTATGTACCAAAAATTAGGAGAAATTTAATTAGTGGTTTGCTACTTATTCAACATTGTTATAATCTTATTTTTGAGTCAAATAGTTATTATAACCAAAAGTGGATCATTTGGGGTATGTGATATTTATGTAATGGTATAGTTAAATTAAATTTATCATTTTCTAGTAATAAAATATTTTGCTTAAATCCTTCTATTTATTTAATTATTTCTTCAAACATTTGGCATGTAAGATTATGACATGTAAACTACAAAATAATTAAGAGAATGATGTATATGAATTTAATATGTAAAATGATATAAATAAAGATGTGAAGTGTGAAATTTTCTCTCAAGTAAAAGAAACTAAAAAAACCATTTAAATCTATTTCTATTAAGAAAAAATATTTATTAGATCTTATTCGAGTAATGTTTATAATTTAAATGGTAATGTAACTAGAGGAGGTATGTGGTGTTTATTTTTGGATGAGAGGGTGGACACAACAGAGATCGTAGGGGGTACTTATTTAAGTAATTGGGTATGACATTGAGGTATAATATACTATCTTGAAAGATAAAGACGTCACCCTTAAATGAACCTAATTATTTAATAAGGACTCCTGAGGCATGATGGGTCTTCAGATATAGCAGAGATTTTTCTCCTACTTTACATGGATGAATAAAGTAGGGTTTATATTAAACCAAGTTCTTAAGTTCCCTATGGAGGTAGGCCTCCATAGTTAATTTCATCTTAGGAAATGAAATTTCCTAAGAATACACTTTATTAAAGTAGACAATGACCATCTCCAATGATTTTAAGGTTAGCTATCAAAGTATTGGTTGTATTTGGAAAATCAATTGGGAAAATTCAAGGAAAATACTTATTTTTGGAAGCCAAAGGAAATAAGTTGGAAATTCTCATGATACTAGGAAGTCTAGTGACCATTCTAATTTATCCTATGGTTGGGATTTATAATTTTGAAATTGAAGAGATTTATATGTTTTAATTGAATTTGATTAGATTGTTAAGGCTTATAATCCACCAACACAAGGTTGTGGAAATACATAAAAGGTGAAGATTTATGCTTGTATGCCAAAGAAAATAACTATCTCGGATCCTAAATCTAGGGATCTTTAGCATGAGCTAAAGCATGACCTAAATTTAAGTGATAGGTGGACATAATGGTTTATCTCTATAAGAGAGAATAAACCATCCAACTTCTTGACTTATAATCGCCTAGAGTGGCCTCTTTCTAACTCCTCCTACTATTTTAAAACCATGTAGTCTCATCTTATGAATTGTAAGATAGCTAGGGAAGTTATTTAATTTGAAGGAAACTAAAGTCCTAAACCCACTCCCTAAGAGACTAGACCATAAGTGGTATGAGCATATGACTTAGTATAAAATGCAAAAAAAAATTTCAAAATTTTATTTTATTTTGACACATCATTATGACAAAGGCTTTAGGATTTTTGTATGCCTAAATGCATGATGAAATAAGTTATTGACCAAATTAAAAGAGAAAGAGGATGAAGCTCCAACAATAAGGGTTGCTCTCATGGGTCAGGCGGTCTATATCTGTGTAAGAACGGAGGCCCACATTTTGCAAGAGTGATTCAAGATGATATGCATGATGTGAGAAA
This sequence comes from Cymbidium sinense, assembly GCA_021442155.1. Classification (NCBI taxonomy): domain Eukaryota; kingdom Viridiplantae; phylum Streptophyta; class Magnoliopsida; order Asparagales; family Orchidaceae; genus Cymbidium; species Cymbidium sinense. Next base: position 38,491,213 of record CM038232.1, on the reverse strand, counting down.
TACAACCATACAACTAAGGGGTTGCTAAATCTTTTAATTATCTTGTTTATAGCCTAGGATTTTATGGTGACATTTTGAGTTGTTTAAAATTTAGTTATGAGTGATTAATTGAGTAGAAAAGTTATTTTTATCCTAAGAGCCTAACGCATTCAGGACACACATTAAAGAATCAAATATAAAGAAACTATAAAGAGCATGCCATCCTAATGCACAATTTAAATAAATCATCAAACATTTTATAAAACTAGAGCAAAAAAATAACAGCCCGATGCTGTCGAGTACCGTCGTATAACCCGAAATGAGAAAAGGTGGGTAGCCAAGCTCTACCCTTATACAACCCAGTACATCAAAGAATAATTACAATTTTATTAAATTCTATGGGGGTCTTCATTCTTCATTTCTACATGTCTTCCCTCCTATGATTTGGTTGTGCTTACTTCAAGCACCCCAGACAATGCCTTTTGGCCACTGCTCTTCCTAATCCCCCATAACATATATCCTAATTCCTATTGCAAAATTACATTCAAAATAGAGAAATTAAATCTAACTACACCTACAGAACAATGGTTAGCTAAACACACATACAATCCTAAGTAGTTATATGTTTGATTTGGACTTAGCACCCCACACATGGTTAACCAAGCCCACCTGTCCTAACATGGATTATGCTTAAGTGTTTAAGCAACCTGCAAAGAGAGTAATCACATTTATTTTTAAGCATCCCTTAAGCATACTCCCCTGCAGATAACATGATTAGGCTAATGTTGGCCTACCATCCAGTTTATGAAGTATGCACTCTAACATCCAGCCTAAAATAATATAACATAAAACAAAACGTATATCACATCACACACCACCCTAACTCAAGACTAGAAGTGGTGACTTAATTTTAACTCAAGACATGATTAATTAATTCAATCACTTAGCCAATTATGGATGCACGTATTCTCTTTTTGTAGAAAAAGGAGGATTTTTATCCTTTAGCCACACAAACATACACATGTAAAGAGAAATGAGCAAGTATGTGCCTTTATTAAATAGGGAAGTGAGATAATCAAATGACCTCCTTAAGGCAAGCTAAAGTCTCGTATTCCTGGGATGTCTAGACTATATACTTTGCTATCTCACTACAGATGAATTTATATGTAAATAAGTGGAAGAAAATAATGCAAAAATTACATTTCTATTTGATTAAAACATTTATGTATGTGAAATAAAGTTCCATCCAAATTATAATATAGAAACACATATGAATGAAATAAAATAAGTACATGTCATTATTAACCATGGAAGTGAGGTAATCAAATGGCATCCTTGGGGCTAGCTAAAGTCTCGTATTCATAGGATGTCCAGACTATATACTTATTAACATTCAAATACATGTAAAATCCCATATGAATTAAGGAAAATAAAGATTTACTTTACATACCTAAGCTATAAGCACATGCAAATCCTCTATGTATTCATAAATATTATCACCCTAATCAATGTAATCTATTTATAAACTTTGGAAAAGTAATTTGGATTTATTAATGATAATAGCCACACATATTATAAATTGATCCAACACATGCAAGCTTACATAAAAGAATATTATTTCATTTTATTAATTTTTGAAAAGATGAATGTATGATTTCAAATGCCATACAACATTTAACATGATTGGAAAAGAATAAATAAACATAAACACATGATTTCATTTAATTAAGTGAATTTCTAAGGACAATCATATTAAATAAGGCCATTTAAAGCAAACCAAAGCTTTCTTAGTATCATTTTTAATTTCATATTTTGATTTGATTTAAGGATGCGAGGAAGAGATTGGTTGATCCTAACCCATTCCCATGTTTGTTAATTAATTTGGTTTAATGACATATAATTAAGTTAATTTTTATGAGTTAATAAAATTGTAGTATGCATTAAATACATTAATTAACCATTTTCTATGTTACCTTAATATAATTATCCAAATAATTATGTGCCAACATGATATGCACATGAGTTGTAAATTAAATTGGCAATGATCATAAGAAATAAAAGGGGCCTAATGCAATTGGCACATGATTAATGGTTAATTAAATTAAAGAACTTAGTTAAGTACTCTTATAGCCTCCCCACACATGTGGGTTAACTATAATTTCCTTAAGATATCTTTAAGATATTGAACACCTAAAAGTCTACCCAAGAGTTGATTAATTAAGGTTTAATATGATTATGATTTTAATTTAATTAATTAAGTGATGTAATTAATTAGTTAAACCTTAATTAATTTTATTTTGAAAAAGTAAAATGAACTTTGGGGAATAGGTTAAGAAAGAGGTCCGAACTCTATTCCTTAGTTCATTTACAATTGAACAATGATTAATAAACTTAATTAACCAATTTATTACTTTTCATGGGATTAAATAATTATTAATTAACTTGAAAGAGTATTTATGGTTTAATTAGTCAATTCTCCTAATTAAGTGATCAATAAATCCCAAGGAAATCATGAGAGGCAGAGGTCATCCCATTAAATTAACACACAAAATTTGGCATTAATTTCTCAAGTAATTAAAGAGTAATTAAGCTAATTAATTTTGTAATTAAACTCTAATTAAGCCTTAATTTCTATTTAAAATTAGTTAACATAATTTTTAATTAATTATCCTTTGAAATACCTTTAAAATGAGTATTTATTTATATTTTTCAAAATTTCTATGATTTCTTATGATTTTTAAAAGTTTCAACCATTAAAAGTGATTAATTAAGCCTAATCCCATCGGAGCCATGTGGCTGACATGGCGTGCTATCCACGTGGCTTCATAGGAATGACTATTTAAAACTTATCCGACTCAACAACTACATGGCAGTGGTGGATACGCTTTCTCATCCACCATCCAATCTTAGATTGGACAACTACGATTAATCTCATGGCTTAATAGGATTAAATTAGATTAAACTATCAGATCTAATCACAATCGTCCATTTTAAACATGCAAAATAGATGGTGTGTGATATATCATCACACAAGTGAGGGAGAATGGAGTTCATCCACCATTGCTCGCTTAAGTCGAGCCTATCCGGGCTCAGATCAACTCCAAAAGGATCCAAAACCTTCACGACATCGATCGGAGGGGATCTAATAGTCAAGATCATAGGAGATGCACATTTCCTTCAAAAGCTCGAACAAATTTTCACGAAAGCTCAGTTTTAATGGCATACCTCATAGGAGCTGAAGACTGGTGGCACAAATGATTGAGGAAGCTTCGTCTAATGGAGATGAAGCCCTACTGATCGGCACAAGTTTTGATTCCATGTTGTTTGCTCGGAAGACCAACACCCCAATCTTAGGAGGCTAGTGTTGATCAAAGTACACCCTTTAATGGCAGGAAGCTTGGGGGAAGATTCATTCTTGCTCGATAAGCCCTAAGGAAGGTATGTACAAAGTTAATTTGATTTTTATCGAGGTTTGAGAAAGTTGGGATAGAAGGAGGGATGTCCTATTTCAGCTTGAAGAAATTTGATAATGGGGAGCTCGATTTGCTTCGCGGAGGGCTCTAAGATTTTTGAAACAGTCTCTAGGGAGCTTTCGATAGTGAGTATATATAATTTGAATCAAATTGGTGGGTAGGGGAGGGGGATACCCCCTCATCCTCTTAAGCAGATCGATCTGATCAGATTTGGCTCCTAGTGGCCATCCGACTACCTTAGAGGTCATGGGTGGTAGGGAGTGGATGAGGTGGCTCACTTTGAGTGGGTGAAGGTGTGGAGGTGGCTTCCAATGAGGGATAATGGGCATCCTATGGGATTCAAATGCTCTGATGGGGAGGGTGAGGTGATTTCATCTCCCATAAGTCATGGCTGACCCAACCACTCCTTGGGTCTGGTTGAGCAGTGTCCTAGGTGCCTAGGTGGACCAATGGAAGAGTGCCAAGTGGTCAAGGAATGGAAATGACCACTTACATGGGTGAATTGTCTCATGTGATACTCTTGACCCAAGGGTATAATGGTCATTTGGTATTGAATTTGATTTGGGAAGATTTGAAATGAGTTAAAAGTGGGTTAGCCCAAATTTTAAGTCAATTGGAGCTGATTTGATTAGGTTTGGCTCAATTTGGCTAAAATGGGTCAAATTGGGTCAAACCAAGGGTTGGGTCAAGTTGATATGATCACTAGGGATGTTTTGGTGTCATTGGTTTAGTATAGTTAGGCTTAGATTTGATTTTGATTCATTTGAGTTCAAATGGGTCTAATGGGTTTAAGTTGACCAATTTGACCAATTTGGCAAAATTGGATTGGGTTAGGTGTTGGTTTAGGTTTGGTTGACTAATTGAAGATGATTGTAGGCATTGGTTTCAATTAATTTGGCTTTAATTTTGATTTAGGCCAACTTAACCCTTTAGGTCAATTTAGGCTAAGTAGGTCAATTGGGTTCAATTAGGTCAATTGGGTCCAATCATGGCTTCAATTAAGTTCAATAATCAATTTGAAATGAACTTGAGCCATTAGTTGCAGTTAATTTGGTTTATATTTTTATTTGGCCTAATTTGGTCTTTTAGGTCAATTTGGGTCAACCTGGGTCAAGAGGGCCAATTGGGTTTGGTTTGGCTCAATTGAAGGTTAAGAAATGTTCAAATATTGATTTTGAGTTGGTATGAGTCATTGATTTCAAGGGATTTGACTTAGGTTTTAATTTGGCTAGTTTGGATTCATATGGGTTAAGAAGGTTGACTTGGTCAAAGGACCAAGTTAACTTTGTTTGACCCAATTTATGAGAATTTATCAACCTAGGGTGATCAACAGTCATGATAGGAGGTTTAGGTAGGCATGGCTCAATCTAATTTGGGTAGGATTGAAACTTGGCTCAAATAGGTCAAATTGGCCACTTTGGGTCAAGTGGACCAATTCGGTTTAGTTGGCTTGATTTTGGGTTGAGTTTTATTTTGTTGAGTTTATATATGGATTTTGGATTGATATGTAAATTCAGTTGCAATTGATTTGGGTTTGGATGAGTTTTGGTTCATTTGGATATTTCAAGTTAAAAGGGTCAAGTTAGGTTTGACTTGGGTTGGTTTTGGTTTGACTTGATGATTGTAGATTTCATTTATATTTATGAATATGATTGAAGGTATGACTGATTCATGAGATAATCAATTGAATTTGGGTTTTGGAATGAAGGAATTTGGCTAAGTCCATGGAGTTGGGTCATGTGGCTTAAGTTTTTATTTTGATTTAGTTTGATTTAGTTTTAATGATTTAAATGTATATTTCATTTATATTTGTGAAGATAATTGAAGATATGAATTGATTATGAAAAAAATCAATTGAGTTTGGAATGATTTGGATTAAGATTTGACTAAGTCCATGAAGGTAAGTCTTATGACTTATATTTGGATTTGATTTAGTTTGGATTTAGTTTTGGTCATGTGATTGTAAATTTGATTTATATTTAGGAATATGATTGAAGATATGCATTAACTATGAGAAAATCAAGTGATCTTGGATTGGTTTGAATTAAGATTTGGCTAAGTTCATGAAATTGATTCAAAGGACTTAGGAAGGATTTCAAGTTTGGGTTTGATCATGGGGTTCAATCATTTAGGTTTTGGAATTTGGGTTTGGATTTGGATTTGAATTTGATGTTTGAATTGAACTTGAGGTTGGATTTGTGGTTGTAGGGTAGGTGGATTATCCTAATACCTAAGACATAACCTAATCCTATGATTAACCCTTATAACTCTCTAGGCTTAGGTTAAGTGTTTACCTAATTGTTAGAAGTGTCTTATGACTAAAGAAGTCTTAGTGTCTAGAAGACTCGTAAGTCAAAGATGGGAAGATTGAATCCTCACTCCAAATGTGAAATCAACAAAAGGACCCCAAATAGGTGTGTGTAACTGACAAGGCACACCGCATGTATTAGTGTTGATCGAGATGATCAATATTGTCCAAAGGATTGTAAGTGCTAACGAAAATGATCTATACCTAAACCCGAGATGTAGATAAAATCATGATCTTAGTTCAATGCAGCTCTCTTTATGCCAAGCGAAATAAAGTGCTAAGAGGATCTGATGATAATTTCAAGTCAAGGACATGGAGGTGGATTCGCTAGGGGATCACACATGCATTGGACATGACATGTGAGGGGTCTATGCCAAGGGCATAGATAAAGAAAATCACTAGGGATAAGATTTAAATTTGATTTGATTATATGATTTATGAAAAGAAGATCCGTTGGTGATAAGAACCTATAATCCTCTAGGGATAAAGATCAAATTGAATTGAATTTATTTTATTTTAATTGATGTGGAGGCATATCTGCTAGGGATGTGGGCTCGAGTTCGCTGGGGATCCGATATATGAACATTACACTAGGGAAGCAGGTTCGGGCTATTTGCCGGGGATTGAGATTTGAGTTTGATTTCATAGATTTGTTTGGGTATGTATCGACTGAGGATAAGAGTTTGGTTGGATATTTTGATTTAGACTCCACTAGAGGAGTTGGCTTAATTTGGCTCTAATGGAGAGGTTGGTTTTGAATTTGATTTGTTTGTTTGACTTGTTCATATGTGATTTGGGGCTCCACTGGGGAGAAGGGTGTGATTTAACTCCACTGGGGAGAATCAAATTGGGTTTAATTTAATCTAAATTAATGTATGGACCCTATCGGTGTGCGATGGACCCACTAAGAAGGGGCTACATCGGCCTTAACCTATCTCAGGTTTACAAATCCAAAGGGCTTACCTTTCTATGTGCAACGACTGTGCTAGGAAGAAGGCGTAGTTGACTTACATTTTCCAAAGCGAGGAATAACTGTTGGGGTGACCTGTTGGATGCAACACAAATTGAAGCTGACTTAGGGCGACTACTGAGTGAATGCTACTAGGGACTTATGTCAACCTAAAAGTAGTTAGGATTAATTTTATCTTAATTTTATGTGATTTGATATAGTTCATTTGAATTGATTTGAGTTATTTTGATTTGGTTTATTTGATTTGATTTAATTTTGAATTAAGGGCATATCTGCTGGGGATGTGAACTCAATCAAATTTGATAGATTTAATTTATGGACCCTGTCGATATACGATGGACCCACGGAGAAGGGGATATATCGGCCTTATCCTATCTTAGATTTATAAATCCAAAGGAATAGTCTATGGGCCGTGGGTAGAGCTAGCCAACCTTAAGGGTTTCCTTTCGGTGTGCAATGGCTATGCTAGCAAGAAGGTGTGTAGACTTACATCTTCTAAAGTGAGGAACAACTGCTGGGGTAACCTATTGGATGCACAATAAATTAAACTCGATCTAGGGAGACTACTGAGTGAATGCCGCTTGGGACTTATATTAACTCAAGAGTAGTCTAGCGATTCTTATAGGGAGTTTTGTTGGCACTGTCCTAAAGATAGGATGCCTGCTTAGAAAAATGTACCACTAGGGATGTCCTCCTAATCCACAAGTGAAAATATATTTTTGTTTATATGTTTACGTGGAGCCTGTTAGTGTGCGAGGAATCACACTTTGAAGGGGCTATGTCGGCTTTGACCTATCTCAGACTTACTAAACCGAGGGAGAATCTGCACATCCGCAAGATGGATTCTCTAACCATAGGGGTGGTTACTAGGAAAAGAGAATTGTCCAATTTGATAGTAATTCGGATAGTGTCTAAATGGGGTCACAAAAAATGTGACCCAAATTGAGTGCCCACAGGGGAGGTGCCTCTAGGAGCGTTATCCTGATCCATGAAGAAAATAATGTCTGTAGGTATACAGTGGCTAACTCAAGGAGAAAGTGTAGCAGACGTACATCTACCATGAGTGGTGTATCCACTGGGTGGGTCGCTGTCAGCATAGTGAACACCAACCAACCTAAGATGCCCGTCGGTGTGCGATGATCAGTCTAGGAAGAAGGCATGTAGACTTATATCTCCTTAAAGCAGAACTAATCATTGGGATAGTCTATCATCGGTGGGACATATGCTATCCGACCTAGGGTGACTACTAAGCGGGGAGCCCCGAGGAAGGACTGAACCTAGATCTAAAGTAGTTAGGAGGAAAGGAGCCGCTAGGAGACTTACCCTAATCCTTAAATATAGTCAACTGAGTTAGTGCATGATGGCTAGTCTAAGAACAAAGCGTAGTAGGCTTACATCCTCTTAAATTAAGCCAACATGGGGTAGCTTACCGGTCGCGCAATAAGGCATACCATACCAACAAGGCCCTCGTCGGTGTGCATTGGCGAAGTAAGAAAGGAAAGTATAGGAGACTTACATCCTCCAAACTAAGAAGACCACTGGGGTGACACACTAATAGGGTACCATGTCAACCTAACCTAGAGCAGCTACTGAGTGTGTCCCGCTAGTGATGATATCCCAACTCAAAGTTGGTTGAGACAAAAGATATGTATCTATTTTATGTGTTTGTGTGTAGTTTGTGTTTGTGTTGTGTCGATGAAGGACTTGACATTGCTTTAGTTCCTTAAAGCTACCCTAAACACATCGTGGTAGATTCGCAAACAAGAATACTCTCAACATGGATGAGATTGAATTTAAATGAAATTTTCATTGTTGATAATTATTTTCAAACATTATTTAGGGATAATATTTCTTTAAGTAGAGATTGTTGATTGGAAACATTGGGCACTCTCCCTTATGATTAATAATCAATAAGATCATCATTGCTAGGCCTTCTCTATGGCAAAAGGGCCTTCTCTATGGCAAAAGGGTCTTCCCAAGTGGGTTAAAATTTGCCTCCCATCTTGCGATGGGAAACAATTGGTCTCCTTAGAACTAAAGCAAGCTCTCCTACTTGGAAAGCTCTTGAACATACCAACTTGTTGTGAGCTTTAATCATTTTAGCTTTGTACAACTTAATGTTTTGTCATTCCCATAAGCGTATCTCCTCCAAACTTTTGAGCTCTTCTAACAGTGACTTTGCGTTCAGGTGTGTTGTGATCTTGCCACCCATAACTATCCTCAGTGATGGGAGTTGAACTTCTAATGATAGAACTACTTTGGACCCATGCACTAAGGAGAAAAGAGTAGCTTTAGTTGGAGTTCTATATGTGGTCTGGTAGGTCCACAAGGCTTCAACTAACTGCTCATGCCACTGTCGCTTATTATCGTTGAGTGTCTTCTTCAGTATTTGGATGAGAGTTTTGTTGAAGGCTTTTGCTTAGCCATTTGCCCTCGGGTAGTAGATGGTAGAATATCTCTAATCTATGATGTGTCTCTGATCAAAGCTATTGATTTTGGTGCTCTTGAATGCAGTACCATTATCGGATATAATTCATCGACGCACCCGAAACCTATATACAATATGGTTCCTTAAAAACTGGAGGACATGCTGATTTCCTCAGAGAGTTTGAAATCAGTTGGATTATTAATTAAAGAATAATTAATCTAATTATGTTTTTTAATTAAATCCTAATTAAGCTCTGTTTACTCTTCAAAATCCATTAGAAATATTTTTATTAAATTCGTCATTGAAATATCTTTAAAATAAATCTTCATTTGCATTTTTTAGATTTTTTAGACTTCCTAATCCCGTTGGTCACACATGACTGGTGACGGGGTGAACTTTTCACATGGCACGATGGGTTTAGTTATTTAAGTTGTCATATCATGTGGCTGAGTCAACTAGTGGTGGATGCACTTTCTCATGGACCGTTCGATCTATGATCGAATTATCATGATTAATCTCGTGGTTTAGAAGGAAAAATTTGGGATTTAAGCGTGATCTAATGGCAGTCATCCATTCTGATCACATGGAATGGATGGCCCATGATCTTTCTCCTTCACAAGCGTCAAAAGACATATGCCGTTCATCTTTCTCCATTCAATCCAAGCTCACAAAAGCTTGGATTTATTCTAAAATGATTTCACACCATCAAGGGAAGGAGAGGAACACATCCAACGGTCAAAACTGTATGACATAAAAAGTTTCTTCAAAAAAGACCAACCACTTTTTCCTAAATCCATGATTTTGAGTAATTACCTCACTAGAACTCAAGATTAGTGGTGGGATCGATGGAGGTAGCTTCGCCTAGTTGAGGAAAAGTCCTTTTGAGAAGCTTGTGCTTTGATTTGGTGTAAATTCTATTTAAGACCAAGATCATCGTATTTAGCATTCAGTCTTGATCAAAATCCCCCTTTTGATTATTTTGGTGCTTGGGAAATGGTTCGTATGGATTCGACTATGTCCATGGAAGGTGTGCGCAAGTTTGATTAAAGTTTGGTTGAGAGATGGATGAGTTTGAATCAAGGGAGGCCTCCCCTATTTTGGTTTGACGTAAAACTGAGAAGGGAGAAAATGGGGGACCTTGGGAGGTTGGGGCAAGGTTGTGGAAATCTCTCTTTCACACTCTTTTGCTCACATGAAAACAAATGAATCAATTCTCATTTGAATTGAGAGGGTATATCCCTGACCTAAGGCTGTCCGTCAATGTGCAATAGTCATGCCAGAGAGAAAACATGATAGACTTATATCTTCCAAAGCAAGGACGATCGTCAGAGTGACTTGTGGCACAACAAATCAAACTTGACCTAAGGGTGACTACTGAGACAATGCTGACCTGGGGACTTATCTCAACTCAAAAGTAGTCAAAATTAACTTCATTTTAGATAGAATATGTCAGTGTGCGAGGTACCACACTGAAAAGGGGCTTATATAAGCCTAGTCCTATTTTAGACTTACTGGAATATGGGAGAATCTGCATATTCACAAGACAAATTCTCTAACCACAGGGGTGGCTACTAGAAAAGTGGGACTGTCCAATCCAAGAGTAACCTGGGTAGTGTCTAAATAGGATCGCTAAGGACGTGATCCAAATAAAGTGCTCACAGGGGAGGTGCCACTAGGGGATTTATTCTGGACCCTATAAAAGAAAGCTTATAGGTATACAGTGGCCAACTCTAGGAGAAAGCTTCTAGAGTTACATCTGCCATGAGTGTTGTATCCACCGGGTGGGTCATTGTCAGCATGGCGATAACCAACCAACCTATGGTGTCCATCAGTTTGTGATGATCAATATGAGAAGAAGGCTTGTAGACTTACATCTACATTGATGAAAATGATCATTAGGATAGTCTCATTGCAGATAGATGTTATCGACTGACTACTAGGGGGAGTCTGTGTATTGACTAGGCCTAGAATTGAAGTAATCAGGAGGAAAGGAGCCACTAGCAGACTTATCCTAAGCCTCAAATATACTCGACCCAGTCAGTGCATGATGGCAGGTTCAAGAAGAAATCATGTAGGCTTACATCCTCTTAAACAAAGTCAACATGGGGTAGCTTACCAGCTGCGCAGTAAGGCCTACCAAACTAACAAGGTGCTCGTTGATTTGCAATGGTCAAGTTAGGAAAAAAGCTTATAGACTTACATCTTCCAGACAAGTAACCAGGAGACACCATGTATTGCAACCTAAGCATTGTGAATAGGGACTTTATCCCATAAGGCTTCAACTAACTGCTCATACCACTATCGCTTGTTATCATCGAGTGTCTTCTTTAATATTTTGATGAGAGTTTTGTTGAAGGCTTCTGCTAAGCCATTTTCCCTTGGGTAGTAGATGGTAGAATATCTCCAATATTTGTCATGTCTCTGGGAAAAGCTATTGATTTTGGTGCTCTTGAATGCAGTACCATTATCAAATATAATTCATCAAGGCACCTCGAACTTATATACAATATGGTTTCTAAAAAATTAGAGCACATGTTGAGTTGTGACCTCTCTGAGTGGGATTGCCTCCGTCCACTTGGAAAAGTAGTGGTGGCAGTTAGAATGAACTGGTGACACTTGGAAGAAGAGGATCAATTGAACCCACTATGTCAGTACCCCAACACTCAAATCACCATGAGGCCAATGTAGGATATAGAATGTTTGGTGGTTGGTGTAGGACCACACCATGCACGTAACATTGGAGGCATCTCCTAGTACGTCCATGCATTTTTTGATTATTGAAGGCTGGTAGTATCCTAGGGTCTTGATCTTGGCTTTCATCATTAGACTGGATTGGTGCACTCCACATAAACTTGAGTGTACCTTGATCACGATCCCACGAGCTTCGTGTTTGTCCAATAAATGCAACCACATATGATCGAAGGGCCGTCGGTACAAGGTGCCATCTGTGAGAGCGTAGGAAAGGGATCTCTGCTTCACTTGATGTGCTAGTAACTTCTCTTGAGATAGTTTACTTATATTTAAATAATCCATGAAGGATTGTCTCCAATCTAACTCCTTATCCTTTTTGGCAATGACAACCTCTCCTTCAAGAGAGAATCTCTCGATGAGTTCAACATTATCAAGGGATAAGGCTAATCTATTTTGGACCCTTATTGGTATGGACTCATCTTCTGGACATGCCAACTCTTTGGAAAGCTTGGCTAATGCACCTGCTATCATGTTCTCTCCTTGAGAAATCTTATAAATAGTAACCTAAGGGATTTGGGCCAATAACTCCATGGTGTACTTGTGATAATGATGGAGCTTAGGTTTCAGAACCTTGTAAGACCCATCAATTTGGTTGATAACTAATTGAGAATCTCTGAAGATGTTGATACTCTTTATGCATAGTTTAATAGATAACTCCAGACTGGCAATCAAAATCTCATATTCAGCTTTGTTGTTGGTGCATGGATTGGGCAGATGATATGAGAATCTCATCACATTGCGGCCTAGAGTTAAGAGAACTATTCTTACCCTTGTCTTCCCTGGAAAAGTAGATCTTGGTTCTTCTCCTTTTTGAAAGGAGGCCACAACATCAAAATACATCTCCCAGTGGTGAATGCTACTGTCCCTTAAGTTCATGATTTGTTCATAAAGGAGGTCATCACTAAGCAAGGAATTAGCAGAAAGTGGGTGTGCTGCTAATAAATTTGCTAGTGTTCATTGTTTCATCGCACTGAAGGGTACAAATGTAATATCAAACTATGACAAAATCATGGGCCAACATGCCAACCGTCTGGATAGTATCGGTAGTGTCATGTGATATTACAATTGATTGATCATGGAGATTAGGTTAACCTTATGAGAAAGTGTGTAATGCCATAGCTTTGGGATGCAAATATTAAAGATAGGCAGTGCTTTTCAATAAGTGGATAGTTTGCCTCAGCAAGGATTAGATGATGACTAATGTAGTAGAGTGCATTATCTTTCCCTTCATCATTGGTTTGGGCAAACAAAGTTCCAAGGGAGTCATCTAATGCAGCAGTATATAGTATCAATAGCTTGCTCCGGATAGGGGCTACTGAACTGGGAATGTCATCAGATAGTGCTTGATGTCTTCGAAGGCATGTTGACACTTGACATCCCACTTGAACTTGGCATCCTTTTTGACAAGTGCTAAAAATGGTTAGAATCATCTTGATAGGTTGGAAATGAAGCATCTTAGATACGCCAACTACCCTTGAAATGATCTGAGTTGAGTTAAACTTTAAGGGAGTGGTATTTCTAATATCGCCTTGATCTTCTCCAAATCGATTTCTATTCCACAGTGCTGGACAACAAACCCACAGAATTTTCTTGAAGCTACTCCAAATGCACTTTTAGGGGATTCATTTTAAGGTTAAATCGTCTTAACCATTTAGAAACTACTCTCAAGTCAAAGAGATGGTCTTCCTTTTATTTACTTTTGACTATAATATCATCGATGTAACATTTTGACTTGATGATGAATGAGTTCATTGAAGATCTAATTCATGGCCCACTGATACATAGCACCAGCATTTTTAAGGCTAAAAGGCATGACCTAATTGCAAAAGATTCTGAACAGTGTTCGAAATGCAATTTTTCTTTCATCTTCAGGGGCCACCTTTATTTTATTATAACCAGATGAGCCATCCATGAAAGAGAAGACTACATGAGATGAGACAAAGTCCACCATCAGTTCTAGTATTGGTAGTGGAAATTAATCTTTTGGATATGCCTTATTTAGATCTCTAAAATTGATGCATATGCGAATTTGTCCATTCTTTTTCTTAACTGGAATGAAATTGGCCAAGAAGGTAGGATAATTTTCTTCCCTAATGAAGCCAGCATCGATCAATTTCTTGACTTCAAAAATGACCGATTGTTTGATGTCTAATCGCCTTGTGTAGGAGTTTGCTTGATAGGGTTAGAACTAGGCTCTGTTGTTAGTTTGTTGACTGCTACGTTAGGAGATAAACTGGATATCTCTTCATAACTCCATGCAAAGTAGTCCTTAAACTCAATCAGTAGCCTAACTAAGCCATCAATTTTAGTATCATTGAACAATAGATGTATGTCGGACATGGATTATCTTCAGTTTCTAGGTTGATTTTCTTGAGCTCATCGATGGTTAATCTTATCTCCTCTTCAAACTCTGGTGGTGCATCTATGACTTTAAGATCATTTGGACCATCTGAAGTTTCTAAACACACCTCCTCATATGAGTTATCATGATTTAAAAAGAACCTATCATATTCCAAATGATTGGTGATGACTAGACAATGATTGTCAACATCTACTAAATCCACTGTATTGAATCCTGGTCCTGGTCTTGATTGAGGATGTCTACTTTGGTTATCCCATAAGCTTTCAAAGTAGTTTGACCTATGTTTGGACCAAGTATGTGAGATTAATCCCTTCTTTGCTAAATTAAGAACACAAGGCGACCAATCAAAAAGAAATTGTATTAAATCTTTATATGAATCATCCTCAAGTTCTACATTAGCTTTTTGACTTGAGAATGATGCCACCAAAAACAACCTCTGAGTTCTCCCATTTGTGTTGACTTAGGGGCTTCTTTAACTACACAATCCACAACTTTCTAGGAGAAAAGTGAGGTTAGATCCAAGGTTCCCAACTGACTCCTGACTGTCTCATATGCAGACTTGGATACATTTATGCTTTGCTTTGGAGCTCGATCTTCATCACTATCATGCTCCAACATCACGTCAAAAGGGATCCACTGCTGAGAAGAGCTGACTGGTGTGCTAACCACATATGACTCATCCTTTGAACTAGATTTTAAGTCTATATGGATAGCAGGTGTACTCCTTGTGCAGGGCATACCTCCTATTAGGTGGCCAATAGGGAGGCTTTCCACTTCAGGGGCTGCCTCTACCTGGTGGAGGTTGGGTCATCCTACCCATATGTTTGAATGGAGTAACAACCTCTGGGTGAAATCTAATGTCAGGCTTTATATCTTCTCCTGAGTTCATGTCTCGCTATCTTTTATTTTATTTTTCTTTCTCTTTTTTATTTTCATTTTCTATTTCTTTTTATTTTTCTTTTCTTTCTTCTTGTCCCTCTTGGGGATCTTGATTAGATTCATGAGAATAGACTTATTGATTTTGGGGAAGAAAATAGGCTGCATCCTCATATATCCCGACCTCATGAACTGTGAAGGGCTTGAGATCTCCTTTGACAATGTACTCAATTCCACCTCTCATGAACTACATGCATTGATGTAGAGATGATGGAACTATGTTGTGCTCATGTATCCACGGTCTCCCAATCAAAGCATTGAAAGATGTATTCGAGTCTATGATATGAAACTTGGCTTCAAACTTCCAGTCATCTATCTCTAATGACAACACTATAGAGCCTAAGGCCCTCTCACCTTGTTCATTAAATCTTCTCAACATTATTCTCTCCTTTTGGAGTTTAGAAATATTGATCCTCAAGTTGGCAAAGGTTCTTAAGCTATAATGTTGACTGATGCACCTTGGTCAACCAGAACTCTTGATAACTTGTATCTGCCAACGTCCACTGTAATGTAAAGAGGGCAGTTGTGCTTGCTTATTCCTAGAAGCAAGTCTTCATCACTAAATGTAACTCCTAAGATGTCCTTTGAGCTGTGTGCCTCTTCTTTGGTAGCGATCAACTGAGCTAAGCATATTTTTGGGTCAAGAAGAGCCTTGACTAGACATTCCCTCATCACTTTAGATAAGTTGAGGGCATTATATATGCTTAATTTAGCTGGCAACCTTCTAATATGTGCTATGATGTTATCAACTTTGACTTGGTTTTCCATAAGCATATCCATGGGTGGAGCATTCTATGGAGGGGTTATCTGCTCACTAGAACCAATGACTTGTTTAGCCTTATCAAGAGGTGCTACCCTAGGAGATAGAACTCTGCCAATGCATAGGTTAACTTCAGTAACATCTTAGAATGATGAACTTGTCGAAAGTTCTACCTTCTCGTTAGGTATACCTACAACTTTTCCTATGAGATCCTTAGAGTCAGTTGACTCCAAGTCAATCTTAAGAGGTGAACCCAATTAATTCAGAAAAGGAAAGTCTGATTCTGAATCAGAAGAGAATGGATCAGAATGACTAGAGCTATCATTATTATTTTTTAGACTTGGAGAGTTTTCACAAGGAATAAAATATAAAGTATTAGAAGTGGACAAGATGTAAGTGAAAGCTTTATTTATTGATTTCTTTTTAGGTGGAGGTACATAATAGAAATCTAACAAGGTAAGCGGGGTAAGGGATTTAATGCCCTGACCGATGATACAACACTCTTGTTGGTAGAAGAGGAGCTGGAGGAAGATGGAGTAGCGGACTGGATATGTGGTTGTGCTACTGAACTATCCCGGGAAAGTAAGGTGGGTTACTACTGCTACTGCTAGGCTATCACCTTCTTCAAGTTGTCTTTGGCAACTTGCAAACTTTCTTTGGTGTTGGAGATTTGAGCTTCCTCAGGCACCTGTAGAGAGAGTTTCTTGATCTTAGAAACTACTTTTTTAGAGGTTCAGAAAAGGTTATATCCCAACCTTCTTTTATTTTCAAAGGATCACAAGTTTTACTAAAAATTACCCTAATAGAATTGAAAGGTTGTTCTATTAAGTATTCTTTGGGAATAACTTGATGCCCGACTTGTTGGTACACTCAAGCCAGTCATTAAAAGTCATACAATCCTCTAAGATATGACTAACCATGTGGTGATAGGGGAAATAGTTAGGATCATTACTCTTGCCCACTTCCTCTGGCCTCTTGGGCTATGGTAATTGAAAGTCAGATTTCTTTAAGAGATTCTTAGATATTTTCCTAACCGCCTCCTCTTGAATGGCTTATTCAATCTATCAGCAAGAGTAGGTTGGTAATTGCTACATAGTGAGGGATAAGATTACCGATGCTGGGTAGGCTACTGATATGGCAGGAATGGCCATTGTGGCAGCTGTGATGGCTGATATTAGGCCAAGGTGGTGGTAGAAGAGGTGACAAAGGAGGCTGCTGAGCTCGGGGTCTCTCATATTAGACTCTAGCTGGCTGCTTCCCTCTATCCACTAGCACAACTATTCCTGGATTCTTCTCAACACCTTCTATGGCTTGGGTCAGGATGATTGGTCGAGAAAGAGTAATTGTTTGGCTTCCTCTTGTAGGCTAGCCGCCTTATTAATTAGTTTCTCGAATGTCCAGATGGTAAATCCCTTAGGCATGACGGTGACCAAGCCATGAATATTCTTGAAGAGAATCTCTATGACATGTTATTCAGACAGCTGCAGCTCATATTTCATGCTCAGGTTGTGCCACCTGAGAATATAATCAATAAGGGACTCATTAGGAACTTGTGTCGCTACAACAAGATTACCTACAATCACTCTTTGATAAGCTCCAATGAACCTCTTGATGTGGAGGTGCTCCAACTCAGTAAAAATCCTTACTGAACTGTTAGGTAGTTTGGCATACCAATCAAATGCAACCCTGCTAGGTTGCTAACAAAAAGTCTGAACAATAATGCATCACTGCCATCGGTATTGCAACAACTTGGTCTAAAATGTGAAATATGCTAACACGAATTCCCACCGCTATAAAAAATTTTGAAGGAAGGTGGCACAAAACCCTTGGGGTATTGAACTGCATCAAATTCCTCTGGGTATGGTCTATCCTTTGGAATAGATGAGCTCCCCTAGGCTTGCACCATTGCTTCTCTCACTTCCTGCTCTACCATATTTTTAATATCCTTCTCATGCATGGAGGTGCCATATGTAACCTTCCTATACAAGCGACCAACATCATCATCTACGGGAGTGCACCTAGGATGCTCTAAGGTATGTGTACTAACCATGGATGGTCGGCTATCATCAGAGAAGGCTGTGAAACTGGGCTAAGTTCTGTAATCCTAAAACTACTAGCATCAACTCCTCAATTTTCTTTTCTACATTGTCAATGTGATCATCCCTTTATTTGAGCTGGTGGAGGAGGTGCTGAGTCGAGTGAGAAGTGTCACCTTCCTCGAGCACAACACCTTCTTGGCTAAGCTGATCCTACTGTAAGGATCCCCGTTTATGAATCATGTGGACTTCAGCTGTGTCATCCAACATGTCATTCTCATCAAGATCAAAGCTAACTCTATCCTCGTCCTGATCTGAGTGGTCACTCTCAAGAATTCATATTTTCTCAGCAAAGTAGCCTACTAATATCTCATCTATCGATCAATTTACAATGCCTGGATGGACTGGGACAAATACTTGCTAATTGCTAGCTATAGGATTGTGCTCCTCTATCTCTATGCAATGGACACTACCCACTATCAAGACTTCCTCACTAGGAGGATCAACTATCATGGGGATTATGTCTATGTCCAGTCCCCTCTCTATCTCTATCTATTATGGAGGTGGTGCGATGACGATGCTCTTGGTCACCACTCCTTCCTGACCATCGCCGAGGGAGGAGATCGAGCAGGGGAGCTCAATCTCACCTTAATAGGTGGAATGGATGGAGTGGGATCCTTGAGCCATAGCTAGATCACTAAAGGGGAAGGGCTTTCCCTGGATGGGGGTTTCTGAACCTTGGTGGGAATGGTAGATGCTAACGGTGATGGATGATGAGGGAGTGTGTGATGGCAATGCCTCGCCCTTGAGATCTCCTCTGCGCACTAGTAAGAATAATGTTATTTGAGTTATTGGCTCTAAGAGGGCAATGATCAGGGAAATCCATCAAGGAAGAGGCTGTCGACTACCTAACATACCTCCATCACTCTCTCCTACCTACCTAAGTAGAGACTTGAGCCTCCATAACTCTCTCTCTATGAATTTGACCCTTAACACTTCTAAGGATCATAGATCATAAATAAAACAAGGTACTGGACTCCAAGCATCTGTAAGCTTTACTGAGCTGGCATAAAATAGTCCTAAGTCTGGCGTAGGGCCTCCTATGCTCCTTAGCTGGTGTCTCATGGTGTGCTAGTGGTGGAGGAGAGGCAGCAGTCCTCCTGTAGTCTTCCTTTCCTTCTGAGGCTTTGAGGGGTGGAACCTACTACCACTCAGAAGTGGGTCTCACAAGGAGAACCCTCTTCAATTATATGGGAAGCAGCATCAAGCTCTCTGGTTGCTCGCTCGTGATCCCACTTAATCTTTTGATTTTTGTTGTGGCATTGGGTACGAGTGAGCAGTTTAAAGCAAGAATGGAACCTACCTTGAAAGTGGGGGAGATTATCTCAAAGGCTAAGATAGGTTTCCCCTTTGGGGTAACCAAAGAGGAGGTAATAGCCCTCAGTAGAGCTATGGCAGGGAAAACTAAACAGGTAGGTACTGAAACTGACATAGAATGGGGTGTGGGAACCACTGCGGCCTTCCTTTTCAGCGAGGGAAACTCAGAGTCAAATGGGATATCCAAGTGAATGAGTTGCGTCTGTCCCACCACTTCCTCCCTACTAATGGTTGAGAGGGCTACCCCCTGACAAGTAATATGAACCCCCTCAAAGCCATAACCAAAATAGATCTTGTGCATGGCA
Organism: Cymbidium sinense; assembly: GCA_021442155.1. Taxonomy (NCBI): domain Eukaryota; kingdom Viridiplantae; phylum Streptophyta; class Magnoliopsida; order Asparagales; family Orchidaceae; genus Cymbidium; species Cymbidium sinense. The sequence goes on along the minus strand of CM038232.1, from coordinate 38,471,528 downwards.
TCAATCGTGCTAAGATTGGCTCGATCTAAGGCCAGATCTATAGTAGAAGGGAAAGAAAAGATGAACTTTCTAGGAGCCATGATCAATGCACTGATTGGAAGCTGGACTGACTGACTGTACTAAAATGACTGCATATGTTGAAATCTAATTGACTCAAGTCCTTGCCTTGATGTTTGCCTTCAATCATTGACTTCTATACTTAATTCAAAATTTGAACCCACATTTAACAAATGTAGGTTTGGTAAGTGGGGTTCATTGAATTTTAGAGATTTTTTTTTATATTTGGAGGAGAGACTTAGCCATAAGATTTTGATTTGAGACCCATACTCAACCAATGTAAGTAGGTTGGGCGGGGTTCAAATATTTGGAGAGACCTTTAAAGATATTTGTATTGTATGTCTTGTTTATAAATTTTTATTTCGAAGACCTTCACTTAGCAAATTTTGGTATGCTAAGAAGAGGTTTCGATTATATGTTTGAAATTTTTTTGAAAACATCTTTGCTTGTGATGATTGGTTATTTGTGTGATATATGTTGATTTGATTTGAAAGTGGGGCTTCTTACTTAATAAATTTGGTGTGTTAAGTAGAGGCCAAATGTGTTTGATATGTGTTTGAAAATGAGACTCTCTCTTAACAAATTTGGTATGTTAGGTTGGAGTCAAATGTGATTATGATTTGTGTTTTGAAAATGAGAGTCTCATTTAATAAATTTGGTATGTTAAGTGCAAGTCAAATGTAGTACAATTTGTGAATGAGATTCTTACTTGGCAAATTTGGTATGTTAAGTAGGAATCAAAAGTGATATAATTTGAAAATGAGACTCTTACTTAACAAATTTGGTATGTTAAGTAGGAATCAAGTGTGATTATGTTTTATTTTTAAAAAATGAGACTTTCACTTAACAAATTTGGTATGTTAAGTGGAAGTCTGTGATTTGATTTGTTTTTGAAAATGAGACTCTCACTTAACAAATTTGGTATGTTAAGTGGAGTCAAATGCAATTTGATTTATATTTGTTTGCTTTTGAAAATGAGGTTCTTACTTAAAGTATGTTAACCAAATGTGATTTAATTTGTTTTGAAATGAGATAAAAGGGTATGTTGATGATTTGTGTTTTGAAAATGATACTCTCACTTAAAAAATTTGGTATGTTAAGTGGGAGTCAAATGTGATTTGATTTATTTTCAAAAATGAGACTGTCACTTAACAAATTTGGTATATTAAGTGGATGTCAAATGTGATTTAATTTGTGTTTTGAAAATGAGACACTCACTTAACAAACTTGGTATGTTAAGTGGAAGTCAAATGTGATATGATTTGTGTTTTGTTTGCTTTTAAAAATAAGATTCCTACTTAACAAATTTGGTATGTTAAGTGGGAAACCAAGTGTGATTATCATTTGTGTTAGTGAGACTCTTACCTAACAAATTTGGTATGTTAAGTAGGAGTTGAGTGTATTATGATTTGAAAATGAGACTCTTACTTAACAAACTTGGTATGTTAAGTAAGAATCAAATGTGATATGATTTGTGTTTTGTTTGCTTTAAAAATGAGGTTCCTACATAACAAATTTGGTATGTTAAGTTGGAAACCAAGTGTGTTTATGATTTGAAAATGAGATTCTTAACTAACAAATTTGGTATGTTAAGTAGGAGTCAAGTGTATTTGTGAGTTGAAAATGGGACTCTTACTTAAAAAATTTGGTATTTTAAGTAGGAATCAAATGTGATATGATTTGTGTTTTGTTGGCTTTTAAAAAAGAGGTTTCTACTTAACAAATTTGGTATGTAAGTAGGAAACCAAGTGTGTTTATGATTTGAAAATGAGACTATTACTTAACAAATTTGGTATGTTAAGCAGGAGTCAAGTGTATTTGTTTTTTGAAAATGGGACTCTTACTTAAAAATTTTGGTATGTTAAGTAGGAGGTAAGTGTATTATGATTTTTTTAATATATTTAACAAATTTGAGTATGTTAAATAGATTTCAATTTGGTTTTGTGACTTTTGGAAATGGGGCTCTCATTTGACAAATTTGGGTATGTCAAATGGAGTCCAAAATATGTCTTGATTTCATGTGTGTGATTTCTTGCTTTTGAAAAAGAGGGAAATTATAACTTTAGCATATGTGAAATATGTTAAGTGGAGTTTCAGTTTTATGATATGATTTTATTTGAAAATAAAATCTTCATTAAATAAATTTGATTATGTTGAATGAGGATAGCTATTTTCAAAAAGATACTTTTGAAAAATGATTTTGATTTTGATTTTGAAAAGAAGCTCCATGTAGCAATCATGGGGATTATTAAATGAGGATTGGTTACATGAGTTTTGTGCTTTTTGAAAGTTTCTTATGAATTCTGTGCAAGATCTTTTATTATGTAAATTTTGAAAGAGTGGTTTTGGAAAGTGACATTTTGCCAAAGAGTTTATTTTCTTAAATATAAGATGAACCTTGCCTCACCAAGCTAGTGGTGAGGAGGTTCTAATTTTTTTTCATCCCCTTTCATTAGTTAATTTTGTCTTTCACCTATTAGGGAACTTAATAGGGGTTTCAAGACCTACAAGGAGTGAGGTCCTAAAACTTAGAGAATGTTGGCTAGCTTTGCTTAAGAATGAAATAAGCCAAGTGCCATGGAAGGAAAGATAACCTTGGACTCGTATGAAATACAAGTCCACTATCAAAGCTTGGAGACAATAATTATTTACTAGAGATGGAGAGAGGAACCATCCCCAGCAGAGTCGCTAGAAAAATTTATGGTGTTTATTTCTCATTTATGTATATGATGGACACCATACAGATCTGAGGGTGTACTTATTGAGGTGATTGGGTACAACATTAAGGAATAGTGCATTATCTCAAAAGATAGAAACCACTACTCTATAATGGATCTAATCACCTTAATAAGGACTCCTAAGGCATGATGGGTCTTCATACCAGAGATTTTTCCCCTACTATACAGGATGGATAAAGCAGGATTTATTTAAATCATGTTCTAAAGTTCCCCATGGGGGCAAGCCCCCAGAGTTAATTACATCCTAAGGAAGGTGGGTTCCTTAAGAATACTCTCGATTAAAACAAGTAATTATTGTCTCCAAATATATCAAAGATAGGATTATCAATAAATTGGCTATGTTCAGAAAATTAACTGAGATAGATAAAAAAGGAGAAACTTATTATTGAAGCCAAAGGTAGATGAGTAGGGAATGCTCATGATACTAGGAAGCCTAGTGAGCATTCCAATCTATCATATGGTTGGGGTTTATATATTTGAAATTGGAGAGATTATGTATTTGAGTTGAAATTTATTAGAAGGCTAGGACTTATAATCCTAGAATACAAGATTATAAAAATACCAAAGAGATGAGGATTTATGCTTATAGCTCATGGGGAAAAAATAACCTCAGATCATAAATTTAGGGAATTTTAACAAGGGCCAAAGCACATCCTAAATCTAAGCAAAGATGGCATATGGTTTACCTCCACAAGAGAGGATAAATCACCCGACTGCTGGATTTATACCAGCTAACTCCTACATTTTAAAATCACATGGTCAAGTCATAGGTTTCACAATTTGGTTAGGTTGTTATTATTAGAAAGAGATTAAAGTCCTTAAACTCACTCCCTAAGAGACTAGAGCATGAGTGGTCTGAATAATGACTTAGTCTAATGCAAATTTTATCAATTTTTATTTAATTTTGGAATCTTTATTTTGACAAAAGCTATAGGATTTTTATATGTCTAAATGCATGATGAAATGAGGTTATTGGCTAAATTAGAGAGAAAGAGATGTTTTCCACCACAGGGGTGACCCTCAAAGGTCAAGTCATCCTTATCATGCAAGGATGGAAACCCTCTCTTGGAAAAGTGAAACAAGATGACATGCATGATATTAAGCATACAACATCGAGCTAAGGGGTTAATAAATCTTTTATTTATCTTGATTTAATACCTAGGCTTTAGATGAGGTTATGAGTTATTTAGAAAATTAATTATGAGTTGTAGTTGGGGAAGAAGGTTTATTTTTCCCTCAGAACCAAATTGAATCAAGGCCACACATTAAATCACCATATATGAAGAAACAAGGAAAAGACATGCCATTTCTATTACGCAATTGTAAACAAAACTTTAAATAATTTATAAACCCAATGTAAAAAAATAATAAGCCGATGCGGTCGGGTATCACCGTAACCTGAAAAGAGAAATGAATAACCGAGCTCTACCCTTATACAACATAATATATGAAAGAATAATTATAATTTTATAAATGAATAAATGGTATAGAAGGTCTTCAATTATTCATTTGGTTTGCTTTCTTTGAAGGCATCATGGGGCCTCCCAGGATAAAGCCTTCTAGCCTCCACTCCTTCTAATCCCCCATAACACTAATCCTAATTCATAATGCACAATTACATTAAAAGTATGAAAAGTAAATCTACTACACCTGCAAAATAAGTGTTAGCTAAACACACAATACAATCCAAGCAAGTATATGTATAATTTGGACTTAGCACCCTGTACATTGATAATCAAGTCCACCTATCCTAATTTAGATTGTGGTTAGCGGTTAAGTAACTTGCAAAAGAAAGCATTTATATTTATTTTAAGCACCCCTTAAGAACAATCTCTTGCAAAAAAATAATTAGGTGAATCATGACCTAACATCCAGTCTACAATGCATACACATAACATCCAGTCTACAATAATACATCATAAAACTTAACATACATCAAACCATGCACCACCCAAACATAAAGCTAAAAGTAGTGACTTAATCTAAGGTTTGTGTATTAAGGCTTGTGTGGTATGCCTTAACTAGGCTTTGTTGTAATTTTCTAAGTATGAAGAGATTTGATTATGAAGGATGGTTTCACTTTAAATGATTTAGTTAATTTAGGAATTTTTTACTTAATATTTTTTTTGTTCCATTTGGCTTACACTAAACAACTAGGTGTTATAAAGAGAAGGAAAGATAGGGTCATTCACTTTTATCCCTACCTTAAACCACATCTAAAGCCAATTAATTAATCAATTCTCTTTAGTGAATGGCTTATTACATATTTTAATTAATCCTAAGTTTAAGTTCACTTTAAATGATATCATTCAATAAGAAAGGCATCTTAAGATTAATTGGAGTTAATTACTATCACAAAAAACATGATTGATCATTTCTTCCCATCATATATAACATGCATATGATTAAGCCCCAAGCATAACTATATGTACAATATATTTTTGGCACACTTAGATGCAGGATGAATGAATTATTTTCATAGAAAAAGAGGTTTCTCATTCATTAGCTAAATAAACATTCCAATGTATGAAAGTTCTAAGTAAGTACTTCACCATTATTTTGCACCAAGGGAGTAAGGTAGGAATGTTCTTGGGGCTATTAAAGCTGTGCATTCTCAGAATGTCCAAACTAGATATACCTGCTATTCTTAAATACATATGGTTGTATAAACAATAATAAGAATTGAAATCTTGCAAAAATTGTATTTAATTTAATTGATTTATTTGTGTGAATAAATTGAAGTTCTATCCAAATTCTAATATCAACATGCATAAAAATGAAATCAAACGGGTGCGTCACCATTATTTTTGCACCAGAGGAGTAAGGTAGGAAGCTCCTTGGGGCTACTTAAAGCCATGCATTCTTGAAATATCTAGACTAATATACTCACTAACATTCATACTTATGCAAATCAACATATTAAATGAAAGAAAGAAATTTCACTTCATACACTGAGCTTATATTTACATGCACCTCCTATGTATATATAACTAATGTCATAACATGTATTATTATTCATTAATAAGCTTTTGAAAATACATTTGAGATTTAATAGTGATAATAGCACACATATTTCTAATTAAGCCAACACTTGCAAATTTGACATAGAGGAAATCATTTCATTTAATTAATTTTTGAGAAGGAATGAATGCATGATCAAGTGGCATGCAACATTTTAATATGATTGGAAAGAAATAAAGAAACACAAGCATGTAATTTCGTTCAATCCAACTAATTCCTAAGACAATCACATTAAATAATTTTATTTAAAACAAATCAAAGCTTCTTAATGTCATTTTTGATTTTATGTTTAATTTGATTCAAGAGATGTGAGAAAACTTTGCAAATTCTAATCCCATTCCCAGTATATGTGAGTTAATTTGATTTAATAAGAAGCAATTAGATGATTTTTATGGATTGATTAAATTAAGCATGGATTTAGTCACTTAATTAACCCTTACCTATGTTACCTTAAGATAATCAATTAAACAATTAAGAGCTATTACTATATGCAAATAAATTGAAAGGTAAATGGAAATGCTTTTATGAAATGAAAGGGGCCTAATGCAATTAGCTCATAATCATTTAATAATTAAGCTTAAGAAACTTACTTTAATTACTTTCATGACTTTCTCACACATGTGAGCTATTCATAATTTTATTAAGCTCTCTTTAGGTTATTGAACACCCAAAGAACTACCCAAGAATTAATGGAAAATATCAATTTTAATTAGGTTTGAGTTGATCAAAGGATTAATCCATTAATCCATTTTTCTTTTAGTTAACTGCCAAAATTAATAATTATCTTGAAATGAGATGACCTTAAGGGAAAAAGGTAGGGGGAAGAGGACCCCACCTAATCCCATAAGCCATCCACTAAACTTAAGAAGCATGATTTGATGTGTTTTAGATTTTAGTTTAGCTAATTAAGTTTCTAATTAGTTAATTAATTAATGATTAGGACATTAGTTGAAAAGAGAGGGAAAATTATAGAAGGGATTAGGAGGGAGGCTCCAATCCACTTCACGAACACTCCTTACTATCCAACAATGGTTAGGTAGTCCAAACAATTAATTAATCACCATTCATATGCTTAATTACCCCTTAATAAAGTTAAGAGAGTAATTAGAGCTTAATCAATTAATTTCCCTAATTAAATAACTAATAAATTCCAAGAAAAATAGGAGGGGTAGAGGTCATCCCCCTAAACACCCTCAAAAAGTTTGAAATAAATTGGATGATTAATTAAGGAATAATTAAGCTAATTAAGTTTTAAATTAAACCCTAATTTAGCTTTTTTTTACTATTTAAAATTCATTGAAAACATTTTTATTAAATTCTTTACTAAAATATGTTTAAAAGAAGCCCTCATTTGCATTTTTTGGATTTTTGTACATTTAGTTATAAATTTTAGAAGTTTTAGCCTTAAGAATAGATTAATTAACCCTAATTAAAGCCCTAATCCTGTCAATGCCATGTGGATGCTGGCACAATGTGATGGGATATGTTATTTAAGCTGCAACATTGCATGACTAAGGCAACCGGTGGTAGATGCACTTTCTCATGGACCGTATGATCTAAGATCGAAAGGCCACGATTAATCCCACAGTTTAGAAGGAAAAAAATAGGGATTTAAGTGTGATATACTCTAAAAGTGAGGTCAACAAAAGGACCCTCAATAGGTGTGGTGTAACTAACAAGGCACACCACATGTATTGGCATTGACCGAGATGATCAAGAACGTCTGAAGGATTGTAAAAGCTAATAGAAATGATTACTCGTAAACCTGAGATGTAGATAAAATTAAGATCTTAGTGTAATGCAACTCCACTTATGCCAAGGGCCTAAGAGAGGAGGAAAGGATTCACTGAGGGTGTGGTGTTTGTTTTTGATTTATGTATATGGGGGACACCACATAGATCTAAGGGCGTACTTAATAAGGTGATCGGGTACGACATTACAGAATAATGCATTATCTCGAAAGATAGAAATCACTATCCTACAATCGACCTAATCACCTTAATAAGGACTCCTAAGGCATGATAGGTATTCGAATATACTAAAGTTTTTCCCCTTACTTTACATGGATGAATAAAGCATGGTTTATTTAAACTAGGTTCTAAAGTTCTCTATGGGGGCAAGCCCCCATAGTTAATTACATCCTAAGAAAGGTGAGTTCCTTAGGAATACTCTCGATTAAAGTAGGCGATTGTTCTCTCCAAAGATATCAAAGATAGGACTATCAATAAATTGGCTATATTTAAAAAATTAATCATGATATATCAAAAATGAGAGACTTATTACTAAAGCCAAGGGGAGATGAGTATGAAATTCTCATGATACTAGGAAATCTAATGAGCTTTCCAATTTATCTTATGGTTGGGCTTTATATATTTGAAATTGGAGAGAATTATGTATTTGAATTGTAATTTATTAGAAGGCTAAGACTTATAATCCCACAATATAAGATTATGAAAATGCTTAAGAGGTGAGGATTTATTCTTGCAGCCTGAGGGGAAACAACAACCACAAATCCTAAATCTAAGGAGCTTTAGGAAGGGCCAAAGAACGTCCTAAATCTATGCAAAGATGGGTATATAGTTTACCTCCACAAGAGAGGGTAAACCACCCGACTGATGGACTTATAACCACCTGGAGTGGCAGCTAGCTAACTCCTACATTTTAAAACCATTGGTAAAGTCATATGTTTTGCAAGATGGTTAGATTGTTATTATTAGAAAGGGATTAAAGTCCTTAAACCCACTCCTTAAGAGGATAGAGCATGAGTGGTATGAATAAAGACTTAGTATAATGCAAATTTTATCAAATTTTATTTGATTTTGACTCTTTATTTTGATAAAGGCTATATAATTTTTATATGTCTAAATGCACGATGAAATAAGGTTATTGGTTAAATCAGAGAGAAAGAGGTATTTTCCATCATAAAGGAGACCCTTCAAGGTCAAGTCTTCCCTTATCATGCAAGAATGAAAACCCTCTCTTAGCAAAAGTGAAATAAGATGACATGCATGACATTAAGCATACAACATCCAGCTAAGGGGTTGCTAAATCTTTTAATTTTCTTGATTTAATACTTAGGCTTTAGATGAAGTTATGAGTTGTTTGAAAAATTAGTTATGAGTTATGGTTGGGGTAGAAAGTTTATTTTTTTCCCTAAGAGCCTAATCTGGTCCAGGACACACATTAAATCACCATTTATGAAGAAACTAGGAAAATACATGTTCTTTCTACTGCGCAGTTATAAATAAAACATCAAACAATTTTTGAACCCATTGTAAGAGAATAAAAGGCTAGTATGATCGAGTACCACCATAGAACCAGAAAAGAGAAATGGGTAGCTGAGCTCTACCCTTATACAACCCGATATATGAAGAATAATTATAATTTTATAATTGAATACATGGGGGGTCTTCATATCTTCTTTCTTGCTTTCTCCTTCATTCCTCCTTTCGATTTGCTTGCTTCAAAGGCATCACATGAGCCTCCCATGAAAAAGGCTTGTAGCCTCCACTGATCCTAATCCCTAATAACACTAATCCTAACTCCTAATGCATAATTACATTAAAAGTAGGAAAAGTAAATCTAACTACACCTAAAAATAAGTGTTAGCTAAACACACCATATAACCCAAGAAATTATATAAATAATTTGGACTTAGCACCCTACACATGAGTAATCAAATCCACCTGTCCTAATTTAGATTATGTTTAAGGGTTAACCATCTTATAAAAGAAAGTTTTTATATTTATTTTAAGCACCCCTTAATCATAATCTCCTGCATAAAACATAATTAGGCTAATCATGGCCTAACATCCAGGCTACGAAGCATACACCCTAGCATCCAGTCTACAATAATACATAATAAAACCAAACATGCATCAAACCAGATACCTCCCTAACATAAGGCTAAAAGTGGTGACTTAATCTAAGGTGTGTATTAAGGCTTGTGTGGTATGCTTTCTTAGGCTTTGTTGTAATTTTTTAAGTATGAAAAGCTTTAATTTGATGGATGGTTTCACTTTAGGTGGCTTAATTGATTTGTAAATTTTACTTAATGGTTTCTTTTGTTTCATTTGGCTTACATTTAATAACTAAGTGTTATAAAGAGAAGAAAAGAGATGATTACTCTCTTTTATCCCTACCTTAAGCGACATCTAAAGCATATTAATTAATCAATTCTCTTTAATGAATGGCTTATTACATATTTTAATTAATCCTAAGTTTAAGTTCACTTTAAATTATCCCATTTAATAATAAAGGCATCTTAAGATTAATTGGGGTTAATTACTGTCACATGACACACGTTTGTTCATTTCTTTCCATCATATGTAACATCCATATGATTAAGTCTTAAGCATACCTATACATGCAATATATTTTGGCACACTTAGATGCAGGATGAATGAATGATTATTTATAAAAAAAAAAGAGGATTCTCATTCATTAGCTAAATACACATTCAAATGTATGAAAGTTCTAACCAAGTACATCACCATTATTTTGCAACATAGGAGTGAGTTAGGAATTTCCTTGGGGCTACTTAAAGATGGGCATCCCCGAAATGTTGAGACTAGATATATCCACTATTCTTAAATACATATGAATGTACAAACTACTATAATAATGGAAATCATGCAAAAATAGAATTTGATTTATTTGTGTGAATGAATTAAAGCTCTATCCAAATTCTAATGTCAAGATGGATAAGAGTAAAATCAAATGGGTACATCACCATTATTTTGCACCCAGAATGTCCAGACTAATATACCCACTAATATTCGTACTTATGCAAATCAACATATGAATGAAAGAAAGAAACTTCACTTCATACACTAAGCTTGTATTCACATGCACCTCCTATGTATATATAACTAATGTCACAACATGTATTATTATTCATTAATAAGCTTTTGAAAACACATTTGAGATTTAATAGTGATAATAGCCACACATATTTTTAATTTAAGCCAACACATCCAACTTTACATAAAGGAAATCATTTTTCATTTAATTAATTTTCTTGAAAGAAATGAATGCATGACTACAAGTGCCATAAAACATTTTAATATGATTGGAAAGAAATAAAGAAACACAAGCATGTAATTTCATTCAACCCAACTAATTCTTAAAGACAATCACATTAAATAAGCTTATTTAAAACAAACCAAAGCTTCTTAATGTCATTTTTGATTTTATGCTTACATGATTTAAGAGATGTGAGGAAAGTTTGCTAGTCCAAATCCCATTCCCCATATGTGTGAGTTAATTTGATTTAATAAGAACCAATTTGATGATTTTTCATGGATTGATTAAATTAAGCATAAATTAAGTCAAAATTAACCTTAACGCTCTTAAGATAATAAAAACAATTATAGATTAATATGAGTGAAAATAATTTAAAAGTAAAAACCATTAATCTATTAATAAAAATTGCCAAAATTAATAATTATCTAAAAATTAAAATTAAGGTCCCACACATGCCCACAACTTAAGCATGATTTGATGTTTTTAGAGTTTAGCTAATAAAGTTTTAATTAGTTAATTAATTAGAAAAGAGAAAAGAGAAGGCTAATCCACTTCCCAAGTCTCCATCACCATAGTGTGGGAGTCCAAACAATTAATTAATCACTATTCATATGCTTAATTACCCCTTAATGAAGTTAAGAGAGTAATTAGAGGTTAATCAATTAATTTCTCTAATTAAGTAACCAATAAATTTTAAAAAAATAGGGAGACAGAGGTCATCCCCTAAATATCCTCAAAAAGTTTGAAATCAATTAGATGATTAATTAAAGAATAATTAAGCTAATTAAGTATTTAATTAAACCTAATTAAGCTTTATTTACTATTCAAAATCCATTGGAAATATTTTTATTAAATTCTTCATTGAAATATCTTTAAAATAAGCCATCATTTGCATTTTTTTGGATTTTTCTACACTTAGTTATGAATTTTGGAAGTATCAACCTTAAAAATAGATTAATTAACCTTAATTAGAGCCCTAATCCCATCAGTGCCACGTGGTTGCTGACGCGACACTCTTTCCATGTGGCATGATGAGATATGTTATTTAAATTATCACATCACGCGATTAAGTCAGCTGGCGGCAGAAGCGCTTCCTCGTGGACCGTCTGATCTAAGACCAGACGGGCACAATTAATCCTGCAATTTAGAAGGAATAATTAGTGATTTAAGCATGATCTAATCATGACCATCCATTCTGATCATGCAGAACGAACAGTCTGTGATCTTTCTCCTTTATGAGCGAAAAAATACAAATGTCATTTATCTTTCTCTGTTCGATCCGAGCTCACCAAAGCCTAGATTGCTTCCAAAATGATCTCACACCATCAAAGATAGGAGAGGAACACATCAACGATCAAAATTGCATGATATACAAATTCTCTTAGAAAAAGACCAACCATTTTTTCCTAAATCCACAGTTTTGAGGAATTACCTCGTCGGAGCTCAAGACCAATGGTGGGATAAATGGAGGTAGCTTCGTCTAGTTGAGGCGAAGCCCTGTTGATAAGCTTGGGCTTGATTTGGAGTATATTTCCTTGGATAGCAAGATCATCCTATGTGAAGAAGTTTGTCCAATGGCTGATCCCCTTGGGTAGGGCCCACTTGGCTCATGGGTAGACTTTGGGCTGACCTAGGGTCAATTTGTGTCAAGTTTGGCCAGCCACAAAGTCCCATGGGTTGGTTTTGGGTGCTTTGGCTTCATTTGGTTAAATGGGTTCATGTTGGGTTGGGTTGACCAATTGGTCGAATTGGGTCAACCAATGCTTGGGTTAGGTTCAAATGATGATTTGAAGAGTTTTAGTTCAAGTGGTTTCAATCAATTTGGCTTAGGTTTGATTTTGGCTCCATTGGATTCAAATAGGTCAAATGGGCTAAGTTGACCAATTTGACCAATTTAACAAAATTGGGTTGGGTTAGGTGTTGGTTCATGTTAATTGGTCAATTGAAAATGATTTTTGGCATTAGTTTGAATTAATTTGGGTTTAATTTGTATTTTGGCCAATTTGATCTTTTAGATCAATTTAGGCTAGGTTGGGTCAACTTGACCAGTTACTCAAATTGGGCTTGATTGAGGGTTTGGTCAAGTTAAGTAATTGATTTGGAATGAACTTGAGCCATTAGTTACAATCAATTTGGGCTTAATTTGAATTTTTCCCAATTTGACCTTTTAGGTCAATTTGGGCTAGGTTGGGTCAAGTTGACCAATTTGTCAAATTGGGCTTGATTGTGGCTTTGGTCAAGTTCAATAATTGATTTGGAATGAACTTGAACTATTGCAGTTTGAGTTTAATTTGAATTTTGGCCAATTTGAACTTTTATGTCAATTTGGGTTAGGTTGGGTCAAGTTGACCGATTGGTCAAATTGGGCTTGATTGTGGCTTTGATCAAGTTCAATAATAGATTTGGAATAAACTTGAGTCATTGGTTGCAATCAATTTGGGTTAGTCATGATTTGACTGATTTTGGCTTTTTAGGCCAATTTGGGATAACTTAGGTCAAATGGTCAATTAGACTTGGTTTGGCTCAATTGAGGATTTGGTCATGTTCAATCATTGATTATGAGTTGGTTTGGATCAATGGTTTCAATCAATTTATCATATTGTGAGTTTTGGTTAGTTTAGGTTTCATTTGAACTAAAGGTTGATATGGTCAAAGGACCAAGCTAACTTGGTTTGACTTAATTCAAGGTAGTTGATCATCCTAGGGTGACTGTTGATCATGATATGTGGTTTGGATGGGCTTAGTTCAATCCAATTTGGCTTGGATTAGAACTTAGCTCAAAAAGGGTCCATTAGGTCACTTTGGGTCAAGTGGACCTAAATTGATCAATTGGTTTATTTTTGGCTTGATTCAAGTTTAGTTGAACTCATATATAAGCCTAAGATTGAAATATAAATCCAACTACAATCAATTTGGAGTCTAATGAATTTTGGCTCATTTGAAGTTTTCATGTCAAAAAGGCTAACATGGGTTTAACTTGGGTTGACTTGTGTTTAGTTTGATAATTATAGTTTATGTTTATGTTTGGCTAAATGATTAAAGGAATAATTGATTCAAGAGAAAATTCATTAGTTTTGGCTTGATTTGGATATGATTTGGCCAAGTTCAATAAATTGGCTAAAAAGGCTAGAATTAGATTTTGGTTTAATTTTGGATTTGATTTTGGCTATTTGGATTTATATTTGAAGTATATTTGGGAATATAAATAAATATTTAAATGATTCATGAGAAAATCACTTGAATTTGAAGTGATTTGGAAGCAAATCTGACCAAGCTTATGGATGTAGGTCAAAAGTGCTTTTTTTTTTTTGAAACTTGCATATTGCATTTAATAATAGTAAAAAAGTAGTACAAGAACTAGCAAAGGCTAGAGAGTCTAAAATAAGAAGCTAAATAGAAGCAACATGCTTCTTATCATCCTCAAATAACGAAACAAAAATAGAAGGTAAAGTAGAAACATCTAAAGACAACCAAGTAAAGTCTGCTTCGGTAGCCAAGCGAGCACAGTAGTCCGCCACCCGGTTGAAGTCCCGGGAAACGTGTGAGAATAGGACTTGGTGGAAGGCTAGAAGAAAGCCCAAGTCTAGAGCTTGCTGAGGAAGAGAAGACCAGAAAGTCTGCTGCATGGTCTTCCTAAGTAAATTGACAACACTAATGTTGTCCCCCTCCAATATGATGCCCTTGTACTCATCATACATCCAAGGGTCAACAAGTTTAACGAAGCATAGCCTGCATCTCTATGAAAGCACTATCTCAATGAAGAAACTGGATACCAGCAGCATTGATGAAGTCACCAGCATCCTTGATGAAGTCACCAGCATCATTCTTGAAAATAACCCCAATGCTAGCCAAGCTAGAGGAGAGGAGAGTACCATCTACATTCACCTTTAGCCATCCCGAGGGGGAGTCCAAAAGGGAGTGGACAAACCGGGCCGGTGGAGCCCCATTGCCCTAGAATAGAAAGGTAGATGCATTTGTAAAAGCCTCCAAAATAGTAGTAACAATGACCTTTGGTGTCCCATGTTGGCGCCCATGTGTCTTTGCATTTCGTCTCCTCCAAACTTGATATATCATGCTGCAATAAACTCTACCCCAAGCCATGTCTGACTTGGTGGTCTGATCAAATGCCTGAAGCAAATCATGAGCATTAAAAAAGAGGGGGAGGTTATCTCCCCAAGAGGACAAAACCTGTATGATAGAAGAAGTAAGAGATTAGGTAGTGAGGATATGATCCAGGTCTTCAATCTCCATGCAGCCCCAGGGGCAATGAGTCTCCTCAGCAAGACCTCAAGAGTGGAGCCAATGGTAGGTTGGTAAGGCATTCTTTAGGATGCGCCACCAGAAAAACTTCTCTCACCTGGTGCAACGGAACTCAGAGCCAAGAGTGGCTACGGGAAGGGGGGGAAGAGGGCATCGAGGCCGCCGAGATTTCCCAAAGGGAGGTGAAGAAGCTCTGGTCTGTCTTCATCTAAGTCTAAATGAAGCTCCACCTTGGTAATGTGCTTCACAAGATCCTCGCCAAAATGTCGCTCTATGTAATATCCCATGTCCGTCCCTATGGATGAAGGCCACTGATCCTCAAGGCTAGCTGCATCTAAGAAAGTCGGTCTTCAGGCTAAGGAACAATCAGTTAACCATGTGTGATCCAAAATCTGAACTTTGCTGCCATCAGCAATCTTCTAGCGAATGAGAGGTTCAAGACTTTGAGCCCCACTAAGAATGACAGCCCAAGTCTTGAGTCCCCTCTTCAAGCTTCCACCAAATATCTTCCCATAGCCCCAATAATGGAAGTAATGAAGTGGGCTTTGAGAAAATCCCAAGCCAACCTTCCGAGAGGCCCAAGTGGGGTAGAGTGTAAACCAAGCCCCCATGCTTAATAGGCAAACAATACTAACCGACATAGTGAATGCCCCTCGAGTTGGACTCTTGTCCCATAAGAAGGACCTACATCCAATCTCCGCAACACATTCAAGGGTATAGTTGTATGTGTTAGCTGAAAACCAACTGTATAAGAGCGAGGAAATAAGGGTAGCCCTGCATAGGAGAGAGATGTCGAGTTCCCAAGACATAATCTTCCCCAATCGTGGAACTGAAATCATGCTTGTAGAGCTTCCTCATAGCCAACTTAAGGCCAAGATACTCCATCTCTTGGACCTTCTCAACCCAATAAGCCTAGCAATCTGATTAGTCCTCCATCTCTTAGCGGATTTGCTAAAGAGAATGGTGGACTTAGCACCGTTGATCCGTTGGCCCATCCAGCCACAATAATCATCAAGAATGGCTTTAATTTGCTTGGCATGTAGAATAGAAGCCTGAGGGGTAATCAATATCATCAACATATAGAGATTAGAGATAGAGGTACCTCCTGTCTTCATAGTCACACCTCCCTCTCGCTAAAATCTAAAGAAAGCAGAACATAGAATAGTAAGGTGAGAGTGGACACTGCCTAAATCCACACTCTACATCAATCCGTGGAGATTTTCAAGAAGATGGAGAATCTAGGGTGAGTGACACACTATAGAATCCACTTGCTGAATCTATCAGGGAACCCCATCAAGGTGAGCATCTTGCTCAATGTACGCCAGCTCATCTTATCATAGGCTTGCTCCATATCAACTTTAATCACCATGAAACCAACCTGGGAAGAAGAATGCTGGAATTTGTTGATGATCTCTTGGGCAAGGAGAGCATGGTGAGAGATGTTCCTCTCAGGCACAAAAGCACCTTGTTCTTCAGAAACAAGGAGAGGTAGTAAATGCTTCAACCTGTTCACCAAAATCTTGGCCACCACTTTATAGATCGTCTGGCACAGGCTAATGGGCCAAAATTTGGAAGGAGTGCTAGCCCCAACAACTTTGGGGATGAGGACAATAAGTGTCTCCTTCTATGAATCCTCCATATGATCAAATTCAAAGAACTCAGAAAGAACGACATCCTTCTTCACACAAGGCCGTAAAATGCTTGTAAAGAGGTGATCCCATCAAGTCCAGTGAGCTTACTCCCCATGGAATGAATTGCCTCCCAAATATCTTGATCAGTCACCGGGGCTTCAAGAAGACATTTGGCCGATGGAGGAACTTGCCTCTCTATAGGCAGAATAGGCCAACCATTAAGGGAGACATCCCCCTCAACCCATTTTTGCCTGAAGAAGGAAGTGAAAATATCAGAAATATCAGAAGGGTTCTCAATCATACCTCCATCCAAAAGTGCTTATTTAGGGACTTGATTTAGTATGATTTATTTTTGGTCATTAGAGGGTGGGTTTCAATTCTATTTATGAATATAAATGAAGGAGTAATTGGTTTATAAAGAAACCAATTAATTTTGGGTTAATTTGGTTTAAGATTTGAGTAAGCATATGGAGGTAGGTCCATAGGGCTTAAGAGGGGATTTGGCTTGGTCTGATTTAATTTTGGCTATTTGGGCTTGGATTTCATTTATATTTATGAATATAAATGAATGAATAATTGATTTATAAAGAAATCAATAAAGTTTTGGATAATTTAGGTGGAGATTTGGCTAAGCTTATGAGAGTGGGTCATAAGACCTAAGAAGGAATTTTGATCTTGGAATTGATTTGGATTGAATTATATGATTTGGAATTTGGATTTGGATTTGGTAAATGATTGAATCTATCTTTGATAAAATCAATTGAATCGACATTGATTTGAATTTGGTTATGGCTAAGTCCATAAGATGAAATCAAAGGGCTTAGGAAGAATGTTGATCTTGGATTTGATTATGGGTTTCTATAATTTGATTTGGAATTTGGATTTAAATTTTGTATTTGAATTGGATTTGAGATTTGGTTTGAGAAGAAAAACATAGATTGGTTTTGGCTATAGGGTAGGCAAATCTTTCTAAATCCCTAAGGCATAACATATTCTTATGAAAAGCCCTTATACATCTCTAGGCTTAGGTTAAGTGTTCACCTAATCACTAGAGCTGTCTTAAGACTAAGGATCTCTTAGTGTCTACAAGAGTCCTACATCTATAATGAGGGATTTGAGAACTCACTCCAAAAGTGAGGTCAACACACCCCGAACCTATATACGATATGGTTCCTTAAAACTGGAGCACATACTAAGCTATGACCTCTCTGAGCGAAATTCCCTCCGCCCACTTGGAAAAGTAGTTGATAGTAGCTAAGATAAACTGATATCCTTTTGAAGAAGGAGGATCGATCAGACTCAGTCTGTCAGTACCCCAACATTTGAATGGCCATGAGGCCAATGTTGGATGTAGAATGTTGGGTGATTGGTGTAGGACCACACCATGTACTTGACATTGGTAGCATCGCCTAGCTACGTCCATGCAGCCTGTAATCATCGACAGCAAGCAGTATCCGAGTCTCTTTATCTTGGATTTCATCTTCAGGCTAGATTAATGAGCTCCACATAATCTTAAATGTACCTCAGTCATGATCTTATGGGCTCCATGTTTATCCAAATAATGTAACCATATATGATCGAAAGTCCACCGATATAAGGTGCCATCCATGAGAGCATAGGAAAGTGCTCTCTACTTCGTCTGATGGCTTGAGACTTCTCTTGAGGTAGTCTACCTTTATTTAGGTAATTCATTAATGGATGTCTCCAATTTAACTCCTCATCCCTTTTGGCAATGGCAACCTCCCTTCAAGAGAGTATGTTTAAATGAATTCATTATCAATAAGGGATAAGACTTATCTATTTAGGACACTTATTGATATGTACACATCTTTTGGATATGCCAACTCCTTGGAAAGTTTGGCTAAAGCATATACTATGACATTTTCTCCTTAAGGAATCTTGTAAATGGTAACCTCTAGGATTTGGGGTAATAACTCCATGTCGTACTTATGGTAGTGATGGAGTTTGAGCTTTAGAACCTTATAGCACTCAGCGATTTGGTTGATTACTAACTGAGAATCTTCGAAGTTATTGATATTTTGGATGCTTATAATAATGACTAACTCTAGATCGACAATCAAAGACTTATATTCAGTTTCATTATTGGTGTAAGGATTGGACAAGTGATATGAGAATCTCATCGCATCGCAGTCCGGAGTTAGGAGAACTACTCCTACTCCTACCTTTCTTGAAATAATAGATTGTGATTCTTCTCCTCTTTGAGAAGAAGCCACACCATCAAAGTACATATCATAGTGATGAATTCTAAGTGTCCCCTAACTTTATGATTTGTTCATTAGGGAGGTCATCACTAAGTGGAGAGTCAGCAGGAAGTGGGTGTGCTGCTAAGAAATCTGTAAGTGCTTGTCCTTTCAACACAGGGAGGGGTATGAAAGTAATGTCAAACTATGATAAAATCATGGGCCAATGTGCCAACCATATGGATAGCATCGACCATGTCATGAGATATTGTAATAGATTGATTCTAGAGATCAAGTTCACCTTATGAGAAAGCATGTAGTGTTGTAGCTTGTGGGATGCAAAAATTAAAGCTAGATAATGCTTCTTAATAGGTGGATAATTTTTTTGAGCAGGGATTAGCGATGGCTAAGGTAGCAGAGCATGTTTTCCTTCCCTTTGTCCTTTGTTTAAGCCAAAAAAGCACTAGGGGAGTTGTCTAATGCAGTAGAATATAGTATGAGGAACTTGCCCGGGATAGGGGCTACTAGAACTGGTGGCGTCATCAAGTAGTGCTTGATGTCTTTGAAAGCATGCTGACACTTGTCATCCCACTTGAACTTGGCATCCTTTTTGACAAGTGTTGAGAATGGTTAGCATCTACCTGATAGGTTGGATATAAAGCATCTTAGATATGCTAATCACCCTTAGAATGATCTGAGTTGAGTTAAACTTTTATATGGTGCATTTCTAATATTGCTTTGCTCTTTTTTAGATCAATTTCTATCGGTGTCGGACAAAAAACCTAAGAAATTTCCTTGAAGCTACACTGAATGCACACTTTAGAGGGTTCATTTTGAGGTTAAATTGTTTTAACTGTTCCAAAACTACTCTCAAGTTAAAGAGATGGTCTTTCTTTCCTCAACTTTTGACCATGAGATCATCGACAAAACATTCGACCTGATGATGAATTAGTTCATCGAAAATTTGAGTCATGGCCCATTGGTATGTAACACTGGCATTTTTAAGGCTGAAAGGCATAACCTTATAACATTAGATTTTGATTGGGGTTCTGAATGCAGCATTTCTTTCATCTTCAAGGCCATCTTTATTTGGCTATATCCAGATGAGCCATCCATGAAAGAGAAGACTGCATGAGATGAGGCAATATCCACCTTCAATTCTAGTATATGTAGTGGAAATTCATCTTTTGAAAATTCCTTATTTAGATACCTAAAATTGATGCATATGTGAATTTGGTCATTCTTCTTCTTAACTTTGATGAAACTGGCCAACCAGGTGGGGGTATTTTTTCTCCTGGATGAAACCAACATCAATAAGTTTCTTGACTTCAGAAATGACCTGCTATTTAATTTCTAATTGCATGCATCTAGGAGTTTGCTTGATAGGGTTAGCACTAGGCTCTATTTTTAGTTTGTGGACTACTATGTTAGGAGATAAACTGAGCATCTCTTCAAAATCCTATGCAAAGAAGTCCTTAAACTCAGTCAATAGCCTAATTAAGTAACTGGTTTTAGTTTCATTCAACAAAGAACTAATGTATGTTGGGCGTGGATCTTCTTCAATTCCTAAGTTGATTTCTTTAAGCTCATCAATGGTTGACTTGATCTCTTCTTTGAACTCTGGCGGTGCTTCTTTGACTTCAAAATCATATCATCTGAAGTTTCTAAGTACATCTCCTTATATGAGTGAATATGATTTAAAAAGAACTTATCATATTCTAAATGATTGGTGATGACTAAGCAGTAATCATCATCATCGACTGGACCCACTATTTTGAATCTTAGTCCTAGTCTTGACTAAGAGATTTTGCATTTGTTCTTCCACATCCTTTTGAAGTAGTTTGACTTGTGTTTTCACTAACTATGTGGGATTAACCCTTTCTTTGCTAAATTATGAATACAAGGTCAGTATCAATCAAAAGATAATTCTATTAAATCTTTATATGAATCATCCTCAAGTTCTACATTGATTTCTTGACTTGAGGATGATGCTCCCAGAAAGAACTTTTGAGCCTTCACATCTATGGATGACTTAGGCTTCCTTAACTACAAAATTCTCAGCTTTTTGCGAAAAAAGTGGGATTAGAGCTAAGGTTCCCAACTGATGCCTAACTATTTCACATATAGACTTGGATATACTTATGCTTTGCTTTGGAGCTCGGTCTTCATTGCTATGGGGCTCAAGTGTCACCTCCATGGAAATCTGCTACTAAAAAGAGCTGGCTGGTGTGCTAACTATATAAGACTCATCCTCTGAACTATATTCTAAGTCTATATGGATAGCAGGTGTACTCCTAGTAGTTGGGACATATCTCCTATTAGGTGGCCAATAAGGAGGTTTTCTACCCATGGGATTGCCTCTGAACTAGCCTCTTCCTCTACCTGGTGGAGGTCGGATCAGCCTACCCATTTGTTTGAATGGAGTAATGAATTGTGGGTGGAATCTAATGTTAGGCTCCACTTCATCCTCCTAGTCTATTTCCTGCCCCCTTTTATTTTCTTTTTTAATTTCTCCTTTCTTTTCTTTTTCTTTTTCTTTTTCTTGGTCTTTTCCTTTTTTTTCTTTTATTTTGAACTTTGGCCAAGTTTGTTATAATAGACTTGTTGGTTTTGAGGGAGGTAGTAGGCCACATCCTCATATATTCTAACCTCATGAATTGTAAATGGCTTGAGATTTCCTTTAACACAATATGAGATTCCACCTCTCACAAACTTCATGCACTGATATAGAGAAAATGGAATTATGTTGTTCTCATGTATCCACGGTCTCCCAAGCAAAGCATTGAAAGATGTATTTGAGTCTATAAGGTGAAACTTGGCTTTGATCTTTCAATCATCTATCTCCAATGACAACATTATGGAGCCTAAGGTCCCTCTCATGTTATTCATTGAATCCTCTCAACATCATCCTTTATTTTTGGAGTTTTGAGATGTCGATCCTCAAGTAGGCAAGGTTTTTTTAGATTCATAATGTTGACTTATGCACTTGGGTCAACCAGATCTCTAGATAGTCTATATCTGCTAACATCCACTATAATGTAAAGAGGGTGGTTGTGCTCGGTCGTCCTCAAAATTAAGTCTTTATCACTAAATGTAACTCCTAACATATCCTTTGAGTGGCATATCTCCTCTTCAGTAGCGGTCAGCTGAGCTAAGCATCTCTCGATCAAGTAGGACTTTGATTAGAGATTCTCTCATCTCTTTAGATAAGATAAGGACATCGTATATGCTTAACTTAGTTAGCAGCTTTTTAAGATGAGCTAGGATGTTGTAATGAACTCTATCTTGGTCCTCCATAATCTTATCCATAGGTGGAAATCTTGTAGAGGGGTTATCTGCTGACTAGAACCAATGACTTGCTTACCCTTATCCTGAGGTGCTATCTAGGAGGTAGAAATTTACCACTGCGTAGGTTAACTTCAATGACTTCTTGGAATGATGACTTTGTGGAAAGTTCTACCTTCTCATCAGGCATACTTACAGCTTTTCCTATGAGGTCCTCATAGTCGGCTGACTCCAAGTCAATCTCAAGAGGTGAACCTGATTAATTTAGAGAAGGAAAGTCTGACATTGAATCAGAAAGGAAAGGATCAGAACTATTAGAGCTATTATTATTATTTAGACTAGGAGAGCTTTCAACAGGAATAAAATGAAGAGAATCAAAAGTAGTCAATATATAAGTATAATCAGCTTTCTTCATTGATTTCTTTTTTGGGTGGAGGTACATGACAGAAATAAAGCAAAGTAAGCAGAATAAGGGATTTAGTGCTTTTATCCGCAGATACAATGCTCCTACTAGTAGAAGAGGAGCTAGCAGAAGAGGTGGTAGCTACAACACTGGAGGTTGTGCTGGACTCGAATGGTGGTTGTGCTACTAGACTATCCTGGACAGGTGTGCTAAGCTGCTACAGGGTTGTCACCCTCCCTGAGTTATCCTTTGCAACTAGCAAACCTTCTTTGGTATTGGAGGTTTGAGCTTCTTCAAGCATCTGCCAGGAAAGTTTCTTGATCTTACTAATGATCTTTTTAGACGTATGAGATAAAGGGATATCTAAACATCTTTTGGTCTTAAGAGGATCGCAAGTATCCCCAAGGATTATTCTAGCAGAACTGGATGATTGTTCTAATAAGTATTTCTTAGGGATGACTATGGCTCCCAATTTGTACCTGAGCCCAAGCTAGACCTTAGATGTGATACAATTCTCTAAGACATGGACATGCAATGATAGAGGAAATAGCTAGGATTATCATTCTTGCCCACTTCCTCCGGCCTCTTAGGCTCTGGTAACTAAAAGTTAGGTTTCTTTAGGAGATTCTTAAATATTTTCCTAACTACCTCCCTCTTGAATGAATATAGTTTATTCAATCTATTAGCAAGAGTTGGTGGAAAGTAACTACCTAGCGATGGATATGAATACCACTACTGGGTAGGCTGCTGTGGTGTAAGATGGCCTAGGTGGTGGAAGAGGAGGTGGAAAAGGAGGTTGTTGAGCTCGTGATCTCTCATACTAAACTCTGGCAGGCTGCTTCCCTCTGTCCACTAACACAACTATCCTAGCTTCTTCTTAAACACCTTCTACGGCTTGGGCCTAGAAGATTGGTCAGGAAATGGCAACTGTTTGGTTTTCTCTTGTAGGTTAGCTTCCTTGTTGATTAATTTCTCAATTGTTTTGATGGTAAATCCCTTAGCACGAAGGTGGCTTGGCCATGGATATTCTTGAGAATATTCTCAATGGCATGCTGGTCAGAAAATTATGGTTTGCATTTCATACTCAAGTTATGCCACCTAAGAATGTAATCAATAAGAGACTCATTGGATTTCTGTTTCTCTACAATGAAGTCACCAACAGTTACCCTTTATTGAGCTCCAGTAAACCTCTTGATGAAGAGGTACTCCAACTTAGCAAAAGTCTTCACTGAACTATTGGACAGTTCAACGTACTAATCTAATGCAACCCCATCTAAGCTGTTGATGAAAAGTCTAAACATGAGTGCGTCGCTACCATTAGCGTTGCAATAATTGGCTCTAAAATGTGAAATGTACTGTCGTGGGTTCTTACTACCATCAAAGATCTTGAAAGATGGTGGCACAAAACCCTTGGGGTATCGAACTACATTGAATTCCTCTGGGTATGATCTACCCTTTGGAATGGATGAGCCCCCTAGCTATGCCTCCTTTGCCTGCTATTCAATAAAATGCTTGATGTCTTTCTTGTGCATGGAGATGCTATCCATGACTTTCCTATGCAAACAACTAGCATCATCATTTGTGGGAGTGCACTTAGAATGGCCTAAAGTATGTACCAACTCTGGATGGTTTGCTACCATAGGAGAAGGTTGTGAGGCTCGGACTGGGTTTTCCAATGCTAAGGCCACTACCATCAACTCCTCTACCTCTTCTCCATCCTATCTATCTAATCATCCTTCTGCTTGAGCTGGTGGAGGAGGTGCTAGGTTGAGTGAGAGGTGTCTCCTTTCTTGATCACAACACCTTCCTGACTATGTTGATCTCACTACAAGGATCCATGAGTGTCGACCAAGTGGACCTCAGCTGTGTCATGCAACCTGTCATCTTCATCAGGATCAAAGCTGACTACACCCTCCTCCTAATTTGAATTATCACTGCCTACAATCTGCATGACTGTAGTGCAATATTTGTTTATGATGTCATCTAAAGATTAGTCATCTATCTTGCCTGGCTCTACTGGAATGTAGACTGGCTGCCGACTAACCATATGACTCTGCTCTATGAAATATATCCGTTGAACTAACTATGCTTATCGGGTGTACACATTAACTAGTTATACTGCCATGGGGACTATATCGGTAACTCTCCCCCCTTGCTCCCCCCCGCTCTCTCCCTCTAACTGTTGTAGATGTTGTGCAACCACAATACTTTTGGGTCGCCACTCTTTCTTTACCACAGTTGAAGTGGAAGGTTGAATGGGAGAGCTCGACTTTACCTCATCTGGTGGAATAGAGGGAGCGGGATCCTTAGGCTGTAGTCGGATCACCAATAGAGATAGTCTTTCTCCAAATGGGGGCTTTTAAAGCTTGGAGGGGGTGGTAGATGCTGGAAGCTGGACTGTTGATGGTGGGAGATAAGTGGAGCAGTGTCATGATAAAGACACCGACTGCCTCTCGGTTGGAGATCTCCTCTTGCATTGAATGGTTCCCATGAGAATGATGTGGACTGAATGATCAACCCTGACAGGGTGCCGATCAGAAAAGTCTATTGAGCGGAGGCTGCCAATTGTCTAGCGTACCTTCTCCTCTCTCGCATGTCTACTTGGGTAGTGAATCTAGCCTCCATGACTCTCTCTCTCTCTCTCTCTATGAGTTTGACCCCTAACGCTCCTAGGGATCAAACTCCTCAAGTCATGTAGCCTCACGAGAGTGGGCTCTGCACCACAAAGGCATCGTGACCTGCTACCTCCTTTACCTAGCTGGTTTCTCAAATTGTGCTTGTGGTGGAGGCAATACAGCAATCCTCCTATAATCCTCCTCTCTATCTGAAGTTGAGATGGGGTGAAACCTACTGCCACTCAAGACTGGAGAGGTCTCATGAGGGGAACCCTCCTTAGCTACATGAGAGGCATCGTCAACCTGCCTCACCTTATGCTCGTAGTGCTGCTTAACCTTTTGGTTATTGTTGCAACATTTCATCTTGGTAAGCGGGGTGGGGCAGGAGCTAGAACCTACCTCAAAGGTAGGGGAGACAATCTCAGGCCAAAATAGCCTTTCCCTTCAAAATGGGGGAAACCAATGAGGAGGTGCTAGCCCTTGCTAGAACTGTAGCAGGGAAAACTGACTGTATCGACACTGATGTTGAAATAGAAGCTGACACTGATCGGGGTGTGAAAACCACAGTGGCTTTCCTTGTTAGTGGAAGAAACTTAGGATGCGAAGGGAGATCAAACTGGAGGAGTGGCTTCTGCCCTGCTACCACTTCCCTGCTAACGATCGTGAGGCCTGGACCCTCACAAGTGACTCTAACAGCCTTAAAGCCACGATCGAACTAGATCACATGGGTGGTGGTGGTGGTGAGTTTGGCCTAATCCAAGGCCAAATCCACACCAGATGGGAAAGAGAAGATCATATTACTGACTGACATAGTGGAAGACTGTTCACATAAGGGACTAGGAAACTGACTGATGTCTTTGCATTTGAAATATAACTGAATCAGACCCTTGCTTTGATAACTGCCTTTAATTATTAACTTCTTGATTTGACTTGGAATTTGAATCCACACTTAACAAATTTTGGTATGTTAAGTGGGGTTCATTTATTGGAGAGATTTTGAGATTTGAGGAGAGACTTTGCCATAAGATTTGATTTTTATTTGAAATGCACATTCAACAAATTTGGGCATGTTAAGTGGGGTACAAATATTTAGGAGAGACCTTTGGAGATATATGTGTTGTATGTTTTGTGTGAAATTTGATTTTGGAAGACTTTTATTTAGCAAAATTAGGTATGCTAAAAAGGTTTCAATTATATGTTTGAAAATTTTTTTGAAAGCATCTTTTTTGTGATGATGGGTTATCATGTGTGTGACATGTGTTGATTTGATTCTTGATTTGAAAATGGGACCCTTACTTAACAAATTTAGGTATGTCAAGTAAGGGCCAAATGTGTTTGATATGTTTGTTGTTTGTTGATATATGTTGATTTATATGATTTGGAGAACTCTCATTTAATAAATTTAAGTACATTAAATGGTGTTCAATATATGTGTTTGATATTTGTTGATTTGATTCTTCTTTTGAAAACTAGGAGAACTCTTATTTGACAAATTTAGATATGGAAAATGGAGTTCAAATATATGTTTTTATGTTTTGATGTTTGGAAGTGAGACCTACACTTAACAAATTTAAGTATGTTAAATGGAGCTCACTTATATGTTTGTTTGTTTGTTGATACATGGATTTGTTTTGGTTTTGAAGATTGAATTCTCATTTGACAAATATGGGCATGTTAAAATGGAATTAAAAAATGTGTGTTGGATATTTTGGTTTCAATTTGATTTTTGAAAGTGGGATTCTCATTTAACAAATATGGGCATGATAAATGGACTTCAATTATATTTTGCTTATCTTGATTTTTTTTTAAAATTTTTGAAAAAGGGAACCTTTACTTAATAAATTTGGGTATGTTAAGTGAAGTTTATGTATTGATTATTTTGATTTTAGTTTGAAAAGGGGAACTTCTATTTAAAAAATATGGATATGTTAAATGTAGTTGAATTATATTTTGATTTAGTTTTAAAATGACACTCTCATTTAACAAATATGGGTATGTTAAATGAAGTTGATTGTTTGATTTTATTTTGAAAATGTGCGATTAAAAAGGGTTTTGATGATGTATATTTGATTTTTTATTTTAAAGAGAACCCTCATTTAACAAATTTAAGTATGTTAGATGAGGGTTAATTATTATTTATTTTTGAAAAGAGGTTTGAAGATTTTCTTTTTACATTTTGCCAATTTTGTTATGTGAAGTTTAATTTCAAAATGATTTTGTTTTGAAAAAGTGCTTTTGAAAAGTTTCGCAAAAGACTTGTTTTACTTTAAATTTTATTTAAATTTACTTAAATATAGGATGAACCTTGCCTCACTAAGCTAGTGGTAAAGAGGTTCTAAATTCAGTTTATCTCTTTCCTTGAATTAACTGTTTTTACCTATTGGCCAATAGGGGTTTCAAGACCTACACGGAGTGTGGTCCTAAAAACTAAAGGATATTAGCTAGCTTTGTTTAAGGATGAAATAAACTAAGTGCCAAAAAAAAGGAAGATAGTCTTGTACTTAAATAAAATATAAGTTCACTATCGATGCTTGGAGATGATAATTGTCTACTAAAGATGGAGAGAGGAACACTCCCCAGCATAGACGCCAGAAAAGTATGTGGTGTTTATTTTTGGATGTGGGGATGGACACCACACAAATCGTAGGAGGTACTTATTAAAGTGATCGGGTATGACATTGAGGTATAATGTGCTATCTCGAAAGATAGAGACATCACCCTTCAATGGACCTAATCACCTAATAAGGACTCCTAAGGCATGATGGGTCTTCGAATATACTAAAGATTTTTCCCCTGCTTTACTTGGATGAATAAAGTAGGGTTTATATTAAACCAGGTTCTTAAGTTCCCTATGGAGTTTGGCCTCCGTAGTTAATTACATCTTCAGAAATGAAATTTTCTAAGAATACTTTAGATTAAAGTAGATAATGATCATCTCCAAAGATTTCAAGGTTAGACTATCAAAGGATTAGTTGTATTTGGGAAATCAATTAGGAAAGTTTAAGGAGAAGACTTATTTTTAGAAGCTAAAGAAAATAAATTGGAAATGCTCATGATACTAGGAAGCCTAGCGAGCATTCCAATCTATCTTATGGTTAGACTTTATAATTTTGAAGCTGAAGAGATTTATATGTTTTAGTTGAATTTTATTAGATTGTTAGGGCTTATAGTCTACCAACACAAGGTTGTGAAATTTCCTAAGAGGTGGGGATTTATGCTTGTAGCCCAAGAAAAATAGCTACCTCGGATCCTAAATCTAGGGAGCTTTAGCACGATCTAAAGCATGATCTAAATCTAAGCAACATGTGGAAAAAATGGTTTATCTCCATAAGAGAGAATACACTGTCTAACTTCTGGACTTATAACTGTTTAGAGTGGCCACCAGCTAACTCCTCCTATGATTTTAAAATCATGAAGCCCGGTGATATGAATCGCATGATAGCTAGGGTAATTATTTAATTTGAAAGAAACTAAAGTCCTATACCCCCTCCCTAAGAGACTAGACCATGAGTCGTATGAGCATATGACTTAATCTAAAATGCAAAAATTCTTTTCAAATTTTTATTTTATTTTGACACATCATTTTAATAAAGGCTTTGGGATTTTTGTAATCTTAAATGCATGATGAAATAAGTTATTGGCCAAATTATAGGAGAAAGAGGGTGAAGCTCCATCAGTAGGGGTTGCTCTCATGGGTCATGCGGTCCTTATGCATGTAAGAATGGAGGCCCTCATTTTGTATGAGTGATTCAAGATGATATCCAAGATGTGATACATACAACCATATAGCTAAGGGATTGTTAAATCTTTTAATTATCTTGCTTATATCCTAGGCTTTTATGGTGAGGTTATGAGTTATTTAAAATTTAGTTATGAGTGATTAGTTGGGAAAAAAGTTATTTTTATTCTAAGAGCCTAACACATCCAAGACACACATTAAAACATCAAACATGAAGAAACTTTAAAGATCATGCCATCCTAATGCACAATTTAAACAAATCATCAAACATTTTATAAAACTAGCACAAAAGAATAATAGGTCGGTGCAATTGGGTATCATCGTACAACCTGAAAAGAGAAAAGGTTTGTAACCGAGTTTAACCCTTATACATCCTGGTACATAAAAAAATAATTACAATTTATTAAATGCTATTGGGGCCTTCATTATTCATTTATTCATGTCTTCTCTCCTTTGATTTGGTTGTACTTGCTTCAAAGGCATCACAGGGCACCCCAGGACAAAGCCTTCTGATCATTGCTTATCCTAATCCCTGAGAGCATTTATCCTAACTCCTATTGAAAAATTATATTCAAAATATGGAAAGTAAATCTAAATACACCTGTAAAATAGAGGTTAGTTAAACACACATACATTCCCAAGCAGTTATATGTATGATTTGGACTTAGCACCCCGTATATGGGTAACCAAGGCCACCAATCCTAACTTGGATTATGCTTAAAGGTTTAAACAACCTACAAAGAGAGCATTCACATTTATTTTTAAGCATCCCTTAAGCATAATCCCTTACAAAAATATGATTAGGCTAATATCATCATATCATCCAATCTACGAAGCATACACCCTAACATCCAGTCTAAAATAATACATCATAAAATAAAATATACATCACATCATACACCACCCTAACTCAGGACTAGAAGTGGTGACTTAGTTCTAATGTGTGTGTTAAGGCTTGGTATGGTATGTCATGCTAGGCATTAGAGTCATGATTTTCTAAGTTTGTAAGGATTTAATTTAACATAAAAGGTTGATTTCACTTCAAGTTATTTAGTTTATTTGAGAATTTTAATTTATTTATTTTTTGTTTCATATGATATATACTTAGCATCTAAGTGTTATAAAAAGAAAAAAGAGGATTGCCCTCTTTTATCCCACCTTAAGCCACTTTTTGAACCATACTAATTTGATTTAGTTCTCTTTAATGAATGGCTTATTACATTTTAAATTAATCCTAAGTTTAGGTTCACTTTAAATAACTTCTTTCAATATGAAAGACATCTTAATATTAATTTAGTTGAATTATTATCACATGATATATATCAAATCATTCCTTTTCATCACATATAACACACATATGATTTAATCCTAAGCATATTTATACATGCAATATGTTTTAGCAGCCTTATATGATGAATGTATGCACATGTTTGGATTTTATACTTTTCATTCAATTGAATTATTTAATCATATTAATTTAAAGCTTTATCCAAATTCTTGTACAAAAATATGTGGGGATGAAATTAAATAGGTACGTGCCATTGTTAAACCATGGAAGTGAGGTAATCAAATGACCTCCTTGGGGTTAACTAAAGTCTCGTATTCTCAAGATGTCCAGACTATATACCCACTTGCAATCAAATCTATGCAAGCTTGTACACATGAACATAAGAAAGAAACAACTCTAAGTCACATGATTAATTAATTCAATCACTTAGCCAATTATGGATGGATGTATTCTTTTTTAGTAGAAAAAGAGGGATTTTCTTCCTTTAGCCACACATACATATGCATGTAAAGAGATGAGCAAATATGTGCCTTTGTTAACTAAGAAAGTAAGGTAATCAAATGAACTCCTTGGGGCTAGCTAAAGCCTCATATTTTCAGGATGTCTAAAATAATACTTTGCTATCTTACTACACATGAATGTATGTGTAAGAAGGGGAAGAAAATCATGCAAAAATTACATTTCTATTTGATTAAAACATTTATGTATGTGAAACAAAGTTCCATCCAAATTCTAATGTAGAAACACATATGAATGAAATCAAATAAGAATGTGTCGATGTTAATTAGGGAAGTGAGGTAATCAAATGACCTCCTTGGGGCTAGCTAAAGCCTCATATTCCTGGGATGTCCAGACTATATACTTATTAACATTCAAATACATGTAAAACCACATACAAATTAAGGAAAAGAAAGCTTTACTTCACATACCTAAGCTATAAGCACAGGAAAATCCTATATGTATTCATAATTATTATCACCCTAATCAATGTAATTGATTTATAAATAATGGAAAAATAATTTGGATTTATTAATGATAATAGCCACTCATATTATAAATTTTTCCAACACATGCAAGCTTACATAAAAGAAAATAATTTAATTTAATTAATGCTTGAAAAGATGAATGAATGATTTCAAATGATATACAACATTTAACATGATCGCAAAGGAATAAATAAACATAAACACATGATTATATTCAATCAAATTAATTCCTAAGGATAATCATATTAAATAAAGTCATTTAAAGTAAACCAAAGAATTTAGTATTATTTTTAATTTGAGAAAGTGGTTTGTTGATCTTAACCCATTCCTATGTTTGTTAATTAATTTGGTTTAATGAAATGTAATTAAGTTGATTTTTATGAGTTAATTAAGTCATAGTATGCATTACATATATTAATTAACCCTTTCCTATATTACCTTAATATAATTATCCAAATAATTATGAGCCAATATGATATGCACATGAGTTCAAAATTAAATTAGCAATGATCCTAGGAAATAAAAGGGGCCTAATGCAATTGGCTCATGATTAATGGTTAATTATTAAGGAACTTAATTAAGTACTCATATGGCCTTCCCACATATGTGGGTTAATCATAATTTTCTTAAGATATCTTTAGGTAATTGAACACCTAAAGGTCTACCCAAGAGTTGATTAATTAAGGTTTAATATGATTATGATTTTAGTTTAATTTGTTAAGTAATGTAATTAATTTATTAAACCTTAATTAATTTCATTTTGAAAAAGTGAAACGAACTTAGGGGATAGGTTAGGAAAGAGGTCCCAACTCTATTCCTTAGTTCATTTACTATTGAGCAATGATTAATAAACTTAATTAACTAATTTATTACTATTCATGAGATTAATTAATCATCAATTAACTTTAAAGAGTAATTAAGATTTAATTAGTCAATTCTCATAATTAAGTGAGCAATAAATCCCAAGAAAATCATAGGAGGCAGAGGTCATCCCATTAAATTGACCCATAAATTATGGGATTAATTGCTCAAGTAAATAAAGTATAATTAAGCTTATTAGTTTTTAAGTTAAACCTTAATTAAGTATTAATTACTATTAAAAATTGGTTAACATCATTTTTAATTAATTCTCCTCTCAAATACCTTTAAAATGAGTATTTATTTGTATTTATTTGATTTTTTTATTTGTTATGATTTTTAAAAGTTTTAGCCATTAGAAATGATTAATTAAGCCTAATTAAAGCCTAATCCCATCGATGCCATATTGTGTACTGACGCGGCATGCTTTCCACATGGCAATCATGGGATTGGGTATTTAAAACTTATTCGACTCAGTGCGTACGTGGCAGCGGCAAATGAGCTTTCTCGTCCACCGCCCAATCTATGATCAGCCGACTATGATTAATCCTACATCTTAATAGGATTAAATTAGATTAAACTATCAGATCTAATCACGACTATCCATTTTGATCACACGGAATGGACCGTGCGTGATCTATCGTCATGCGAGCGAGCGTGAACTGAGTTTGTCCGCCATTGCTGGCTTGATTCGAGCTTACCCGAGCTCAAATCAACTCCAAAAGAATCCCACACCTTCATGACATTGGTTAGAGGCGATCCAATTGTTATGATCACATGAGATGAACATTTTCTTCAAAAAGCTCCAACAAATTTTTACTAAAGCTCAGTTTTAATGGCATACCTTGGAGCTCAAGACTGGTGGCACAAACAATTGAGGAAGCTTCATCTAGTGGAGACAAAGACCTAATGATCATCATGAGCTTTGATTCCTTATTGTTTGCTCAAAAAACCAACACCCAAAGCTTTGGAGGCTAGTGTTGATTGAAGTACACCCTTCAATGGTCGGGAAGCTCAGGGGAAGATTCGTTCTTGCTCGACTAGTCCCAGGGAAGCTGTGTGCAAATTTAATTTGATTTATATGGAGGTTTGAGCAAGTTTGGATCAAAGGAGGGATGCCCTATTTTAGCTTGAACAAATCTGGCGAAGGGGAGCTCTGTTTGTTTCGAGGAGGGCTCTAGGGTTTTCAAAATGGTCATCAGGGAGTTTCCAAGTGTGAGTATATTCGATCTGGATTGAATTTGTGTGTGTGTAGGGGAGTTGGGGAGGGTCATGGTTTGATTTAGTTAGGCTTAGATTTTATTTTGACTCATTTGAGTTCAAATGAGTCAAATTCATGGCTTTGGTTAAGTTCAACAATCAATTTGGAATGAAATTCAGCCATTGGTTGTAATCAATTTGATTTATATTTTGATTTGACCTAATTTGTTCTTTTAGGTCAACTTGGGTCAAGAGGGCTAATTAGGTTTGGTTTGGCTCATTGAAGGTCATTGGTTTCAAGGGATTTGGCTTAGGTTGCAATTTGGCTAGTTTGGGTTCATATGGGTTAAGAAGGTTGACTTGGTCAAAGGACCAAGTTGACATGGTTTGACCTAATTTATGATAATTTATCAACCTAGGGTGATAAACAAACATGATAGGAGGTTTAGGTAGGCTTGGTTCAATCCAATTTGGGTAGGATTATAACTTGACTCAAATAGGTCAAATTGGCCACTTTGGGTCAAGTGGACCATTTGGGTTCAGTTAGCTTGATTTTGGGTTTAGTTTGATTTAGTTGAGTTTATATATGAATTTGGGATTGATATATAAATTTAATTGCAATTGATTTGAGTCTAGATTAGTTTTGGTTCATTTGGATATTTAGAGTTAAAAGGGTCAAGTTGAGTTTGACTTGGGTTAGTTTTGGTTTGGCTTAATGATTATAGATTTCATTTATATTTGTGAATATGATTGAAGGTATGATTGATTCATGAGAAAATCAATTAAATTTGGGTTTTGGAATGAAGGAATTTGGCTAAGTCCATGGAGTTGGGTCATGTGGCTTAGGTTTGAATTTTGATTTAGTTTGATTTAGTTTTGATGATTTAAATATATATAATTCATTTATATTTGTGAAGATAATTGAAGATATGAATTGATTATGAGAAAATTAATTGAGTTTGGACTGATTTGGATTAAGAGTTGGCTAAGTCCATGAAGGTAAGTCCTAGGGCTTAAATTTGGATTTAATTTTTGTCATGTGATTGTAAATTTGATTTATATTTAGGAAGATGATTGAAGA
This sequence comes from Cymbidium sinense, assembly GCA_021442155.1. Lineage (NCBI taxonomy): Eukaryota > Viridiplantae > Streptophyta > Magnoliopsida > Asparagales > Orchidaceae > Cymbidium > Cymbidium sinense. Next base: position 38,437,140 of record CM038232.1, on the reverse strand, counting down.
TATACATTTATTATGAGAAAATCAATTGATTTTGGATTGATTTGGATTAAGATTTGGCTACGTTCATGAAATTAATTTGAAGGACTTATGAAAGATTTCAAGTTTGGTTTTGATCATGGGCTTCAATCATTTGGGTTTTGGAATTTCAATTTGGATTTGGATTTGAATTTGATGTTTGAATTGAACTTGAGGTTGGGTTTGAGGAGGTGAACATGGATTGGATTTGGGTTGTAGGGTAGGTGGATTATCCTAATCTCTAAGGCATAACCTAATACTATGGTTAACCCTTATAAATCTCTAGGCTTAGGTTAAGTGTTTACCTAATTGTTATAAGTGTCTTATGACTAGGGAAGTTTTAGTGACTAGAAGACTTCTAAGTCTAAGATGAGAATATTGAATCTGCACTCCAAAAGTGAGGTCAATAAGGTAAAAGATATTTTGTTAACTTTATTGATGATTTTTCAAATTTTTAATTTAATTATTTATTCAAAAGTATAGATTAAGTTCTTAATATGTTTAAAAAATATACATTAGAAGTAAAAAATCAATTAAATAAGAAAATTAAGATTTTAAGATGAGATAGAGATGAATATATTTCACTTTTAATTAATAACTTTTGTGAAGAAAATGGTATTTTTTACATCAAGTTATTCCTCCATATTCACCTCAATCTAACGGAATAGCATAATGAAAAAATAGAACATTAATTGATATGGTAAATGAAATGCTAATCTCTTCAAATTTATCAAATAGTTTATGAGGTGAAGCTTTGTTGACAACTTGTTTTATCCTTATAAGGATTCTAATAAAACACCTTCTGAATTTTAGAAAAATAGAAAACGCAATTTGAAGTATTTAAAAGTTTGGGGATGTTTAGTTAAAATATCTATTCCAGAATGTAGAAAGAGAAAATTATGATCTAAAACTGTAGATGGTCTATTCATTGGACATTCTTTTAATAGTCCTATTTAAGATTTCTTATTATTAACTTTGACATTAGTGATACTTTTTATTAATGCAACTATGGAATCTAGAGATACTACATTTTTTTAAGATATATTTCCTATGAAAAATAAGATTACAAAATCTATTAAACAAAAAGTGTCTTCAATAGAAAATTCTATAATAAATAATGATGATACTATTTTAACTAATAAAAAGGAGAAAAATATAAGAAATAGTAAAAAAGATTAAAAAAAATTAGGTGATGATTTTTATTTTATTTTAATTGAAATATTTATTTTAGAAAATGATCCAACATCTTTTGATAAAGCTATGAATTCTATAGATGCACTATTTTGGAAAGAAGCTATTAATAATGAAATAAATATCATCTTAACAAATAAGACTTGGGTACTTTGTGATTTACCTCATGGTTGTAAAACTATTGGATGTAAATGGATATTAAAAAAAAAAATTAAATCAGATGGATCTATAGGTAAATATAAAGCAAGATTAGTAGTTAAATGATATATATAAATAAGTAGTATTGACTATTTTGATATTTATTCTTATATTGCTATAATTTTTACAATTCATTTGCTTTTAGGTTTATTTTCAGCATATAATCTAGTTATACACCAAATAGATGTAAAAACTATATTTTTAGATAGTGATTTAGATACAAAAATTTATAGATCAACCTGAAGGTTTATAGTGAAAGGTCAAGAAACTAAAGTTTGTAAATTAGTAAAATCTTTATATGGATTAAACCAAGCTCCTAAACAATGGCATGAAAACTGGACAAAATAGTACTGACATATGAATTTTTGATTAGTGAGTCTAAGAAATTTGTTTATATTAAAGTTATTGATCATCATTATATTATTTTATGTCTTTATGTTGATGATATTTTAATTTTTTGTGCAAACCTGGATTTTATAAATAATATTAAAGTTTCTATTAACTCAATTTGACATGAAAGATTTAGGTGAAGCTAATGTAATACTAGGTATAAAGATTTATTGAAATACAAATAACATTCTTATTACTCAATCACATTATATTAAAAAACTTCTTAAAAAATTTAATTATCAAGATGTGAGTCCTGTAGGCATTCCATACAACTCTAGCTTACATCTTATAAATAATTTAGGTGACAGTACAATTAAAATATTCTCAAAAAAGTGGTTTCTTATGCATCTAGCAAATTATTCTTGACATGATATTTCTTATGCTGAAGGAAATTGAGTAGATATAATTGTAACCCTAGTAAAACTCATTGGAAAGTACTATAAAGAATTTTTAAATATTTAAAAGGTATAATAAACTATTGCATTCATTATTGTGATTTTCTTGTAGTACTAGAAGGTATTGTGATGCTAGTTGGATTGTCGGCACTAGTGAAACAACAACCACTAGTGTTTATATCTTCATATTTTGTGGTGGTGTAATATCATGAAAATTTACTATACAAACATTAATCTCTAGATCTAGTATGAAAGCATAATTTATAGCACTTAATCTTGCTACTTTTAAAGTCGAGTGGTTTAAAATTTATTAATTTGTTTAACTTGTATCGAAAAACCTATTTCTGCTATTTTAATAATTTGTAATAATCAAGCTGCTATAGAAAAAGCAAAAAAGTACAAAATACAATGATAAAAAATGTCATATGAGAATAAGACATGATTCTTTATATTAATTATATAAAAGACGTGTTGCCACTTATCATTTTATTTGCTCAGAGAAAAATATTATAGATCCATTGACAAAAGAGTTTGCAAAGACTGGCATATTTAGACCATTAGAAGGGATGGGGTTAAAATAGTCATCCTAGTGGAAACCCAACCTTTAGATTGGAAACAGCATGATTTCAATGTGGTTAAAACAAAGCTGATCAAAGACTAAAAAAAAGCACAACTCTAAATATTTTAAATATCAACCATATATATATATATATATATATATATATATATATATATATATATATATAAAAAAATGAGGTGCTATAGCTCTTAATGAGATCAAAGGAAAGAATTTTACGAGATATTATATTTGTAGTGTATCTTGGAGATCTCACCTATATAAGTGTTGTAGTAATAGGCTGCTGCAATGAGATCTTATTAAGATTTTAAAATACTTATGAATTGAGATGAAAGCTCCTGATCTTTAAAGCACACTCTTGAGTAGAACTTATAGGATGCCTGTTTACCTCACTTTTGGAGTGAGCTCTCTACACCCATAAGCTTAGCCAAACCCTTCAAACCAACCCAAAGCCAAGTGAGTTCTTTATAAATCACTTATTCCATCATTTGTATTCACAACTATAAATGAAATTGAAATCCAAATCCCAAAATCTAAATAAAAAATCAAACCAAATCAAAACCCCTTTTCCAAACTATTGGACCTACCTTAGCCAAATTCACAATCAAATCACTCCTGATTCACATGTTTCTCTCATGGATCATTTTTATTCTGATTTATATTCACAAAAATAAATAAAATATAAATTCAAATGACCAAAATCAAATCAATACAAATTCAAAACTCAAATCCAAACCCAACTTATATCCTTTAAGCTATTTTCTTGGATTTAGCTAAATCATTCTCAAATCAATCCAAACCCATGGATTTTCTCTTCAAATAATCACTTCTTTAATCACATGCCCAAATATAAACATAAACTACAATCATCAAACCAAAATCAAACCAACCCATGTTCACCCTTTTGACTTGAAATTGTCAAACGAACCAAAACCCATTTGACTCCAAACCACTTGCAATTGGATTTATATTTCCATCATAAGTCCATATGTGAGTTCAACCAAATTTGAATGTAGCCTTTATCAAGCAAATTGACCAATTTAGGCTCACTTGACCCAAACTGACCTAAAGGACCTTTTTGAGCTAAATTCTAATCTAACCTAAATTGGATTGAACTAAGCTCATCCAAACCTCACATTGTGATCAACAATCATCCTAGAATGATCAATCACTCAAATTGGGTCAAACCAAGTCAAACCTAGCTTTTGACCAAGTCAACACTTAGCCCAAATGAGACCTAAACAAGCCAAAATTCATTATGAGACAAATTGATTAAAACCATTGATCTAAACCAATCTCTAATCAATAATTGAACATGAACAAGCCCTCACTTGAGCCAAACCAAGTCTAATCGGCCACTTGACCTATATTATCCCAAATTGAACTAAAAAGCCAAAATGGGTCAAATCTTGATCTAAGCTAAATTTATTGCAACCAATGGATCTAATTCATTTCAAATCACTTATTAATCTTGACCAAAGCTTCAATTGAACAATTATACCTAACCTAGCCCAATTGACCATGAACCCAACTTGACCTAAAAAGTCAAATCAACTCAAAATCATGTCAAATCAAAATTAATTGAAATTAAAGGTTGCATTACATTTCAAATGATCAACCAAGCCTAAACCAATCCATGACCTAACCCAATTAGGTCAAATGGGTCAAATTGGTCAACTTGACCCATTTGACCTAAATGAACCAAAACCAAATCTAAACCAAATTGAATCAAACCAATGACACCCATAGGCTCCAAATAATCATTTGAACTTGACCTAACCCATGGTTTGACCCAATTTGACTAATTGGTCAACCTAACCCAATTTAACCCAACTTGATCTAAATGGGTCAAATTGAGCCAATTGAAGTCAAATGAACTCCAAATCACTTGAAATTTGGCCCAACCCATTTTTAAATCATTTCAAATATGCCCAAATCAAACTCATAGGCAAATGACCACTTTACCCTTAGGTTAAGGGGTATCCTATGACCAAATTCACTTGGAATTTGGCCATTTCTTTCTCAAGGCCACTTGGCATCCTTCTATTGGTGCACTTGGGCACCAAAGAGGGTGGTGAACATGCCCAAATGAGCTTGGGTCATCCATGACCAAAGGCAAGGCCAAACAGACCTACCCAATCATATTTGAACACTTGGATCACCAAATACACTCACCACTTACATGGGCATCCACTCTCCCTCACTCCACTGCCCAAAATGACCCATGTGGGATGCTTTGCAGCTCTAATCGTGCCTCTAATCCAAGCCATTGAGCCAAAATGGAAAAATAGCCTCTCACCATCTGATCCAAGGAGGGGGAGATATACTCCTCCTCATTCTCACACAAACAACAAGCAATCATTTCCTCTGAGCTAGAGAGATTGATTTGAAGCCTGCCTAAGCTTTTCCAAGCCAGTTCCAAGCTCCCCCATTTCCCATTTTTAGTTTTACTAAAAGTGAAAATAGGGGAGATCAATTCGAAATCCAACTCATTCAATTATTAACCAAAATTAAATTAACCTTGTATAACCAAACTTGGACTAAGGCAAGCTCAATCAAATCATTTCCTAAGTCTCCAAGCCACAAGAAGCACCACTTCGATCAAGATCGATCACCATTGAAGAAGAGCTTGATCAACCAAGCAAACCACTTCAAGTCAAGGTTGGATTCCTTCAAGAGAGCTTCGTCTCTATTAGACAAAGCTATCTCCTCTTTTGGAAGCGCTGGCGATAGTCTCCGGCGAGGTATGACATTGAAACCATAGCTATAGGAAATTTTGCTTGGTCCTTTGTGAAAGAAATTATCACCCCATGCAATCTTGACTATTGGATGTGCATCCCCCCTTCTTCCGAAGGTGTGGGATCATTTTGATTCCAATCCAAGCTCGAGTGAGCTCGAATTGAACTAGGAAAGACCAATGGTGTTCGTCTCTCATTGCTCGTGAAGGAGAAGGATCATATGTCGTCCGTTCCATGTGATTCGAATGGATGACTGTGATTACATCATGTTAGATCCCCTCTAATTCCTTCCTAAACCAAAGATTGATCTTGACCATCCAATCATAGATCGGATAGCCCACAAAGAAAGTGCATCCGCTGCTAGCTGACTCAGCCGATGGATGTGACAACTTAAATAACTTATCCCATTGTGCCACGTGGAAAGCACTTCGCATCAGCCGCTGTGTGGCTCAATAAGATTAGGGATTTAATTAGGCTGAATTAATATGATTTTAATGGTGAAACTTTCTAAAATCATAACTAATTGTAGAAAAATCCAAAAAAAGGCAAACTCAGGCTCATTTTGAAGATATTTTAGCTGAGAATCTAAGAAAATTCTAATTAATTGATTTTGACCCGTGACTTTGGTTTAATTAGGGTTTTATCAAAAAATTTAATTTGCTTAATTTTACTTTAATTAAGAACTCAATTAATCTCAAATTTTCTATGGATGTTTAGGGGGATGACCTCTACCTCCCCAATTTTTCTGGGATTTTATTGATTGCTTAATTAGGGAGATCATTTGAGTAAGCCCTAATCATTTTGTTAATTAAATTAATTGTAATTAAGGGATGAATAGTAGCTTGATTAATCACTTGAACATAATTATCTATGCTAAATAGTAAAGTCACTTAGGGAATATGATCAGGGACATTGTTCTTAATTTATTCCTAATTATCCTTTACCTTTGAAAATTAAATTAATTAATGTGTTAATGGAATGACTAGTTAATTAATCAAATGATTAGATCTTGAAAATGAGGGAATCAAAATATAGTGGAATGATTGAATGATTTAGGGATTAGGATTAAGGCCTTTCCCTTGATCCTTTCTCCTAAGTTAATTTTATCATTCAAAGCATAACTAAATAATTTAATCAATTCTTTAATGGTCGAATGAAATCAAAATTAAAAGTCAATTCATCCAACCTAAACAACCCTTAATTGGTCTTGGGTAGGTCTTTGGGTGTTCAATAACCCAAGGTGAGAGATAATGAAATTATGGCTCACATGTGTGAGAAAATCATAAGAGCAATTAAGTGAGATCCCTTAAGTTTAATTAACTGCTAATCATGAGCAATTGCATTAGGCACCTTTGATTTCTTAGGAGCATTGCAAATTTACTTTCCATGAGGTTGCATATTATATTGGCTTATTATTAATTATTTAATTAACCTAAAGTTATATTAGTAAGGGATAATTAATCCATTTAATTCATACCTTAACCTAAAAAAAACATAAAATCAACTTAATTATTCTAAAGTTAAACTAAACCAATCCACACATGAGGGAAATGGGTAAGGACTAGCAACTCTTCTCATATTTCCTAAGTCAAATCAAATTCAAAAGATAAAAATCTCCTTAAGGAATTTTGATTCATTTTAAAAGATCTTATTTTATATGAATGTCATTATGAATTAATTAAGGTGAATGAAGTCATGTGCATACATCCCTTTATTTCTCTCCAAACATGCTAAATATTGCTTGCCATATGATATCATGCATTAATTTCTTTTAAAAAATTAATTAAATAAAATGTTTTCTCTTATGTCAAATTACATGTGTTGGCCAAAATTGTATGAGTGGCTATTATCACTATTAAAACCAAAAATTGTTTTCAAAACCTATAAATCAAAGATTATGAATGAAGTGAGGCTACTTATAAATATTTATAAGCTTGCATGTGATTATAGCATAAGATGTGTATTATGAAGTTATCTTTTATTCTCTTATCATGGATTTACATAGGATTTACAAGTGTATAGTTCATTTGAAAAGAACACAACACTTGTTTAAATCTATTCCTATGCATTTCTATGTTATGATTTAAGAAGGATCTTCATATTATACATGTAAATTATACAACCAAATCAAACATAATCTTTTGCATGATTCTTTATCCATTTGGTTCAATTTGTACATTTACATGTATCTAAGAAAAGTGGTATATCAGTCTGGACATCCCGGGGTTACAAGGCTTTAAGTAGCCCTAAGTAGGTCTTGTACTCCCCTACTGTAGAAAATAATGGCGTCATACTCACTTACAACTTTTATACATGCGGATGTGCATTTAGTTAATGGATGAGAAATCCCTCTTTTCTATATAATAAAGACATGCATTACTAATCCAATTAATAAATGAAATATCCAAATTTTCAAATCACATCTCTTTGCATTCATCATCAAAGTGTGCTAAGATTTGTATTGCATGTATAAGTATGCTTAGGATTATTTATATGGATGGTATACATGGTGGAAAGAAATGAATGAGCATGTGTTATGTGATAGTATTCCACCCTAACTAATCCTAAAATGCATTTCTTAATAAATAGGACTATTTAAAGAGAACCCAAACTTAGGACCAATTAAAACACATAATAAACCATTCACTAAAGGAAATTCATTAATTAATCTACTTTAGATATGTTTTAAGGTAGGGATGAAAGAGAGTCCTCCTCTCTTTTCTTCTCTTCATAACATTTAGTCACTAAATGTAGGTTCGTTCAAACCAAATCAAATTACCAGCTAAAACTGACAAGTCAACTAAATCACTTGAAATGAAATGACCACCTAAATTGAATCTTTCAAACTTAGAAAATTCAAACCTTAAATTCTAGCTAAAACATTCCACACAAGCCTTAAATGGAACACACATTAGACTAAGTCCTCATTTCTAGCTTTAGGTTAGCGCGGTGCATGGTTTGATGAATATTTTTATTTTATGATGTATTATTTTAAACTAGATGTTAGGGTGCATGCGCATAGACTGGATGATAAGGTGAGCTTAGCCTAATCATATTTTTATAGGGGGTTGTTCTTAAGGGGCGCTGTAATAAAAATATAAAAATATTTTTTTCTTTGCAGGTTGCTTATACCCCTAAGAATAACCCAAATTAGGATAGGCGCACTTGTTTACTCATGTGTGGAGTGCTAAGACCAACTTATTCATATAACTTCTTGGGTTGTGTGGTATGTTTAGCTAACCTTTGTTTTGCAAGTTTAGTTAGATTTACCTTTCTTATTTTGATGTATATTTTACAATTAATATTTAGAATGAATGTTATGAGGAATTAGGATGAACATTGGTTATAAGATCAAGTCTTATGTACCATGTGATGCCCTTGGAGCAACTACATCCCAAGTCAAGCCAAAAAAAAGAAAACAAGTGGAGCAAATCAAAATGAAGAAATTAAGAAATGAAGAAATGAAAAAAATGAAAAGAATGAAGACCCCCATAACATGAATTTATTTTAATTGTAATTACTCATTTATAATCTGGGTTGTATAAGGGTCGAGCTCGGCTACCCACATTTCTTTTCGGGTTGTACGATAGTACCCGACCACACCGACCTCTTATTCTTTTGTGCTAATTTTATAAATTGATTGATGTTATATTTATGATTACGCAATTAGGATGACATGATTTTCCTAATTTCTTAATTATTTGATGGCTGTTGAATGGCCTGGATGCGGTTAGGCTCCTAGGGAAAAATAAATTTTCTATTCAATTAATCAATTTAAAATTAAATTGAACAATTCATAACCTCACATAAAGCCTAGGATATAAATGAAGATAATAAATGATTTAGCAACCCCTTAGCTAGATGTTGTATGTCTCATATCATGCATAAATTATATTATCTCACTCTTGCTAATGGAGGGCTTCCACCTTTGTCAGAGAAAATGGCTTGATCTTTGAGAGCCATGGTGAAACACATCTCCTTCTTTCTAATTTTGGCCCATAACCAATTTCTCATGCATTAGGCATATGAAATCCCATAGCTTGTGCCAAATAAAATGTCCAAAAATCAAGATAAAATTTTACAAAATTTGCATTAGATTAAGTCATGAATTCATGCCCCTCATGATCTAGTCTCTTAGGTAGTGAGTTTAATGACTTAGTCTCCTTTATAAATAAATAATAGCCTAGCCATCTTGCAAAGCATAAGACTTGCCTACATGTATTTAAAATCATAGGAGGAGTTAGTTGGTGGCCACCCCAGGAGGTTGTAAGCTCAACAGTTGGGTGATTTACTCTCTCTTGTGGAGATAAACCATATACCCATTTTCACCTTAAATTTAGGTCATGCTTTGGCACTTTTCAAAGCTCCCTAGATCTAGGATTTAAGGTTGCTATTTTCTTTTGGGGCTACAAGTATAATTCCTTACCTCTTAGGCATTTCTATAATCTTATACTGTGGAATTGTAAGCCCTAGATTTTTAATAAAAATTCAACTCAAACATATAATTCTCCTCAATTTAAAAAAAAATAAAGCCCAACCATAGAATAGTTTGAGATGTTCACTAGCCTTCCTAGTATCATAAGCATCCCCAACTCATCTCTCTTTGGTTTTGATAATAACTCTCCCCTATTTTGATCAATCCCACTTAATTTTTTGAAAATAACCAATTGATTGGTAGTCATATCTTTGAAATCTATTGAGATAATGATCATTTACCTTAATCGAGAGTATTCTTAAGGAATCTCATTTCTTAAGCTATAATTAACTATGGGGGATTGCCTCTATAGGGAGCTTAACAAACCCAGCTTAAAATAAACCCTACTTTACTTTTTAATATAAAGTAGGGGAAAGATGTCTCGTACATTCGAAGACCCATCATGCCTTAAGAGTCCTCCTTAGGTGATTAGGTTCATTATAGGGTAGTGACTTTTATCTCTCGAGATAGTACACTATTCTTTAATGTCGTACTCGATCACCCTGATGAGTATATTTGCAGATCTGCGACACACAACCATAACACCAAAAATAAACACCACATGTCTCATATCATATGTGTTCCAAAATGATACAATAATTTATATGTTTAATTCAGAACTTAGGTTATTATGGTATTTTTTGTTATTATATTTTAGTTATACTAAGTGAAAGTTAAAACTCAGAAGGTACTTTCATCGAATGCATAATAAAAATTATCCAAAAAGAGAATTTTGATTCTTAATTTCTCATTTTATTCACCTCAAGTTTTTTATCTATAAATATATTATTTTTTATTGGAGGAGGGAATTATTATGAATAAAATAAAAAAATATATAAATATAAAATTATGGTAACATTATAATATATATCATTATAACTTATAACATTATTATAATTATATTAAAACATTAATATTATAACATATAACATAAATTAATAAATATAAATAAATTAATATTTTATAACTTAAAATAATAGCTATTAATGGCTATAAATCATAATTAGATGATTTAATATTTAGCTCTCATCTTTTACCTATAAATAGATTATAATTTGAGCTTGAATGACATGAGAAAAATTTGAATATTCTCTCTTCCTTTCTCCATTCACATATTTTTTTTTTGTCATTCTCTTCATCTCATTTTTGGGCAATAAGCGACACACGATTAGTTCGAAGTTTTGTCGATCAGTCGTAGTGCATGAGCGATCAAGGCAAAAGGATGGGTTATATCTCATAAGTACAAAAGAGAGCCACAAATTAGTATACTCAAAGCTTGATCTACTCTAAGGATAGTGTCATCGGCACACCTCCCTCCCAAGCTATTTCAATCTCATTATTTTTATTTTTTATTCAATTAGTTGTGTTAAATTTATTTCTTCATTGCCTATTTATTTTCTTATAATTCTAACATAATTTAATATATTTCAACTACAAGGATCATTTTTTACAAAGGTGATGGAGGGAGGCCAATGGTGTTGGAGTTGATGGAGAATATTGGAAAATATCAAGTTTAACATAACGATAAAGATTTGACATAGGACAATGGTGAGGATCAATGGTAAGTGATCATCAATTGATAATAAATGTTGGGTGTGGTGAGATATCATGCAACTAAGGGAAATCAAAGTGGACTTTCTACTAAAAGGAAGGAAAATATGGTGACCTGGAAGGCTACTAAAAGATCATATGAGTGAATAGTTCATATGACTATTTAGCACTTCCACATGGTGATTAATGCTCTAGAATTATTTATGAATGCATAATTTTCTTTATAAAAAATATATTATGATGTATAAAAAAGACCTTTTTAAAATTTTAAAAAGGATATTTTATCTCTTTTTACTAATTCTATCAAATCAAGGTCTACACTAGGTTGTCCAAATTGCTCTCCTTTCTCTACCTAGAAAATGGTTAGACAATCCCACCTTTGGGCCAACCTAAGAGTATTTGATTTGCAAGAAAATGGAACTTTCTAATTTATCAATAGCTTGGATTCAATGTACTTGATGCCAATCATTAGATCATCCAATAAAGGTTTAAGACATAAGGATTTAACTTAAGGTTATTAAAAAAAATATATGATAATCGATTATGATCATCATGTAAAATTATTAATATTTTCACCTACAATCCAATTTCATAAATGGTTTATAATCATAAGCCTTTAAGAGTCCATATAATATTAGGAAATCGTTAAAATTAAATTTGGGATAAATTTATAGTGAAATAATTGTCTCTTGAAAAGAATCTAATACTATAGAAAGCACATGAGCTATTCTTCTATGGAGGTTATAAAAACTCTATAAAATTAATGTTTTAGAGTAAAATACATGAAATTTGGGTGGGGAATCATGATTTCAAGGTAGGTTTAACTACTTATAATCAAAGAGCATCAAGAGAATGATATATCATACAATAATTGTGGAAAGCACAACCAACCTCTAGATCACATGTGAATAATAGCCTGAGGAAGGAGACTGAGGCTTATAGCAGGTACATCAGCCTAGATTGGTTAGTTCAACTAATTCATAATCAATATTGCATTGATTTCGATATTCATAAAATCATTGGAATCATGTCAATGAGATGATTATTTTAACTATAAATCTATTTGAATCAAAATCTTCTTAATCCTTCAATTAATTTTTAAAAACTTTAATCTAATTTTTGTTCTGAAAATCCATATTTTTTATACAATCTTGATAAATTATGTGAAACTTCATAATCATAATAGCTGCCCCTATAATTTTAGAAATTGAAACTTGTTACTTATGGAGAAAGATTAGAATATAACATTACAATAAAGACCATATTGAAATACAATCATTTATTGAACGTAATTGTGCATCTTTTCTAAGGACAATGAAGTAATTATTAGCTCTTGATCATTATTTTATAATTAGAAACTATTTGATATGCTTTTTTAGAAAATGTTTTTTTAATTTCTTATTCGAAAGTTTCATTAAATGGTTAAAATTTTATTCAAATTCTTTTTCTAGGGTGAAATATTTTGATCCAAAATATCAAAAAAAATTATTTTGTAGGGTCCAAAACTCCTAAAAAATATGTGTGGCAATAAAGAATCTTTTTGTCTCGATCCTTCCAATGGAGCAAGTGCTACCTAGTTCACCACCATAAAAGTTATTATTATTATTATTATTATTATTATTATTATTATTATTATTATTATTATCATTATTATTATTAGTACTATTATTATTATTATTATTATTATTATTATTATTATTATCTTGTTAGAAAGATATTTTAAAATGAAAACTTTATAAAATTAAAAAAAAAGTTTCTAATTTATTTAGAAATTATTTGACCTCCCTACTCCATATTCTATAGAAAACTTCTTATTTTTTGAGAAAGCTCACAATTCTACTAATTATGGTATGCTTTTTTCATTAAAAAGTTATTAAAAAAACTATTATATAATAGGAAGGCTACAAATGTTCATTATTCGTACTAAAAGCCTCCAATACTCATTTGAAAATGTTGACTATTTCTAAAAGATACAAACCATGATGGTGAGATTGTTAGGAGGTCTAAATGCTAGCTCCTATAACTTTGAAATGGTCAAATGTCCTATTCATGGGTTGGTTGATAGACTTGCTTGGGTAAATGTCAAAATAGGCAATTTGGTAATAAATTAGAGTCTCATAATAGTGGTTTGATGAAAAATAATGCTGATAAAATCTCTAATAAGAGTTTGAAGGTAATATTGCAAAGATTTAAATGTCATCAATCAAATGAAATTGGAAGACCAAAATTTAAATATTCAAATCATCTAGAATATTTTAGTGAATGTGTACAAATTAAATTTTGGGTTATAAAAATATAATATTGATAGGCAATAATCTTACTATCAAAATATTCATCTTTTGTTGAAAATTCTAAAGATGTAATCCATAAATCAAATACGTGTAAGATGCATAGTTATTCCTAAACTTTTTTGAGATTAAATTTAAAACTATAAAAAATGACAATGATTTATGGATAAAATTTTGTCTCCCTCAAGCAATGTAATTTACTGATGGATTACAAAATAGTTGCTTATTTATGTGATAGGAGATATAGAATACCCAAATTGAAGAGAGCAAATTTCTTAAAGCTAAGAGAACAGCTTAATAATCCATGGTTAAGATGTCATTGCATGCGATAATAGGGTGTGGTCATATGGGTGATGATAGTGGTTGACTATCACCTCCATCCATAACCTAATAAGAGTGATGTTCCTTACATCATTCTAAAAAGGTCCAATTCAATCAGTCTAAGCCCAAAACATGTGTGAATTCCAATGATTTATTTCATTATGATTATCACAATGAGATATTATGGTGTTTTAATTTGGAGGGTTGGGTGAACACCACGTAGATCTTAGGGGGTACTTATTGAAGTGATCGGGTACAATATTAAGATATGATATACCATCTTGAAATTTGGAAAGATCACCCTATAATGGACCTAAACACCTAATAAGGTCTCTTAAGGTAGGTGGTTCTTCATATATGCTAGAGATATTTCCCCTAGTTTACATGAAAAAGTAAAGTAAGATTTATTTTATGTCGAGGTTTTTAGTTCCCTATGGAAGCAAGCTTCCATAGTTAATTACATCCTAGGAAATGGGGATTTCCTAAGAGCACTCTTGATTAAAGTAGTCAATCAATTATCTCTAAAGATTTCAAGGTTAGACTATCAAAGGATTGGGTATTTTGGAAAATCAAGTGGGAATGTTCAATTTAGAAAGACTTATTTTTTGATTCCAAATGAAGATAAATATGGAACACTCATGGTACTGGGAAGTCTAGTGACCACTCCAGTCTACCCTATGGTGAGGCTTTATATGTTTGAAAGATAAATTTATTTTGTTTGAGTTGAATTTTTTTATTAGAATGGTAGGGCTTATTGTCCATCAACACAAGATTGTGGAAATGCCTAAGAGGTGTGGATTTATGTTCATAGCCCAAAAGAAATAAGCAACCTCGGATCTTAAATCCAGGATGCTTTAGCACAAGCTAAGAGCACGGCCTAAATCTAATAAAAAAATAAGACATAATAGTTTACCTCCATAGGAGAGAGTAAACCCATCTCGACTCTACTAGACTTACAACCACCTGGAGTAACTGCTAGCTAACTCCTCCTACGCTTCAAAATTATGTTGGCCGATCTCATGTTAGTGTAAGATAGTTAGGCTATCATTTAATTAGGGGAAGAAACTAGAGTCCTAAACTCACTCACTAAGAGACTAAATCATGACTAATATGAGATCATGAATTAGACTAAATGCAAAATTTTGTAAATTTTTATATCATTTTGTAACATTGATTTGGACAAAATCTTAGGACAATTATACCTAAATGCATGATAAAATTTGGTTATTGGCTAAATTAGCAGGGGGAGGTGTTCTCCACTATAAGGGATGTCATCACAGGTCAAGCATTCCCCTATTGTGCAAGAGTGGAGAGACTCCCTATTCAAGAAAGAAATAAGATGATATGCATGATATTAGAACATACATCATTCAGCTAAGGGGTTGCTAAATCTTTTAATTATCTTGATTATGGCCTAAGCTTTAAAATGAAGTTATGAATTATTTTAAAATTTAATCATGAGTTATTAATGGGGGTAGAAAAATTAATTTTATCCTAAGAGCCTATCAAATCTAGGCCACACATTCAAACATCAAGTTTTTAAAAACCTATGAAGAAGATACAATTTATATTGCGTAATTTAATAATGAAAACCAAACATTTATAGATATTTGTGAAATAATAAGAGGTTAGTGCAGCCGGGTACCACCATACACCTGAAAAAAAAAGAAATTAGGTAGCTGAGCTCTACCCTTATACAACTCATAATACAATTAATTACAATTACAATTAAAGAAAAATGATAGGGGGTCTTCATTCTTCATCTTTTCTTCCTTCTCTTTAATTTGATTTTGCTCCAAGGCTTCATAGGGCCTCCCAAGACTATGCCTTCTAGCCACTACTTATCCTAAACCCCATAGCACCAGTCTTAATTCTTATTGCAAAATTATATATTTATGAAATGTAAAATCTAACTTCACCTACAAAATAGATGTTAACTAAACAATCATACAAACCAAAGAAGTTATATTTCATAATTTGGATGTAGTACCTTGCACATGGGTAACCAAGCCCACCTATCCTAATATGGATTATGCAAAGGGGAATAAGCAGCCTAAAAGTAGAAGTATTTATATTTATTATTACAGTGACCCCTTTAGCACAATCCTCTGCATAAATTATCATTGGTCGACATACGATAATCCTAGCATCCAGTCTAAAATATTACAACATAAAACAAAACATAACATCATAGCATACGATGTCTTAACTTAAAGAGACAAGTGGTGACTTAGTATTCTAATATATGTGCTAAGTCTTGGTGTGGTATGTCTTAGCTAGGCTTTTTGAATTATGATTGCCTAAAGTTTGGAATTGTTCAACTTTGACATTAATGGTTATTTTATTTTAAGTCATTAAGAGGATTTGTGAATTTTAATTTATATTTTAGTTAATTTCATTTGATATTAGCTTATCATATAATGATTATAAAGAGAGGAAGGAAGCTTAACTTCTTTTGTCCTTGGACTAAGTTATTTTCTAAAGACATATTATTATGACTTGATTTCTTTAAGTTAATATTTTATTAAATATTTTATTAATCCTAAGTTTGGGTTAATCTTAAAATTTCCTATCCAACATGAAAGGCATCTTAAGATTAATGAAATTGAATTGTCATCACATAGATAATGTTGCACCATCCCTTTTTATCATCAACAACATGCATATGATTTTGACCTTAGCATATCTACACATGCAATGTATTTTTGGCACACTTAAATGATTTTGAATACATATACTTTGGTAGAAAAGAGGCTTAGCTAAGTGCACTCACACATGTATTAAAGTTTTAAGCAAGTTCATGTCATTGTTTGAACCAAGGAAGTGATATAATCTAAGACCTCATTGGGGCTACTTAAAGCCTCATATTCCCGAGATGTCTAGATTATATAATTATGATCTTTAATACATATGAATGTACACACAACCATGAGAATGAAAATCATGTAAAAGATTATATTTTAGTGAATTATTTACACATGTAAAGTAAAGTTCTATCCAAATTCTAATGTATGTAAACATGTGAATGAAATCAAGTAAGTATGTGCCATTGTTAACAAAGGAAGTGAGGTAATCTGAGACCTTCTTGGGGCTACTTAGAGCTTGGTATTCCCAGGATGTCTAGACTACATACTTACTAACATTCACATACAAGTAAACATGCACATTGAATCATGAAACTAAAATAATACTACAACATGTTTAAGCTATAAACATAAGTAAATCATATAGAGTATTCATAACCCACATCAATTTAAATTCTTGTTATCAATTCATAACTTTAAAAATAGTTTTGAAATTTATTAATGATAATAGCCACACATATAATATGATTAATCCAACACATGCAACTTACACATAATTAAATTCAATTGATTATTTTTATTTGAAAGCATGAATGTATGATATCAAATGGCATACAAAATTTATGATGATCGAAAATGAATAATCAAACATTCTCAAAGGATACAGTCAATCATATTAATTCCTAAGGACAATCAATTTGAATAAAATTTTTTAAGGTTAACCAAAGTTATTATGGAATTTAGTTTTGATATATAAATTATTAAATTTAAAGAGGACTGAGAATATTCATTATTTTACCCCATCCTATGTTAGTGACTTAATGATTTTAAAGAAAACATAAATCAGTGATATTTATGGACTGATTAAATTTGAATCATTAAGCAATTCATTTAATTTTCCTTTTCTATGCTTCTTTAATTTGATTAATCATTTAACCATGAGACTCTAATGATATGCAAATGAGAAATTAAAATTGCAATGCAGTTAGAGATTTAATGTAATGAGGCTCATAATTAAATATTAATTAAAACAAAGAATGATCTAATTAAGTACTTATATGAAAGAGGTGCTAACCATTCTCTCCAGCATTTCCACTATTAATAGTGCTTAATCAAGCTTAATTAATTACTTTTTTTACTATTTATATTTTTAATAATTATTAAATCACTTAATGAGGGTACTTAAAGGTTTGAATTATAAATTCTCCTAATTACCTAGCCAATAAATATCACACAAATTATGAAAGGTAGAGGCCATTCAAAGGAATCAAGACATTGAAGTTGAGACTATTAGCTAAGTAATTAAGGCCTAATTAAGCTAATTAGGAAAAATTTTAAACCCTAATTAAGCACTATTCACTATTCAAAAATTAAGGATTTTATTTTTATTAAAATATCCTCTATTTATCTTTTCTAAAATGATTTCATTCATATTTTTAGTACTTTTTATAATTAGTTATGAATTTTTAATGTTTAGGGTGATTAAACATATTTTTAAGCTTAATTAACCCTCATTCCTGTTGGTGCCATGCAGGAGTTGACGTGGCGTCGCTTTCCACATGGTAACACGTGGTGGTGTGTTGAGTCGATGATGAATGGGCTTTTGTCCCCATCATTCGATCTTGGATCAGATGGTTAGGATTAATCCTACAATTCTAAATAGATTAAATTGGATAAAACTAATCGATTAAATCATGGCCATCCATTCTAATTATGTGGAATGAATGACAGGTGATCTTTTGTCCCTCGAGTGCTAGAAGATGGACATCATTTTCATCCTCCGCATGATCCAAGCTTATTGGAGCTCATGATGCATTGGGAACAACTCTAAATCATTCAGGGAAGAGATCTAAAAAGATCCTATGATGGAACATGCACAAAATCATAATTTCTTCCATAAAACACCAACACCTAAGAGGATTTCTACTATTTTCCAAAGAAAATACTTCACCGGAGCTCAAGACTAGTTGTTCAATGACTGAGGTAGCTTTGTCTTGAAGAGATGAAGTCTTGTTGAAAAGCTTGCGAGTTGCCTTCCCATTGGTGGCTCTGTGGACCAAACGTCATCGTAATAGTCACCGGAGTTGGTCTAGGAGTGGTCTTTGGTGCTCGAATCGATCGAGAATCAGCTCATTTTGCCTCGTCAAAGCTTAGGGAAGGTGTGGGTGAATTTCATTGGAGTTTCCTAGATTTTGAGTGGGGTTGGATGGATAGAGGGCTCGATTTTGCTCGGGTTTGGTCTCGTTGGTGATAGGGAGCTCAAGGCGGAATAGGAAAGTTCTAGGATAATCATCTTGACTCATTGAAGCACTTTGTGTGGTTTGAATTCAATGGGGAGGAGTATACCCTCCTTCCCAATTGATCCAATGGTTTAGATCAATTCAAATATTGGCAATCATCCTGCTGGTGCAGCCAGTCAGGAGTGGTAATGATGGGCTGAGGTGGAGGCTCTTGAGTGACTGAAGGAAAGGAGTGGGCTGGCCATGCATGTACCCCCTCCTCCAAGTGTTCCAATGGAAAGACTTAGGTGAACTCACCATCTATTGACCCATGGCTGACCCAACCAGTTTTAGGTCAGGTTAGCCAGTGGTCCAGATGTTCAAAATGGGCTAAAGGTGGCTGTCAAGGGTGGTGGGTAGGTATGACCATCCAAAATGGAGATTTTGTCCCATTTGGAGGGGTTTGTCCAATGGGTTTAGGCCTAATTTGGGCCAACCATGGGTTAGGTTAATTTAGGCTAACCCATGGTGACCCAAGGATGGTCATGCCAAGTTTGGTTGGGTTTGGGCTTAGCTTGAATGGGTTTGGCTCAATTTGACCCCCATGTAGGTCAAATTGGGTTCATTTAAGTTAGGTTGACCAATTGGTCAAATTGGGTCAAATTGATGGTTTGGTTTAATTTGAAGTGGATTTGGTTTTGACTTATATGGGTTCATAAGGGTCAAATGGGCTAAGTTGACTAATTTGGTCATATTGACCAAATTGGCTTAGGTTAGGGGTTAGTTTAGAATCAATTGATGATTTGAAGATGATTGTAGGTGTTGGTTTGAGTTAATTTAGATTTGGTAATTATTTGGTTCAATTGAACCCTTTAGGTTAATTTGGGCTAAATGGGTCAATTGGGCTAGTTTGATCAAATTTGGTTCAATTGAGGCTTGGATCATATTCAAGAATCAATTTTTGATGGATTTGAGTCATTGGTTTCAATCAATTTGATTTGGCCCAATTTGGCCCTTTAGGTCAAATTTGGTCAACTAGTCAAGGGCCAAATTAGTTGAATTTGAATTGGGTTAATTGAGTTTGATGATTGATTTAGGATTGATTGATGGCTTTGATTGTAATTGATTTGAGTATAATTGGGTTTTGACTCAATGGGACCCTTTGGGTAAAATGAGTCAATTTAAGTTGATTGAATTGACTTAGCTCAATTTGTTTGATTGTAGGTATGGGAAGGGTTGAAGTAGAGATTTGAATAGTTGGAGTGCTTTGGTGAAATGCAATTGGATTTTGTTTCAATTTAATGAGCTTTGGGTTGGATCCATAGGATGATGGTATGATTGATTTAAGTTAATGGTTAATTTGACTTGGAGCTTGGATATGAAATAGGATTCAATTGGGTTTGATTATATTGATTTGAAGTTATATTTGGATAAGTGGATAGGCATGGATTTGATTTAGGCCATAGGATAGGTAGGATATATTTACCCTGGAGTGTGACCTAAGCTTGGGGTATGCCTTCTTAAGTCTCTAGGTTTGGGTTTAGTATTCCCTTAATCACTAGATGTGTCCTATGACTAAGGAAATCTAAGTGTCTAGAAGATTCTTAAGTCCAAAGAGGGATGAGTTAATCCTCACTCTAAAAGTGGGGTCAATAAAAGGACCACCAATAGGTGTGGTATAACTCATAAGGCACACCGTATGTATTAGCATTAATCGAGATGATCAACAACATCTGGGAAGCTCACAAACACTAAGGATGACCATCCATAACCAAATGAAGAGATTGATGGACCCATGAATCTAATGCGATGCAATTCACTCTCATGCCAATGGCATGAGAGAGATGGGTATATTTGGTTTGATTGGTTAAGAATTGATTTTGTGCCAAAGACATAAAGAAAGATTCATTAGGGATTCGCATATGAGTTTTATTAGATAATAGATAGATTTATGCTAAGGGCATAAAGGGGTATCCGCTGGGGAATTGAGACCATATTAGATTTATTTGATTTAAGGTTGATTTATGTTGAAGGCATAGAAGGAAATTCACTGGGATATGAGGTTTGATTGAGTTTGTTTGATTTGTGTTGATTAGGATCCACTGGGGATATAAGTTTGACTTTGTTTTATTTAGACTGATTAATTTGTTGTTGATTGATTTCGAGATTGATTGATTTGATTTTGTTGATTGGTTTAATTTGAATTTGGTTAATGAACTCGGAAGAGGATCCATTGGGGATATAGATTTGGTGGGATTTGTTTGATATGGTTTGTTGATTTAATTTGGTTTGGATCTATTTAGTTGATTGGTTTTTATTTGGTTTGAATTTTGGATTTTTATTTTGGTTTGGATTTGGCTACACTAGGGATATAAGTTTGAACTTGAATTCATTTTTTTTGGCTTGATTGATTTGATTTGGACCATGTTTGTTTGCAATGGGCCGCACTAAGGAGGAGCTACATGTGCTTGGACCTACCTTAGATTTATTTATCCAAAGGGGTAGTCTATTGGTCGAAGAGTAGGGACTATCCAATGTACGGGTTGCCCGTTAGTTTGCAACAGTTATACTAGGAAGAAAGCTGGGGGACTCGCATCTTTTAAGGTAGAATTAACCATTGGGGTGACTTACTAATGGCACAACAAGTCAAACCTGACCTAGGGCGATTATTAAGTGAGTGCCTCTGGGGGGTCTTATCTCAGTTTGGAGTAGTCAAGGCAAATCTTATAGGGAGTTTTTTGATACTGCTCAAAAGATAGAATGGTTACTTAGGAAGAGGTGCCTCTCGGGGTCTTATCCTAATCCATAAGAGATTCCATTTTGTTTTGTTGGTTTGTTTAGCATGGACCCTATTGGTTTGTTAGGGACCACATTAAGAAGGAGGCATGTGGGCTTTGGCCTATCGCTGATTTACTAGCCCAAGGGATAGTGTGTATATCCGCAGTACATAACTTCCAATCACAGGGGTGGCTACTAGGAAAAGGAAACTATCCAATTCAATAGTAACCTAGGACATGTCTAAATGGGGTTATGAAGGCATAATCCAAATAGAATGCTTATAGGGAAGATGCCTCTGGGGGTCTTATCCTAATCCCTAAAAAATAAAACATGTTGGTATATAGTGGCTGACTCAGGATGAAAGCGTGAGGACTTACATCTACCTGAGTTGGGTTATCCACTGGGTGGGTTGCCATCAGCATGGCAAACACCAGCCAACCTAAGGTGTCCATCAGTTTACAATGATCAATCTAGGAAGAAAGCATCAGGGACTCACATCTTCCTAAACAAAATTGATCATTGGGATAGTCTGTCATCGGCTAGACAACTACTATCTGACCTAGGGAAACTACCAAGTGGAGAGTCACAAAGAAGGACTAGACCCAAGCTTGAAGTACTCAGGAGGAAGAGGAACCACTGGGGGTCTTACCCTAATCCTCAGATGTAAACTTGGACCCATGACAGCTAGTTCAAGAAGAAAGCTCGGTGACTCACATCCTCTTAATGAAGCAAATATCAAGGTAATTTATTGGTCATGCAATAAGGTGTACCACACTAACAAGATGCTCATCGATTTGTAGTGGTGAAGCTAGGAAAAAGCACAGGGTATCACATCCTCCTAAACTAAAAAAACCTCTAGGGAGGCACACTAGCTAAGTAGTGAATCGAGCCCAAGCTAGAGTAGCTACTGAGTGAGGGCCGCTGGGGAACTTATCTCAACTCAAAGTATCCCGAAGGAATTAGATCTATGTTTAATTTGTTTGTTTTTTTGTGAAATTTTGTGTTGGTGATGTGTTGATGAAGGATAGGATGTCGCTCGGGTTCACTTACACCTACCCTAAACATAACATGAAAACATTATAATTTAGAGACATTTCAATTTGAAGAGAATGAAAAATTATTTTGAACATTATTTATGGATAATAGTTTAAGGTAAAGCTCATTAATTGGAAGCATCAAGCGTTCTCTTTTGTGGGTAATGAGTTGGTAAGATCCCCCTTCGTAGGCCTTTTCTATGGTGAAAGGGTCTTCCCAAGTGGGTTCAAACTTGCCTCCCATATTACGACAGGCTACAATTGGTCTCCTTAGAACTAAAATAAGCTCTCCTACTTGAAAATCTCTAGGTCAGACCAACTTGTTATGAGCATGAACCATCTTTGCTTTATACAACTTGAGGTTCTCGCATGCTTGTAAGCATCTTTCTTCCAAACCTTTGAGCTCTTCTATTCACAGTTTGGCATTCTGTTCAGTTATAATTTTGCTACACAGCTATCCTTAGTGATGGGAGTTGGACTTCTATTAGTAGAATGGCTTTAGACCCATACACTAAGGAGAATGGGGTAGATTGTGTTAATGTTTTGTAGGTAGTACGGTAAGCCAACAAAGCTTCAACTAATTTCTCATGCATGTTGCTTATTATCATCGAGCATCTTCTTGAGTATTTGGATGAGAGTTTTGTTGAAGGTTTCTGCTAAATCGTTTACCCAGGTAGTAGATGGTAGAGTATCTCCAATCTATGTTGTGTCTCTGGGTGAAGTTATTGATTTTTGTGCTCATGAAGGTGCTGTCATTATCGGATATGATTCGGCGGGGTACCCCAAATTTATAAATGACATGGTTTCTAAAGAACTGGAGTGCATGTTGAGCTTCAACCTCCCTGAGCAAAATTACCTCTGACCACTTAGAAAAGTAATCCATAGCTGTAAGGATGAACCAGTGACCTTGGATGAAGGAAGATAGATCGGATCCACTATGTCGATGCCCCAACACTCAAATGGCCATGAGGCCAATGTTGGATGTAGAATGTTGTGCGGTTAATGTAGGACCACTCCATGTACTAGCACTAATGGCAACACTTTGCTACATCCATGCGATATGTGATCATCGTCGGAAAATAGTACCCAAGTCTTTTGATTTTGGCATTCATTTTGAGACCAAATTGATGAGCTCCACATAATCCTGAGTGTACCTCGGTCATGATCTTATGGGCTTCATGTTTGTCTAAACAACTTAACCACATATGATCGAAGGACAGTCGGTATAATACACTATCCATGAGGGTGTAGGAGAGTGTTATTTGCTTCACTTGATGTGCTTGAGATTTCTCTTGATGTGGTTTTCCTTTGTTTAGGTAAGCAATGAAGGGTTGTCTCCAATCCAGTTCTTCATCTTTTTTGGCAATGACAACCTCCCCTTCAAGAGAGTATTTGTTGATGAGTTCAACATCAATAAGAGGCAGGATTTGACTATTGTGGACCTCTATTGATATGGACTCATATTCCAGACATGCCAATTCCTTGACAACCTTGGCTAAAACATCAGCTATGGCATTTTCTCCTTGAGGGATCTTGTAGAATGTGACCTATGGGATCTAGGCTAGCAACTCCATGGTGTACTTGTGGTAGTGATGGAGTTTTGGCTTCAAGACCTTGTAAGTCCCAACGATCTGATCGATAAATAACTGAGAATCTTCAAAGATGTTGATATTCTAAATGCCTAGCAAGATCACTAACTCCAGACAAGCAATCAGAGCCTCATACATGGCTTCATTATTAGTGCAAGAATCAAATAGATGGTATGAGAATCTCATCATATCGTGATCTGGCATTAAGAGGATTATTCCTACCACTACCTTACCTGGGATAATAGATTGTGATTCTTATCCTCTTTGAGAGGATGCCGTACCATCAAAATATATTTTCCAGTAGCAAATATTTGTATCCCCTAAGTTCTTGATTTGTTAATCAAGGAGATCATCATTGAGCGAGGAATCTATAAGAAGTGGTGTGCTACTAAGAAATCTATGAGTGCTTGTCCTTTTATCGCACGAAAGGGTACAAATGTGTTAAAATATAATAAAATCATGGTCCATCGTGTCAACCGTCTGGATAGCTTTGGCCTTGCATAAAATATTGCAGTGGATTGATTCTAAAAATCAAATTTACTTTATGAGAGAGCATATAGTGTTGTAGCTTTCTAGATTCAAATATTAAAGTTAGGAAATTCTTCTCAATGGGTGGATAGTTTACTTTAGCAGGTATTAGATGGTGGCTGAGATAGTAGAGTGTGTTCTCTTTCCTTTCATCATTGGCTTGTGCCAACAAAGCCCCAAGGGAGTCATCCAATGCAGTGTAGAGTATCAGAG
The DNA here is from genome assembly GCA_021442155.1 of Cymbidium sinense. Lineage (NCBI taxonomy): Eukaryota > Viridiplantae > Streptophyta > Magnoliopsida > Asparagales > Orchidaceae > Cymbidium > Cymbidium sinense. The sequence goes on along the minus strand of CM038232.1, from coordinate 38,411,837 downwards.
ATTTGCCCTGAATAGGGGCAACTAGAACTGGCGGTGTCATAAGATATTGCTTGATGCTCTCAAAGGCATTTTGGCACTTGTCATCCCATTTGAACTTGGCATCCTTCTTGACTAATTCTGAAAATGGTTGACATCTACCTAATAAGTTGGATATAAAGTGTCTTAGATACGACAACTACCCATAGAATGATCTGAGTTTATTTATACTTTTAGGAGGTGGCATTTCTAATATCACTTTAATCTTCTCTAAATCGTTTTTAATTTTGTGGTGTCGGATAACAAACCCAAGAAACTTCTCTAAAGCTACTCCAAATGCACACATCAGAAGGTTCATTTTAAGGTTGTATTGCCTTAATCGCTTGAAAACTACTCTCAAGTCAAAGAGATGGTCTTCCTTTTCTTTGGTTTTAACTACGAGATCATTGACGTAGCATTCAACTTGGTGATGGATGACTTCATTAAAGAATTAGGTCATGGCCCACTAGTATGTAGCACTGGGATTTTTAAGGCTGAAGGCATGACCATATAGTAATAGATTCTAATCGAGGTTCTAAAGGCAGTGTTCTTTTCATCTTCAGGTGTCATTTTTATTTGATTATATCTAGATGAACCATCCATGAAAGAGAAGATTGTATGAGATGAGGCAATGTCCAACATCAGTTTTGGTATTGGTAGTATAAATTCATCTTATGGGCATGCGTTATTAAGCTCTCTAAAATCAATGCATATGTGCATTTGGCCATTCTTCTTCTTAACTAGGATGACACTAGCCAACCAGGTGGGGTAGTTTTCCTCCTAGATGAAACCAGCATCGATCAATTTCTTGACTTCAAAAATGATCTGTTGCTCAATATCTAATCACATGCATCTCGAAGCTCGCTTGACGGGGTTAGCATCAAACTATATCGCAAGCTTATAAACTATTATGTGAGGAACTAATGCCGACATTTATTCTTAACTTCATGCAAAGCAGTCCTTAAACTCTTTGAGTAGCTAAAGTAAGTCATTAGGTTTAATTTCATTCAACAAGGAACTGATGTACGTCAAGCGTGGATTACCTTCAGTTCCTAAGTTGATCTCTTTGAGTTCATTTATGGTTGATTTGATTTCTTCTTCAAATTCTAGAGGTGTATCTTTGACTTGAAATTCATCCGAATCATCTAAAGGTTCTAAGCACACCTCTTTATACGAGTTGATGTGCTTTGAGAAGAACCTATCAGATTCCAAATGATTGGTGATGATAAAGCATTAGTCATCATCATCGACAGGGCCCACTATGCTGAAGCGTAGTCCTTGTTTTGATTGAGAATTATTGCATTTGTTGTTCCATAACCTTTCAAAGTATTCTGACCTGTGCTTAGACCATGCATGCAAAATTAAAATTTTATTTGCCAAATTAAGAACACAAGGCGAGTACCAATCAAATGGAAGTTCTATTAATTCTTTAAATGAATCATCATCAAGTTTTACATCAACTTCTTAACTTGATAATGATGTTCCTTGAAAAAATCTTATAATCTTTATGCTTGTACTTTCTTTGGGGGCTTCTTTAACTACCAAACCCTCAACGTTTTATGAGGAAAGTGGGGTTAGTGCTAAGGTTGACATCTTATGCCTGACAGTTTCACACAATAGAGTCTTGGATACACTTATGCTTTTCTTGGGGATCTAATCTTCATCACTACTTGGTTTGAGTGTCACCTCCAACTGGATCTACTGATGTGAAGGGCTGCCAGGTGTGCTAAATACATAAGACTCATCCTCTGAACTAGTTTCTAAGTTTATGTAGATAACAGGGGTACTCTTGGATGATGGAATGAATCTCCTAGTAGGTGGTAGGCATGGAGGTCTTCCACCTCAAGGACTTCCTCTAGACTTGCCTCTTTCTCATCCTGGTGGCGGTTGAGTCATCCTCCCCACTTATTCAATGGAAAATAACTGGGAATCTCTAAGGTTTCTATTCTCTCCCTTTTCTTTTCTTTTCTTTTCATTTTCTTTTCATTTTCTTTTCTTTTCTTTTCTTTTTTCCACGAGAGAAGATATTTTACTTTTTAGGGAGGTAATAGGTCATATCCTCATAAATCTCGATCTCATGAATTGCAAATAGCATGAGATCTCCTTTGACATAATACTCGATTCCACCTCTTAGGAACTTGATGCATTGATGCAAAGTGGATGGAACCATGTTATTGCCATATATCCAAGGTCACACTAGTATAACATTAAAATATTTATCAGAATCTATTATGTAAAACTTGGCTTCTATCTTCCATTCTTTTATCTCCAAAGGTAACACTATGGAGCCTAAGGCCCTCCCGCCATATTCATTGAACCCTTTCAACATCATCCTCTCTGTTTGGAGTTTAAAGATGTTAATTCTCAAGTAGGCAAGGGTTCTTAGGCTCATAATGTTCACTGACATACCCAAATTAACAAGAAATTTGGATAGCCTAAATCTGCCAACAACCACAATAATGTAGAGGGGAAGGTTGTGCTCCATCGTCTCTTGAAGTAGGTCTTCATCTGTGAATGTGACTCCTAAGACTTCTTCTAAGAAACATGCCTCTTCTCCATTAGTGGTCAACTAAGCTAAGCATATTTTAGGATCAAGCAAGGCTTTGATTAATGATTCTCTAATCTCTTTGGATAAGACAAGGGCATAATATATGCTTAACTTAGTTGGCAACTTTCTATGATGTGTTAGGATGTTGTAATCAACTTTGGACTAGTCCTCCACAAACATATCCAAAGATGGAGCATCTTGTGGAGGGGCTATCTGCTCACTGGAACCAATGACATAATTTCCCTTATCTTGAGGTGCTATCCTAGGAGGTAGAACTTTGCCACTACCAAGGTTGACTTTAGTTACTTTGTCAAATAAGGAGCTTGTGAAAATTTTTATCTGCTCATCAGGTATACCTACAAATTCTTCTAATGAATCATCAGAGTTGGATGACTCCAAATCAATCTCAAGAGGTGAACCCTTATGATTTAGAAAAGGGAGCTTCATTTTTGAATCAGAGTGGGATTGATCATAATTATTCAAGTAATTATTACTATGACTTGGAGAGATTTCTATAGGAATAAAATCACTAAGATCATCAAATGTAAAGATAATGTAAGTGAAATCAATCTTCTTCATTTATTACCTTAATTTTGGTGGTAGTACATGATAGAAATCAAGTAAAGTAACCAGTATGAGGGGTTTGGTTCCCTCATCGGCTGATATAATGCTCCTACTCGTGGTGGTGGAGCTGATAGATGTAGTAGCTATAACTGTGGAAGGAGTACTGGACTCGGATGGTGGTGGCATTATGGATCTATCACGGGTAAGTGAATGTTATTGGTACTACTGGGTTTCCACCCTCCCTGAGTTGTCCCTCACAACTGGCAGACCATCTTTGATGTTAGAGGTCTGAGTTGAGTCAGACACCTATCGAGAAAATTTTTTGATTTTAAAAATTATTTTTTAATGGTATGAGATAAAGAGATATATCAACCTTCTATTGTCTTAAGAGGATCAGATGTATCCCCAAAGATTACTTTGATAGAACTAGCAGGTTGTTTAACTAAGTATTTCTTAGGGATAACTATAGCTCCTGACTTGTAGCTACGCTCAAGCTAATCCTTGAAAGTGGAATAATCCTATAAGATATGGCCTATCATGCTGTAAGGGAAGTACTTAGGATCATCACTCCTATCCACTTCCTCTAGCTTTCTAAGCTCAGGTAGTTGAAAGTCAGGCTTCTTAAAAAGGTTCTTAAAGATCTTCTTGACTACCTCCCTCTTAAATGAATATGCTTGTTGAGTTTGTCTACAATAGTAGGTGGAAATTAGCTACCTAGTGGTGGATACTGATATCACTACAGTGTAGGCTACTATGTTGGTGGCTGTTATGGAGATCGAGGTAGTGGAAGAGGATGCGGTAGTGGAATCTATTGATCTCAAGGCCTCTCAAACTGTTCTCTCGCTAGCTACTTCTCCTTGTCAACTACCACTATAATCCCTGGCTTCTTCTCAAAAACCATCTGTGGGTTGGGCATAGATGATTGGTCTGAGAAGGGTATCTGTTTGGCTTCCTCTTATAGGTTAGCCACCTTATTGATTAATTTCTCAAATAACTTAATGGTAAAACCTTTGAGCAAGAAAATGACTAGGCCATGATATTCTTGAGAAGAATCTTAATGCATGATGCTCCTCCAGCAGTGGTTCGTATTTCATGCTTAGGTTGCCCCATCTGAGAATATATTCAACAAGGAACTCATTAAGCTTTTGCTTTTCTACAATGAGGTCCCCTATAGTTACCATTTGCTGAGCTCTTATGAATCTCTTAATAAAAAGATGCTCTAACTCTACAAAGGACTTTACTAAACCATTGGGTAGTTCAACATACCAATCAAATGCTACCCTGAAAGGCTACTGACAAACTACCGAAAAAGTAATGCATCGCTACCACCGATGTTACAATAATTGGATCAAAAGTGTGTTATCTGATGCCTTAGGCTCCCACTGGCATCAAAAACCTTGAACGATGGTGGCACAAAAGCCTTAGGGTATTGAACTCAAATCCTCCGAGAAAGGTCTACCCTTTGGAACAAATGAGCTCCCTTGGGCTTGCACCAATGCTTCCTTCACTTACTGCTCCACCATCTATTTTATGTCTTTTTCAAGCATGGAGGTGCTATCGATGACCTTCCTATGCAAACTACCAGAATTAGTTGATCTACACATATGGTTCATAAGTCAAATAAATCAACAAAGCTAAAAAAATAATTAATGAAAGTACCATCGCATGAATTTGGTTTAAAATACCCTAACCGCGATCAGATTCAACCAAAATCATCATGATTTGAAAATTTGGTTTCATAAGCGTGTTTAAAATATTAAAATTAATCAAATATAATTTATTAAACTAATTAATAATTATTAAAATGATCAATGATAATTTTAAATAAAATTAAGCACATATCAAATTCAAGAAGCCCTGTCGACATCCGAACAGCCCTCATTCATGAATTAACTGTGTTGTTATCGGTGTAACATCAAAATCTTTCAAATGATACTTTTTGTGATTGATTCAGCAAATTTTATGTGAACGTTGAGTGATTCAAACCTGACGTTGTGTAATTTAAGCCCAATTTTACTTCGATCATCGCCGACATAATCCAAATGACCTCCGATCGTGAAATGGGCATACCGTTGCGACTGACACAGCGAAAATACCTAAAATTGATACTTAAATTGCTAGGATTCATTAATCAAAGTAGTTCACCAAAATATTTTGTGTGAAATAATTAAAAATAATATCATCAATTTGTTGGATTGCAATTAAGATGACTATTGGCAGCATAAACACCTTAATATTTGCCTAATTAGCTGCCCAATTACACAATCAGGCTTAGCCAATTAGTCCTCCAATTGAATTTTCCATCCAATAAATCATATTGGGCACCACATGACTAGCCAATTGGATTGTTCAGTTGCCCTAATACCCGAATCAAGCCCAATCAAACCTTATTTGTGTGAGACTTCCTTTTCGTGCTCCCCCTCATACTCTCAGGAGATTTCCTTCCATCTTCAGCTCTCTCTCGTGCACTCTCCCTCTTTGGAATTTTATTTATGCGAGTCGAACAAGCTACTCCACTTCTTCTTTTGTCCATCCTAGCCAAGTAGCACATGAACGAGACTCTTCTCATTCTATCTATATGAATCGAATAAATGAAAGAGATTCTCTCCTTCCGTGTCCATTTCTTGCTCTCAGTAGAACTCCCCTCTCTCGAGATCCCACTCTCTCTCTTGTGAGAGGCTTGACTGAGAAACCTTCCATTCCCCCCTTTCATTGAGTGAACAAAGAGATATACCTCTCATTCCATCTGTCCATCTCACAACAGCCGACCAAAACTGAGGGAGCATACCATGCGTCCATTCCACATAGCCGGAGCTCCCTCCTCTTATAGCCAGCCAAGAAGATGCCTTAGCCAACCTAATTGAGCTTTCTATTTCCCTCCTCTATTGCAACTAAAAACTCCAGGTTGTTTCCATTCAACCTATGCTTTATATTACAATCTCGGTTCTCTTCCTTGGGTGAAATGCATTCGGTAGACTCTTCTTTCACATATCTCCTAAAGTTGGGTTGTTCTTTCTCTATAAAATTGAAATGAGGAAGAGATGTGATATTTGATGTGTGGAATGATTTAAATTTTTATTTTGCTGTCAAGCATCTACACATGTTTTATCATTGCATATTACTTTTTTAAGTTGATAAGCAAAGAGGAAATGGAAATGGCTATTTGGTTAAATCTAATATTTTTAGATTTGTGGTGTTGAGCTTGACATGATTGTTTGCCTCCTTACACTACTTGTTAATATTGAGCTTAGTTCTAACTTGGATATTATCGCCATGCAAGTATTTTTTTAGTTAAATTTGAAATTTTAACATCTATTTTGTCGGATTTGACGCAATTATGTACTTCATATGTTGAAACTTGAATTCAACGCATATTTTTCTTTCTCTTTTATACATCAAGTTCGATGCCCTTGAAAGGGATTTATTTTTTTGTACATAATCCAACTTATGTTAAAAATTATTGAAGTTTAAATATTTAATCTCCACTCTTATCTTTTGAGTAAATATGAAATAGAATGTGATGAAGTTTTCAGATTTGTGAGCTTTGATGTGTCACTTTCCGAAATTTATTTTTTTATTAGTTTGACATTTCATTCATTCAGATTTATAAGATATATAAAAGAGAGAGCTTGTGTTTTCATGCTTAATTAATCAAAGCATTTTTGGAAGCCCTTCTTTTATACATAGTCTATGGTTGGATTATGTTTTCCATTTGGAGTTGTCAAGAAATGGAAATGTGAAGCTTGATGTGTGGTATGATTCAAGTTATTAGGCTTTGGTTATCAAACATCCACCTTCGTTTCACCATTGCACATATATTTTAATTGTTAAATAAAAAAGTAGTAAAAAATTAGTAAAGTTGCAATTTACATAAGGGGCTTTGTCATGCATCATTCCTTTGTTTGATTACTTGCATTCATGAAGGTGGTTATCTTGTTTAGACAAGATTTCAGATTTTTTGGACTTATCAAACTTAATGTGATTATTTAGTTTATGTAACCTAAACTCCATGTAATTATCATTTTTAAAATGAAGAGGATAAAATGGGGAGTGGTTGACTTTGCTAGCATTATTCTTGTTTTCCTCTCTTTATGATCATTAAATTAATGGGCCTTTGAAGTACAATCTGAAATGAGGTTTTATGCAAGTTTAAAGCTTCCATTTTTGCTATTTAGCTTCATTGAGGTTGCATTTTTCCTAGTACTTGTTCATATTATACTCACAAGAAATTGCCAAGTTTCTATCTTCCATTAAAATTTAAATGAGTTGGTATAGATGTAGAATATGACTTGTTTTCTTGGCTCTAAAATTCCCTTAAAATTGCTTCCTTTATATGACTTAAATTCTACTTGGCTATCATTTTTAAAAGAAAGGGGATGAGAGGGAGAGTGATTGGCTTTGTTAGCATTGTTATTGTTCTTTCCTCTCCATTATCATCATCAGGCTAATGACATTTGAAGTGTAATTTGAAATGAGAATTCATTTGCATAGAACTTAAAAGTCATTGTCCTTCATTGGTTGAATGAATAATTTGCAAGGTTTAGAATGGATACCTATTTTCGTGCTCAATTAAAACTTGCTTAAATTCTATTATCATTGTAAAATTGAATGAAAAGAGAAAATGTATGGGTTATTGATTTAAAGCCCTCATTTCAATGTGAATCCCTTGTTCTTACCTTATGGTTTTGTTGGCTTTCACCTTTTATGCGACCAATTTTTGTAATTGAATGTTGATATGAAATGGGGAGAAGCCCAAGCTTGTGGAGATAATGAACTTCCAAACATAAGCTTCATAATATTTTCAAATTTGAAGTTATCATATTGTTGCCTAAGTGAGTTGAATATTGTATGGCTTAGAATGGCTATTTATTTTCTTGTTCAATTAAATCTTGCTTAAACTCTATTTTCATTGTGAAATTAACATGAAATAGCAAATGCATAAGCTTTAACTTTTATTCATTGTTGTCATTCTATTATTTGAGTCTTTATTTTATCTTATGCTTTGAATGAGTAAATCACTCTTACACGTTATGACTAAGTGATCAAATTTAAAAAAGAAAGTAATATTTTTGGTATTCAACATGGAAAGATTAGATGGGGCTTGCATTTGTTAAAGGCTTATAATTTAATTTGCTCATTCTGCATTCAAGAGGGTAAATTTTGGATGAAATGCTAAATAAAATGATGATTGTTGACCTCACTTTTGGAGTGAAGGTCCAATCCTCCATCATAAGATCTAGGAGTCTTCTCGACACTAAAAGCTCCTTAATCATAAGACACTTCTAGTGGCTAAGTGAACACATACCTAAGCCTAGAGACTCAAGAAGATTAGTCATAGGGTTTAGATCATGCCTAAGGGATTAGGATGGCCTACCTACCCTATAGCCTAAACCCAATTTATGCCTGCCTCCTTAGCTCAAACCAAACCTCAAATTCAATTCATCCAAATTCAATCCAATCTCAAATCCACATAACTAAATCCCAATTAGATCTCAAATCAAATCAACCCTTCCTAAGCCATATGATTTAATCTTATAGACTTAGCCAAAATTCTTTCAATCCAAACCAAGCTCAATTAATTTTGCTCAGAACCAATTCAACCCTTCAATCAATTTACATAATTCTACAATCAAATCCAATCAAGTGAAAGTCAAACCAAACCTTTCTAAGCCCTATGATTTAACCATATGGACTTAGCCGAAACTTCTTTCAATCCAAATCAAATTCAATTGATTTTTCTCATACATCATTCAATCTTTCAATTATCATTCCAAACAAAATCAAATCTACAATCAAATCAACCAAGCCAAAATCAATCCAATTAAACCTAACTTAACACATTTGATCTCAAATATTCAAATGAATCAAAACCCAATTAACTCCAAATCAATTGCAACTAAAGCCATAAGCCAATCCAAAGTCAATATCTAAAGTCATCTAAACTTAATTCAACCTAAAATACAACTCAATTAGCCCAATTGGTCCACTTGACCCAAAGTGACCAATTTGACCAAATTGAACTAAACTCCAATCCAACCTAAATTGGATTGAGCCAACCCTCCAAATATTCTCCAAGATGATTGTTGATCATCTTGATGGCCTAACTACAATCAATTCAATTCAATCAAGCCAAAAGGCATATTTAGGCTCACTTGACCCAAAGTGACCTAATGGACCTATTTGAACCAAATCTCAATTCAACCCAAGTTGGATTGAATCAAACCATCCAAAACCTCCCATGATGATTATTAATTATCCTTGATTGATCAATTGCGACCAATTGGGTTAAACCAAGTCAACTTAACCATTTTCCCAAACCAATTCATTTAGCTTACATTAGCCAAAGTAGCCAAATCTCATTTTAAGTCAAATTAATTGAAACCAATGAATCATACCAACCTAAAATCAATCCTTGAACATGACTTGATCATCTATTGAGCTAAACCAAACCCAATTGTCCCATTGACCCAATTTGACCTAAAAAACTAAATTGGGTCAAATCAAAATATAACCCAAATTGATTACAACCAATGGCTCAAATTCATTCCAAATTGACTATTGAACATGAGCCTTGATTGAACCTAGTTTGATCAATTGAACCAATTGACCCACTTAGCCTAAAATGACCTAAAGGGTCAATTTGTCCTAAATCATTCTTAAATTTAAATTGATTCAAACCAAAGCCTACAATCATCTTCAATTGACCATTTGAACATGAACCAATGCCTAACCCAAGGCAATTTGATCAACTTGGACAATTTGGTATTTGACTCATTTGAACTCAAATGGGTCAAATCCAAATCCAAGCTAAATTGAACTAAACCAATTGCACCAAACATTTCAAATACTCATTTGAAGTTGACCCAAGCCTTGGTTTGAACTAATTAACCAATTGGTCAACTTAACCCAACCTAACCCAATTTAACCTACATGGGTCAAATTGAGCCAAACCCACTCAAACCAAGCCCAAACCCAATGAACTTGGCATGGCCTATCCTTGGCTCATCTTGGGTCATCCCAAATCAAACCCAACCTTAATTAATCCAAAAACCAATGGGTTAAGGCCATCATATGGAACAAATATTGCATTTGAATGGTCAAATCCACTCCCCATCCACTTGGCAGCCTCCTAAACCTCAACTAAGGCAGGTAGGACACTGGCTAACCTGACCCAAAGGGAGGTGAATTCACCTCTCCTCCCCCATTGGAGCATTTGAAAACTCCTCCTATGGAAGCCACTCCTCCTCACTTGCCCATCCAAACCAGCCCACCTCAGATGATTCTACCACACGCAGCCGCCTGCGGTGGCCGTACAACTACTAGAAGCAAAATGAGTCAAGGACAATTGATCCAAGGAAGGAGGGGTATACCCCCCCCCCTCTCATTTTGATCCAAACTGAGCACACACACACACCCTCATAGAGCTTTCTTAGGTCATTTCAAAGTCGCAAGAGAGTTTTCCGAGTGCCCCAAGCATTCCCATCATCGAAAACCATCAAATCGAGCTCACCCGAGATAGGATGAGCCCCATCTCCTTCCAACTCCACCAAATCCAAACCAATCCTAAATTAACTTCACCTACATGTTCACCAAGCTCTGACGAGGTGAAACGAATCTTTTCATGAACTCTTCGATCACCGAAAGTACCTTCTAAACAAACTCCATCATGTTCTATGATGGTGTTTGATCCATAGAGCAAACAATGAGGAGGCGTCACATGAACTTCTCTGCAGAGCTTCACCTCGTCAAGGCGGAGCTACCATGGTTGATTCGCCACCGATCTTGAGCTCCGGTGAGGTACTATTCCTTCTAACTAAGATTTCTTAATTTTTTTAGGCCTTTTTCAAAGAAATGTGAATGTCACATGAATAAAATAATAGGATCCTTGTAGATCACTTCTCTGAATGTGTAAGATCAATCCCAAGCGAATCTGAGCTCCACCGAGCTTGAATTAGGTGGATGAAAGCAGACGGTGTCCGTCTTCCATCCTACGAGAGAGGATAGATCATCCAAGGTCCATTTCATATGATTGAAATGGATGACCATGATCTTGAGATTAGATTTAATCTGATTTAATCCTTAAAAACTATAAGATTAATCTCTGTCATCCGATCTTAGATTGGGCGATGAGGATGAAAGCGCGTCAACCGTCGGCCACGTAGGTGCTAACTCAAATTATTTTAAATAACTAATCCAGTGATGCCACATCAACGCTTAGCATAGTACTGATGGGATTAGGCTTAATTATGCTTAATTAATTCATTTTAATGGCTGAAACTTTGAAAAATCATAACAAATTATAAAAAAATCAAAAAATGTAAATAAATACTCATTTTAAAGGTAATTCAGAATAGTATTAATTAAAATTATTTTTTTAATTATTTTTGAATAGTAATTAAGGTTTAATTAGGGTTTAAGTATAACTTAATTAGCTTAATTAAGCCCAAATTACTTGGGCAAATGATTTCAAACTTTGTGTGTTCATTCAATGGGATGACCTCTACCTCCCGTGATTTTTTTGGAATTCATTATCTACTAATTAGGAGAAATTAATTATTCAAATATTAATTACCCTCTTTAAATAATTAAGTAATTAATTAATATTTAGAATAGTGAGAATAAATAATTAAGGCTTGTTAACCACTGTTTAACAATGAATGGATGGGGGAGGGGATTAGGACCTTTTTCCTAATCTCTTTGCTAAATCCATTTTATTTTAAAAGGATTAATTAAGGAGGAAATTAATTAAGTACTTAATTGATTAATCAAGTGGCCAAATTAAAACAAATTGAAATTAAAATCACATTAGATAATTGACAATGAGATTAAGGGTTCCTTTTTATGTGTTCAATATCATAAAGACCCACGAAAAAATTATGATTAACCCATAAGTATGGGAAAATCATAAGAGTACTTAATTATATTCTTTATCTTAATTAATCTTTAATTATGAGCCAATTGCATTAGGTTCTTTAGAAGCATTGCAATTTAACTTTCTCACATGTTCATATCATTTGTGGCTCATGATTAAATGATTAATTAAATTAAAAAAGCATAGGAAAGGGTAATTAAATGAGTTGCTTAATGGTGTAACTTAATTAATTTATAAAATTTACTTAATTACCTTTCTTTAAGTAAATTATGCTTACCAATGTGGGAATGGGATTGAAATAACAAATAATAACCTCACCTCTCTAAATTCAAATCAAACTCAAAACCAAATCAATAATAAGCTTTGATTTTCTTTAAACAGATATATTTAATGTAATTATCCTTAAGAATTAATTTAGTTGAATGAACAATGTGTTTATGTTTAATTATTCTTTTCTAATCACTTTAAATGTTGAATGTCATATGATCTCATGCATTTATTCTTTTAAATTCAAGTAAATCAAATGAAAGTTATTTATGTAGGCTTGCATGTGTTAACTTAAATTAATTATAGGTGTGGCTACTATCACTAATGATTCAAATCTATTTTCTAAAGTTTTTAAATTGATAATAATATATGGAGTGATAATAGTTATGAATACATATAGGATTTGCATGTGTTTATAGCTTAAGTATGTGAAATGAAGCTCCCTTTCCTATGTTTATATATACATTTGCATAAATTTGAATGTTAATAAGTTTATAGTCTAAACATCCCGAGAATACGAGCCTTTAAGTATCCCCAAGGAGGTCATTTGATTGTCTCACTTCTCTAGTTTAATAATACACGTACTTATTTGATTTCATTTGTATGTATTTTTATATTAGAATTTGGATAGAACTTTAATTCACATACATAAACCATTCAACTAAATAAAAATATAATTTTGCATGATTTTATATTCTTATAATTATTTATACATTTGTATGTATTTAAGATAGCAAGTGTTTAGTCTGGACATTCTAAGAATATGAGGCATTAAGTAGCCCTAGGAGGTCATTTGATCACCTCACTTCCATGGTTTAACAATGGCATGTACTTGCTTACATATTTTACACATGTGTGTGTGTATTTGATTAGAGAATGATAATTCTCTCTTTCTATTAAAAATGCATGCATCCAAAATTATCAAAGTCACTAAACTATATTATGAATAAGTTATTGCTCTCTCTTTCTCGTGATTCATATACAAATTTACATAAGTTTAAATGTTAATAAGTATATAGTCTTGACATCCCGGGAATACAAGGCTTTAAGTAGCCCCAAGGAGGTCATTTGATTATCTCACTTTCTTATTAATAATGATACGTACTTATTTGATTTCATTCCTATATATTTTGGTATTAGAATTTGGATAGAGCTTTAATCTACATGTATGAATAATCCGGTTAACTAAAAATATAAATTCCAAACATATGTATTCGTCATCATTTTACAGTGCTAAAAATATGTTGTATGTATAGATACACTACTTGTTAAAGTCATATGCATATTAAATGTAATGGAAATGAATTTATATATTTGATATATATATATATATATATATATATATATATATATATATATATATATATATATATATATATAATTTGATAGTAATTCAATTACATTAATCCTAAGATGCATTTCAAATTGAATAGGATTATTTAAAGTTAACCTGAACTTAGGATTAATAAAAATATTTAATAAGCCATTCATTAAAGAGAACTAAATCAAATTAATGTGCTTTAAAAAGTGTCTTAAGATAGGGATGAAGGAGGCTAATCCTCTTTCCTCTCTTTATAACACTTAGATGCTTAGTGTAAATCAAATGAAACAAAACAAAATATCAATTAAAATTTGCAAACCTCTAAACAACTTAAAGTAAAACCACATATCATGTTATATTGAATGTGTCTGAACTTAGAAAATTATAACTCTAATGCTTAGCTAAGACATATCACATAAAGCCTAGCACACACATTAGAATTAAGCCACTACTTCTAGTCCTAATTTATGATGGTGTATGTGTGGTGTATGTTTTGTTTTGTGATGTAATATTTTAAACTAGATGTTAGGGTGTATGTTTTGTAGACTAGATATTAGGCCACTCTTAGCCTAATCTTTTTTCTGTAGGGGATTATGCTTAAAGGGGTTTGCTTAAAAATAAATATAAATGTTTTGTTTGCAGGTTGTTTCAACCCCTAAGCATAATCCAAGTTAGGATAAGTAGGCTTAGTTACCCATCTGCAAGGTGCTAAGTCTAAATTACAAAGATAATTTCCTAGAATTATATGTATGTTTAGTGAACCTTTGTTTTCTAGATGTAGTTAGATTTACTTTTTCCATATAAATATAATTTTATAATATGAATTAGGATTAATTGGATTGAGAATTAAGATGAATAGTGGCTAGAAGGCTTAGTCCTGGGGTGCTCTATGATTCTTTTGGAGTGGCTCAAATCAAGAAAATGAAGGAAGGAGATTAAAGAATGAAGAGTGAAGACCCCCCTAGCATGTATTCATTTCTAATTATAATTATTCATTCATATTATGGATTATATAAGGGTAGAGCTTAGCTACCCATCTTTTCTTTTTTCAGGATGTTCGGCAATACCTGACCGCACCGGCCTCTTATTCTTTTACGGTAGTCTATAAAATTGGTTGATGATTTATTTAGATTGTGCAATAGGATTGCATCATCTTTATAATTTCTTAATGTTTGATATTTTAATGAGTGGTCTGGATGCGGTAGGCTCTTAAAATAAAAATGGAATTTTTATCCAATTAACAACTCATAATTAAAGTTTTAAACAACGCATAACCTCACTATAAAGCTTAGGTTATAATTGAGGTAATTAAAAGATTTAGTAACCCTTAGTTGTATATTGTATGTCTCACATCATGCATGCATTTTCTATCACTCTTGCCAAAAATGAGGGCCTTCGTCCTTACACTATAGGGACCGTTGACCTATAAGAGAAACCCTTCTTGATGAAGCTTCACCCTTTCTCTTTTGATTTAACAATCAATCAACTTTTATCATGCATTTAAGGAAATCCTAAGCCTTTTGCTATAATACCATGTCAAAATGAAAGAAAAATTGAAAAGATTTTGCAGTTGTAGATTAAGTCATATGTTCTTACCACTGATGCTCTTGTCTCTTAGGGAGTGGGTTTAGGACTTTAGACTCATCCTAATTAAATAACAAGTCAAATTATCTTGCAAATTCATAAGACTGTACTATATGGCTTTGAATCATAGGTTGTGTTAGTTAGCAGTCACTTCAGGTGGTTGTGAGTTCAGAAGAGTCAGACGGTTTACTCTCTCTTATGGAAGTATACCATTATGTCCACCTTTCTCTTAGATTTAGGTCGTGCTTTAGATTATGCTAAAACTCCCTAGATTTAGGATATGAGGTAGCTATTTCCTTCAGGTTACAAGCATAAGTCCTCACCTCTAAGATCTTTCCTCATACTTTTATTAATGGATTATAAGCCCTAACAATCTAATAAAAATTTAACTCAAATAAAAATAAATATCTTCACTTTCAAACATATAAAGCCCCACTATAGGATAGATTGGAATGCTCACTATGTCTCCTAGTATCATGAGCATTCCCTACTCATCTTCATTTGGACACCAAAGTAAGCTTTTCCATTTGAATGATCTCGCTTGATTTTTTTTCAAAATAGCCAATTTGTTGATAGTCTAACCTTGAAATCTTTGGAAATAATAATTGCCTACTTTAATCGAGAGTATTCTTAGAGAATTTCATCCCCTAGGATGTAATTAACTATGAAGGCTTTCCTCCATAGGGAACTTAAGAACCCAGCATTAAATAAACCCTACTTTACTTTTCCATATAAAGTAGGACAAAAATCTATGGTATATTCGAAGACCCATCATGCCTTAGGAGCCTTTATTAGGTGATTAGGTCCATTTTAGGGTGATGTCCCTATCTTTTGAGATAGTACATCATATCTCAATGTCGTATCTGATCACTACAATAAGTAACCCCTACGATCTATGCGATGTCCACCCGATGCTTCTTAAAAAAATATCATAGAGATAAGCCATGACATAAGGTAAAAGCTTCACTTATATAATACTTCTTTTGCCCTAATGCATATGTAAAGGTAAAATTATAAAGAAATATTAAAGTTACTAAGTACTTGTGCACATTGTTACAATATGGTAGGAAAATTGTCTTTAAATTAGGTACTTGTGCACATTATTCCAATGTGATGATAAAATTTTCTATGAATATAAGTACTCATTCACATTATTCCAATGTGACGGAGAAACCTTGTAATAAGTACACGTTCACATTATTTCAATGTAGCAGGGAGACCTTGTGATAAGTACCCATCCACATTATTTCAATGTGGCAGAGAAACTTGTGAATTAAGTACTTGTTCACATTGTACCAATGTGGCAAGGAAATATGCTTTAAAATTAGTACCCATTCACATTGTTCCAATATGGCAAAGATACTTGTGATATAAGTACTTATTCATGTTGTTCCAACATGGCAAAGAAATATACTACAAAATAAGTACCCGTTCACATTGTTCCAATGTGGAGGGGAAACACGTTGTAATATAAGTACTAGTTCACATTATTTTAATATGGCAGAGAAATCTTTTGTAATATAAGTACCCGTTCATATTATTCCAATGTGGTGAGAAAACTTGTAAATTAAGTATTTATACATGTTGTCCAATGTGGCAAAGAAATTGCTTCAAATTAAGTACCCGTTCACATTATTTCAATGTGGCGGTGAAATTGGTTGTCATATAAGTAGTTGTTCACATTGTTCGAATGTGACAAAAAAATATGCTTTAGATTAAATATATATTCACATTATTTCAATGTGGCAAGAAAACATATGATATAAGTACTTTTACACATTGTTTTAATGTGGCAAAGAAATATGCTTTAAATTAAGTACTTGTAGGTATTATTTCAATGTGACAAGGAAATAATATGCTATGCAAACTCATGCACGCCTTTCTTGGCATGGTGGATAAATAATATTTTGACCATAGTGTTTAATGATGCCTACTATGCATGCCTTTCTTGGTGTGGTGGGAAGGCCTAGTCTCCCAATGTAGCCCCCTATGGAGGGATGACGTAGGGAAGCTGTTGAAATTTTTAATAAGCAAATCTTACAAATAGCTTAAAGTTGACATGATAAAAGCTAGATGTTTGGGCTTTAATGTGCATAAAAAAGAAAAATAAATAAAGTTCGGGCTATAAAATGAAGTTTGAGATGTTGAAAGATATCAACTCAAGTGAATCATTTATAAAACTTAAGATAAATTAAATTTAAATAAGAGCATAATTCTTAAGAGATGATGTAGTTCATTGATGAACATAAATAAGACTCTTTATATGAACACCTAAGTATTACAACTTCTGTTTTGTATGGGAAGAGTAGGAAATGATTTAAAATATGGCATACAAGTTTATATAAAGTTTGATAACTCTTTTATAAGCATAAGTAATATTGGATAGATCATTAACATGTATGGATGAAGTATCTTCATTAAGGATTGATGTAAATGTCAATATTTGGCTTGAGACTTGTTCAAATATTCAAATGAAGTATAACTTTTGCGCATACACTTAAGCAATTTTATGATTAAAATTGGTGCTTCATGACTTATGCAATCAAACTTTGCACATTACATGAAATAACCTTACATGTGAATCTATAGCCTTAAGGTTCATGCTAAATGCCTAGTGAAATGATCCATTGTGCATATTCAAAGTGTTATTACATTCCATTCAATTTGAATGTCTTTAATATGAAAGTGAGATGAATCTCATGCTCACTTTATGAAGTAATGTTTTTTTTTCTACTTAACTACTTGATTCATGCAAAAATACTTGAAAGAATCAAATTCATTCTCTACAGAATAGATGCATGTTTAGTTTATTGTAGAACAGATACATGCTTGAATCACAATAAATATTAGGGAAAATCAAATTCATGTTTCACTAAACAGATGCTTACATTTGATTTATAACAAACATTTGAAAAAGATCAAATATACACTATCTTATAGAACAAATCTATACTTGACTCATGACAAGTAGTTGAAAGAGTTAACTCATATCTTATAAAACAGACCTCCACTTAATCTATGATAAACATTTGAAAGGGTCAAATTCATATTTGATAGAACAGATCTACATTTGATTTATGAGATTAACTATCAAAACCTATGCTTGCAATTTGACACATATGTCATTCCAAATATAATTACTTCAACTTTATCATTTTACTGTATGTACAATACTTTAAAGAGTATATACTTGTATGTATGTTGAAGTGTTCACTAGATCAAACACTTACAAAAATATGCAAGTTATGTGGGAAATGAGCAAACATATACCTACAGTTATCTCAAAGCCAATCAATTACCTGCATGTGCCCTAACACAGGTGTTACAAATCCAAGTTTAGTATATAAGGATGATGCATAGGTTAAACCCCGATTGGGTCTTATGATCGGGTCCAGGTTAACAAAACCTAAAAATCTAATGATGTTATTATAATATTTTCAATTTAATAAAATCTGAGAAGCTAATTTTGTCAAATAATTACAAAAGGTTAATATATTAGCATCATTGTTGACATAACTTCTCAAGTTCAAGCTCTCAAGAGGAAAGTCCCAAACTCGATCATTTATGCTCAAGCTAGAGTTGACAATGTTTGGAGGACAGTGGTGTTTATTTTTTGATACATCGTGGACACCATACAGATCATAAGGGGTACTTATTGAAGTTCAGATACAACATCAAAGTATGATGAATTATCTTGAAAGGTAAATATATAACCCTGCAATGGACCTAATCACCTAATAAGGACTCCTAAGGCGTGATGGGTCTTTGAATGCTTCAGAGATCTTTCTCCTACTTTATATGGAGCTGAGCTCTTAAGTTCCTTGTGGTGGTAAGCCTCCATAGTTAATTATATCTTAGGAAATGAGATTTCCTAAGAATACTCTCGATTAAAGTAGATAATTATTATCTCCAAAGATTTTAAGGTTAGACTAGCATAGGATTGGTTATATTTGGAAAATCAAGTGGAAGACTTATTTTTAGGATCCAAAGGGAGGAAGTAGGAAATGTTCATGATACTAGGAAACCTAGTGAGCATTCCAACATATCCTATAGTGAGGATTTATATGTTTAAAAGTGAGATGATTTATTTGTTCGGATTGAAATTTTATTTGATTGGTAGGACATATAATCCATCAACACAAGATTGTGTAAATACCTAAGAGGTGAGGGTTTATGCTTATAACCTGAAGGAAATAGCTACCTCGGATCCTAAATCTAGGGAGTTTTAGTACAAGCTAAAATATGACCTAAATCTAAGCGAAAGGAGGACATAATGGTTTACTTCTACAAGAGAGAGAAAACTGTCTCACTTCTGAACTTATAACTGCTTGGAGTGGTTGCTAGCTAAACCTCCTATGATTCAAAACCATGTAGTCTAGTCTTATGAAATTTGCAAGATAGTCACGCTTGTTATTTAATTGGAAAGAGACTAAAGTTCTAAACCCACTCCCTAAGAGACTAGAGCATGAGTGGTATGAGCATATAGCTTACCCTACAAATGCAAAATCTTTTCAAATTTTATTTCATTTTGACATGCTATTTTAGACAAAGTCTTAGGATTTCTTTATGCCTAAATCAATGATGAAGGTTTATTGTTGGCTAAATCAAAAGAGAGAGGATGAAGCTCTGTCATGAGGGGTTGCTCTCATAGGTCAAGCAGTCCCTATAGTATAGGGACGGAGGCCCTCATTTTTGGAAAGAGTCATAGAAGATGCATGCATGATGTAAGATATACAACATACAGCTAAGGGGTTGCTAAATTTTTTTTAATTATCTTGATTACAACCTAGGCTTCATAGTGTGGTTATGAGTTATTTAAAATTTTAATTTTGAGTTGTTAGTTAGATTAAAAATTTATTTTATCCTAAGAGCCTAGTGCATCCAGGCCACACATTAAAGCATCAAATATTAAGAAGCTATAAAGAGAAGGCAATCCTATTGCTTAATTTAAATAAACCATCAACCAATTTTATAAACTATCGCAAAAGAATAAGAGGTCGGTGCAGTCGAGTACCACTGTACATCCTGAGAAAAATGAAAAGATGGGTGGTGGAACTCTTCCCTTATATAGCTCAGGATATAAAAGAATAATTTTACAATTAGAATAAATACATGATTTGGGGGGAGGGGGTCATTCTTTAGTTCCTCATATCCTCCTCCTCTTTTGATTTGATTGTGCTCCAAAGGCATCCAGCCTCCCAGGACAAAGCATTATATCCACTGCTCATTCTAATCCCCCATAATACTATTCTTAATTCCTATTGCAAAATTACATTTATGTGGGAAAACTAAAGGTAACTATACCTACAAAATAGAGGTTAGATAAGCATACATACAATCCCAAGTTGTTATATTCCATAATTTGGAATTAACACCCTGCACATGGGTAACCATGCCCATATGTCTTAACTTGGATTATGCTGAGGGGTTTAAGGTACCTACGAAGAGAACATTTATGTTCATTTATAAGCAACCCCTTAAGCATAACCCCCTGTAGAAGACATGATTATGCTAAGAGTGACCTAACATCAAGTCTATGAAGCAGACATCCTAACATCTAGTCTAAAAGATTACATCACACATACACCATCCTAACTTAAGAAAGTGGTGGCTTAGTTTTAATGTGTGTGCTAAGGCTTTGTGTAGTATATCTTAATTAAGCATTAAAGTTATGATTTTCTAAGTGTGGAAGGATTTAATTTAACATAAAGGTTGGTTTTATTTCAAGTTGCTTAAATGATTTGTAAATTTTAATTTATGTTTTAGTTGGTTTCATTTGACTTACACTTAGATCTAAGAATTCTGAAGACAAGAAAGAGGCTTAGCCTCTTTCATCCCTACGTTAAGTCATTTTCTAAAGCATATTTTTATGATTTAGTTTTCTTTAATGAATGGCTTATTACATATTTTTTAATCCTAAATTTAGGTTAACTTTAAATAATTATATTCAATATGAAAGCATCTTAAGATTAATATAGTTGAATAACTACCACATGAAATATATTGAGCCATTCCTTTCCATCACATGTAACATGCATATGACTTAATACATAGCATATCTATACACACAAGACATTTTTAGCACACTTGTGCATACATTTAGAACTTATATTTTATTTGATCGAATTATTTAATTCATGTAAATTAAAGCTCTATCCACATTCTTATACAAAAATATGTAGGAATGAAATCAAATAAGTTCGTGCCTTTTTTAACCAAGGAAGTGAGGTAATCAAATGACCTCCTTGGGGCAACTTAAAGCCTCCTATTATTGGGATGTCCAGACTATATACTTATTAACATTCAAACACATGTAAATTCATATCCAGACTATATACTTATTAACATTCAAATATATGTAAATTCATATATGAATCATAAGAAAGAGAGCATTATCTTTACATGTAATATAGCTCAATGACTTAGATCATTTTGGATGCATGCATTTTTAGTAGAAAAGGAAGGATTAACATTCTCTAATAAAATACACATACACATATATAGGGCTATAAATGAACCAGTACACTCATTAAACTACCCGAACTCGACTAGATTAATACTCGTTCATGTTTGTTCAAATTAATAAACAAACAAGCTTGAATATTTTTTTGAAAACTAGAAGGTTAAATGAATAGAACATGAACATGATCGTACTCACTTATTTATTTTCACAAACATACTCATTTATTATTAGATAAGTAACTTATTAAATACTTGATATTAAGCTCAGTGATAATTTATTTATTATCTTAAAACTATGAGGAAATTTAACTTATAAATTTTTTAATTATATATTTAATAAAAATATATTATAATTTAGTAGTATAATTTATAAAATATATTATACATTTAATTAAATATTTATATAATATGATTGAGATTATAGCTTTATAAATTATAGGATAAATGCTCAAAGTAAAAAAAAAAAATTAAAACACATATATGAATTATAGAAATCTTTAACTAAGGCTAAAAAATTACTTTTAAATGGTGACCCAACTAACTCAAATCACGGCTCACAAGCTCAGCGCTTAGTTAGAAGTTGAGTCATGGATCTCATGATTTTTTCTTATTCTCGCATTTGCAATTCACGACCTAAGCCTTAAGCTGACTTTGTCCCTTGAAGCGAAGTTCAAACTCCTCTTCTTCATTGACTTTCACTATTCATTCTCTCATCTTCATATTGACTTTCACCGACCACTCTCTCATCTTCACATTGACTTCTGTCAGGTGCATCATATTATTAGAGTACAAATCAAGCTTGAACATAAATAAAATTAAGCAAGCCAAGTTTGAACATCTATACAAAAGCTCGGGTTAAACTTGAACTGAACATGAACAATTTTTAATTTATTCAAGCCATGTCCAATCCGATAAGTACTTAGCTCAACTCAGCTCGACTATAGACCTACAAATAGATAAAAGATGTAAGCAAGTACGTGTCATTGTTAAACCAGGGAAGTGAGGTAATCAAATGACCTCCTTGGGGTTACTTAAAGCCTCATGTTCCTGGGATGTCTAGACTAAACACTTATTATCTTAAATACATATGAATGTATAAATAACTATAAGAATAGAAAATCATTCAAAATTATATATTTATTTAGTTGAATTATTTATGTAAGTGAATTAAAGTTTCATCTAAATTCTAATACAAAAATACATAAAAATGAAATCAAATAAGTATGTGTCATTGTTAACCAGGGAATTGAGGTAATCAAATGACCTCTTTGGGGCTACTTAAATCCCCGTATTCCTCGGATGTCCAAACGATATACTTATTAACATTCAAATCTATGTAAATCTATATATAAACAAAGGAAGGAGAGCTTCATTTCACATACTTAAGCTATAAACACATGCAAATCCTATATGAATTAATAACTATTATCACTCCAGATATTTTTATCAATTTATAAACTTTGAAAAATATACAAGAATTTATTAGGGATAATAGCCACACATATGATAAAGTTAAGTCAACACATGTAAGCTTACATAAATAACTTTCATTTGATTCATTTAAATTTGAAAGAATGAATGCATGAAATCATGTGACATACAATATTTAAAATGATTGGAAAGGAATAACTAAATATAAGCACATAGTTCATTCCACTAAATTAATTCCTAAGGACAATCACATTAAATGAAATCATTTAAAGAAAACCAAAGCTTCTTATTAATTTTGATTTTAGATATGGATTAACCTCAAAGAGGAGAAATTATCATTTTTTGTTTTAATCACATTCCCAAGATGGTGATTTTAGCTGGTTTAGGAAAAAATAAATAAGTAGATTTTATGAATTTATTAAGTTAATCATTAAATAAATTATTTAATTCCCTTTCTTATGCTTCTTTAATTTAATTAATCATTTAATTATGAGCCACAAATGAAATAAACATATGAGGAAATAAAATTACAATGCTCCTAAGGACTTAATACAATTGGCTAATAAGTAAGGATTAATTAAATCAAAGAACCTAATTAAGTGCTTTTATGATTTTTCCACACTTAAGAGTTAATCATAATTTTCTTAAGGATCTTTATGTTCTTAAACACATAAAGAGGAACCCTTAATTTCATTGTTAATTATCTGATGTGATTTGCATTCCAATTTGATTTAATATAGCCACTTAATTAATTCCCACCTTAATTAATTCTTTAAAAAATGAAATGGATTTCGAAAAGAGATTAGGAAAGAGGCCCCAATCTTACTCTCTCATCCATTCATTGTTAAATAGTGATTAGTAAGTTTTAATTAATTAATTCTTACAACTCTAAATGTTAATTAATCACTCAATTAATTAAAAAGGGTAATTATCATCCTCACTTTTGGAGTGAGTTCTCAATATCCTCATCATAGATTTAAGACTCTTCTAGACATTAAGAGCTCCTAAGTCTTAAGACACTTCTAGTGATTAGTTGAACACTTAACCTAAGCAGAGACTTAGAAGGGTTAGTCATAAGAGTAAGCTATGCCTTAAAGACTTAGGGAGACTTACCTACCCTATAGCCTAAACCCAATCCATGTTCACCTTCTCAAACCAAACCCCAAATTCAAATCTGAGTTCAAATTCAAATTCCAACATTTACAATCAATCTCAACCTTAAATCCAAGCTCAACATCCTTCCTAAGCCTTATGATTGAATCCCATGGATTTAGCCCTAGCCAAATTCAAATCAATCCAAACTCAATTAATTTTCTTAAATATCAATTCAACACTTCAATCACTCTACCAAACTCAATTCCAAATCCAATTTGCCAAAACCTACAATCATACCAAATCCTATCTAAGCCATGTGATCCACTTTCATGAGCCTAGCCAAAATCCCAATCAAATCAAATCAAACTCAATTGATCCTCTTACGGATTAATTATTCCATTAATTATCTTCCCAAAAATAAATTAAATCTACATTCAAATGATCAAAATTAAATCAAACTAAATTAAATGAAGTCAAAACACTTCCTAAGCCAAATGAATCAATCCCATGAGCTTAGCCAAATCTTAATCTAAATCAAACCAAAATTAGTTGACTTTCTCATGAATCAATTATATATTCAATCATCTTCACAAATATAATTAAATCTACACTCCAATGATCAAAAATAACTCAAACTAAATCAAATTTTCTTGTAAGCCCTTTGGACCTACCTTCATGAGCTTAGCCAAATTTGCCTTCAAATCAGTTCAAACTCAATTAATTTTTTTATAAATAAATTATTCCTTCAATTATCATCCCAAATATAAATGAAAAATATAATTAATATCCATAACTAAATCCAAATCAAATCAAAACCCAATCCAAGTCTCTTTGAGCCAATTCCTTGGACTTAACCAAAACCCATCAAATCAAGCCAAAACCAATAGATTTTCTCTTGAATCAATCATTCCTCCAATCACCTATCCAAGTATAACTAAAACTTACAATCATTAAACCAAACCAAGATCAACCAAAATCAAACCCAACTTAGCCCTTTTGACTTGAAATTTTCAAATGAACCAAAACCTATTAGAATCCAATTTGATTGTAGTTGAATTTATGTCTCAATCTAAACTCATATATAAATTCAACTAAACATTAATCAAACCAAAATCAAGCCAATTGACCCATTTTGGTTCACTTGATCCAAAGTGACCTAAAGGACCCTTTTGAGCTGAATTCTAATCTAACCCAAATTAGACTGAACCAAGTCAACCTAAATGTCCTACTATGATTGTTGACCACCTTAAGATAATCAATTATCATAAATTGGGTCAAACCAGGTCAACTTGGTCATTTGACCAAGTCAACTCCTTAACCCATATGAAACCAAACTAGCCAAAACCTATGCTACACCAAATCAATTGGAACCATGGCTTCACACCAACCCATGATCGATGATTAAACATGACTTGACCATCAATTGAGGTAAGCCAAACCCAATTGGCCCTTTGATTCAAGTTGACCCAAATTGACTTAAAAGGCTAAATTGGGTCAAATCATGATCTAACCCAAATTGATTGCAACCAATGGCTCAAGTTCATTCCAAATTGATTATTAAACTTAACCAAAGCCATAATTGAGCCCAGTTTGACCAATTGGACCTAATTGACCAATTTAGCCCAAATTGACCTGAAGGGTCAAATTGGCATAAAACCAAATTAAATCCAAAATAACTCAAGCCAAAGCCTACAATCTTCTTCAATTAACCAATTGAACATGAATATACACCTGACCCAAGCCAATTTGATCAAATTGGTTAACTTGACCCATTTGACCTATATGAATCCAAATGAGCCAAAATCAAACCTAAGCCAAATTGATTGAAAGTAATTAAACCAAAACACTTTAAATCATCATTTGAACTTGACCTAGGCTTTGGTTTGACTCAATTTAACCAATTGGTCAACCTAACCCAACCTAGGCCAATTTGACCTATAAGGGTCAAATTGAGCCAAACCCCTTTAAAACAAGATATGACCACTTGGAATCTAATCCAACCTGACCCAAACCCATCTTGGGTCAGCCCAAAACCAACCCAAACTAAAATTGAGCTTAACCAAAGGAAAATTCCCTTGGATTCTCCTCCCACGTGGGTTTTTAGCCAAATATAGCAAAGTCCACTCGCCTTTTATATGTGGCAGCCCTCACACACCCCAAATGGGGTCTGACATAGCCACCTAGCCCAACCCATTTGGGCTAGGTCAGCCTTGGACCAAAGGGAAGTGAGTTAACTCACCTCCCTCACAAGCTGAAATCCAACGGATCTAACTTGAGGCTAACTACCTTGAGCCACCTCTCAACCCTCCCACCACTTAAGTCGTGCTAGGTGGAGGTGATGGCGACTACTCCGGCTCTAGCGGTTGGTGACCAAAATGGGAGGAAATCCTGCTGTCCCACAATTGTAGAGGTATACCTGCCCCTCCCAGCCCCAATTATCAGCCCATTCTCACACATTCAACCCTTTAGATCTTCCTAGTGAGTTTTCGAATCCCTTAGTGAGCTCCTGAGCCTTCCCCAAACTTCCCTTCACCGGATTCCTTCTTTTTGAGTGCACCCAAAATATGGAAAGCTTCCTCCGATACTAATTCCCTCAATTCTCTACCTAAACCAAATTCACTATACCCACACCTTCACCATGACCCATCGAGGCTAACCAAACCTTTCCCTGAGCTCCAAGCCCACCGGAGGTAGAACTTGGACCAAAGCTGAGCCTCCAAGTGACAGAACATGATCTTTCAAGCAAAAGATGTGGAATCAACTCAATTGCAGCTCAACAGGGCTTCCTCTCGAAGCTACTTCTTGCGTGCAAATCGCCGATCTTTAGCTCTAGCAAGTTATGGCCACTAAAATTGAGATTTTGCAAAATGAGTTGGAGCTTTTCAAAGGAAAGTTGAATGTTACGTGATCTTGATCATTGGATCCCCTCTGATCATTATCGTGAAGTTTTGGGATCCATTTGGAGTGGATTCGAGCTCAATTAAGCTAGGATCGTGCGGGTAATGGCGGACGGCTTCCATCCTTCATCACACATGAGATGATAGATCACGCATCGTCCATTTCACATGATCGAAATGGATGACCGTGATTAGATCCATTAGATCGAGCTAATTTCATCCTTTATTATCTATGGGATCAATCTACGTCATTCGATCCAAGATCGAACAGCATAGATCGAAAATGCATCCGTCGTTAACCATATCAGTGTTGACTCGGATGCGTTTTAATAACCAATCTCACGATGCCACATGGAATGTATGCCATGTCAACACACCACATGGTGTACATGGTATTAAGGCTTAATTGGGCTTAACTAAATGGAATTAATGGTTGAAACTTGCAAAAACTACAAAAAATCATAGAAAATCCAAAAATTATAAATAAATACTTATTTTAAAGGCATTTTATAGTGGAATTTATTAAAAATATTCTAAATTAATTTTAAATATAAATTAGGGCTTAATTAAGGTTTAATTAGAATATTAATTAGCTTAATTTCTCCCTAATTAATTAATTAATTAGCCCCAAACTTTCTGAGATTATTTAAGGGGATGACCTCTACCTCCCCTAATTTTCTTGGAATTTATTAGCTAACTAATTAGGAAAATTAGTTAATTAAGCTCTAATTACTTTTTTAATTTAATTAAGGGTTAATTAATCACATGAGGAGTGATTAGTTGATTAATTGGGCTCATTAGTCATTGTCTAACAGTAATGGGACTTATAGAATATGATTGGGACCTCTTTCCTAATCTCTTTCCATAACTTCATCCCATTTTTCAAGAAAATTAAATTAAGGATTAATTAGCTAATTAATTACTTAATTAATTTAATTAAAATCTAAAACATATCTAATCCTAATGAACTGAGGAGTATAACTTTAGGTGTTCAATAACCTAAAGACATTTAAGGAAATTATGGTTAACCCACATGTGTGGGAAAACCATAAAAGTACTTAATCAAGTTTCTTAAGCTAATTAATTATTAATTACGAGTCAATTGCATTAGGTCCTTCCATTTCTTAGGATCATTGCAAATTAATTTTTCAAGCGTATTATGGTGGCTCAAAATTATTTAGTTAATTACTTTAAGATAACATAGGTAAGGGTTAATTAATGGATTTAATGAATATTACAACTTAATTTATTCATAAAATCAACTTAATCACATTTCATTAAACCAAATTAATTCACAAACATGGGAAGTGGTTAGGACCAGCAAACTTTTTCTCATATTTCTTAAATTAAATTAAACATGAAGTTAAAAATGATATAAAATAAGCTTTAGTTTACTTTAAATGGTTTAATTTAATATGATTATCCTTAAGAATTAATTTCATTGAATAAAATCATGTGTTTAGGTTTATTTATTCCCTTCTAATCATGTTAAATGTTGTATGTCATTTTGGAATCACACATTCATCTTTTCAAAATTAATTAAATCAATTGTATGTATAGATACACTTAGAATTAAATCATATGCATGTTGTCATGTGAAAGTAATTCAATTAGATTAACCTTAAGAAGCTTTTCATATTGAATAGGATAATTTAAGGTGAATCTAAACTTAGGATTAATTAAATCATTTAATAAGCCATTCACTAAAGAGAACTAAATCAAATTAACATGCTTTAGAAAGTGGCCTAAGGTAGGGATGAAAGAGGGCAATCCTCTTTTCCTCCCTTTATAACACTTAGTTGCTAAGTGTAATCAAATGAAACAAAAGAAAACACAAACTAAAATTCTCAAATGAACTAAACAACTTGAAGTGAAACCAACCCTTTATGTAAAACTAAATTCTATCAAACATAGAAAATAATAACTCTAATGCCTAGTAAGACATGCCACACCAAGTCTTAACACACCTTAGAACTAAATCACCACTTCTAGTCCTAAGTTAGCATTGTGAATGATGTGATGTTTGTTTTATTTTGTGATGTATTATTTTAGACTGGATGTTAGGATGTATGCTTCGTAGATTAGATGGTAGACTGATGTTAGCCTAATCATATTTTTTTGCAGGGGATTGTGCTTAAGGGGATGCTTAAAATAAATGTAAATACTCTCTTTGCAAGTTGCTTAAACCCTTAAGCATAATCCAAGTTAGGATAGGTGGGTTTGGTTACCCATGTGTGGGGTGCTAAGTCTAAATCATACATATAACTACTTGCGATTGTATGTCTATTCAGCTAACCTCTATTTTGCAGGTGTAGTTAGATTTACTTTTCCTATTCTTAATATAATATTTCATTAGGAATTAGAATTAGTGCTATGGGGGTTTAGGATGAGCATTGGCTAGAAGGCTTTCTCCTGGGGGTGCCATGTGATGCCTTGAAACCTACCAAATCAAAGAAGCAAGGAAGATAGAAATTGAAGACATGAAGAATGAAGAATAAAGACCCCCCCCCCTCCCCATAGCATTCATTATTATAAAATGTAATTATTATTTTAAAATTTCAGGTCGTATAAGGGTAGAGCTTGGTTATCCATCTTTTCTTTTTGGGATGTATGGTGGTACCTGATCATATCAGCCTCTTATTCTTTTGCGTTAGTTTTATAAAACTGATTGATGTTTTGTTTAAATTATCATTAAAAATGGCATGTTTTTCATAGTTACATGTGATTGATGCTTTAATGTGTGGCCTAGATGCGATTAGGCTCTTAGGGAAAAAGTTAATTTTTCTCCCCCAACTAATAACTCATAATTAAAAATATAAATAACTCATGACCTTACAATAAAGCGTAGGTCTTAAATAAGATAATTAAAAGATTTAGCAATCTCTTAGTTGTACTATTGTATGTTTCACATCATGCATTTATCTTGAATCACTCTTGCAAAATGAGGGCCTCTATCCTTACACACATAGGGATTGCTTGACCTATGATTGCAACCCCTACTGACGGAGCTTCACCCTCTTCTATTTTGATTTGAAAAATAACTCATTTTCATCAAACATTTAGGCATAATAAATCCTAAAGCCTTTGTCAAAATGAAGTGCCAAAATAAAATAAAATGTAAAAAGATTTCTATTTTTAGACAACGTCATTATTCATACCACTCATGCTCTAGTCTCTTATGGAGTGGGTTTAAGGACTTTAGTCTCTTTCTAAATAAATAACAGCTCAATTATCTAGTAATTTCATATGATCATACCACATTGATTCGAATCATAGGAGGAGTTAGCTGGCGGCCACTCCATGCAGTTATAAGTCCAGAAGTCGAGTGATTTATTCTCTCTTGTGGAGATAAACCATTTTGTCCACCTGTCACTTAGATTTAAGTCATGCTTTAGCTCTTATTAAAGCTCCCTATATTTAGGATCTGAGGTGGCTATTTTCTTCAGGCTACAAGCATAAATCCTCACCTCTTAAGCATTTCCACAACCTTGTATTGGTGGATTATAAGCCCTAGTCATCTAATAAAATTTAACTCAAACAAATAAATCTCCTCATTTTCAAATATATAAAGCCCAATCATATAATAGATTGGAATGCTCACTAGGCTTCCTAGTATCATGAGCATTTCCAACTTATTTCCTTTGGCTTCTAAAATAAGTCTTCTCCTTGAACTCTCCCATTTGATTTTCAAAATATAACCAATCCTTTGATAATCTAACATTGAAATCTTTATAGATGATAATTGTCTACTTTAATCGAGGGTATTATTAGGGAATTTCATTCTCTAGGATATAATTAACTATGGAGGCTTGCCTCCATAGAAACTTTAGAACCCGATTTAATATAAACCCTACTTTATTCATCCATGTAAAGTAGAGAAAAAATATCTGGTATTGTCGAAGACCCATCATGCCTTAGGAGTTCTTATTAGGTGATAAGGTCTATTGAAGGGTGATGTCTCTATCTTTCAAGATAGTATATTATTCCTCAATGTATTACTCAATCACTTCAACAAGTACCCCCCTATGATCTACATGATGTCCCTCCCTCGACATCCAAAATAATCACCACTGATTTTTCTAGCAACTCCGTTGGGGATAATTCGTCTCTCCATATTTAGTAAACAACTATGGTCTCTAAGCATCGATAGTGGACCTATATTTTATATAAGCCCAAAACTATCTTTCTTTTCATTGGCACTTAACTTATTTCATTTTTAAGCAAGGGTAAGTGACATCCTTTAGGTTTTAGGACCTCACCCCATGTAAGACTTGAAACCCCTATTGGGTCCCCTGATAGGTATAAAATAAATTAACTAATGAAAGGAGATGACTAAATTTAGAACCTCTTTACCACTAGCTTGGTGAGGCAAAGTTCATCCGATATTCAATAAAGTTACAATAAAATTCAAACTAAATAAGTAAAGTCTTTTGCAAAATTTTCCAAAAGCACTTTTCCTAAAATAAAATCATTTTTTGAAATGCACTTCACATAACATAAAATTTGCAAAATATAAAACTTTCAAATCTCTTTCCAAGTAATAAAGATAATCAAACCTCATTTAACATACTTAAATTTGTTAAATTATGATCCTTTTTCTAGAGAGGAAGATGTACCTTGGTGTATGCTTTTTGCTAATGACATTCTTCTTGTTGATAAGACTAGAGAGGGAGTCCAAGAAAAACTTGAATTATGGAGTTCAACATTAGAGTCTAAAGGTTTTCATTTAAGTAGATCTAAAATTGAATAAATGGAGTGTAGTTTTATTTGTAGAAGTTTTAGTGGTAGTGTTGTGACATTAGGTAAACAAGTCATTAATAAGAGTGAGTTATTTAGATATTTAGGCTCTATTGTTCAAAATGATGGTGAAATAGATGAAGATGTTATTAGAAGAATTCAAGTTGGATGGTTGAAGTGGAGGAATGCATCTGGCATATTGTGTGATATAAAAGTTCCACATTAACTTAAGGGAAAATTTTATAATATGGTAAGACCTGCAATGCTTATGGTGCAGAATGTTGGACAATAAAAGAGAAGCATAAGACTAAGTTTAGTGTTACAGAGATGAAGATGCTCAAGCAGATGAGTGGCTTTACTCTTAGAGATAAAATGCAAAATGAGTATGTTCGATAAAATGTTGGAGTAGCTCCAACGACAGATAAGATTACATGGCACACTTCAGAGCTTGTTGTTGCAATGCTAGTGGTAGTGATGTGCTTTTTTATTACCTCTTTTTCAGCAGTCTATCAGGGGTTGCATTTGACTGGTATGCTGAACTGCCCAATAGTTTGGTGAAGATATTTGCTGAGTTGGAGCACCTCTTCATCAAGAGGTTTGCTAGAGGCCAGCAGAGGGTAACTATGGGTGACCTCATTATTATAAAACAAAATTCCTATGAGTCCCTTATTGATTACATACTCAAGTGGTGTAACCTGAGTATGAAATATGAACCACAGTTGTCTAAACAACATACCATAGAAATTATTCTTAATAATATCCATGGCTCAATTACTTTCATGCTCATGGGCTTTATAATCAAAACCTTTGAGAAATTATTCAATAAGATAGCTAATATGTAAGAGGAAGCCAAATAATTACCTTTCCAAGACCAATCGTCCAAGCCCAAGCCCCAGAAAGTATTTAAAAAGAAAGCTAGGGGCAGTGGTGTCAGTAAATAAGTGGAAGCAGCCAGCCAGAGTTCAGTTTGAGAGACCTCAAGCTTAGCAGCCTCTACTGCCACCTTCTTTACTACCACCTCGGTCATCATACCAGCCACCATAACTGCCTCAATGGCCATTGCAACCTCCTCCTCAATAGTACACTCAGCAATAGAACTCATATCCATCACTAGGTACCTACTATTGACCTACTCTTTTAGATAAGTTAAACAAGCCCTATTCATTCAAGAGGGAGGTAGTCAGGAAGATCTTTAAAAATCTCCTAAAAACCTGATTTCAAGCTACCAGAGCCTAAGAGGTCAGAGGAAGTGGGAAAGAATGATTACCCTAGCTATTACCCCTACCACTGCATGTTAGGCCATGTTTTAGAGGATTGTATCACCTTCAAAGACTGGCTTGAGCATAGCTACAAGTCGGGCATAATAGTTATCCCTAAGGAATACTTATTATAACAACCATCTAGTTCTATCAGGGCAATCCTTAGGGATACGTGTGATCCTCTTAAGACAAAAAAATGATAGGATATTTTCTTATTTCGAACCTTTAAAAAAATTATTTCTAAGATCAAGAAACTCTTCTTACAAGTGTCTAGGGTAGCTCAAACCTCCAACATCAAGGAAGGTTTGCAAGTTGCCAAAGAAAACTCGAGGAAGGTGGGAGCTCAGCAGCAACAGCTTAGAACACTTGCTCGAGATAGTCCAATAGCATAACCACCGTCCAAGTCCAGCACTCCCTCCACCATTGCAACTACCACTTCTTCTGTTGGCTCCTCTTCTACTGGTAGGAGCATTGTATAAATGGATAAGGGCACTAAATCTTTTACTCTGCTTACTTGATTTCTATCATGTACCTCCATACAAAAAGAAATCAATGAAGAAAGCAGATTCTACTTATATCTTCTCCACTTCTGATGCTTTTGATTTTATTACTGTTGAAAACTCTCCAAGTCTAAATAATAATAATAGCTCTAGTATTTTTTATCCTATCTCTTTGTCCTTTTCTAAATCAATCAGGTTCACCCATTGAGATTGCCTTGGAGTCTACCCACTCTGAGGGTCCCATAGGAGAAGCTGAAGGTATGACCGATAAGTAGGTAGAACTTTCTACCAACCCACCTCATGAAGTCATTAAAGTCAACCTACGCAGTGGCAAAGTTCTACCTCCATGGGTAGCACCTCAATATAAGGGTAAGTAAGCCATTTGTTCTAATGAGTAGATAGCCCCTCGACAGGATGTTCTACCTATGGATATGCTTGTGGAGGACCAAGCCAAAGTTTATAGCAACGTCCTAGCTCACCTTAGAAAGTTGCCAGCTAAGTAAGCTTATATGGTGCCCTTATCTTATCTAAAGAGATGAGGGAATCTCTAATCAAGGCCTTACTTGATCTAGAGATATGCTTAGCTTAGTTGACCACTTCTGAAGAGAAGGCATGCCACTCAAAGGACATCTTAGGAGTTACATTCAACATTGAATACTTACTTTTAGGGACAACCGAGCACAACCGTCCTCTTTACGTTATAGTGGATGTTGGCAGATACAAGCTATCAAGAGTGTTGGATGCACAATCAACATTATGAGTTTAAGAACCCTTGCCTACTTGAGAATCTACATCTCCAAAATCCAAAAAGAAATGATGATGTTGAGAGGATTCAATGAACAAGATGAGAGGGCATTGGCTTCATAGTGTTTCCTTTAGAGATTGATGATTGGAAGATTGAAGCCAAGTTTCACATTATAGACTCAGATACATCTTTCAATGCTTTCCTTGGGATACCATGGATACATAGAAACAACTTGGTCCCATCCTCTTTATATCAGAGTATGAATTTTGTGAGAGGTGGGATCGCTTACTATGTTAAAGGAGATCTCAAGCCATTTTCAGTTCACGAGGTTGGAATATATGAGGATGCAACCTATTACCTCCCTTAAAATCAATAAGTTTATTCTCATGAACTTGGCCAAAATTCAAAAAATAAAAGAAAAGGAAAAAAGAAAAGAAAAAATAAAAATAAAAGGAAAAAGAAAATGAAAAAAAAGGGAGCATGAAATAGTCTTGATGGAGGAAGTGGAGCCTGACATAGATTATACCCACAATTCGTTACTCCATTTGAACATATGGGTAGGATAACCTAACCTCCACCCGGAAGAGGAAGAGGCCAATGCAAAGGTTGTCCTAGGGGTGGAAAACCTCTTTATTGGCCACCCAATAAGAGATACTTCCCAGTAGCCAAGAGTACACCTGCTATCCACATATAGTTAGAATCTAGTTGAGAGGATGAGTCTTATATGGCTAGCATGTCAGCCAGCTCTTCTCAACAATAAATTCCCTTGGAGGTGACAGTTGAGCCAGATAGTGATGAAGATTGACCTCCAAAGTAAAGCATAAGTGTATCCAAGTCTATATGTAAAACAGTTAGGCATCAGTTAGGAACCTTAGCTCTAACCCCATTTTTCTCAAAAAAAAAAATTAAGGGTTTGGTAGTTAAGGAAGCTCCTAAATCATCCACTAATGTGAAGACTCAGAGGTTCTTTCTAAGAGCATCATCCTTAAGTCAAGAAGTTGATGTAGAACTTGAGGATGATTCATATAAAGATTTAATATAATTACCTTTTAATTAGTACTCACTGTGTGTTCATAATCTAGCAAAGAAAGGGTTAATCCCACATATATGGTAAAGCATAGGTTAGACTATTTCAAAAGAACACGGAAGAACAAATGCAAAATCTCTCAATCAATGCCAGGACTAAGATTCGGTATAGTGGTCCAGTTGACGATGACGATTATTGCTTAATCATCAAAAATCATTTGGAATCTAATAGGTTTATTTTTAATCATATTAACTCATATGAGGAGGTGTGCTTAAAAACTTCAGATGGTCCAGATGATTTTCAAGTCAAAGATGCACCACCAGAGTTTGAAGAAGACATCAAGTCAACTATCGACGAGCTCAAGAAAATTAATTTAGGAATTGAAGACAATCCCTGCCTAACATGCATCAGTTCCTTATTGAATGAAACTGAAACCAATGACTTAGTTAGACTTTTGACTGAGATTAAGGATTGCTTCGTATGGAGTTATGAAAAAATTCCCAATTTATCTCCTAACATAGCAGTCCACAAACTAGCAATAGATGCATGCGATTAGACATTGAGCAACATGTCATTTATGAAGTCAAAAAATTGATCGATATTGGTTTCATCCAGGAAAAAAAATACCCTACCTCATTGGCCAGTGTCATCCCAGTTAAGAAGAAGAATGGCCAAATTTTCATATGCGTCAATTTTAGGGACTTAAATAAGGCATGTCTGAAAGATGAATTTCCCCTACCATTCCCGGAGCTGATGGTGGACATTACCTCATCTCATGCGGTCTTTTCCTTCATGGATGGCTTATCTAGATACAATCAAATAAAGATGGCCTTTGAATATGAAAGAAACACTACTTTTAGAACCCAGATCAAAATATATTGTTATAAGCTCATGCCTTTCGGCCTTAAAAATCCTAGTGCTACCTACCAGCAGGCCATGACTCGAATATTCAATGAACTCATTCATCATCAAGTCGAATGCTATGTCGATGATTTCATGGTTAAAAGTAAAGAAAAGGAAGACCATCTCTTTAACTTGAGAGTAGTTTTTGAATGGATATGACAATTTAACCTCCAAATGAATCCTTGAAGTGTGCATTCAGAATAGCTTCAAGAAAATTCCTTGGGTTTGTTGTCCGACATCGGGGAATTGAAATTGATCTGAAGAAGATCAAAGCGATATTAGAAATGTCATCCCCTAAAAGTCTAACTCAACTAAGATCATTTCAAGGGCAGTTGGCATATTTAAGATGCCTTATGTCCAACCTATCAGGGAGATGCCAACCATTCTTAGCACTTGTCGAAAAGGATGCCAAGTTCAAGTGGGATGACAAGTGTCAGCATGATTTTGAAGACATCAAGCACTACCTGATGACTCCTCCAGTTCTAGCAGCCCTATCCTGGGCAAGCCATTGATCCTCAATACTGCTGCATTAGATGACTCCCTTGGCTTTTTGTTGGTTCAAGCCAATGATGAAGGGAAGAAAAATGAGGTCTACTACCTTAGCCGTTGTATGATCCTTGCTGAGGCGAACCATCCACTCATTTAGAAGCATTTCCTAGGTTTAATTTTTAGGGGTAGGAATAGTTCTTTTAACTCTAGACTATGATGTGATGAGATTTTTATATCACCTGTCCAATCCTTGCATCAACAATGAAGCTAAATATGAGGCTTTAATTGTAGATCTAGAGTTTGCCATTACTCTAAGCATCCAGAACATCAACATATATGGTGATTCTCAGTTCATCATCAATCAAATTAATGGTTCCTACAAAGTTCTCTAGCCTAAGCTCTATCACTACCACAAGTATACTATAGAGCTCTTGGCCCAAATCCCAGAGGTTACCATTTACAAGATTTCTCGAGGATAAAATGTCATAGTGGATGTTTTAGCCAAGCTCGCTAAGGAGTTGGCATGTCCAGAAGATGAGTCCATATCAATAAAGGTTCAAAATGAACAAGTCTTATCCCTTATTAATATTAAACTCATTGAAAGACACTCTCTTGAAGGGAAGGTTGTTGTTGCCAAAAGGATGAAGAGCTAGATTGGAGGCAACAATTCATAGATTACCTAAATAAAGGCAAACTACCTCGAGAGAAGTCGCAAGCCCATCAAATGAAGCAAAGAGCCCTTTC
This sequence comes from Cymbidium sinense, assembly GCA_021442155.1. NCBI lineage: Eukaryota > Viridiplantae > Streptophyta > Magnoliopsida > Asparagales > Orchidaceae > Cymbidium > Cymbidium sinense. Next base: position 38,374,377 of record CM038232.1, on the reverse strand, counting down.
CAATGCTCTCGTGGATGGCACCTTATATTGGAGATCCTTCGATCATATGTGGTTATGTTGCTTAGACAAATGCTAAGCCCATAAGATCATGACCAAGGTACATTCAGGTTTACGCGGAGCTCACCAAGCCGGTCTGAAGATGAAGGCCAAGATCAAGAGACTAGAATACTACTGGCTAACGATGATCCTAGACTGCATGGATGTAGCCAGGTGATGTCACTAATGTCAGGTACACGGTGTGGTCCTACACCAATCACCCAATATTCTATAGCTAACGTTGGCCTCATGGCCATTCGAGTGTTGGAGTACTGACATTGTGGCTCCGATTGATCCTCCTTATTCCAAGGCTCATTGGTTCATCCTAGCTGCTATACACTACTTTCCAAGTGGGCGAAGGCGATTCCACTCAGAGAGGTCACAGCTCAAAATGTGCTCAAGTTTTTCAAGAATCATATCATATATAAGTTTGGGGTGCCTCAATGAATTATATTTGATAATGGTATTGCATTCAAGAGCACTAAAATCAATAATTTTTCCTGGAGACATGGCATAGATTGGAGATATTCTACCATATATTATCCAAGGGAAAATGGCTTGGTAGAAGCCTTCAACAAAACTCTCATCCAAATACTAAAGAAAATGCTCAATGACAACAAGCGATAGTGGCATAAACAATTAGTTGAAGCCTTGTGGGCCTACCGCACCACATACAAAACTCCAAGTCAATCTACATTTTCTCCTTAGTGTATGGGTCCAAAGATGTTCTACCATTAGAAGTCCAGCTCTTATCAATAAAGTAGTTGTGGGTAGCAAGATCATGACAAAGCAAAATGCTATATTACATTTAGATGAGCTAGGAGGTTTAGAGGAGAGACATATATGAGCATGCCAAAATCTTGAGTTATATAAAGCCAAAAGGATTCAAGCTCATAACAAGTTGGTCTATCCTAGAGCTTTTCTAGTATGAGAGCTTATTTTAGTTTTAGGGAGACTAATTATTACCCATCACAAGATGGGAGGAAACTTTGAACTCACTTGGGAAGGCCCTTTTGTTATAGAAAAGGCCTACCAATGAGGATCATATCAGCTTATCAAGCATAAAGGTTAGCACCCGATGCTTCCAATCAATGGGCTTTATTTAAAGAAATATTATCCATGCGATCATGCTTAAAAATGATTATCATAAATAAAATTTTGTTTCAAATTCAATCGCTTCCAAACTAAAAACATTTTATTCATGAATCAGCCATGACGTGTTTAGGGTAGGTGTAAGAGAACCCAAGTGGCATCATATCCTTCATCAACATAAGACAAACACAAAATATACACAAACATATTAAACAAATACACATCTTTTATCTCATGCTACTTTGATGTGAGATAATGCCCCTGCAGCCCTCATTCAGTAGCACCTCTAGGTCGGGCTGACGTGATACCCCGCTAGTACATCACCCTGGTGGTCTCTTTATTCAGGAGGATGTAAGTCTACTATGCTTTCTTTCCTGATTTGATTGATGCATACTGATGAGCACCTTGTTAGTTTGGTAGGCCTTATTGTGCGATTGGTAAGCTACCTCATGATGACTTCGTTTATGGAGATATGAGTCTATTATACTTTTTTCTTGAGCTAGCCATCGTGCACTGACTGAGTCAGGTATTTTTGAGGTTGAGATTAAGTCCCCTAGTGGCTCCTCTCCTTTTGACTACTTCAAGTCTGGGTCTAGTCCTTCTATGTGACTCCTCTACTTAGAAGTCGTATACCTACAAGCATTATTTTCATTGGGGATTAAGATAATTCCCTTAGTGGCACCTCCCCTATGGGCACTCTATTTGGATCATGTTCTTTATGACCCCATTTAGACACTATCCGGATTATCCTTGGATTGGACTGCCCCCCTTTCCTAGTAACCACCCTGTGGTTGGTGATTTAGTTTCACGGATGCGCAGATTCTCCCTTGGTCCAGTAAATCTAAGATAGGCCAAGGCCCCTGTGGCCCCTTCGCAGCATGGTCCCTCGCACACTAACAGGGTCCATGTAAAACAAACTATATATATATTCGCTTGTGGATTAGGTGATGGCACATTTCTCAAGCAGGCATCCTATCTTTAGGGCAGTGTTAGTAAAACTCCCTATATGAATCGCCTGACTAATTTTAGGTTGAGATAAGTCCCCAGCAACACTCTCTCAGTAGTCACCCTTAGGTCAGGTTTGACATCTTGTGCCACCAATAGGTCACCCCAGTGGTCGTCCTTACTTTGGAAGATGTAAGTCTACTACGCATTCTTTCCAGCATGATAGTTGCACACTGACAGTCAACCCTAGGTTGGGTTTAATTTGTTGTTCAACCAACAGGTCACCCCAGCGGCTATTCTTTGCATTGGAAGATGTAAGTATGTTACACCTTCTTCCTAGCATAGCCGTTGCACACTGAAAGGCACCCATTAGGTCAGGGTCCTATCCTTCAACTGGTAGACTACCCCTTTAGATCAATAAATCTGAGAAAGGCCCAACCCAACATAGCACCATCTCAGTACGGTCCATCGCACGTCGACGGGATCCATCAAATGAAATCAAAATAAATAAAAATGAATTAAATCAAATTAAAATAAATCAAATGAAATCAAATGCAATTAATCTTGACTACTTTTGAGCTGACATAAGTCCCCAGTGACATTCACTCAATAGTCGCCCCTTAGGTCAGGCTTGATTTATTGTGCATCTGATAAGCCACCCTAGTGGTTTTCTGCCTTGAAAGATGTAAGTCTGCTATGCTTTCTTCTTCACACACCCATTGCACACTGAAAGGCAACCCTTAGGTTGAATAGTCCTACCCTGTGGATGGTAGATTAACCCTTTGGATTTGTAAATCTGAGGTAGGTCAAGGCCCTCATGACCCCTCCTTAATGGGTCCATCGCACACCGACTGGGTCCATAAGTCAAATCATAATTAAAATATATCAAATTTAATGGAGTTCACATCCCCTATGGATATGCCCTCAATTCAAAAACCATCATCCCCAATAGATCCATACCAAATTAAAAATACTCTCCTAGTGGAGTCTAAATTAAAATAATCCAAATAAATCTCTCCCTAGCGGAGCTAATCAAACAAATCGAAGAAATCCAACCAAACTTTTATCCCTCGTGGATACATACCCAAACAAATCTATGAAATCAAACCCTTATCCCTAGCAAATAGCCAGAACCTGCTTCCCTAGTGGAAGGTTCATATTTTTAATCCCTAGTGGATTCGAGTCCATATCCCTAATGGATATGCCTCCACATCAATTAAGACAAAATAAATTGAAGTTAATTTGATCTTGATTCTCAACGAACTATAAATTCTTATCCCTAGCAGATCTGCTTCCCACAAACCATATTCATAATCAAACTCAAATCCATATCCCAAGTGCATTCCTCCTTTTATGCCCTTGGCAGAAAATCCCTCACATGTCAAATGCATGTGCGATCAACCCAAGTCACTGTAATGGACCCAGTCAAACCCAACTTAGCTCTTTTGACTTGAAATTTTAAAATAAACCAAAACCTATTAGAATCTAAATTGATTGTAGTTGTCAACCCTAAACTCATATATAAATTCAACTAAATGTTAATCAAACTAAAATCAACTCAATTGACCCATTTAGGTTCACTTGACCCAAAGTGACCTAAAAGACCCTTGAACCAAGTTCCAATCCAACCCAAAATGGATTGAACCAAGCCAACCTAAACCTCCTACTATGATTGTTGACCACCCTAGGATGATCAATTGTCATAAATTGGGTCAAACCAAGTCAACTTGGTCATTTTACCAAGTCAATCCCTTAACCCATATGAACCCAAACTAGCCAAAACCTATCCTACAAAAAATCAATTGAACCATAGATTCACACCAACCCATGATCAATGATTGAGCATGACTAGACCATCAATTGAGCCAAACCAAACTCAATTGGCCCTTTGATTCAACTTGACCCAAATTGACCTCAAAGGCTAAATTGGGTCAAATCATGATCTAACCCAAATTAATTGTAACCAATGGCTCAAGTTTATCCTAAATTGATTATTGAACTTGACCAAAGCCATAATTGAGCCCAGTTTGTCCAATTGGACCATATTGATCAAATTAGCCCAAATTGACCTAAAGGGTCAAATTGATGTAAAACCAAATTAAATCTAAACCAAGTTAAACCAAAGCCTACAATCATCTTCAATTAACCAATTGAACATGAATCTACACCTAACCTAAGCCAATTTGACCAATTTGGTCAAATTGGTCAACTTGACCCATTTGACCTATATGAATCCAAATGAGCCAAAATCAAACCTATGCCAAATTCATTGAAACCAATTAAACCAAAATACTTTAAATCATCATTTGAACTTGACCCAAGCTTTGGTTTGACTCACTTTGATCAATTGGTCAACCTAACCCAACCTAGCCTACTTTGACCTATAAGGGTCAAATTGAGCCAAACCCCTTTGAACCAAGCCATGACTACTTGGATTCTGATCCAACCTGACCCAAACCCATCTTGAGTCAGCCCAAAACCAACCCAAACTCAAATTAAGCTCAACCCAAAGCAAATCCCCCTTGGATTCTCCTCCCACATGAGCTTTTAGGAAAATATAGCAAAGTCCATCTCCCTTTCTATGTGGAAGCCCTCATACAATGGGGTCTGACCTAGCCACCTAGGGTAACCCATGTAGGCTAGATCAACCTTGGTCAAAAGGGAGGTGAGTTAACTCACCTCCCTTACAAGCTAAAATCTAGTGGATCCAACTTCAGCGCAGCTGCCTTGAGCCACCTCCCAACCCTTCCACCACTTTAGTCTTGCCACATGGAGGTGATAGCGACTACTCCGATGCTCTGGTGATAGAAGGCTGGCAGAAGATGGGGAGGAAATCCCATGCGTCATCTCACTAGAGGGTTTGCCACATTCTCAACTCATTCTCATACATTCAAGCCTTGAAAGTTTCCTAGTGAGTTTCTGAATCCTCTAGTGAGCTCTCGAGCCTTCCCCAGGTTTCTCCTCTCCAGATTCCCTCTTCTCGAGTGTACCCAAAATATGGAAATCTTCTTCTAATACTAAGTCCCTTAATTCTCCTCCTAAACCAAATTCAATCTACCCACACCTTCATAATGACCCGTCGAAGCTAACCAAACCTTCCCTCGAGCTCTAAGCCTACTAGAGGTAGCACTTCGACCAAAGTCGAGCCTCCAAGTAATGGAACTTAATCTTCTAAGTGAACAACAAGGAATCAACTAAATTGTAGCTTAATAGGGCTTCATCTTGACCAGATGAAGCTACCTCAAGTGTGTGAAGCGTCGGTCTTTAGCTCTAGCAAGGTATGGCCATTAAATTTGAGATTTTGCATAAATGAGTTAGAGCTTTTCGAAGGAAAGTTGAATGTCATGTGACTTTGGCTGTTGGATCCCCCCTGATCATTTTCATGAAGGTGTGGGATCTATTTGGAGTGGATCTGAGCACGGGTGAGCTCGAATCGTGTGGGTAATGGTGGATGACTTCTATCCTTCATCGCCCATAAGACGATAAATCATGTGTTGTCCATTCCATGTGATCTGAATGAATAGCCATGATTAGATCCAGTAAATTGAGCTAATTTTATTTCTTATCAACCGCAGGATTGTTCTACATCGTCTGATCTGAGATCGAACTATGGTCGTTTACCGCCACGCCAATGCCGACTTTGACGCACTTTTAATATCATCATGCCATGTGGAAAGCACGCATTGGCTAGCTATGGTTCATGGGATTAGACACATAGAATTAAATGTCTGTATTTGAGAGAAAAATTTAAAAAATATTTAAGGTATTTGAGTAATTAAGGTTCAATTAAGGTTTTATTAAAAAATTAATTAGCTTAAGTACTCCTTAATTAATTAATTAATTAACCTAAAACTTTTTAAGATTATTTAAGGAGATGACCTCTGCCTCCCTTAATTTTCATGGGGTTTGTTGGTTAATTAATTAAGGAAATTAATTAATTAAGCCATAATTACTTCTTAATTTAATTAAGGGTTAATTAATCACATTAATGGTGACTAATTAATTAACTGGGCTTATTAATCATTATCTAACAATAACAGTACTTATGGAATAGGATTGGGACCTCTTTCCTAATCTCTTTCTTTAAGTTCATCCCATTTTTCAAGAAAAATCAATTAAGGATTAAGTGGTTAATTAATTACTTAATTAGTCTAATTAAAATATAAAATGTATGTAATCTTAATTAACTGAGGGATAGGTCTTTAGGCATTCAATAATCTAAAGACATTTAAAGAAATTATGGTTAACCCACATGTGTGGGAAAACCATAAAAGTACTTAATCAAGTTTCTTAAGCTAATTAATTATTAATTATGAGTCAATTACATTAGGTCCTTTCATTTCTTAAGATCATTGTAAAATTATTTTTCATGCATATCATGGTGGCTCATAATTCTTAAGTTAATTTCTTTAAGGTAACATAGGTAAGGGTTAGTTAATGGATTTAATGCATATTACAACTTAATTAATCCATAACATCAACTTAATAGAATTTCATTAAACCAAATTAATTCACAAATATGGGAATGGGTTAGGATCATCAAACTTCTTCTCGAATTCCTTAAATCAAATTAAACATGAGGATAAAAATGACATTAAAGAAGCTTTGGTTTACTTTAAATGGTTTCATTTAATATGATTATCCTTAGAAATTAATTTGATTGAATAAAATCATGTGCTTATGTTTATTTATTCCCTTCTAATCATGTTAAATATTATATGTCATTTGGGAATCACATATTCATCTTTTCAAAATTAATTAAATCAAATGATTTCTTTTATGTATGCTTGCATGTGTTGATTTAATTTATTATATGTATGGCTATTATCACTAATAAATTCAAATTATTTTTCTAAAGTTTTTAAATTAATTATATTGATTAGAGTAATAATAGTTATAAATACATAAGAAATGCATGCGCTTATAGCTTAAGTATGTGAAGTAAAGCTTTCATTTCCCTAATTCATATGTAGTTTTACATGTATTTGAATGTTAATAAGTATATAGTCCGGACATCCTAGGTATACGAGGCTTTAGGTAGCTCCAAGGAGGTCATTTGATTACCCCACTTCCCTAGTTAATAACGACACATACTTATTTGATTTCATTTACATGTGTCTCTACATTAGAATTTGGATAGAACTTTAACCCACATGCATAAATGTTTCAAACAAATAAAAATACAATCTTTGCATAGTTTTTCTTCCTTTATTTATGTATACATCCATATGTATTTGAGAAAATCAAGTGTTTAGTCTGGGCATCTCGGGAATACGAGGCTTTAAGTAGCCCCAAAGAGGTCATTTAATTACCTCACTTCCCTGGTTAAGAATGGCACGTACTTACTTATGTCTCTTATACATGTGTGTGTACATGTTATTAAAGAATGAGAATCCTTCTTTTATATTAAAAATTCATGCATCCATAATTGTTCAAGTGATGGAATTATTTAACCATGTGTTACATATAAGTTAATGCTCTCTTTCATATGGTTCATGCATAAAAATCTTCATGTGTTTGAAGGCAAATGGGTATATAGTATGGACACCCCGAGAACATGAGGCTTTAGCTAGCCCCAAGGAGGTCACTTGATTACCTCACTTCCCTAGTTAATAATGACACATACCTATTTATTTCATCCCTATGTGTTTTTGTATAAGAATTTAGATAGATCTTTGTGGTGTTTAATTTTTATGTGTTGAGGTTATTATTGTGTTAGGGGGACACCAGACAGATCCACAGATGTACTCATTAGGGTGATCTGTTATGACATTTAGGAATAGTGTACTATCTCAAGAGATAGAAGTCACTACCCTATAATGGACATAGTCACCCACATGAGTCTCTTAAATGTACCAGATCTTTCCTCTTCTTTACATGGAAAAGTAAAGTAGGGTTTATTTTAAGCCGGGTTCGTTAAGTTTCCTATAGAGGCAAGCCTCCATAGTTAATTACATCCTAAGGAATGGGGTTCCTTAGGAATACTCTCAAATAAGGTAAATGATCATTGTCTCCAAAGATTTCAAAGATAGGACTATCAATAAATTGGTTATTTTTATAAAATCAAATGGGATTGGGCAAAAGGAGGGAGTTATTATCTAAACCAAGGAAAGATGAGTAGGGGATACTCATGATACTAGGAAGCCTAGTGAGCATCCCAAACTATCTAATGGTTGGGCTTTATATTCTTGAAATTGAGGAGAATTATATATTTGAGTTGAATTTTTATTAAAAATCTAAGCCTTACAATTCAACAACACAAGATTGTAGAAATGTCTAAGAGGTGATGATTTATTCTTGTAGCCCATAAAGGAAAATAGCAATCTCAAATCCTAAATCTAGGGAGCTTTTGCAAGGACTAAAATATGATTTAAATCTGAGGAAAAAATGGGTTTATAGTTTATCTCCACAAGAGAGAATAAACCACCCAACTATTGGACTTACAACAGCTTAGGCCAATTAACTCCTCCAATAATTTTAAATACATGTAGCCAAGTCTTATGCATTGCAAGATGGCTAAGCTGTTGTTTATTTAGAAAGGAAACTAAGTCCTTAAACACACTCCCAAAGAGACTAGATCATGAAGGGTATGAATAATGACTTAAATCTAATGTAAATTTTGTTAAGTTTCATTTTAATTTTTGGACATTTTTATTTGACACGGGCTATGGGATTTCATATGCCTAATGCATCATGAAATTGGTTATGGGTTAAAATCAGAAAGAATGAGGTGTGTTTCCACCAAGGCTCTCAAAGGTAAATCCATTTTCTCTGGCAAAAGTGGAAGCCCTCCATTAGCAAGAGTGAAGCAATATAATTTATGCATGATGTAAAACATACAACATCCAGCTAAGGGGTTGCAAAATCATTTATTATCTTGATTTATGTCCTAGGATATAGGTGAGATTATGAGTTGTTTAATTTAATTTTGAGTTGATTAATTGGATAAAAAAATTTATTTTTCCTAAGAGCCTAATCGCATCTAGGTCATTCAACAACCATCAAGAAATTAAGAAACTAGAAAAATCATGTCATCCTAATTATGCAATCATATATAAAACATTAATCAATATATAAAATTAGCACAAAAGGAATAAGAGGTTGGTGTGGTCGGGTTCCACAGCACAACCTGAAAACAAATGTGGGTAGCTGAGTTCTACCCTCATACAACACAGATTACAAATGAATAATTACAATTAAAAGGAATTCATGTTATGGTGTCCTTCATTCTTCATTTCTTCATTTCTTCATTTCTTCCTCTCTTCATTTCTTTCTTTCTTCATTTCTTTCTTTCTTTTGGTTTTACTTGGGATGTAATTTGCTCTAAGGCTTCACATGGTATATAAGAAATGGTCTTATAACCAATGTTCACCTTAATTCCCCCATAACATTCATTCCAAATCTCAATTACAAAATTTACATCAAAATGCAAAAGATAAATCTAACTAACTTGCAAAATAAAGGTTAGCTAAACATACCACACAACCCAAGCAGTTATATGAATAATTTGGACTTAGCACCCCACACATGGGTAACCAAGTCCACCTGTCCTAATTTGGGTTATACTTAGGGGTATAAACAACCTGCACAGCCAAAGTATTTATATTTTTATTATAGCTTCCCATAAGCACAATCCCCTACAGAAAGCATAATTAGGCTAAAATCAGCCTAACATCTAGATTATGCACATGCACCCCAACATTGAGTACAAAACATTAAATCACCAAACAAAATCAAGTATCAAACCATTCACTGCCCTAACCTAAAGCTAGAAATGGTGACATAGTCTAATGTGTGTGTCATTTAAGGCTTGTGTGGCATGTCTTAACTAGGCTGAAAGATTTAAGTGTGAAAGATTCATTTTAGATGGTGGTTTCAATTCAAGTGATTTAGTTGATTTGTCAATTTTAGTTTGTAATTTGATTTGGTTTGAATGAACCAACACTTAGTTACTAAATGTTATGAAGAGAAGAAATAGAAGAGAACTTCTCTTTTATCTCTACCATAAAGCATTCTTAAGATAGATTCATTGATGAATTTCCTTTAATGAATGTTTTATTTTGTGTTTTAATTAACCCTAAGTTTATATTTTCTCTAAATAGCCCTATTTAATAAGAAAGGCACCTTAGGATTAGTTAGGGTGGATTACTACCACATAACACACACCCATTTATTTTTTTTTCCACCATGTATACCATGCAAATGAAAGATCCTAAGCATACCTATACATGCAATGCAAGTTTTTAACACACTTTGATGGTGAATGCTAAGAGATATGATTTGAAAATTTGGATACTCCATTGATGCATGTCTTTATTATGTATAAAAGGAGTATTTTTCATCCATTAACAAAATGCATATTCACATGTATAAAAGTCATAAGTGAGTACATCATCATTATTTTCTACACCAAGGGCATAAGGTACATAACCTACTTAGGGCTACTTAAAGCCTTGCAGCCCCGGGATGTCCAGACTAATATACCACTTTTCTTAAATACATGTAGATGTACAAAAAGAACTAAATGGATAAAGAATCATGCAAAAGATTATGTTTGATTTGGTTGTATAATTTACATATGTAATATGAAGATTCTTCTTACGTCATAACATAGAAATGCATATGAATAGATTTAAGTAAGTGTTATGTTCTTTTCAAATGAACTATACACTTGCAAACCCCATGTAAATCCATGTTAAGAGAAGAAAAGAGAACTTCATAATGAACATCTTATGCTATAATCACATGCAAGATTATAAATATTCATAAGTAGCATCACTTCATTCATAATCTTTGATTTATAGGTTTTGAAAATAATTTTTGGTTCAATAGTGATAATAGCCACTCATATTCTTAATTTTTTCCAACATATGCAATTTGGCATAAAATGAAGTATTTTATTTAATTGATTTTTGAAAGAAATGAATGCATTATTACATATGGCAAATGATATTTAGCATGATTGGAAAGAAATAAAGGAATGTAAGCACATGATTTCATTCACCTTAATTAATTCTTAAGGATAATCCTATAAAATAAGACCATTTAAAGTGAATCAAAATTCTTTTAGGAGATTTTTATTTTTGAATTTGATTTGACTTAGGAAATGTAAGAAAGGTTTGTTAATCCTAACCCATTCCCCAATGTGTGAATTGGTTTGGTTTAATTTAGAACAATTAGGTTGATTTTATATTTCGATTAGGTTAAGGTATGAATTAAATTCATTAATTATCCCTTACCTACACCACCTTAACATAATTAACAAAGCAATTATGAGCCAATATATGATATGCAACTACATGTAAATTAAATTAGCAATGCACCTAAGAAATAAAGGGGCCTAATATAATTGGCTCACAATTATTGGTTAATTAAGCTAAAGGGTTTAATTAACTACTTTTATAACTCTCCTACACATGTAGTTTGACTATGATTTCCTTTGAAATCCTCTTAGGTTATTGAACACCTGAGAATTTACCCAAGAATTGAATGATTGAGTTTTGGAATGATTTAGTTTTGAGTTTGATTAATTGAACTAATTAATGAAGTGATTAAGTCATTAGTTAATTTGCAAATTATGTAAGTGTTCATCCAAATGAAATAAACTTAGGGGCAAAGATTGGAAAAGAAGTTCTATTCTCATTCCCTAAGTTCATTCATTGTTTCTTGATAATTAGTAAGTTTAATTAATGAATTTATCACTGTTTAACATGTTAATTAATCATTTAATTAATTAAAAAAGTGATTAGGGATAAAAAAAAGTAATTCTCCTAATTAATCAAGCCATAAAAGTCATGAGAGAATGAGGTCATCCCACTAATTAATCTCTAAAGGTTTGGGATTAGTTGCAAAAATTAGGTCTTGATTTGAAGTAGATGGCTCGGTTGACCAAGCTCCCCTTCAATGGTGATCAGCTTTAATTGAAGTGATGCTTCCTGTGGCTTGAAGACTTGGGAAATGACTTGGTTGAGCTTAACAAAGTCAATTGATGGTGTGTGCAAGGTTAATTTGATTTTGATGGATAATTGAGTGAGTTGGATTTTAAATTCACCTCCCATATTTCGGCTTTGAGCAAAATCGAGAAGGAGAAATGGGCCCGGGAATGGCTTGTAAAACCATAGGGAGGCGTTGACTGAATCTTCTTAACTCTGTGGAAATGAATCCATGTGGTTTGAGTGGAAATGACTGGGAGTATATCTCCCCCTCCACCTCCTTGGATCGGACGGCGAGGAGCTGAATTGCCATTTTTGATCAATGGCAAGGATTGGAGCCACGATTTGAGCTTCCAAACACCCCATGAGGGTCATTTTGGGTAGTGGAGTGAAGGAGAGTGGATGCCCATGTGCTAGGTGAGTGCATTTGGTGATCCAAGTTCTCAAATGCTATTGGAGAGGTCAATTTGACCTTGGCTTGGGTCCTGGCCGACCCAAGCTCATTGGGTCATGTTCAACACCCTTCTTAGTGTCCATGTGGACCACTAGAAGGATGTCAAAGAAATGACCAAATTCCAAGTGAATTTGGCCATAAGGTACCTTTGACCTAAGGGCAAAATGGTTATTTGGCCATGATTTTGATTTGGATAGATTTAAAATGATTCAAAAATGGGTCTGTCCAAATTTCAAGTGATTTTGAGTTCATTTGATTTGAATTAGTTCAATTTGACCCATTTAGGTCAACTTGGGTCAATTTGAGTTAGGTTAACCAATTGGTCAAATCAGGTCAAACCATGGGTTAGGTCAAGTTCAAATGATCATTTGGAGCCTATGGGTTTCATTAGTTTATTTGATTTAGATTTAATTTTGGTTCATTTAGATTCATTTAGGTCAAATGGGTCAAGTTGACCAATTTGACCCATTTGACCCAATTGGGTTAGATCATGAGTTGGTTTAGGCTTGCTTGATCATTTGAAATGTATTGCAAGCTTTGGTTTTAATCAATTTTAGTTTGGTTAATTTCAAGTTGATTTGACCTTTTAAGTCAAGTCATGGTTCATGGTCATTGGTTAATAGGTCAATTGAAGCTTTGGTCAAGTTCAACAATCAATTTAGAATGAATTTGACCCACTGGCTGCAATCAATATGGCTTAGATCAAGATTTGACCCATTTTAGCTTTTTAGGTCAATTTGGGTCAACTTAGGTCAAGTGGCCAATTAGGCTTGGTTTGGCACAATTGATGGCATGGTAAAGTTCAATCATTGCTTATGAATTGGTTTAGATCAATGGTTTCAATCAATTTGGCATATGGTATATTTTGGCTAGTTTAGGTTTCATTTGGGTTAAATGTTGACTGAGTCAAAGGCTAAGTTTGATTTGGTTTGACCCAATTCGAATGATTGATCATCCTAAGATGATTGTTGATCACAATGTGGGGCTTGGATGGGCTTAGTTCAATCCAATTTGGGTTGGATTAGAATTTGGCTCAAAATGGTCTTTAAGGTCACTTTAGGTCAAGTGAGCCTTAATCGGTCAATTGACTTGAATAAGGCTTGATTTAAGTTTGGTTGAACTTACATATGGACTTATGATGGAAATATATATCCAATTCCAAGTGGTTTGGAGTCAAATGGGTTTTGGTTCATTTGACAAATTCAAGTCAAAAAGGTGAACATGGGTTTGATTTGGGTTAGATTGGTTTTGATTTGATGATTGTAGTTTATATTTATATTTGGGCATGTGATTGAAGAAATGATTGTTTGAAGAGAAAATCCAAGGGTTTGGATTGATTTGAGAATAATTTGGCTAAATCCAAGAAATTGGCCTAAAGGACGTAAGTTGGATTTGAATTTGAGTTTTGAATTTAGTCTTGGTCATTTGAATTTATATTTCATTTATATTTGTGAATATAAATGAGAATATAAATGGTTTATGAGAAAATTTTTTGAGTTTGGAGTGATTTTGATTTGATTTCAGCTAAGTCCATAACATGAAATCAAAGGGCTTAGGAAAGATTTTGGGATTTGAATTCAATCATGGGTTTTAATCATTTGATTTGGAATTAATTTATGATTTGACAAAATCAACTGAGTTGGAATTAGTTTAAGATTTAGGTTTTGGAAATGATTTATGACTTGAGAAAATCAATTGAGTTGGAATTGATTTAAGATTTGGGTTTTGAAAATGATTTATGATTTAAGAAAATCAATTGGGTTGGAATTGATTTAAGATTTGATTTAGGTTTGTTTGAAGGAGGGAAGCAAGGATTGGGTTCAAGCTATAGGGTAGACAAGTCCTCCTAATACCCCTAAGGAATAACCTATTTCTATGGCTAACTCCTCTAAGTCTATAGGGTTAGGTTAAGTGTTCACCTAATCACTAGAGGTGTCTTAAGACTAAGGAACTCTTAGTGTCTAGAGGAGTCATATGTCTAAGATTAAGAAATTGAGAGTCCACTCCAAAAGTGAGGTCAACAAGTACCCAATCAGTTCAATAAGTACCCCACCCCCCACCCCCCGCCCATTTCCAAACATAAACACCACCGTAATTAAGGTTTGAATCATTAATTTCCCCTAATTATTAGGAAATAAATCCTAAAATAATTTTGGGAGGCAAAGGTCATCCAATTGAATGGACACACAAAGTTTAAAATCATCTGCTCGAGCAATTAAGGCTTAATTAAGCTAATTAAGCTTATAATTAAATACTAATTAAGCTTTAGTTACTATGAAAAATTAATTGGAATTAATTTTAATTAATTCCCCTCTAAATTATCATTAAAATGATTCTTTATTTCTATTCAATGATTAAAATGAATTAATTAAGCCCAATCCCATCGGTGACACGTGGATCGCTGATGTGTGGTGCACTTTCCATGTAGCGCCACAGATTGGTTATTTAAACTTGTCTGATATGGAGATTACGTTGCGACGGTGGAGCTTAAAATTGGATGACATGAATTAAACTCACAATTCTTAAGGGATAAAATTGAAATTAATTAGCAGATTAATCATAGTTGTCTATTCTAATCATGCGAAACAGACAGCGGATGATTCATCATCTTCTACACGATGGAAAGAGGACACCGCTCACCTTCTGTCACTCAATTCATGCTCGTCAGAAGTTAGATTGGCTCAAAATTGATCCCACACCTTCACGGGAAGGATTCTAAGAGATCTAATGGTTCGATTCACGTAAAATCAACATTCACTATTAAAAGGCCTAGAAAATTTTGAGAAATCTCCATTTCATGGAATAGTACCTCGCTGGAGCTCAGAATCAGTGGTGAACCAATCGAAGTAGCTTCGCCTTGATGAGGTGAAGCTCTGTTAAGAAGATGGTGCAATGCCTCCCCACCAGTTGCTCTATAGACCAAACGCCACTGCAATCTTCGTCGAAGTTAGCCTAAGAGGTTTTTTTGGTGGTTTGATCGAGGGAGAGTTCATTTTGACTAGCCAGAGTTCAATGAACATGTTTGAAGAGTTAATTTAAATGGGGTTGAGTTTTGGTGGAGTTGGACGGAGATGGAGGCTATCTTATCTTGGGTAAGCTCGCTTTGATGTTTTTTGGTGACAGGAAGGCTTAGGTATCTCGGGAGGAAGCTCTGGCGGCTCATTTTAAGTAGCTAGGTCTTTGAGGATGATCAATGTGTCGAATTGAATTAAAATGATGGGGTATACCCCCTCCTCCCTTGGATCAAACAACGTGGATCGGTTTGGCCTCTAGTGGTCCCCCACACCCTGTGTGGTCGTGGGTGTGTGGGAGGTGTCTTTGGCTTGGTTTAAGTAGGGTGAGGGGGGTGGTCACAAAGAGATGGCTCCATTTGGCTTTCCAAGTGTGCTAATAGGCATGGAGAGGTTAGCTCACCTCCCATTGGCTCATGGCCGACCCAACCACCCTTGGGTCAGTTTTGCTAGCGTATTACTTACCTAGGTAGAGGTCTAGGAGGCTGCCAAATGGATGCGGAGTGCATTTGACCATTCAAATGGGGTATTTGTCCCATATGGTGGCCCTAACCAATTTGATTTTAGGTTAATTTGGGTTGGGTTTGATTTGGGCTGACCCAAGATGATCCAAGGATGGGTAATGCCAAGTTTCATTGGGTTTAGGCTTATTTTGAGTAGGTTTGGCTCAATTTGACTCATGTAAATCAAATTGGGCTAGGCTGGGTCAAGTTGATCAATTAGACAAATTGGGTCAAACCAAGGATTACGTCAATTTCAAATGAGTATTTGTCCAATTGATTTGGTTCAATTTGGTTGTGGATTGGGTTTGACTCATTTGAGTTCATTTGGGTCAAATGGATCAAGTTGACCAAATTGTCCAAATCAGCTTGGGTTGGGCATTGGTTCATGTTCAATTGAAGATTATTGTAGGAGTTAGGTTGAATTAATTTGTATTTGACTTTGATTTAGGCCAAATTTACCATTTATGTGAATTTGGGCTAAATAGGTCAATTGGGTTCAATAGAATGTGAGTCACTATAGCACCCAAGAGGGAATTGGGTGATATTAAAAATTTTAAAACTTAAATCTTAAATTTTAAGTTCTAGTAGAAAATTAATTTTTGATTTTATAATGACAAGATACAATTCTTAATACAGCAAAAATAAAAGTACAATAAAGTAAAGAGAGACAATAGACACATAATTTTTTCGTGGTTCTAAACCCCAAAGCGGCTATGTCCACTAGCCACTACAAGAATCCACTAAATACAAAAATAGCTTACAAATAGTACTCTCCTATAATGGGGCGAGTACAACCCATATAATAATATGTACTCTCCTACAAAGGGGCGAGTAAACCCCAATATAAATTTTACAGCACAAAAAGAAAAAATACAAAATAATAAATTTTGATAAAATAAATCTCTCACAAATATATCAAGCTATCAAATTCAAAAAATGATCTCACAACTTACAAATGATCACTTAAAAAAATTTTGGCAAGATAAAATGAGCACTTAATATTGATAAGAAATAATAAAATAAATATCTTAAAGTGATCTTACTAAGATGTTTATGTTATTACAATTTATAGACTAATATAAAAATTATTTTAAAATAAATTCACAATATTCTTTTGTGCAATAAAATAAATTTCAGCAAGGAATAATTTGTTTTATTTTAACCAAAAATATTCTTTCAATTAAAGCTAATTACAAAATACTTAAATAAAATGAATATATGATAGATTTAAGTAGGCTAGTAAGATTTTAATTAAAAAGAGAGATCTAGCAAATATGAAAATAATTTTAGCAAAATAATTTTATTTAAAATGTTTAAAATATACTTCTAAAATAGATCTAAGAATAAATGATCTATCAAAATAAGATTAATGAAGAAATATTTCAAGAAACCAAAAGAAATTTGTAAGAAGTTAAAAATTTCAATAAGTTGAAATAGATCCTACAAACTATCACAAGAGTTTTTCACAAAATGATGATTGAGAAACTTTGATGTGAAAAACAATGTCCAAAGACTAATCCACCAGAAAGTATAAATTGGAAAGAATAAATAGATGGTTAAAATAGAATGAACAACTAAAAAGGATTAAGATCAAGAAAATAAACTCAAGTAATTTGAGAAAGCTTGCTTAGTTGAAGATGTTGAAGCTTCCAAACCAAGGATTTGATCTTGCAATATTTGGAGAACACTTGAAAGAAAAATCTAAGAAATTTTCTCTTAGATTTGCTGGAGTGATTTTGAATTTTGAATGAGGAATGCTTTCATGAAGAGAATGAGGGCTATTTATAGGCAAGAAGGTCATTTTAAATTATTTCAAAAAAATATATTATTCTAACCTCATGCTATTATGTGATAATTTAATATTCAACAAAAATTTAATTTATATTAAATAAATATTAAATTAAAGCAGCCAAAATTTGGCTATTCACATGGGCAAGTAAAAAATAATCAAATATGACCCTTAATATATTCAAAGCATGTAGCATGCATTCATTATTAAAATCAACTAATATTTGAAAAGTCATAATAAATTCAATTTTAATCAAACGTGGGTCATGTGACCTATCAAATTAAAGAAAAAAAAATCCAAGGAATCCATTGGAGATGAAATCAGATATAAATTCCTTGATTATAAAATGAATTTGGCTAAAATACAAAATTTCATATATTTTTGTTAATTTTGACATGTGACATTTAAATATTATGATATAATTTATATATAATCATACATATGTTAGTTATCATATAACCATCAAATTAAATTAAAATATTTAATTATATTAAGTAAATAAAATAATTACACTTAATAGTCATTATCATTTATTATTTTGACAATTCAAATGTTATGTATGAAACATATAATTTAATGTTAATTCGATAGAGATTTATATAAATTAACCTCATTAAAATAATATGTTAAGTTGTGAGCAAATTGATTCATGCCAATGAATAAATGCATATAACCTAAAATACTATATTTTGAGCTTCATTTATCCAATTTGATCTATCTTTCATTCTTCTACTCTTGCAATTTGCTCAAACATATTATGAGATGTATTGGATATGTAATTAGCAATTGATATATCTAAAATACATAAAAACATTCATTAGAACATCCAAGCATTTGTTTGTTATCATCAAAATTGATCGGATTGAACATGAGGCTCATTAAGCCAACATAGGTCAAATTGGGCTCAATCAAGGCTTTGATCAAGTTCAATGATCAATTTGAAATGGTTTTGAGTAATTGGTTGCAATCAATTTGGATTGAATTTTGATTTGACCCATTTTGGCCTTTTAGGCCACATTGGGTCAACTTGGGTCGAAGGGCCAATTTGGTTAGGTTTGGCTTAATTGATGGTCAAGTCATGTTCAAAGAGTGATCTTAGGTTGATGTAAATCATTGATTTCAATTAATCTCGCTTAAGATGATATTTGGTTCATTTGGCTCATGTAGGCTAAGTGGGTTGACTTGGTCAAACAACCAAATTGGCTTAGTTTGACCCAATTGATTGCAATTGATCAATCAAGGATGATCAACAATCATCATAGAAAGTTTTGGAGGGTTTGATTCAATCCAATTTGGGTTGGATTGATATTTAGCTCAAATGGGTCCTTTAAGTCACTTTGGGTCAAGTGAGCCTAACTGGGTCAATTAGCTTGAATGATGATTGGTTTGAGTTTAGTTGAGTTTGAATATTGATTTGGAATTGGTTTATAGCTTTGATTGCAGTTGATTTGGGTTTGAATGAATTTTGGCTCATCTGGGCATTTTAGATCAAGTGATTTAACTTGATTTGATTTGGGTTGGTTTTGGTTTGATTAAATGTGATTTGTGATTATAGATTTTTGGTTTGGAATGGTGATTGACAGATTGAATTGACTCATGAGAAAATCAATTAAGCTTGATTTGAATTAAAGAGATTTGGCTAAGTCCATAGGATTGAATCGTAAGGCTTAGGAAAGGTTTGGGTTATGGATATGATTTGAGATTGGTTTGGAGGTTTGAATTTGATTGTTGATCTTGGTATGTTGATTGAAGGGTTGAATTGGTTTTGAGGAAAATCAATTGATTTTGGTTTGGATTGAAGGAATTTTGGCTAAGTCCATAAGGTTAAATCATAGGGCTTAGGAGAGGTTTGATTAAATTGATTTTCAATTGGATTTGATTGTAGATTTAATTGGATTTGATTGGATTGAATTTGGAGTTTAGTTTAGGCTAAAGAGGTGGACATAAGTTTGGTTTAGGCTATAAGGTTGGTGGGTTATCATAGTCCTTAAAGTATGATCTAAACCCTTTGGCTAATCCTCCTAAGTCTCTAGGCATATGTTAAGTGTTCACCTAGTCACTAGAAGTGTCTTATGACTAAGGAGCTCTTAGTGTTTAGAAAACTCCTAGATCTGTGATGGAGGATTGGACCTTCACTCCAAACTAGTCACTAGAAGTGTCTTATGACTAAGGAGCTCTTAGTGTTTAGAAAACTCCTAGATCTATGATGGAGGATTGGACCTTCACTCCAAAAGTGAGGTCAATAAGGACTATAAATTTTGGAGCAATGAATAACCCCTATTGAGTCTTAGGACTGGGTCCAGGTTAATAAAACCTAAAAATCTAATAATAATATTATAAGAATTTTCACTTAATAAAATTTGAGAAGCTAATTCTATCATATAATTACAAAAGATAAACATGACTTCTCAAGTTCAAGCTCCCAAGAGGAAAGTCTCAAACCCAATCCTCTATGCTCAAGCTAGAGTTGACAAGGTTTAGAGGACTATAAATATGGAAGCAATGAATTTAGACCTGATCCTCTAAGCTCAAGCTAAAGTTGATAATTTTTACTGGCCAACAATAACCATATGATCAAAAAGCTATCATTATATATTCAAATCAAAATCAATTACAAAATAATCATATGTTCAAATAAAAAAAAGAAAAAATATATAAATTAAATAAAATTAACTATTTAAATTTAAAGCTAAAATCCATCCATTCATCCACAACTATTTGTTGAGTGTAATAAATTAAGAAAACTTTTACTCACAAAGAGTCAATGTTAAATCAAATACATTGTTATATTCACACTCAAATAATCTTAAGTCGATAAAGACATGGCACATGTCCTCTGTTCAAATGGTTTTGTTGTGATATGGTATGACAAATGATGGTTATGACTACAGCCATATGACCAGGTGGCCTACTGCAATATGACACCACTAAATTATGGTTACGACCGAATCCCATATGTTCTCCAATGTCTTTGCTCTTTGAGTTTTGAATTATAGAATGTATTTGATTGAGCCAAAAAAACCCCTCTATTAGCTATGGTTGGCTTATATTTGTCCCCTTAGACAAACTCCACAACAAGTCTACAATGACACCTTGGACGACGTAACCCATGATTACTAACAAGGATCCTTTGGCCATGTTAGGTCGACAACCTCCTCTGACTAAGTGGACTATGGATCACGATAGCCCAAGAAGTTGGAACCATGGGATCTTGATCGAGCGTGTCATCGTTTCCCCAAACATGAGCTTAAAATTAAAATAATAAATCTCATAATTTTCAATTCCACTCACTGTTATTATACGGTATGAAATTTAGCGATTCATTTACTAGCCTTAATTGAAAGTGCTCTCTTAGTATTAGGAGGGTTGATTAACTATAGGTGCTTGCACATAAAAGAAACCTGGAATTATATCTAAAATCCTCATAAAAATGAGGGTGAAATCTCTAGATAGTGTTTTATCTACTATTTCATCTATCTTCTGAAAATTTCACTGACATTTTTATCTACTCTCTTCATTGCAAGAAGATGGTGAATATTCAAAGCCCACAGCATCCTCATCCATAGGAGTGCTCTTGGGATGATCTAGGATGTGTACTAGCTCAAGCTGATCGAGCTCCATGAGGGAAGGTTATGAAACTAGGGCTTGGTTCTACAAGGATAAGACCACTATCATCAACTCCTCTACCCTTCTCTCCATTCTATCAATTTGATCATCTATTTATTTGATTTATTAGAGGAGGCATTGAGTTGAGTCTGATACCTCACTTTCCTCAACTACAATGCATTCCTGGCTAGGTTGCTTTTTATGCAAGGATCATCAGGTATCTACCATGTGGACTTCTGTTATGTCATCCAACATGTCATCTTCATCAGCGTTGAAATCAACCATACCCTCCTCTTGGTCAGAATAATCATCCCTGACTATCTGCCTCACTACGACATGATAATCCTCCAAAATATCATCTAAAGATCAGTCATTCACCCAATTCGGTGCTACTGAAACATAGTCTGAATGGTGACTAACCACTAGACTAAGCTTTGTAGAAGTGATGCATTAAATGCTCTGAACAGGCAGAGTGCTCTCCCTAACTAACTCAATATTAGGGGTCATCTCAATATCCCCTCCTTCATTCTCTTCCAGTTGTAGTGACGGAGCGACCACGATACTCTTGGACCACCCCTTCTTCTTCACCATGATTGGGATGGAAGGTTGAGCGGGGGAGCTTGGCCTCACCTCAACAAGTGGAGTAGATGAAGTGGGGTCCTTGGAATGTAGTCATATCACCAAGGGGGGTGCTCTCTCTCTCCAGATGAAGACTCGTGGAACTTGGTGGGGACTTCAGATTGTTAGAGATGAACGGGTGAAGGTGGTCGGCGAGTTGAGCGGTGTAATGGGGTAACCCGCCTTTCTCAGAAGATCTCCTCATGGCTTGGTAAGAACAATTCTATCGTGATCATCTGTCAGCTAATCATAATGATCAATTAAAGTTGAAGTCAATGACTACCCGGCGACCCTCCTTATATCCCTCTTGCCTGCTTGGGCTGCAACTTTGGCCTCCATATCCCTTTTCTTATGAATTTGATCCCTAACACTCCTAGGGATCAACCTTCTCAAATCATGCAAAGTACCAGACTTTGAGTGTCTGTGGGCTCTCCTGAGCACAGACCGTAGACCAGCATAGGGCCTCCTCATTTCCCTAGTTGGTGTCTCATAATCTGCAGATGGTGGGGGTGATGCAGCAATCCTCCTGAAGTCCTCCTCTCCCACTATAATAGAGAGGGGGTGAAATATACTGCCACCAAGAAGGGGAGAGGTCTCTCATGAGGGGATCCCTCCTCAACAACACGGGAGGCTTTCTTGACTTCCTTCACCACGTTCTCATAATATCATTTAATTTTTTGATTATTTTTACAACGTTGGGTCTTGATTAGTAGTGCGGGATGGGAGCTAGAACCAACCTCGAATATGGGGGATATTATCTCAAAAACTAAGACAATCTTCCCATTCAAGATAGGGGCAACTACAGAGGTGGTACTAGTTTAGACCTAAACTACTATGGGTAGGACTAGCATAACTAACACTCATGGTAGGGTAACCTCTATAGCCTTTCTCTTCAAAGAAGGGAACTTAGAATCGGAGTGCAAGTCAAACTGTAGAAGTGGCTTCTTGGCTACCGCCTCCTCTCTGCTAATTATGGTGAGGGCAGGTCCCTCGCATGTGACCTTAAAATGCTCAAAGCCAAGGCCAAACTTGATGATAGGGTCGGTGGTGAGTATGGCCTGATCCAGGGCCAAATCCACGCCATAGGAAAAGGAAAAAAATCAGCTTTCTAGATGACATGGTGGAAGACTAAGGGCTCGAAGGGAGAAAGAAATGGGGCATCTGCTTCATTATTGGAGAAGACATAGAATTAGACTTTTTCTCTTGATTATTGTTATTTAATTATTTTATTTTATTTTTTTGAATTGGAACTCTCATTTAACAAATTTGATTATACTAAATGGAGTTTGTTTGCATGTTGGAGAATTTTTGAAATTTTGGAGAAGGATCTTTTGCTTTTGCTTTGGACTTCATTGCAATTTTGCAGATGTTGGATGAACCTTGCTTCACCAAGCTAGTGGTAAGAGCTTCTTGATTTTGTTTGGTTTATTCTATTGAATAATTTTCTTTGATTGATTTTCTTTTACCTATTAGAGGTACACTAGGGGTTTTAAGACCTACTATGAGTGATGTCCTAAAAACTAAAGGATCTTGGCCACCCTCTCTTAAGGATGAAATAAGCAAGGTGTCCAATGGAAAGAACGATAGCCTTGGACTTATAAAAAATATAAGTCCACTATCGATGCTTGGAGATAATGATTTACTACTAAAGATGGAGAGATGAACTATCCCTAGCGAAGTTGCCAAAAAAAATCTTGAGTGTTTTAATTTGGAGGTCAGGTGGACACCACGTAGATCTTAGGGGGTACTTATTGAAGTGATCGGATACAAAATTAAGGTACGATGTACCATCTTAAAAGATGAAAATATCACCCTATAATGGACCTTAGCAACTAATAAGGACTCCTAAAGTAGATGGGTCTTCATATATATCAAAGATCTTTCCCCTACTTTCCATGAAACAGTAAAGCAAGGTTTATTTTATGCCAAGTTATTTAGTTCCCTATGGAAGCAAGCTTCCATAGTTAATTACATCCTACAAAATGAGGATTTCCTAAGAACACTCTCAATTAAAGTACTTAATCAATTATCTCAAAATATTTCAAGGTTAGGCTATCAAAAGATTGGGTATTTTGGAAAATAAAGTGGGAATGTTCAATTTGGAAATATTTATTTTTGGATTCCAAAATTTGATAAGTAGGGAACACTCATGATACTATGAAGTCTAGTGAGCACTCCAGTCTATCTTATTGTGAGGCTTCATATGTTTGAAAGAGAGATTTATTTTGTTTGAGTTGAATTTTTTTATTAGAATGGTAGGGCTTAAAATTCATCAACACAAGATTGTGGAAATACCTAAGAGGTGAGGATTTATGCTCATAGCCTATAGTATATAAGCAACCTTGGATCCTAAATTTAGGATGCTTTAGCACAAACTAAGAGCATGACCTAAATCAATTCAAAAAATAAGATATAATGGTTTACCGCCATTAGCTAACATCTCCTATGCTTCAAAACCATGTAGGTTGGCCTCATGTTAGTGCAAGATAGCTAGGCTATCATTTAATTATGAGAGGAAACTAGAGACCTAAACTTACTCCCTAAGATACTAGATCATGATTGGCAAGAGATCATGACTTAGACTAAATGCAAAATATTACAAATTTTAATATCATTTTGACACATTGATTTGGACAATGGCTTAGGACGAAGGCTTAGGATAATTATGCCGAAATGCATGATAAAATTTAGTTATTTGCTAAATCAGTGGGAGGAGGTGTTCTCCACAATAAGGGATGCCCTCATAGGTCAAGCATTCCCATATCATGCAAGAGTGGAGACCCGCCATATTAAAGAAAGAAATAAGATGATATGTATGATATTATAACATACAACATTCAACATATCAAGCATTCCCAAATCTTTTAATTATCTTGATTATGGCTTAAGCTTTACAATAAGGCTATGAATAATTTAAAATTTTAATTAAAAGTTATTAATTAGAGTATAAAAATTAATTTTATCCTAACAGCCTACCACATCCATGTCACACATTCAAACATTAAGTTTTATGAAGAAGATACAATTTTTATTGGGCAATTTAATCATGAAAATAAAACATTTATAGGTTTCATGAAATACTAAGAGACAAGTGCAGCTGAGTACCATCGTACACCCTAAAAAAGAGAGAAATTGGGTAGTCGGGCTCTACCATTATACAACCTAGATTACAATAAAATTATACTATTACAATTAAAGAAAATTGATATGGGGGTTTTCATTCTTCATCTTTTCTTCCTTCTCTTTGATTTAATTTTGCTCCAAGGCTTCACAGGGTCTCCCAGGACTATGCCTTCTAGGCACTGCTCATCTTAAACTCCATAGCACTAATCCTAATTCCTATTACAAAATTACATATTTATGTAAAAGTAAACTCTAATTACACATGCAAAATAAAATGTTAGCTAAACAACTATACTAACCCAAGTATTTATATTTCATAATTTGGACTTAGCACCCTACACATGAGTAACCAAGCCCACCTGTCCTAATGTGAATTATGCAAAGGAGAATAATCAACCTGCAAGTATAAGCATTTATATTTATTATTATAGCGGCCCCTTTAGCATTATCTCCTACAGAAAATATCATTAGGCTAACAACGGTCTAACATCCAATTTATGTACCACAATCCAAACATTCAGTCTAAAATATTACATCATAAAACAAAACACAACACCATAGCATACACCGTTTAACTTAAAGCTAGAAGTGAGACTTAGTAGTCTAATGTGTGTGCTAAGTCTTGGTGTGATATGTCTTAGCTAGGGTTTTTGAATTGTGAATTCCTAAAGTTTGGAATTGATCAAGTTAGACATTAATTGTGGTTTTATTTTAAGTCATTAAGAGGATTTGTGAATTTTAATTTATATTTTATTTGATTTCATTTGATATTAACTTAACATCTAATGATTATAAAGAGAGGAAGGAGGCTTAACCTCTTTTGTCCATACATTAAGTTATTTTTTAAAGACATATTATTATGACTTAATTTTTTTAGTGAATATTTTATTAAATGTTTGTTGCTTTTAGTTTTGGATGTGGGGTGAGTACAGGGGGTGAGGGGACACCATGCAGATCATAGGGTGATACTTATTGAAGTGATCGGGTACAACATTGAGGTATGATGTCTTATCTTGAAAGATAGAGGCATCACCCTTTAATGGACCTAATCACCTAATAAGGACTCCTATGGCATGATGGGTTTTCGAATATACAAGAGATTTTTTCCCTACTTTACATGGATGAATAAAGAAGGGTTTATATTAAACCAGGTTCTAAAGTTCCCTATATAGACTATCCTCTATAATTAATTACATCTTAAGGAATGAAGTTCCCTAAGAATACTCTCGATTAAAGTAGAATATTATCATCTCCAAAGATTTCAAGGCTAGACTGTCAAAGGATTGGTTACATTTGAAAAATCAAGTGAGAAAGTTCAAGGAGAAGACTTATTTTTGGAATCCAATGGGAGGAAGTAAGAAATGCTCATAATACTAGGAAGCCTAGTGAGCATTACAATTTATCATATAATTGGACTTTATATGTTTGAAAGTAAAGAGACTTATTTATTTGAGTTGAATTTTATTAGATTGTTAGGGATTATAGTTCACAAACTCAAGGTTGTGAAAATGACTAAAAGGTGAGGATTTATGCTTGTAGCCCGAAGAAA
The DNA here is from genome assembly GCA_021442155.1 of Cymbidium sinense. Lineage (NCBI taxonomy): Eukaryota > Viridiplantae > Streptophyta > Magnoliopsida > Asparagales > Orchidaceae > Cymbidium > Cymbidium sinense. The sequence continues at coordinate 38,347,719 of CM038232.1, read as the reverse complement.
ACAACTATCTCAGATCCTAAATCTAGGGAGCTTTAGTAAGAGCTAAAGCGCAACCTAAATCTAAGTGACAGGTGGACATAAGGGTTTATCTCCATAAGAGAGAATAAACTGTCTGACTTCTATACTTATAACCGCCTGGAGTGGCCGCCAGCTAACTCCTCCTATGATTTTAAAACCATGTAATCTGGTCTTACGAATTGCAAGATAGTTAAGGTAGTTATTTGATTAGAAAGAGACTAATCTTCTAAACCCACTCCCTTAGAGACTAAAGCATGAGTGGTATGAGCATATGACTTAATCTATAAATGCAAAATCTTTTCAAATTTTTATTTCATTTTTAACACATCATTTTAACAAAAGCTTCAAGATTTTTTTTTATAGGGCTAAATGCATTATGAAGTAGAATATTTGCTAAATCAAGAGATAAAGAGGGTGAAGCTCCATCGTCAGGGGTTGCTCTCTCACCTATTATGTGACTATATCTCATTTTGCAAGAGTGATTCAAGATGCATGCATGATGTGAGACATACAATATTTAGCTAAGGGGTTACTAAATATTTTAATTATCTTAATTATAGCCTAGGCTTTATGATGAATGTGGTGAAAATTATTTTTTAAGATTTCTTCATCTAATCTTTACTGAAGAGAGAAAAGAAATAAATAAAGAACCCAAAAATAATATTCTCAAACACTTCTTGTGTTAGACACCATGCGGATTCATAGATATTCTTGTTAGGGTGATCGAGTATGGCATTGAGGAATGATGTACTATCTCAAGAGATAGAAGTCATCATCCTACAAATGGACCTAATCACCTTAATAAGGAATCCTAAGGACTATGGATCTTCAAATGTACCAGAGATTCTTCTCTTACATTACATGAAAAAGTAAAGCAGGATTTATTTTAAACTGAGTTCATTAAGTTTCCTATGGAGGTAAGCCCTCATAGTTAATTACATCCTAAGGAATGAGATTCCTTAAGAATACTCTCAATTAAGATAAATGATCATTATCTCCAAAGATTTTAAAGATAGAACTATCAATCAATTGGTTTATTTTTAGAAGATCAAGTGGGATTGATCAAGAGGAGGGAGTTATTATCGAAATCAAAGGAAGATGAGTAGGGGATGCTTATGATAGTAAGAAGCCTAGTAAGCATCCCAAATTATCCTATGGTTGGGCTTCATTTTTTTGAAATTAAAGTGATTTATTTATTTGAGTTAAAATTGTATTTAGAAATCTAAGGCTTACAATTCCATAACACAAGATCATGGAAATGCTTAAGAGGCAAGGATTTATGCTCATAGCCTGCAAAGAAAAGTAGCAACCTCTGAACTTAAATCTAAGGAGCTTTGGCGAGGGCTAAAGCACAACCTAAACCTAAGGTAAAAATGGGTATATGGTTTACCTCCATAAGAGAGGATAAATCACCCGATTGTTTGGACTTACAACCGCTTAGGGGTGGCCGCCAACTAACTCCTCCTACAATCTCAAATACATGTAGGTAAGTCATATGCTTTTATAAGGTAGCTAAGTTGTTGTTTATTTAGAAAGAGAATAAGTCCTTAAACACTCCCTAAGAGACTAGATAATGTAGGGCGTGATTAATGACTTAAATCTAATGCAAATTTTTTTATGTTTTATTTCCATTTTGGATAATCAATTTAACACTGGCTTTAGGATTCATATGCCTAATGCATGAGACATTATATTATGGGCCAAAATCAATAAGAAAGTAGGTGTATTTCTATCAAAGCTCTCAAAGGTCAAGCCAAGTTCTCTGGCACAGGTGCAAGCCCTCCATAACAAGAGTGAAACAAGATTTTTTTATGCATGATGTGAAAAACATACAATATTCAGCTAAGGGTTTGCTAAATCTTTTATCTTATTTTATCCTAAGCTTTAGGTGAGATTATGAGTTGTTAATTTTTATTTTTGAGTTGATTAATTGGATAGCAAATTTATTTTTCCCTAAGAGCCTAATTTCATCCAGACCATTCATCAAAGCAAAAAAGAAACTAGAAAAATATGTCATCTAATGCACAAGCTAAATAAATATCAAACAATTTATAAAGCTAGCGCCAAAAAATAAGAGGCCTTTTGTGGTCGGGCTCCACCACATAAACACGAAAACAAATTAGGTAGTCGAGATCTACCCTTATACAACCCGAATTACAAATGAATTAATTACAATCAAGAAAGAATTCATGTTATGGGGGTCTTCATTCTTCATTTTTTTTTTTTTCTTTCTTTCTTCTTTCTTCTTTCTTCTTCTCTTTCTTTTGGTTGGTTGGAATGTGGTTGCTCCAAAGAATTCACATGGTACATAAGACATAGTCTTATGACCAATGTTCATCCTAATCTCCCATAATAATCATTCCAAATCCTAATTGCAAAATTACATAAAAAAGTGAAAGGAAAATTTAACTAAAACCTGTAAAATAGAGATTAGCTAAACAAACCACACAATCCCAAGCATGTATATGTATAAATTAGACTTAGTATCACACATGGGTAACCAAGTCCACCTAGCCTATTTTGGATTATGCTTAGGGGTATAAGCAACCTGCACAACAAAAAGTATTTATATTTTTATTACAGTGCCCCTTAAGCACAATCCCTTGCAGAAGATAATGATTAGACTAAGATCTTCCTACCATTCAGTCTACACACATACACCTTAACATCCAGACTAAAATATCACATCATAAAATAAAAGCAAGCATCAAACCATGCATGGCCTTAACATAGGACTAGAAGTGGTGACTTAGCCTAATGTGTGTGCCATTTAACGTTTGTGTGGTATGTCTTTGCTAAGCTTTAAGGTTAGAGATTTCTAAGTGTGAAGTGTTCAACTTAGAGGGTGGTTTTATTTAAGTGATTTAGTTTATTTGGTTTATTTTATTTGATTATTTAATTTTAGTTTGAATGAACTTATAATTAATTACTAAGTGTTGTAAAGAGAGGAAAAGAGAAGAGAACTTCTCTTTCCTCCCTACCTTAAGTAATTTTTAACGTAGATTCATTATTGATTTTTATTTAGTGAATATTTTGTTATGTTTTTTAATTAATCCTAAGTTTAGATTTTACCTAAACAAACCTATTCAAAAAGAAATGTATTTTAAGATTAAGTAAAGTGAATTACTATCACAAAACACACAATATTTTATTTCTTTCCAACATGTGTAGCATGCATATGGATGAATCCTAAGAATATATATGCATGCAAATGGAAATTTTAGCACACCTTAATTATGAATGCTAAGGGATGTTGCTTAAGAAAATTCAAAATATTTCATGTATGCATGATTTTATTAGGTAGAAAAGAGGGGCTCTTTTATCAATTATTCATATGCACATTTACATGTATAAAATACATAAGTGAGTACGGCACCATTATTTTCTACATCGAGTGTGTAAGGTACGAGACCTACTTGAGGCTACTTAAAGTCTCACAACCCTGAGATGTCTAGACTAATATACCACTTTTCTGAAATACATGTACATGTAAAAAAAGAAATGAATGGAAAAAGAGACATGCAAAAAAATTATGTTTGATAGTTTGTTTGGTTGGTTGTTTAATTTACATGTGCAAATGTGAAGATTCTTCTTAAATGATAACATAGGAATGAGTAGGAGTGAGTTTAAGTGAGTGTTGTGTTCTTTTAAAATGAACTATATATTTTGCAAATCCTATTCAAAACTATGTTAAAAGAGAAGAGAAAGAAAAGTCACATAATGCACATTTTATATTTTACTCACATGCAAGTTTATAAATAATTATAAGTAGCATACCTTTCAGTTGTAATGTTTAATTTATAAGTTTTGAAAATAATATTGGATTTAGTAGTGATAATAGACATTCATATTCTTACTTTAGCCAAAACATGCAATTTGACATAAAGGAAATATTTCATTTTAATTTGATTTTTTTAAAAAGACATGAATGCATGATTTTCATATGTCATACACATTTAGCATGCTAGGAAAGAAATAAAGTGATGAAAGCATGTAAATTCATTCACCCTAATTAATTCCTAAAGACAATCCTATGGAATAAGATTATTTAAAGTGAACCAAAGTTGGCTTAAGGAAATTTTGATTTTTGTTTTGAGTTTGATTTGAATTTAGGAAATATGAGAAGGTTTGCTATTCTTAGCTCATCTCCCACATGTGTATGTTGTTTTAGTTTAATTTTAGAACCATTAGATTGATTTTATATTTTTTTAGGTTAAGGTGTACATTAAGTCCATTAATTACCCCTTACTCCACTTTAACATATTTAACCAAATAATTATGAGCCAATGTATGACATAAAATCACAAGGGATTTAAATTAGCGATTCACCTAAGAAAGAAAGGGGCCTAATTCATTTGGCTCACAATTAATGATTAATTAAGCTAAAGGGTTTAACTTAAGTACTTTCATAACCCTTCCCACACATATGGGTTAGATATGATTCCTTTAGAATTGAACACCTAAGTATCTACCCAAGAAGGAATTGATTAAATTTTGATTGATTTGAATTTAAAATTTTTACTAATTAAGCCATTTAATAAAGTGATTAAACTATTTAATTAATTTGCACCTTAATTAGATTTTAATCCAAATGAAATAAACATAGGGGAAAAGATTTGGGAAAGAACTCCTAATCTCATTCCCTAAGTCCATTCACTATCCTAACATAATTAGCAAACTTAATTAATGAATTTATCACTGTTTAATAGGTTAATTAATCATTTAATTAATTAAGAGAGTGATTAGTAGTGAATCAAGAAATTCCCCTAATTAAACCATTAATAAATCCCAAGAAAATTAGAGCTGGCAAAACTCATCCCACCAAACATACATGAGAAGCTTGGAATCAATCAATGAAATAATTAGGGAGTAGTTAACATAATTACATTCCCAATAAAACCCAAATTGCATGAAATTTACTTTTTAAAATCAATTAAACTTAATTTTATATTATTCCCATTTAAAATATCTTTAAAATACATTTGAGTTTGTATTTTTTGGATTTTTTTCTACATTTAGTTATGTGTTTTTAAAGATTTTGTGATTATTAGATAATTAAATCCCTAATTATATAACTAATCCCATCGGTGCCACGTGGACTGCTGATGTGGCGCATGGTTTCAATGTAGCATGATGAGATTCGTTATTTAAGTTATCACATCACTACACAGTCAGCCGACGATGCTACATGCTTTCCTTTGGACCGTCCAATCAAAGATCGGACGATTAAGATCAAGCCCATATTAAAGGGATTAATCAGATGATTTAGCATGGATTAATCAAGACCATCCATCCAAAATATGCGGGATGGACGGTCAATGATTCACCCTTGCGCTCACCTACAGGAGAGGGCAATCGTCCATCCCCCATGGCTTGATCCGAGCTCGATTGAGCTAAGATTAAGCTAAGATTGAACCCACACCATCAACATACAAGGAGATGAAGATCTAACAGTGGAAATCACTTGTGATTACAATTCCCTTTGAAAAGGACCAATAAAAATTCAATGTAAGGTCGGTTTTGAATAGTACCTCATCAGAGGCTACTAGTGGTGATCCCAACCATCGAGGTATTAAGCCCTGTCAAAGTTTGAGGGCTTGAGGTTGAGCGGATCTTCTTATTACCAAAGTGGGCTTCAATCGCTTATAACTTTGATCTAGACCCCTCTTCCTATGGCTTGAACACTTGGGAAACACCTTGGGTAAGCTCGATTGAGTCCTTTAAAGGTGCTTGAAGGAGGAATTGAGCTATGGTGGTGAATTGAGCAAGATGGATTTCTCACTCACCTCCCCTATTTTTGGTTTAAGCAAAACCAAAAATGAAGAATTTGAAATAGCTTGGGAGACCATGGGGGAGCTTGGAATTGGTTTCTCTGAGTTCCTATGCTTCAATAGAATGTGAATGATCTTAAATGAAATGAAATTAGGGGGAGTATATCTCCCTCTAGAAGGATCAGACGGTCAAGCTTGCATATGCCATTTTGATCAAATTGATCCCATGGAGTGAGTTGATTAGGCCATTTTCAGTGGCATGTGATTTGGTTTGGCTAGAGGAGTGCGGTGGTGAAGTGCCCTTGTGCTCATTTGAGTGGAGAAGTGATCCCATGTGGAGAAATTCTATTGGATGGTTGGTTTTTGCCTTGGGTTTGGTTTGGCTGATCCGAACCCATTGGGTCATCTGCACCACACTCATTAATGTCCACTTGGTCCACTGAGAGGGTGTTATGTGGCCATGAAAAGGATATGACCAAATTCAAAGTGGAATTGGCCATAAGTTACCCCTTGACCAAGGGGTAAATTGGTCATTTGACCTTAATTTTACTTTAGGCAGATTTAGAATAGTTTGAAATTGGATTCGTCCAAATTTTAAAGAATTTGGAGCTGATTTGATAACATTTGGCTCATGTTGACACATTTAGGTCAAAATAGGTTAACTTGTATCAAGTTGACCAATTGGTCAAATTGGGTCAAACCAAGGGTTAGGTTAAGTTCATATGATCATTTGAAATATTTTGGTATCATTGGCTTGGTTCAATTTGGTTTATATTTAGTTTCAGTTCATTTGATTTCATTTAGGTCAAATGGGTCAAGTTGACCAATTTAACCCATTGACCCAATTGGGCTAGGTAATGGGTTGGTTTAGGTTTCATTGGTCATTTTAAATGTTTTGCAAGCTTTTCTTTCAATCAATTTTGGTTTGATCAAGATTTGACACATTTTGACTTTTTAGGTCAAGTTGGGTCAATTTGAGTCAAGTGACCAATTGGGATAGGTTAGGCTCAAATGATAACTTGGTCAAGTTTAAACATTGATCATGAATTAATTTTGATCAATGGTTTCAATCAATTTGGCCTATGGTGGATTTTGGCTAGTTTAAATTTCAATTTGACTAAGTGTTGACTTGGTCAACCATTAGGTTTGACTTGGTTTGACCCAATTTGAGAGATTGATCATCTCATGATGATTGTTGCTCATAATGTGAGGCTTAGGTGGGCTTAGTTCAATCCAATTTTGGTAGCATTAGAATTTGGCTCAAAAGGGGTACTTTATGGCACTTTGGGTCAAGTGAGCCTAAGTGGGTCAATTGACTTGATTGAAGCTTGAATCAAGTTTGTTTGAACTCACATATGGACATTTGATTGAAATATGAATCCATTTGCAAGTGATTTAAAGTCAAATTGGTTTTGATTCATTTGACAATTTCAAGTTCAAAGGATGAACATGGGTTTGATTTGGGTTTGATTTTTTTAATTTAATTTTTGTTTGATGATTGAAGTTTATGTTCATATTTGGTTTCATGCTTAAAGGATTGATTGAATTAAGAATAAAAATCAAGGGTTTGAATTTATTTGAGTTTTATTTGGCTAAGTTCAAGAATTTGACTTGAAAGGTTTAAGTTAAATTTTGGTTGAATTTGGGTTTAAGTTTTGAATTAATTTTGGGTATTTGAATTTATATTTCATTTATATTTATGAATATAAATGAGAATAAAAATGGTTTATGAGAAAATCTCTTGAATTTGAGGTGATTTGAATTTAAGTAAGTCCATAAGATGAATTCAAAGGGCTTAGGAAGGATTTTTGAATTTGTAATTCACTCATAGGTTTCAATCATTTGGAATTGATTCATGATTTCAAAAAATCCATTGTAATTGATTTAAGGATTGAGAAAATCAATTAAGTTGGAATTGATTTGATATTTGAATTAAAATTGATTTGAGAAAATCAATTAAGTTAGAATTGATTTGAGTTTGATTTAAAATTTATTTAAATTTGAAGTTGATTTGGATTTGAGAAAATCAATTAAGTTGGAATTGATTTGAGTTTGAAGTTGATTTGGATTTAAAGTTGATTTGATTTTGGAGTTAATTTGATTTTTAAAATTTGACTTGAAAGAAGGAAATGAGGATTTGGTTCAACCTATAGGGTAGGCAAGTTTTCCTAACACCCTTAAGGCATGACCTATTCCTTTGGCTAACTCTTCTAAGTCTCTAGGGTTAGGTTGAGTGTTCACCTAATCACTAGAAGTGTCTTAAGACTAAGGAAACTCTTAGTGTCTAAGAGGAGTCCTATGTCTAATATGGAAAGGTTGAGAGCTCATTCTAAAAATGAGGTCAACAAAGGGTGCCCAATAGGTATGGTGTATACACAGGTGTGTGACGGTGTTGACCAAAATGATCAACCACCCAGACCAACAACAAAATGATCTACTCCCAACCCAAGGTGTAGAAGGAATCAAGAGCTTAGTGCAATGTGTATCTACTCATGTCACCAACATAAGAAAGTGAAGGAAGAATCCACTAAGGATAGAGTATGTGAACCTTCTACTAAGGAAATAGGTTCAAGTCATCCACAAGGGATTAGAGGTTTGATTATATTTGAGTCTCACTAGGGAGAAATTGATTTGATTTGTTTGATTATTTAGTTTTTTATTTGATTTGACTCCACTGGGGATATAAAATGAACTCTCCACTGGGGCAGCAAGTTTAAGTCATCCACTAGGGAGGAGAGGTTGTGAAATCGGCTGAGGGATTAGAATTCGAGATCTGCTGAGGGAACTATAAAGACTTGCATCACTGAGGAGAAGCAAATGATTTGTTTGATTAGATTATTTATTTTGATTTGATTTGACTCCACTAAGGGAGGTTGATTGGAGTTTATTTTGTTTATTTTTATTTGATTTGATTTGATTTGACTCCACTGAGGGAGGAGGGTTGAATTTTTTTTAGATTTTTAAATTTTGTATTTTGAGATGGACCCTGTTTGTTTGTGATGGATCACACTGAGTAGGGGTCGTGATGGCCTAGGCCTAACTCAAATTTACCAATCCAAAGGGGTAGTCTACCAAACATATAGTAGGACTAGCCAACCAAAGGGACTGCCTTTCGGAGTGCAGCAGCTATATTTAGAAAGAAAGCATAGTAGACTTACATCCTCCAAAGTAGGGATCAGTTGCTGGGGTGATCCATTGGTAAGGCAACAGATTGAACACACCCTAAGGCTGACTATCGAGTGAATGCCGCTTGGGGGACTTAAATCAGCTCAAAGATAGTCAAGATTAATTTTATTTTTTAATTTATTTTTTATGAATCCCATCGGTTTGTGATGGACTGCACTGAGTAGGGGCCATGGAGGACTTGGTCTAACATAAATTTACCAATTCAAAGGGGTAGTCTACCAACCACATAGTAGGATTATCTAACCAAAGGGGTGTCTTTAGGTTTACAATGGTCAAGTTTAAGAAGAAAGTGCGTTGACTCACATCTTCTAAAATAAGAAACCACTAGGGTGACATATTAACAAGGTAACATGTTAACCCGACCTAGGGCTGACTATTAAGTGAATGTCATTAGGGGACTTAAATCAGCTCAAAGATAGTCAAGATCAATTTCATTTTTTTTAATTATTTTTGATGGATTACGTTGGTCTGCGATGGATCACACTGAGAAGGGGCCATGGTGGCCTTGGTCTAACATAGATTTACCAATCCAAAGGGGTAGTCTACCAACCACATAGTAAGACTATCCAACCAAAGGGGTTGCCTTTCAATTTGCAATGGTCAAGTTTAAGAAGAAAGTGCAGGGACTCACATCTTTCAAAATAAGAAACCATTTGGGTTACATATTAACAAGGTAACATCTTAACCTGACCTAAGGCTGACTATTGAGTGAATGCCACTGGGGGACTTAAATTAGCTCAAAGATAGTCAAGATCAATTTCATTTTTTAATTATTTTTGATGGATTCTATTGGTTTGTGATGGATCACACTGAGAAGGTGCCATGGTGGCCTTGGTCTAACATAGATTTACTAATCCAAAGTGGTAGTCTACCAAGCACATAATAGGACTATCCAACCAAAGAGATTTCCTTTCAATTTGCAATGGTCAAGTTTAAGAAGAAAGTGCGGGGACTTATATCTTCCAAAATAAGGAACCACCGGGGAAACATATTAACAATGTAACATGTTAACCCGACCTAGGGCTGACTCTTGAGTGAATGTTGCTGGGAGACTTAAATCATCTCAAAAATAATGAAGATTAATTTTATTTTTTTCAATTATTTTTGATGGATTCCATTAGTTTGCGATGGATCACATTGATAAGGAGCTTATATCAGCCTAGTCATGTCTTAGATTTATTGAACCAAAGGGAGTAGCTTTCTCGGCCGAGGAGAGAATTATCCAACCAACGGAGTGCCTTTCATTTTGCAATGGTCAATTTAGTGGAAAAAAGCACAGAGACTCACATCTTCCATTACAAAAGAACACTGGGTGATCGGCTGCTTTAGGCAACAAATCAAACCCGACCTACGGCTACCCCTCAGTTTGCGACCCGACCGGGGAGAGTGCTGACCTGGAGACTTATCTCAACTTAGGTAGTCAAGCAATTCCTATAGGGAGTTCTGCTGACACTGCTTTGTTGACCTCATTTTTAGGATGAGCTCTCAACCCCTCCGTCTTAGGCATAAGACTTCTCTTAAACTTTAAGGGTTCCTTAGTCTTAAGACATATCTAGTGATTAGGTAGGCACTCAACCTAACCCTAGATACTTAGAAGAGTTAGCCATAGTAATAGGTCATGCCTTAGTGTTAGGAAAATTGGCCTACCCTAAAGCTTGATCCACATTCCCTACTTCCCTCCTTCAAGTCAAACTCCAAATCAAATAAACATCAAACTTAAATCAATTCCAGCTTAATTGATTTTTCCCAAACTCAAATCAATGCCACATGATTGAAACCTATGATTAAAACTTATGATTGAAGCCCATGATTGAAATTCCAAATCTTGCTTAAGTCCTTTAATCCCCTCTTAAGGACTTAACCTAAACCATGTTCAAATCAATTCAAACTCATGAAATCTTCTCACAACTCATGAAATATAAATTCAAATCAATCAAATCAAATTCCAAGTTGAAATTCTAAATTCCAAATATTGCCTAAGTCCTTTGATTTCCCTTCATGGAGTTAGCCTAAATCAAATATAAATCAATTCAAATTCATGACATTTTCTCATAACTCATTTATATTCTCATTTATATTAACATATATAAATTAAATATAACTTCAAGTCAATTAAACTAAATCCAAAATTTAATTCAAATCACAAATCTTTCCTAAACTCACTTTGATTTTTTTTTCTTTAGGCCTTAGCCTAGATCATGTTCAAATCACTTCAAATCTTTGAAATTTTCCCATAACCCATTTATATTCTCATTTATATTCACATATATAAATGAAATATAAATTCAAACAACTAAAACCAACTCCAAAAAGCAAACTCAAATCAAGCAAAATTCAACCTAAGCCTTTCAAGTCAAATCTTGAACTTAGCCAAATCAGTTTCAAATCAAGCCAAACCCTTGATTTTTTTTCTTCATGATTCAATCAATCCTTTAATCATGAATCCAAATATAAATAGAAACTTCAATCACTTAACCAAAATTCAAATCAAAAATCAAGACAAAATCTATTTCATGTTTGCCCTTGGAATTTGAAGTTGTCAAATGAATCAAAACCCATTTGACCTCAAACTACTTGTAAATGGATTTATATTTCAATCATAAGTCCATATGTGAGTTCAATCAAACTCAAGTCAAGCTTTGACCAAGCCATTTGACCCACTTAGGTTCACTTGACCCAAAGTGACCTAAAGTACCCTTATAAGCCAAATTCTAATCCTAACCAAATTAGATTGAACTAAGCCCACCTAAGCCTCTCATAATGATCAACAATCATCATGAGATGATCAATCACTCAAATTGGGTCAAACCAAGTCAAACTTATGGGTTGACCAAGTCAACACTTAGCCAAAATGAAACCCAACATAGCCAAAATCCACCATAGGCCAAATTGATTGAAACTAATGAACTAAGTTCATTCATGATCAATGTTTGAACTTAACCAAGTCAACATTTGAGCCTAACCTAGCCCAATTGGCCACTTGACCCAAGTTGACCTAAAAAGCCAAAATATGCCAAAACTTGATCTAAGCCAAAATTAGTGAAACCAATGGGTCAAGTTTATCCCAAAATGATTGTTGAACTTGACCAAAGTATCAATTGGCCAACTAGACCCAACTTAGTAGAATTGACCATGATCCCAACTTGATCAAAATGGTCATATTGAGCCAATTCAAACTTAACCAAAATTGATTGAAAACAAAGATACCAATCCATTTCATATGACCAACCAAATATGAACCAACCGATAACCTAACCCAAATAGGTCAAATGGGTCAAATCAATCAACTTGACCCATTTGACCTAAATGAACTAAATTAAACCAAATTCAAACCTAAACCATATTGAATCAAACCAAAGCCACCAAAATATTTCAAATAGTCATATGAACTTGACCCAACCCTTGGTTTGACCCAATTTGACCCAAGTTGACCCATTTTGGCCTCAATGGGTCAACATAAGCCAAATCATAGCAAACCAACTCCAAATTCAACGAAACTTGGCCAAACCTACTTTCTCATCATACTAAACATGACCAAACTTAAATCTGGGTCAAATGACCATTTTACCTCTAAGCCATAGGGTAACCCAAAATCAAAACCACTTGGAATTTGGTCAATTCCTTTTCATTAACACTTGACATCCTCTTAGTATACCAAATGGTCACTAATGGACCTGATGCACATAACCCATTGGGTTTGGGTCACTCAAATCCAAACCAAACCCAAAACTGACCATGTGCTTGAAAATGGCCACATGGGAATCATGCATCCACTTGTTCAAGCACATGGAAACCTCCTCCACTCCTTCCTTGGCCAAAATTGAATGCAATGACTCATCTAATAGCCTAACAAACCCACTCAAGGAGCTCAATTGGATCAAAATGGCAAAGCTTTGTTCAATCATCTAATTACCAAAGGGGGAGATATACTCCCCCTAATTTGATTTCATTTCATTATTCTCCAATTCGATTGAGCCCAAGAAAGTTAGAGAAGCCATTCATCAGGCTCCCCAAGCTCTCCCAAGTAAGAATCAATTTCCCATATCTAGGTTTTTAAAATCGAAAAAAGTGGAAGAAAAATAAAATCCAATCTCACTCCACACTTAAAACTAGCCCACTTCCCTTTGCAAGTTCCATCAGGGAGCTCAATCAAGCTTGCCAAAAGCTTCATACAAGTTCTTGAAGCAAGGGAGGAGTGTTCTAGACCAAAGTTGAGCTCAAGTCAAGGAGGAGTTAGCCCATAGGAGGATCTACCCCATCTCAAAGCCTCTAAACTTTAGTAAAGCTTCATCTCAACAAAACGAAGCTTCTCTAAGGGAATCACGTGCCGGTGAGGTTAGCCATTTTTTCAAGCTTAAATTCAATGTAGTGTGGAGCTTTATGAAAGGAATTTTAATCCCATAGAGTTCTAGCCATTAGATGTGCTTGCCATTGTTCCTAGATGGTGTGGGTTGAATTTCAATCCAATCCGAGCTCAATCGAGCTCAGATCATGCCCTAGAAGATGGTTGGTGGAAATATAGGGATGAATCTCTGGCCGTCCATCCACTCATTTTGGATGGACAGACATGATTAAAATATGTAGCATCCATAGATTTAAACTTTAGAACTGCGGCTTTAACCTCAACCATCCGATCCTTGATCTGACGGTTGAAGAGAAAGCGCATAGCACCGCTACTAATGCGGCACTATGATGTGACAGTTAAAGATCCAATCTCATCATGCCGTGTGAAAAGCGCAAGCCGCGTCAGCAGCCCACGTGGCATTGATAGGATTAAATACTTAATTAGGTTATTAAATATTCTAATTAATTATGAAAATTCCTAAATTCATATCTACAACAACAACAACACAACAATAACAAGCCTTAATCCCACTAGGTGGGGTCGGCTACATGAATCCTTCATCTCCATTGTGTCCTATTATGTGTCAAATTCTCATCTAATTCAAGTATACTAAGATCATTTTTTATACATCTTAACCAAGTCTTTTTTAGGTCTACCTCTACCTTTCTTAACATAAGGAAAATCTAATGCATCTACTCTCTGTCATTGGACGGACACTTTATGTGGCCAAACCATCTAAGGCGACTCTCCCTAATCTTATCTACCACTGAGCGCTCTAACTTTTCCAACATACTAATTTTGCATTCTATCTCAGAGTAAAGCCACTCATCCACCTAAGCATCCTCATCAGAAGCACTTAACTTAGTCTTATGCTTCTCTTTTATTGGCCAACATTCGTCATATAACAGGTCTTACCACCATCATCTTATAAAATTTTCCTTAAGTTTAAGTGGAACTTATCTATCACATAATAGGCTAGATGCATTCCTCCACTTCAACCATCCAACTTGAATTCTACTAATAACATCTCCATCTATTTCACCATCATTTTGAACAATAGAGCCTAAATATTCAATCGCTCACTCTTATTGATGACTTGATCACCTAAAGTCACAACACTATCACTAAAACTTCTACAACTAAAATTACACTATATTCAGTTTTAGATCTACTTAAATGAAAACCTTTAGACTCTAAAGTTGACCTCCATAATTCAAGTTTCTATTGGACTCCCTCTCTAGTCTTATCAACAAGAAGAATGTCATCAGCAAAAAGCATACACCAAGGTACATCTTCTTGTAAATGGCTCGTAAGAACTGTTGGCTTAATTAGCCTTATATTCAATTCAATTTTGATGATAACAAATAAATGCTTGGATATTCTAATGAATATTTTTATGTATTTCAGATATATCAATTGCTAATTACATATCCAATACATCTCATAATATGTTTGAGGAAATTGTAAGAGTAGAAGAATGAAAAGGATAATGTGAAGCTCAAGATACAATATTTTGGGTTATATGACTATTCATATGAGTCATTGGCATGAATCAATTTGCTCACAACTTAACATATTATTTTAATGAGGTTAATTTATATAAATTTTTATTTAATTAACATTCAATTATATGTTTTTTCTACATAGCAATAAAATTGTCAAAGTAATAAATGATCATAACTATTAAGTATAATTATTTTATTTACTTAATATAATTAGGTATTTTAATTTAATTTGCTGGTTATATGATAACTAACATATTTATGATTATATATAAATTATATCATAATTTTTAAATGTCACATGTCAAAATTAACAAAAATATATAAAATTTTGTATTTTAGCCAAAGTCATTGTTTAATCAAAGAATTCATATCTTATTTTATCTCCATCGGATTCCTTGGATTTTTTTCCTTTAAAATAAGTGGTTACATGACCCACTTTGCATTAAAATTAAATTTATTATGATTTTTAAACATTACCGATTTTAATAATGGATGCATGCTACATGCTTTGAATATATTAAGAGCTACATTTGATTACTTTTGACTTTCCCATGTGAATAGCGAATTTTTGCTGCTAAATTTAATATTTGTTTAATATAAATTATATTTTATTGAATATTAAATTATCACATGATAGCATGAGGTTTGTATAATATATTTCTTTGAAATAATTTTTTAAAAGACCTTCTTGCCTATAAATAGCCCTCATTCTCTTCATGAAAGTATCCCTCATTCAAAATTCAAAATCTCTCCAGCAAATCTAAGAGAAAATCTCTTAAATGTTCCTTCCAAGTGTTCTCCAAATATTGCAAGATCAAATCCTTAGTTTGGAAGCTTCAACATCTTCAACGAAGCAAGCCTTTTTAAATTACTTGAGTTTGTTTTTTTTATCTTAATACTTCTTAGTTGTTCATGCTATTTTCACCATCTATTTCTTCTTTCTAATTTATATTTTTTGGTGGATTAGTCTTTGAACATTGGTTTTTACATCAAAGTTTCTCAATCATTTTTTTTTGGTGAAAAACTCTTGTGATAATTTGTAGGATCTATTTCAACTTGCTAAAATTTTTAGCTTCCTACAAATTTCTTTTGGTTTCTTGAAATATTTCTTCTTTGTTCTTATTTTGAAAGATCATTTATTCTTAGATCTATTTTAGAAGTATATTTTAAGCATTTTAAAATAAATTATTGTGCTAAAATTATTTTCATATTTGCTAGATCTCTTTTAATTGAAAGCTTACTAGCCAACTTAGATCTATCATATACTTATTTTTTATTTTGTGATCATTAGCATTAATTGAAAGAATCTTTTTTGGTTAAAATAAATTACTCCTTGCTGAAATTTATTTTATTATGAAAAGAATATTGTGAATTTATTTTGAAATCATTTTGTATTATTCTACAAATTATAATAACATAAACATCCTAGTAAGATCACTTTAAGATATTTATTTTTATTAAGTGAGCATTTTGCCTTGCCAAATTTTTTAAGTTGTAAAGTGTTCATTTATAAGTTGTGAGATCACTTTTTGAATTTGATAGCTTGGTATATTTATGAGAGATTTATTTTATCAAAATTTATTATTTTGTATTTTTCTTTTTGTTCTGTAAAATTTATTTTGGGGTTGTACTCGCCCATTTATAGGAGAGTACATATTATTGTAGGGGTTGTACTCGCCCCGTTATAGAAGAGTACTATTTGTAAACCATTTTTCATTTAGTGGATTCCTGGGTGGCTAGGTGGACGAGGCCGCTTTTGGGGTTTGGCAACCACGAAAAAAATCTTGTCCCTCTTGTCTATATTTACTTTATTGTATTTTTATTTTTGCTGCATTTAGAATTATATCTTATCATTATAAAATCAAAATCTAATTTTCTATTTAAAATTAAAATTTAAGTTTTGAAATTTTAATATTTCCCACCACCCTCTTGGGTGCTATATGTCTCACAATTGGTATCGAGCCTACGCTCTTTTATTGGCTTAACATCCAAGAGTCTCTTTCACTATGGCACAAAGTTTCCCAAAGGGTTCATTACGGAGGGACAATCCACTCATAGACCTCCACTTTTAGATAGTGTACCATTTGATTATTGGAAAAATAGAATTAGTACATCCTTAAGAGGTCAAGATGCACGCATGTGGTATATGTTAACACATCAATATCATACACCCACAGTAGAAGTAAATGGCATTAAAGTAGAAAAACCTTTTGAGGAATGGTCTATAGCTAAAAGAGAACTTGATGAATTAAATACTAGGGCTTGTAATACTTTACATTGTGCTTTATTACCAGATGATTACATGAAAATTTCTATGTTAAGTACAGCAAAAGAAATATGGGATAAACTTATTATAACTTATGAAGGAACTAGTGAAGTTAGAGATGCTCACATAAATAGACTTGTTCATGATTATGAGTTGTTTTATATGTCTCCTTCAATCTATTTCGATATGTATACTAGATTTATGAAAATAATTAACACATTACATTCTCTTGGAAAACATATAGAATCAAGACTTAGTTTATAAGATTCTTAGATGTCTACCAAAAGAATGGGAAGCTAAAGTAACAGCTATTATTTAAGCTAAAGATTTATCTACTTATCCACTTGATCAGCTTTTGGGTTCTTTGATAGTACATGAACAGGTTATAGCTCAAAGGGATAAGATGGACAACTCAGCAAAAAAGGAGAAGGAGAAAGGAAAAGCCATTGCACTACAAGTTGATGATAGTGATGAGCATAACACCTCAAGATGGATGATTGTGATGAGGTGGTCATGCTTTCCAAAAGGCTTGGGAACTTGCTAAGGAAGAAGAATCAAAGGTATAAAAAATCTAAAATTATAAATTTCAAACTAAGAAATTTCCTAGTGAAGGGATCATTTGCTATCATTGTAAAAAGCCTGGACACATAAGAGGTGATTGTCCAGAACTTGTTGAATCAAAGAAAAAAGAAATTGATGTAAACAAAAGAAAAAATATGAAGGAGAAAAAGTACCATAAGAAGAAGAAGACAACTTTATGGGCCAATCCAGATTCAAATGAATCAAGTACTAGCTCATCGGATGAAGAGGTCAACATATGTCTTATGGCAAATGGAGAATCTGACTTAGATTCTCAAGAGGTATGTAATGATATATCTTATGATGAATTAGATGATGCTTTTAATGATTTAGTTATTGAATATAAAAAATTAAAAAGAAAATACAAAACCTTAGAAAAAGAACATAAAAATTTAGATATGCATTTTTGTGATTTAAAAAATGAATGTGA
Source organism: Cymbidium sinense (assembly GCA_021442155.1). Classification (NCBI taxonomy): domain Eukaryota; kingdom Viridiplantae; phylum Streptophyta; class Magnoliopsida; order Asparagales; family Orchidaceae; genus Cymbidium; species Cymbidium sinense. The sequence continues at coordinate 38,329,619 of CM038232.1, read as the reverse complement.
TAATTTAAAAAGTAAAAATACTTCTTTATTAAATTATTCCTTAGTTGTAGGTAAACTTGAAAAAGAGAATATCACAAGTTCATTATGATTAGAATTATGTTTAAAATCACAAGTTCATTATAATACTTCATTAAGAAAAACATTTAATAAAAATTATTTGCATCATACACATCCCACTCATATACCTTATAATTATCATTCTAAATCATATGCAAACACTAATGTTTGGTGCAACTATTGCAATAAAAGGGCATATTTCATTTGATTGCTATGCACGTAAAATACAAAATACTAAGCAATCATCTTATGTATGGGTACCAAAAGGTACAAGCACTACACAAACCATGCATGCTAAATATCTTACTTCAAATTTAGAATGTGGACCCAAACATGTTTGGGTTCCAAAAGTTAACATGTGAGTTTATTTTGTAGTAATGCCTTCAAAGCAAAATCAAAGAAGGCATTTGGTACTTGGACAGTGGATGTTCAAGACATATGACGGGAGATAAAGATAATTTCACAACTTTAGAATCAAGTGATGGAGGATTTGTTACATATGGAGATAATGTGAAGGGAAAAATCATTGGCATTGGTTCTATTTGTAAGAATTCTATCACTTTAGATAAAGTTTTTCTAGTAGAAGGATTAAAACATAATTTAATTTCTATTAGTCAATTATGTGATAAAGGTTTGAATGTAGTATTCCATGCATCATATTGCATTATAAAAAATAATGAAATTGTTTTGCTAGTAGGGAAAAGATACAAAAATATTTATGTCATTGATTTAGATAGCTTTCACGATGTAAATTTAAACTTACTTTATTTTAAAAGCACTCATGATGATATATGGTTATGGCATAGGAGACTATGTCATATTAACATGCACACACTTAATAAAATTGCTAAACTTGATTTAGTAGTTGGTTTGCCTAAATTAAATTTTCATTCAAACTATGTTTGTGATGCATGTATTCATGGTAAACATTCTAGAAGCTCATTTCAAAGTAAAAATATTGTTTCTACTTCTAGACCTCTAGAATTATTGCACATGGATTTATTTGGTCCTATTAGCACCACTTAGGTGGTAAAATTATGGTTTTGTTATTGTTGATGATTTCTCTAGATATACTTGGGTTTTGTTTGTAACTTACAAGGATGATGTTTTTGGTGAGTTTAGAAAGTTTTCTAAATATATTCAAAGAGAACAAGGCCTCTTGATTAATAGGGTTCAAAGCGATCATGGTGTAATTTGAAAATAAATTATTTGAGGATTATTATGATGAACATGGGATTAGACATAATTTTTTTGCACCAAGAACTCCCCAACAAAATGGAGTAGTTGAGAGAAAAAATAGAATATTAATTGAATTAAGTAGATCAATGCTTGATGAGTATAAATTACCAAAATATTTTTAAGCGTGAAATACTACATGTTATGTAATGAATAGGATCTATTTGAGACCAATTTTGAAGAAGACACCTTATGAATTATTTTTTGGAAAGAAGCCTAAGATTGTACACTTTCATGTCTTTGGATGTAAATGCTTTATTTTGAATAATGGAAAAGAGCATTTAGGTAAGTTTGATTGCAAATCAGATGATGGTATTTTCTTAGGATACACTCTTTCTAGTAGAGCTTATAGAGTTTTCAATAAAAGAAAAATGATTGTAGAAGAATCAGTATGTATTATTTTTGATGAAAATTTAATTGATCCCATTAGAAATGAAGTGATTGATGAAGAGATTAATAATTTTAAGAAAATATCTTTAGAAGATAATGCGGATGATTCATTGCCTAAAGAATGGAAATATAATAAAAATCATCCAAAGAACTAATTATAGGAGATCCTTCAAAAGGAGTTATGACCGAAGACATAGTAGAGAGGTTGTTGATCATTCAGATTTTTTATCTGAGGTTGAACCTAAAAATTTAGAAGAAGCATTAAATGATAATTTTGGATTATTGCTATGGAAGAGGAGTTGAATCAATTTATAAGAAATGATGTTTGGGAATTAGTCCCAAGACCTCAAGATCAAAATGTCATTGGAACAAAATGGGTCTTTAGAAATAAGCTAGATGATTTAGGTTGCATAGTTAGAAATAAAGCTAGGTTAGTTGCACAAGGGTACACACAAGTTGAAGGTATAGATTTTGAAGAATCTTTTGCACCCATAGCAAGACTAGAAGCTATTAGGTTACTCCTTGCTTATGCTTATTTTAGAGATTTTAAACTTTTTCAAATGGATGTGCATTTTGAATGGATTTATTGACCAAGATGTATTTGTAACCAACCTGGATTTGAGAGCCTTGATTGTCCAAATCATGTGTATAAATTAAAGAAAGCTTTATATGGTTTAAAAGGCTCGGTTTGGATAGGTTAAGTAACTTTTGATAGATCATGGATTTAGAAAAGGTAGAGAAGATACCACTTTATTTCTTAAGAGCATAAATAATGATTTGATTATGGTACAAGTGTATGTAGATGATATATTATTTGGAAGTACAAATGAATCTTTATGCCATGAGTTCTCATCTTTGATGTCTAAAGAGTTTGAAATGAGTATGATGGGAGAACTTAATTTTTTCTTAGGTCTTCAAGTAAAGCAACAAGAAAATGGCACATTCATCGTCAAACTAAGTACACAAATGAATTGATTGAGAGGTTTGACATGAAAAGATTTAAATCTAGTAAAACTCCTATGAGCCCATCTACAAAATTGGATTTAGATGAATTAGGAAAACTTTTGATATATATAGTAGATAGCATATTATTATTTATTTGCTAAGCCAACCCAAAGAATCTCATTTAATAGTAGATCGGATAAAAATTTTTTATAGGTATCCTAAAATTTTTATCATGGTCTTATCATTTTTGGATTTGGGATGCAAAGTAGATAGAAAAGTATAGGGATCATCAGGTGTCTTATCTCATAAAATTTTGTAGCTTTATCCACTGAGGTGAGAGAAATACGTAGTTGTGTTGCTCAAGTCCGTTAAAGCAACATTAGAAGATTTTGGTATTAAGCAAGATCATATTCTAATTCAATGTGATAATACTAGTGCTATTAGTTTGACTAAAAATCCTAAAGACTCACCAACCAACAAAAGAAATTAGACATCACTTTATTAGGGATCATGTTTTAAAAGGTGATGTAAATATTAATTTCATTAGTACCGATTTACAAATTGCAGATTTTTCTACAAAACCATTACCAGAAGAACATTTTTGTACTTTAAGATGCATGCTTGGAATGTTAGATCCTAATATTTAAAATTATATGTAGTTTGTTCTCACTTTTTGATGCTGTCAAAAGGGGGAGAAGAGTAAAATGTTGGTTAGTATTAAGTCTATTTCATGCATACATTTAGGGGGAGCAACATTATTAAGTCTATTTCATGCATACATTTAGGGGGAGCAACATTATTCATCTATTATGCATAAATTTTTTTGAAGAGAATTTTTTTTTCAAAAACTATGATGAAAGGTCAATTTGCACTTTCATCAAAATCAATACCCAACATTAGTTTGTCATCATCAAAAAGAAGGAGATTGTTGGCTTAATTAGCATTATATTCAATTCAATTTTGATGATAACAAATAAATGCTTGGATGTTCTAATGAATATTTTTATGTATTTCAGATATATCAATTGCTAATTACATATCCAATACATCTCATGATATATTTGAGGAAATTGCAAGAGTAGAAGAATGAAAAGGATAATGTGAAGCTCAAGATATAATATTTTGGGTTATATGACTATTCATATGAGTCATTGGCATGAATCAATTTGCTCACAACTTAACATATTATTTTAATGAGGTTAATTTATATAAATCTTTATTTAATTAACATTCAATTATATGTTTTTTCTACATAGCAATAAAATTGTCAAAGTAATAAATGATCATAACTATTAAGTATAATTATTTTATTTACTTAATATAATTAGGTATTTGAATTTAATTTGTTGGTTATATGATAACTAACATATTTATGATTATATATAAATTATATCATAATTTTTAAATGTCACATGTCAAAATTAACAAAAATATATAAAATTTTGTATTTTAGCCTAAGTCATTGTTTAATCAAAGAATTCATATCTTATTTTATCTCCATCGGATTCCTTGGATTTTTTCATTTAAAATAAGTGGTTATATGACCCACTTTGCATTAAAATTAAATTTATTATGATATTTTAAACATTACCTGATTTTAATAATGGATGCATGCTACATGCTTTGAATATATTAAGAGCTACATTTGATTACTTTTGACTTTCCCATGTGAATAGCCGAATTTTTGCTGCTAAATTTAATATTTGTTTAATATAAATTATATTTTTATTGAATATTAAATTATCACATGATAGCATGAGGTTTGTATAATATATTTCTTTGAAATAATTTTAAAAGACCTTCTTGCCTATAAATAGCCCTCATTCTCTTCATGAAAGTATCCCTCATTCAAAATTCAAAATCTCTCCAGAAAATCTAAGAGAAAATCTCTTAAATGTTCCTTCCAAGTGTTCTCCAAATATTTCAAGATCAAATCCTTGGTTTGGAAGCTTCAACATCTTCAACTAAGCAAGCCTTTTAAATTACTTGAGTTTGTTTCTTGATCTTAATACTTCTTAGTTGTTCATGCTATTTTCACCATCTATTTCTTCTTTCTAATTTATATTTTTGGTGGATTAGTCTTTGAACATTGGTTTTCACATCAAAGTTTCTCAATCATTTTTTTTGGTGAAAACTCTGTGATAATTTGTAGGATCTATTTCAACTTGCTGAAATTTTAGCTTCCTACAAATTTCTTTTGGTTTTTGAAATATTTCTTCTTTGTCTTATTTTGAAAGATCATTTATTCTTAGATCTATTTTGTGATATATTTTAAGCATTTTAAAATAAATTATTGTGCTAAATTATTTTCATATTTGTAGATCTCTTTTTTTACTAGCTAAATTAGATCTATCATATTTTATTTTATTTTGTGATCATTAGATTAATTGAAAGAATCTTGGTTAAAATAAATTTGTGAAATTTATTTTATTATGAAAAAAGAATATTGTGAATTTATTTTGAAATATTTTGTATTTTTCTATTCATAGAAAATTTATTTTGGAAGATCATTAAGATATATTATTATATAATTGTATTTGTAAAATATTGTAGAAATTATAGTCTAGCAGGAGAGTTATTTTAATAAAACCATCATTCTTTGTCTCATTTACTAATTTTTTATTGCATTTAGAATTATATCTTATCATTATAAAATCAAAATCTAATTTTCTATTTAAAAATTAAAATTTAAGTTTTGAAATTTTAATATTACCCAATTCACCCACCACCCTCTTGCTATAGTGTCTCACAAAACATCCATAACTAAAGTAAAAATGATAAGAGCTTAATGTTGATCCTTGATGTAATCCAACCAAATAGGAAAATATTTTGTCAATCCTCCTTGGTTTGGACACACAATGCTCTATATACATATCCTTAATGACTTGAATATAACAAATATTAACTCCTTCCGGTTCTAGAACTCTCCAAAGGACATCTCTTGAGACTTTATCATAAGCTTTCTCTAAATCAATAAATATCATATGTAGATCCTTCTTACTTTCTGCTTCTCTATCAAATCTCTTAACAAATGTATAGCATCCATAGTAGATCTACGGCATGAAACCAAACATTGTGAAACTTCAGATCACATCGTAACCTATGCTCAATTATTTCTCCCATAATTTTAATGTATGGCACATTAACTTAATTCCTCTATAATCACACTCTTGTGCATCACCTTTATTCTTAAATATAGGAACCAATAAACTCTTTCTCCACTCATCGGCATCTTTTAGTCTTTAAAATAACATTAAAAGATTTGTAAGCTAAGAAATTCCTTGATCTCTAAACATTTCCACACATCTATTGGAATATTATCTGGTCTACAGCCTTTTCCACATTTCATTTTCTTTAAAGCTTCACTAACTTATTTAATAAATGATGATAGAAATGAAATTCTCTATTTTGTTTAGGGTATTAAGGTTACTAAAATCAATCATACTTTCAGATCTTTCATTAAAAAGTTTATCAAAATATCTCATCCACCTATTTTCAATATCTTTTTCTAAGAAAAGCACTTTATTATTTTCATCCTTAATACCCCTCACTTGAACTATGTCTTTACTTCTCCTATCTCTTTGCTTGGCTAACTTATACATACATCTTTCACCTTCTTTGGTATCTAATCTATTGTATAAATCACTAAAAGCTAAATTTTTTTGCATCATATATTGCTTTCTTAGAATCTCTATAGCCACTTTAAATCTTTCTCAATTCTGAATTTTACATCTAAACCAAGTTTTATAACAATGCTTCTTATTTCTTATCTTTTCTTGCACACTCGACTCCACCCCAACTATTCTTATTAAAGAAGCTTTTCCTTTTGATTCTCCAAGCACATTTTTAGCAATTTGCTTAATTTCACTTGATATTTTTCCCACATAACGTTAGCTTCTTTATGAACACCCCAAATTCTAATATCTTGTAGCTTGCTCTTAAAATATTTTATTTATTTGTGTTCTTTAAGTGTCCCCATCTAATCTTAGGACAATAATTTAGTTTATTTTTTCTCTTATAACCTTTCATCTTAAAATTTAAAACTAATAGTCGATGTTGGGTACTTAAAATTTCACTTGGTATAACCTTACAATCTTTACAGTTTAAACGATCTATTTTTCTTATCAGAAAATTATCAATCTGTGTTTTACTAGATCCATTTTATAATAATAATAATATGTTCATCTCTTTTCTTAAAAAAGTATTAGCAACTACAAAATCATAAGCTAAAGCAAAATCTAAAATACCTCCTTCTTCATTAGTCACTCCAAATCCATAACCACCATGAATACTTTTAAAATCTTCTACTACTCTACCAACATGTCCATTTAAATCTCCTCCAATAAATACTTTTCTTCAAGAGGTATCGTTATATCAATCCCTCTAATTGATTCCAAAATTTTCTTTTATGCTTACCTCCAAACCTACTTGAGGAGCATAGGCACTTATAACATTGATAATCTTAGTATCACAATCTTTAAAGCTATAATTCTATCTCCACATCTATTAATACTTATAACATTATCCTTCAAACTTTTATCTATAATCACACCTACACCATTTCTAGTTTGACTTTTACCAGAATACCAAAGTTTAAAACCTAAACTACCAATCTCTTTGGCCTTCTCACCAACCCATTTAGTTTCTTGAATACATAAAATATTTAGCTTTCTATGAACCATAATATATATTAATTCCATTAATTTACCTGTAAGAGTACCCAAAGATCCTAACCTAATTCTAGTTTCATGGACTAACTTTTTGCGATCCGCCCAAAATGTGGGAACCCTTTCTTATTTAACACCGCACCGCATGTAGCGTTCTAGCACATTTTTCATCAGATTCAATCCATAGGTGTCGCCTGTGGGACGCCCTAGCATTAACACAATGATTTAAAGGATTCATGTCATGATTATTTTGACAAATTTTACGCTGGCTGTCGACTACATAACGCAACCCTCCACTTTTTGCATCCAGACTTGGGACCAGCAATGGTAGTGTTAAAAAATTCATATCTAAGCTTAAAAAATTAGAAAAATATGAAATAAATTCTATTGGATAGATATTGAATGTATAATATTCTAAAAATAATTCCAATAAATTTTGAATAGTATTTTTCTTTGAATTTTGGTTTTATTAGGAAAGTTATTTTATTAATTACCCTCTAATTACTCCACTGATTATTCCCAAACTTCATTTTCTTAATTAGTGGGATGACTCTTGCCTCCCCTAATTTTCTTGGAATTTATTGGTGGCTTAATTGGGGATTTGCTAGCTCATTCCTTAATCACTCCCTTAATGTAATTAAGCTTAATTAAGGGCATAATTAGTGGTTTAACTCTGAGTCAATTAAGTTTTAATTAATTGAATATTATATTTAGGAAATAATTTTTGGATACTTTCCTTAATATATTCCCTAAACACCCTTTTCTTCCTTAATCCATCCTTAATTAAGGGTTAATTCACTAATTACCCCTTTAATTAATTTCATAAAATTTTAAACCTTTCTAGAACTCAATTAATCTAGCTTGGGTAGATGCTTAGGGGTTCAATAGCCTATGTACAATTATGAAAATCAAAATCCAACTCGCATGTGTGAGAGGGGGGGTTATGAAATTACTTAAGTTAAACCCTTTAATTTAATTAATCATTAATCATGATCCAAATGCATTAGGCTCTCTTCTTACTAAGTGCATTATTGATTTAAATTTCTTGTGTTATTTTATGTCATCTCATTGGCTCATAATTATTTGATTAAGTATGCTAAGGTAGTATAGGTAAGGGGTAATTAACACACTTAATTCATGTCTTAACCTAACCAAAGCATAAAATTGATCTAATCACCTAAAAATTAAACTAAAATAATAAACATATGTGGGAATGGGTTAAGAACAGCAAACTACCTTACATTTCTAAAATTAAATCAAACTCAAAACAAAATCAAACCTTCTTTAAAAATAATTTGATTTACTTTAAGCTTTCATATTTCACAAGATTGTATTTAAGAATTAATTAGGATGGATGTATTTACATGCTTTCATCACTTTTGTCCTTTCCTAACATGCTAAATGTGTATGTCATATGAATTTTATACATTCATGCTTTTCAAAAATCATAGTCAAAATGAAATATTTTCTTTATGTCAAATTGCATGTTTTGGCTAAAGTAAACTATGAATGGATATTATCACTACTAACTCCAAAACTATCTTCAAGATCTATAAATCAAACATTTGAAACTAAAATTGTACTACTTTCAATTATTTATAAGCTTGCATGTGGGTATAAATATGAAGATGTGCATAGTGTACTTTTCCTTCTATTTTCTTTTAGCATAGTTTTGAATAGGATTTGGCAAAGTGTATAGTTCATTTGAAAAGAACATAACACTTGCCTGACCCCATTCCTATTCATTCCTATGTTATTACTTAAAGAAGGACACATATAAATTGCATAAACAAATCAAACAAACAAATACAAACTTTTGCATCTTTCTTTTCCAATCATTTCTTTTTTACATATGCTTGTATTTAAGGAAAGTGGTATACTAGTCTGGACAATCCCAGTGTTGCGAGGCTTTAAGTAGACCTAAGGAGGTCTTGCACCTTAGACCCCTAGTTAGCAATGGCATCATACTCACTTATGACTTTCATACATACATGTGTGCATGTGAAAAACTGATAAGAAAACTTCTTTTCTACTTAATGAAAATCATGCATCATAGAGTATTTAAATCTTCTTAAATAACTCACTTAACATTCATCATAAAGTGTGCCAAACATTTTCATTTGTATGTATAGATATGCTTAGGATGCATTCATATGTATGTTATACATGTTGGGAAAGAAATGAAGTGATGTGTGTTTTTGTGAAGTTAGTTCACTTTACTTAATCTTAAAATACCATTCTTTTTGAATAGGTTTGTTTAGGGAAAATCCAAACTTAGGATTAATTAAATCACATAATAAAACATTCACTAAATAAAATCTAAATATGAATCCACTTTAGAAATTACTTAGGGTAGGGAAGGAAAGAGAATTTTTCTTCTATTTTCTCTCTCTTTACAACACTTAGTAATTAATTGTAGGATTCATTCAAACCTAAACAAAGCATCAAATAAAATCAACCCAAATTAGCTAAACACTTAAATGAAACTACCCATCTAATTTGAATATCTTCACACTAAGAGAATCCAAACCTTAAAGCCATAGCTAGGCATACCACACAAACCTCTTACAGCACACACATTAGACTAAGCCACCACATCTAGCTTTAGGTTAGGACAGTGTGTGGTTAGATGTTTGCTTTTATTTTGTGATATTTTGTTTTAGTTAGGATGCTAGGGTAAATGTGCGTAGAATGAATGGTAGGATGACTTAGTGTAATCCGGGTGGTATAAGGGTAGAGCTCAGCTACCCAATTTATTTTTGAGTTTATGCGGTGTTGCCCAATCGCAAATGGCCTTTTATTCTTTTACGTTAGCATTATAAAATGTTTGATATTTTGTTTAGCTTGTGCATTAAGATGGCATCATTTTCCTAGTTTCTTCCTTGCTTGATGTATGGCCTCGATAACGATTAGGATCTTAGGGAAAAATAAATCTTTTACCAAATTAATCAACTCAAAATTAAAAATAAATAACTCATAACCTCATTTAAATCCTAAGTTAAAAATCAAGATAAAAGAATTAGCAACCCCTTAGCTAGATGAGTAGTTCTTTTATAATCATGCACAAAAGCATCTTGTTTCACTCTTGATTGGAGGGATTCCACCTTTACCATAAAAACTTGGCTTGACCTTTGAGAGCCATGGTGGAAATACACCTCCTCCTTTCTCGCTGATTTTAGCCAATAATCTTACTTCTCATGCATTAGGCATATGAATCCTACAATCTTGAGTCAAATGATTGTCCAAAAATAAAAAAAATTTAATATGATTTGTATAGATCTAGGTCATTTTTCATTCCCTTATATGATCTAGTCTCTTAGGGAGTGAGTTTAAGGACTTAGTCTCTTTCTAAATAAATAATAGTCTAGCTATCTTACACAAAGTATATGACTTGTCTATACGAATTTAAAATCATAGGAGGAGTTAGTTGGTGGCCACCCCCATGCGATTCTAAGTCCAAGTAGTCGGGTGGTTTATCCTCTTTTGTGGAAGTAAACCGAATACCCATTTTCACCTTAGATTTAGGTCGTGCTTTTCGCCCTCACCAAAGCTCCCTAGATTTACGTTCTGAGGTTACTTCTCCCCTTTGCAAGCTGTAAGTATAAATTTTCTCCTCTTAGGCATTTTCATAACCTTGTATTGTGGAATCATAAGCCCTAAACCTCTAATTAAATTCAACTCAAATAAACAATTCAATTTCAAAAATGTAAACCCCAACTATGGGATAGTCTGAAATGCTCACTAGGTTTCCTAGCAGCATGAGCAACTCCTACTTATCTTCCATTGGCTTTGATAATAATTTCCCCTCTTTGAAAAATCCTATTTAATCTTCCAAAATAAACTAATCGATTGATAGCCCTACTTATTGAAATCTTTGGAGACAACGATCATTTACTTTAATCGAGAGCATTCCTAAGGAATCTCATTCCTTAGGATGTAATTAACTATGGGGGCTTGCCCCTATAGGGAAATTAATGAACCTAATTTAAAATAAACCTTGCTTTACTTTTTCCATATAAATTAGGGGAAGAATCTCTGGTTCATATGCAAACCCATTATCCTTAGGAGTTCTTGTTGAGGTGATTAGGTCCATTATAGGGTGGTGACTTTTATCTTTCGAGATCGTACACCTCTCCTTAATGCTATACCTGATCACCCTCAATAAGAATATCTACGGATCTACGTGGTGTCAAAAATGCATAAAAAGGGAGAATTATATTTTTATCTTCATTTTATTCCGTATAGAGTGAAGATGGAAGTATACCTTCCTCCTCTTTTAGAAATTCCTCATAAAAATTTTACCACTGATTTTTCTAGTGACTCTACTGGGGATGGTTCCTCTCTCCATCTTTAGTAAATGATCGTTGTCTCTAAGTATCGATAGTGGGTTTGTACTTTGGTATGAATCCAAGACTATCTTTCGTTCTATTGGCACTTAGCTTATTTCATCCTTAAGTTAAGCTAGCCAACATCTTTAGGTTTTAGGACCTCACCTCGTGTTAGTCTTAAAATGCTTGTTGGGTTCACCAATGGGTAAAGATAAAAATTGAAATAAATAGAATAAATTAAAGACTTCCTCCTTACCATTTTTATGGTAAGGAAAGGTTCATTCTAAAATAATAAAGACAAAATAAATCCTTCATAAAAAAATCTTACCTTTCAAAAAAACATTCTTTCAAATTGCACATAATAAAAAATTTTGCACAAACAATTTCCTAAATCACCTTCATTTTAACAATCTTCATGATTTTTATGTAGGATCATCTTTACAAAAATAAAATTCCAAAAATCACATTTTCTAAAAGCACCAATAAGTTTCTTCACTCAATCCATTTTTGGTGAAGACCTCATTTTCAAAAATGAAATTTCAAAAATCATGTTTTCAAAAGCATAAAATTTGAAGATGGGACTTTCCATTCAATACATCAAAATGTGTTGAATGGATATTACATCTTCAAGAAAAATCACAACTTTGAAATTCCACATGTGCTAGGTTGGAACTTTCATATTTTCAGAAAACACATGAAATTTCTCCATTCAATATACCCACATTTATTGGGTGGAGGATTCATTTTTAAACAAAATCAAAATTAAATTTTCAAAAAGCACATATGAATATCTCCATTCAAGATACCTAAATTTATTAAATGGAAATTTCATTTCCAAATAAAGTAACATTATTTTGAAATGCCACTTAACATATTTCATATATGATTAGGTTGTGTTTTCCTCTTTCAAAAAAAAAGCAATAATCACACACAAAATGTACACCTTTGAAAAATAAAACATAATTGATTTCCATCTTACATATCCAAATTTATTAAATGAAAATCTCCCTTTTCAAAAAAATTAACCAAAAATAAAATTTTCAAAAAACATATTTGAAACTTCAATTTAGCATACCCCATTTGCTAAAATGAAGTCTCCCATTTTCAAAATCCAAAATAAAATTTGAAACACCTTTTTGGGAAATTCATTTAGTATACTCAAATTTGCTAAGTGAAATTTTCATTTAACAAAATTTTCAAGAAACACTTTTGGAACTTCATTCTTTAGCATACCATATTTGCTAATGTGAAGTCTCCATTTTCAAAAATAAAATCAAAACACTACAATTTAGAACACATACTTTGGAATTCTATATAGCATACTCAAATTTGCTAAGTGAAATTTTCATTTCACAAAATTAAATGAAACTTCATTTTAGCATACCATATTTGCTAAAATGAAGCCTCCACTTTCAACAAAAAAATCAAAATCAAAATCAAAAGAAACACATTTGGATTTTTTTAGCATACTTAAATTTGGCAAGGATCCAACTTTTCAAAAATAAAACAAAAACAAAATCAAAAAAGAAACACATTTGGATTTCGTTAGCATACTTAAATTTGCTAAGGGTCCTACTTTTCAAAAACAAATCAAAATCAAAAAGAAACACATTAGGATTCCCTAGCATACTTAAACTTGCCAAGTATCCTACTTTTTCAAAATCAAAATCAAAATCAAAAGAAACATATTAGAGTTTTCTTAGCATACTGAAATTTGCTAAGAATCCTATTTTCAAATATTTCCAAAAAAACAAAACACACTTGGATTTACTCATTTAGCATACCCAAATTTGCTAAATGGGAAATTCTATTTCCCATTCCAAAATCTCAAAAAAAAAAGATTCACAAAACAAAGCAAAGAAAGAAACAAAAAGAAGAAATTTCTTTTCAAACATCTCACTTAGCATACCCAAATTTGTTAAGTAAATTCCAAAAATTTCAAATCCAAAACAAAAGCAAATTGACCCTTTACTTTAACATACCTGAATTTGTTAAATAAATGGTCCTCAAAATCAAAATCAAAACTCAAATATGAAACTATGGAAGCATCCCTTCAAACAAAAAATATTTGAACCCATTTTCAACATATCCAAATTTGTTAAAATTGGATTCTATATCCAAACAATTCCTCTTTCCAATCAAAATATCAAAATCTATTCCAAATCATTTGAACTCAACTTAACATTTTCAAAATGTTGAGTATGAGTTCAAATTCTAAATTTGAAATTCAAAGTCAACAAAAATCTGATTCAAGTTTATTTTCAACTTGCAAACTTTTATTCAGTGACAGTTTTCAGTTACAGTTCAGTCTCAGTTTCAGTTGACAGAAATGGTCGCACCCAAGTACATGTTTACCTTTTCCCACGAGATGGACTTGGCCCTGCATCAGGCCATCCTTCCTCGTGCTAATTACACCCACCTCATTCATTTTGAATGAGGTTTTGAGGGGGCGAGGATTACCTGTGAGGGCATTCCCTCACCATCGTTGGTGACCAAGTGTGCAAGTCGGTCATTGCTTGCCATCAGACTCTGATATCCCCTCACTAAAAAGGAAGGCAATGATAGTTTCTACAACAGTGCAGCACCAGTGATATACCCAGTGCACCGAGCCTCTGGCCCAATAAGGGCTAGCACCCACAAGCACGGGTAAGACTCCCATCCAGATTGTCTCCCCAACTTTTGAAGTCTATCTAGTTCTTACTCCGCTTGCCCCACCAAGACTCAGAGGAGGAACAAAATTGCATGATTAAGTGGTACCATACACGCATCGCCAAGGAGATGGACGCAACTGCATGATCAGCTATGGAGGAGTTTCCCACTTTTATTTCCCCATTGGTTACAGTGAACCCACTTCATCCCCTCTTTGGGTCTAACATACAGGATGCTAGGAGGATCCCTACTTCACCTCTGCAAGCAGTTCAGTACCAACCCATAGTTAGCTAGAGTAGGAGGTCGTATGCCGGTCTCCATTCAGTTCTACACCAGGTTGGCAGGGCCTATGGACGTTCTAAGTTCAGGGCTCAATTTGACTTGAGATATGTTATCCCCCGCAAGCGTGGGGAAGCATCTATGACAGGAGAGGGCCATGGAGGCCCTTAATATAGCTCATATCACTAGCTGAGAGAGGCAAAGGTTTAGTCGGCAGTCAGCAGCCTCCACACTCATTAATTTTCCTGATCGGCATGTTACCCGAGTCGATCACATAGATAATATTCTGCTTACAGGGACTACTCACCATAGGAGGAGAGCCCCTATTCTAAGAGAGTCGGTGGTGTCTCCACCACACTGCTCTACCCCCCGTCCACCATCACTCGTTCATGTAGCAGCATCTCCAGTTCCGTCGAAGTCCATAAAGGCCACATCTGGGGAGAAGAAGATCTCGTTGGTGATCCGACTATGGCCAAAGGTTCCCATTCCATCTACACCACCTACTATGGCGAGGCCGAGCTCTCCTGCTCGACCTTTTGCCCCAGTTGTGGTGCAGAAGGAATGGCGACCCCAAAGCATAGTGGTCATCCCTTCACCATCACCACCACAATAGGATTTGAAGATGGTTACAGTAGTCACAGAGGGAGAGGGTGACAACCCAGTTGGCCCATGATCATAGAACCTCCTAGGAGTGTCACCCTGTATAGAGTCAGTGACAGTCAGGAGTGCATATCTTATAGCAAATACAGCCCTCACAAGGTTGATTCTCCAACAGTAAGGGAGGTCCAGTTCATTATAATTTATGATGTAGATCCCATCACCGGTCAGCCAAAAGCATTTGTGCCAATTCTAACAGATTGATTTTTAGATGACATAGTAGCTCACTATTTCATGAAAAAGAAGGAGATCCTAGGATACGACTGGTCTGATGAGGAGAAGATCTGCTTTGATCTCAATGAAGATGATTTGTTGGGAGACTTAGTTGGGGTTTGCATGGTAGATACCAGGAGATCCCTTCTCAGAGAGCAATAGGCTATGAAATATGATAAGGTTGAGCAGGAAGACATAGCCCAATTAGCCCAACACCTCTGATATCAATTAAAGCATAAAGACAAACAAATAGATAGGATTATGAGGCAGCTTGAGGACTTGCTAGTAGCAATCTCAGTACTTCAAAAATAAGCCCCAACAGTTCATCCTACTACAGTTGAGACTAGTCAGCCAGAGTTGGTGCATGTCTTGGATCCAACCAAAACTTTACCTCCATTAGAGCAAGGTAGCACCAACATGTATAGAAAGGTAGTAGAAAGTACCTCCATACACAAGAAAGATATCAAGTCTATGGTTGAGCAGCAGGTGAAGGAAGCATTGGCTCAAGCCCGGGGAGGGTTCCAAAATGTAAACCCTACCCTAAGGAATCTGATGTAATCTAATATCCCAAGAGTTTTATGCCACCTTCCTTCAAGAGTTTTAATGACAGTGGAAACCCGAGGCAACATATTGCATACTTCAAAGCTAGTTGTTGCAATGCAGGTGGTAGCAACACTTTACTATTCTCTCTTCATCTGTAGCCTAGTAGGGATAGCTTTTGATTGCTATACTAAACTTCCCAATTATTCAGTAAAGACATTTGTTGAGTTGGAGTAACTGTTTATCATGAGGTTTGCTGGAGCTCGGCAAAGGGTTACTGTTAGTGATCTCATTATAGAACAACAACACCCAGGTGAGTCCCTTATTGACTACATTCTCATATGGCATAATCTAAGTATAAAATGCGAGTCATAGCTGTCTGAGCAGTGTGCCATTGAGATTCTTCTAAAGAATATCCTTGGCTCGGTCGCCTTCATGCTTAAGGGATTCACCATCAAAACCTTTGAGATGTTAATCAACAAGGAGGCTAGTTTACAAGGAGAGGCCAAATAATTGCCTTTTCAAGACCAGTTGCCCAAAGTAAAGCCACAGAAGGTATACGAGAAGAAGCCTGGTGCAGAGACAGTAGTGGATAAGGGGAAACAATTAGCTAGAGATCAGTCTGAGAGTCCACGCCTTGGCATCCTTCACTTCCACCTCCTCTAAAACCACCGAAGTAGCCCTACCTGGCACCACAGTAGCCTCCATGGCCTACTCCTCCTCCTCAGCCACATCACCAGTAGCAGTAGTACACATACTTGTCGCCAGGTAGCTATGGTACACTTACTCTTTTGGTTAAATTCAACAAACCTTATTCATTTAAAAGGGAGCTAATTAGGAAGATCTTTAAGAATCTCTTAAAGAAGCCTGATTTTCAGCTACCCGAGCCTAGGAGACTGGAGGAAGTGGGCAAAAGCCATGATCCTAACTTTTGCCCCCACCACCATAATGTCAGGTCATGCTTTGGAGGATTGCTTCACATTTAAGGACTAGCTTGAACATAGCGTCAAAATTAGTGTTGTAGTTATCCCGAAGGAATACCTTGTGGAACAACCATCCAGTTCCATTAGGTACTTATGATCCTTCCAAAACCAAAGAAGGTTGGGATATCTCCTTATCTAAAACCACTAAAAAGATTATTCAGAAGATCAAGAAAGTCCCCTTTGAGGTGCCTGAGTCTGCTCAAACCTCCAATATCAAGGAAGGTTTGCAAGTTGCTAGAGCCAACTCAAGGAAATGGGGAGCTCAATAGCAGCAATAACATGTGCCAGCCCGGGATAGCCCAGTAGCGTAACCATCTACCAAGTCGAGCCTCCAGTCCACCATTGCAGCTTCGACATCAACAGCTACCACTACTTCAGTTAGTTCTTCTTATGCTAGTAGACATCTTGTATCGATGGATGAGGGCATAAAATCCCTCACTCCACTTACTTTACTTGATTTTTACTATGTACCTCCTATCAAATCTAAGAAATTGAAGAATAAAGCTAGCTTGAATTATATCTACGTCACTTCTGATGGGTTGTTTGAATATATTCCTAATAACTCTTCAAGTCTAAATAATAACTACAATGATTTTGATCTTTCTCTTTCTAATTCAAAGTTGGATTCTCCTACTCTGAATGCTACAGGTTCACCTCTTGAGATAGACTTGGAATCATCCAATTTCGAGGGTCCCATTGGAGAAGCTGTAGGTGAGCCTGACGTGCAAGTAGAATCTTCCATTACCCTACCACAAGAGATCACCGAAGTCAATCATCGTAGTGGCAAGGTTCTACTTCCTAGGGTAGCACCTCAAGATAGAGGGAAATAAGTCATTGGTATAGAGGATTAAGAAGCCCCTCTATAGGATGCTCCACTCTTGGATATGCTTATGGAAGACCAGCCCAAGGTGGGCTACAATGTCCTCTCTCATCTAAGAAAGTTACCATCTAAGCTAAGCATATATGATGCCCTTGTCTTATCCAAAGAGATCAGGGAATCATAGCTCTCCTTAATCCTGAGATATGCTTAGCTCAGCTGACCGCTATTGAGAGGCACATTACATAAAATAAGCCCAGGAGATTACTTTCACAGATGAAGTCCTTCTTCTGGGGGACATGGAGCAAAATCACAGTTGACATGGGAAAATTCAGACTAGTCAGAGTTCTCATTAATCCAGGTGCATCGGTGAACATTATGAGTCTAAAGACCCTTGCCTATTTAAGGATCGACATCTCCACACTCTGAGGAGATCGGACAATGTTGAGAGGATTCAATGAACAAGGTGAGTAGGCTATAGGTTCCATAGTGTTACCCTTGGAGATAGGTGACTAGAAGACTAAACTAAGTTTTATATCCTTAATTTGAATACTTCGTTCACCGCTTTGCTCAGTAGGCCCTGAATACATTAGAATAAGATAATTTAATCTTCCCTCTATTAGTGTATTAAGTTTAGAAAGGATGGGATTGAATACCATGTCAATGGAGATGAAAAACTATTTTTAGTTAGAGAGGTTGAGATATATGAGAATGCGACCTACTATCTTCCTCAAAACGCCCTTTCTCATGAACTTGGATAAAATTTAAATTCAAAAGAAAAAAAAATAAAGGAAAATCCAAATGAACA
Source organism: Cymbidium sinense (assembly GCA_021442155.1). Taxonomy (NCBI): domain Eukaryota; kingdom Viridiplantae; phylum Streptophyta; class Magnoliopsida; order Asparagales; family Orchidaceae; genus Cymbidium; species Cymbidium sinense. Next base: position 38,311,050 of record CM038232.1, on the reverse strand, counting down.
AGAAAAGGGAATTGAAGAAGAAATAGATTCACATATCACATTCCACCCATAGTTCATTCCTTCATATGGACATGCGGGTAGGATGACTCAACCTCCACCGAGGCAAAGGAAGAAACTGAGGTAGTTCTAGAGGTGGAAGACCGTATGTTCCAGTTTATAGGAGTACCCCTACTATTCACATAGACATGGAATCTAGTTTGAAGGATGACTTTAATGTGATTAGCATACCAACCAACCCCTCTCATCAGGTTTCATTGGAGATGACACTCAAGCCGGACAAGGAAAAAGACTAGGCCTCCAGACAAAGCAAATTATTCGAATCATATGCATGTAAAACTATCAGGTGGTAGTTGGCAACCTTAGCTTTAACCTCACTTTCACCCTAAAAAGTTGAAAGTTTGGTAGTTAAGGAAGCCCCTAAGTCTTCCAGTGATATGAAGCCGAAGATATTCTTGTTGGGATCATCATCCTCAAGTCCTGAAGTTGATGTAGAACTTAAGGAGGATTCATTTAAAGAATTAATAGAATTCCCATTTGACTTTTACTCACCTTGTGTTCATAATCTTATACAAAAAATTTTGGTTCCTCATATATGATCCAAGCACAGGTCAAAGTATTTTGAGAAGCTGTGGAATAATATAGGCAGGGAAGCACAATCAAGAGTAGAACTAAAATTCGGTATAGTAGGTCCAGTCGATGATGATGATTACTGCTTAGTTGTTACCAATAATTTAGAGTCTGATAGATTCTTTTCACACAACACCAACTCTTATGAGAATGTGTGTTTAGAAACTACAGATGATCCAGATGATCTCCAAATCAAAGATGCACTGCTAGATTTTGAAGAGGAGATTCTTTCAATAATTGATAAGCTTAAAGAAATCAACCACAAGACTGAAGAAAACCCATGCATGATGTACATCAATTTATTGTTGAATGAAGAAGAAACCAATGACTTAGTTAGGCTATTGACTGAGTTTAAGGACTTCTTTGCATTGAGTTATGAAGAGATGCCCGGATTATCTCCTGATGTTGTAGTCTATAAGCTAGAAATAGATCCTAACGCTAATCCTATCAAGCAATCTCCTAGACGCATGCAATTAGAAATCGAACAATAGGTCATTTCTGAAGTCAAGAAATTGATCGATGCTGATTTCATCAGAGAAGAAAAATATCTTACCTGGTTAGTCAGTGTCATCCCAATTAAGAAGAAGAATGGTCAAATCCGCATATGTGTCAATTTCAGAGACTTAAATAATCCATGTCCTAAGGATGAGTTTCCTCTTCCTATACTAGAATTAATGGTGGACATCACCTCATATCATACAGTGTTCTTTTTCATGGATGGGACATCTAGCTACAACCAAATCAAGGTGTCTCCTGAAGATGAAAGAAACACTAATTTCTAAACCCTGATTGAAATCTTCTATTATAAGGTCATGCCTTTTGGCCTTACAAATGTTGGTGCTACATACCAACAGGCCATAAATCAGATCTTCAATGAACTCATCCATCATCAAGTTGAGTGTAATGTTAATGATCTAATTATTAAGAGTAGAGAAAAAGAAGACTGCCTCTTTAACTTGATAGTAGTTTTCGAATGGTTCGGAGTAGCTTCAGGTAAATCCTTGGGTTTATTGTTCAATATTGAGGAATATAAATAGATCCAGAAAAGATTAATGATATCTTAGAAATGCCACCTTCTAAGAGTTTAACTCAACTCAGATCGTTCCAAGGATGGCTGGCGTATCTAAGATGCTTTATTTCTAACCTATCGGGGAGATGCAAACCATTCTCAGCACTTGTTAAAAAGGATTCCAAGTTCAAGTGGGATGATAAGTGTCAGCATGCCATTGAATACATCAAGCCATATATGGTGAAGTCGCCAGTTCTAGTAGCCCTATCCAGTGCCACATCTCCGCATTAATGTTGAATTGGATGACTCTCTCAAGCCAATGATAAAGGGAAGGAGAATGCTCTCTACTACCTCAATTATCATCTGATTCCTGCTGAAGCAAACTATCCACCTATTGAGAAATATTGCCTAGCTTTGATCTTTGCATCTCAAAAGCTATGAAAATATATGTTTTCTAATAAGGTGAACTTGATCTCCAGAACCAATCCATTGTAGTACCTCATGCCCAACACTATCTGATCATGATGGTTCATGATTCTCTCTCTCACGCTTGATATCATATGCACCCTCATGAGGTAAAAGGTCAAGCACTAGCAGGTTTCTTAGAAGCAAACCCACTTTTTGTTGATTCTCCACTAAATGATGATCTCCCTTATGAACAAATCATGAACTTAATGGAGGTTGATAACCACCGATGGGAGATATATTTTGATGGTACAACTTCTTTTCATAAAGGGGAAGCACCACGATCTACTATTCTAAGAAAGGCAGAGGTAGGAATAGTTCTCCTAACTCTAGACTGTGAGGTGATGAGATTCTCATACTATCTTTCCAACCCCTACACCAACAATGAAGTCGCATATGAGGCTTTGATTTTTGGTCTGGAGTTAGCCATCACAGTCAGTGTCAAGAGCATCAACATCTTTGGGGATTCTCAGTTGGTCATCAACCAGATTGTCGAGTCCTACAAGGTTCTCAAACCCAAGCTCCGTCATTACCACTAGTATACCATGAAGTTGTTAGCCCAAATCCTTGAAGGCACCATCTACAAGGTTCCCTGAGTATAGAACATAGTAGCATATACTTTGGCCAAATGTGCCAAAGAATTGGCATGTCTGAAAAATGAGTCCATATCAACAAGGGTCCAAAACAGATAAGTCTTTCCCTTATTGATGTTAAACTCATCGAGAAACTTTCTCTTGAAGAGGAGGTTGTCATTGTATATAAGGACAAGGAACTGGATACGAGGCAATCATTCATATACTATTTGAACACCAGCAAACTACCTTAAGAAAAGTCATAAGCTCATCAGGTAAAACTGAGAGCTCTCTCATATGATCTCGTTGATGGCACCTTGTATCGTCGGTCCTTTGACCAAATGTGGTTACATTGTTTAGATAAACACAAAGCCTGTGGCATTATAACCAAGGAACATTCAAGTCTATGTGCAGCACATCAATCTAATCCAAAGATGAAGATGAAGTTCAAGAGACTAGGATACCACTAGCCTTCGATGATTACAGACTGCATGGATGTAGCTAAGAGATGCTATCAGTGTCAGATACATGGTACGATCCTCCACCAATCACCCAACATTCAACACCCTACATTGGCCGAGTGTAAGGGTACCGACATTGTGGGTCTGATCGATCCTCCTTCTTCCAAGGTTCATCGGTTCATCTTAGCTACCATCGACTACTTTTCTAAGTGGGCGAAGGCAATCCCACTCAAAGAGGTCACAGCTCAGCATGTGCTTCAATTTTTCAGGAACCATATCGTATATAGGTTTGGGGTGTCTTGATGAATTATATATGATAATGGTACTGCATTCAAAAGCACAAAGATTAGCAACTTCGTGAGAAGACACGGCATAGATTGGAGATACTCCACCATCTACTACCCGAGAGCAAATGGTTTAGCAGTAGCATTCAACAAAACTCTCATCTAAATACTAAAGAAGATAATTGATTATAATAAAAGGTAGTGGAATGAGCATTTGGTTGAAGCCATGTGGGCCTACCGCAGCACATACCAAACTCCAACTCAATCTACTCCATTTTCCTTAATGTAGGGTCTGAAGCTATTCTACCTTTAGAAGTTTAACTCCTATCACTAAGGATAGCATTGGGTAGCAAGATCACTACAGAGTAGAATGCAAAGTTGCAATTTGAAGTGCTTGAAAGTTTGGATGAGAAACGCCTATGGGCATGCCAGAACCTCGAGTTATACAAGGCCAAAATGATTCAAGATCACAACAAGCTGGTCCGCCCTAGGTCTTTTCGAGTTGGAGGACTTATGTTAGTCCTAAGGATACTAATTATTGCCCATCAAAATATGGGAGGCAAGTTTGAACCCACTTAGGAAGGCCATTATGTCCTAGAGAAGACCTACCAAGGAGGATCTTATCATTTTATTGATTGTAAAGGGGAACACCCAATGCTTCTAATTAATGGGCTCTATTAGAAGAAATATTACTCATAAAAATAATGTTTGAAAATAATTCTATCAATCAATAAAAATCTAATTCCATTTCATCAAAATCTTCTCTTCTTTCGAAGCGTTGTTTGCCTATCTTGCGAATCCAACATGACATGTTTAGGGTAGGTGTAAGAGTCCCCCAGTGGCATCCTATCCCTCTTTCACAACACAAAACCATCAAACATATTTTTTGACACTATTAAAATAGGTGTGAGAGAACCCAAGAGGCATCCTATTTCAGTTTGCATAACTAAGTTAGGTGTGAGAGAACTTCAGTGGCATCCTTTCTTAGTGGGAATTTTCGGCTGCCACCCGTGGCACCACTTTATCAAATTCCCCTAGTGTGTTTATCATAGGTGTGAGAGAACCCAAGAAACATCCTATTCCCCTTTAACACATGCACAAAAATAAACACATATCTTTTATCTCGGGCTATTTTGATGTGGGAGCAAGCCTCCTATGGCACTCACTCATTAGCTGCTCTATGTCGGGTCTACATGCTACATCGCTAGTATGTCACCCAAGTGGTCACTTGTTGGAGGATGTGAGTCCTCACACTTTCTTCCTAACGTAACCATTACAAACCAACAAGCGCCTTGTTAGTATGGTAGACTTCTCTGTCCATCTAGTAAGCTATCTCATGTTGATTTTGTTTAAGAAGATGTGAGTCCCTGAGCTTTGTTCTTGAACTAATCATCATGATCTAACTAGATCAAGTATATCTAAGGTTTAGGGTAAATTCCCTAGAGGCTCCTTCCCTCTTGACTATGTTTGAGTCGATGTAAGTCCCCAGTGGCATTCGCTCAGTAGTCGCCCTAGGTCGGATGGCACCTGTCGAGTCAAAGAAAAACTATCCCAGCAATCAGTTTTGTTATAGGAGGATGTGAGTCCCCGAGCTTTCATCCTAGGCTAATTATTGCAAACTGACAAGCACCTTAGGCTGGTTGATGTTCACTGTGCTGAGATCAACTCACCCGATGGGTACACCACTCTTGGAAGATGTGAGTCCCCGAGCATTCTCCTTGAGTTGGACACTGAATACATATTTGATATATGACTAGCCATGTCATCTTCTCCAAGGTTTTGGATTAAGCCCTTAGCGGTCCCTCTCCCTGCGAGCACTCTATTTGGATCACGTACTTTGCAACCCCATTTAGACACTACCCAGGTTACTCTTAGATTAAACAGTTCCCCTTTCCAAGTAAACACCACTGAGGTTGGAGAATTTGTTCAGCAAAAGCATAGATTCTCCTTTGATTCAGTAAATCTGAGATAGGTCTTGGCTGATATAAGCTCTTTCTCAGTTTGATCCCTCGCAAACCAACAGGGTTCACGTTAAAATAAACTAAACAAACAAATTAATTAATTTACTTGTGTATTAGGAATTTAAGCTCCCAAATGGTCTTTTTTCCCAAGCAGGCATCCTATCTTTAGGGCAGTGTCAGCAAAACTCCCTATAGAATTATTTGACTACCTAAGTTGAGATAAATCCCTGAGTCGGTACTCACTCTGTAGTCACCCTTAGGTTGGGTTTAATCTATTTCGCTACAAGCAGCTTACCCCGGCAATCATTCTGCTTTAGAAGATGTAAGACTATGACACATTCTTTCTAGCATGATTATCACAAACTGATGGGAAGCCCTAGGTCGAGTTCATTTTGCTACCCAAAGCAATCGATCACCCCAGTGGTCTTTTGTAGTGGAAGGTGTGAGTCCCTGAGCTTTCTTCCCTTAAATTTATCATTGCAAACTGAAAGGTACTCCTTTGGTCAGATAGTTCTCCCATCAGTCAGGAAGCTACTCCCTTTGGTTTAGTAAATCCAAGATAGGTCTAGGCTAATATAAACTCCTTCTCAATGTGATCCATTGCAAACCAACAAAATCCATCAAAATAAACTAAAACTAAAATAAAATTGATCTTTGACTTTCTTTGAGCTGATTTATGTCCTCCAGTGGCATTCTCTCAATAGACAGCCCTAGGTCGGGTCTGATTTGTTGCCCAAAGCAACTAATGACCCTAGTGGCTTCTTGTTTCTAAAAGATGTGAGTCCCTATGCTTTCTTCTTAAGACTTGACCATTGCAAACCGAAAGGCCTCCCTTTGGTTGGATAGTCCTACCTTGTGGTTGGTGGACTACTCCCTTTGGATTGGTAAGTCTGAGTTAGGTCAAGGCCTCTATGGCCCCTACTCAGTGCAGTCCATCACAAACCTATGGGACCTATAAAAACAAATCTAAAAAAAATAAACTTGACTATCTTTGAGTTGATCTAAGTCCCCCAGTAGCATTCACTCAATAATCATCCCTAAGTTGGGTCTAATCTATTGCCTTGCTAATAGATCACCCCAGCAACTGGTCCTTACTTTGGAGGATGTAAGTCTACTATACTTTCTTCCTAGTACAGCTACTGCACACCAAAAGGCATCACTTTGATTGGCTAGTCCTACAATGTGTTTGGTAGATCACCCCTAGCAGCATTCACTCAATAATCAACCCTAAGTTGGGTATAATCTGTTGCCTTGCTAATAGATCACCCCAATGGGTCACTTTAGGATGTAAGTCTACTATACTTTCTTCCTAGTACAGCTATTGCACACCAAAAGGCATCACTTTGGTTGGCTAGTCCTACAATATGTTTGGTAGATTACCCCTTTGGATTGGTTAATTTGAATTAGGTCTAGGCCTCCATGGATCCTACTCAGTATGATCCATCGCATACCAACAGGGTCCATTTCAAAATCAAAAATTTAAAAATCTGAAATAAACAAAACAAAACAAAAATAATCCATCAATCCAAATCCAATATTTTTCTTCTCCTCAGAGAAATGCAAATCTTTCTAGTTCCCCAGCGGACTTATAATTCTAATCCCTCAGCTAATTTCACAACCTTTCTTCACTTGGTGGATGACTTGAACTCGTGTTCCTAGTGGAGAGTTCACTTGTCTATCCCTGATGGAGTCAAAACAAACACAATTAAACAAACAACAAATTGAAACAATTCAACCCTCCTCCCTAGTGGGACTTAATTAATCAAAACAAATTTCTCCCCAGTGAGACTTAAATCAAATCAAACCCCTCATCCCTTTGTGGATGACTTGAACTTGCTTCCCTTGGTAGAAGGTTCACATACTCTATCCCTAGTGGATTCCTCCTTCCCTCTCTTACGTCCTTGACATAAGTAGAGCCACATTGCACTAAGCTCTGGATTCCTTCTAAACCTTGGGTGAGGAGTAGATCGTCTCTATTAGTGCTTGTGATCGTTCAGTGTTTTTGATCATTTTGGTCAACACCAATACGTACAGTGTTCTTTGTCAGTCACAACACACCTATTGGGGGCCCTTTGTTGACCTCATTTTTAGGATGAGACCTCAACCCCTCCATCTTAGGCATAGGACTTCTCTTAGACTTTAAGGGTTACTTAATCTTAAGACACATCCAACGATTAGGTTGACACTCAACTTAACCCTAGAGGCTTAGAAGAGTTAGCCATAGGAACAGGTCATGCCTTAGGGGTGCTAGGAAAATTTGCCTACCCTACAGCTTGAACCACATTCCTCACATCCCTTCTTCAAGTCAAAATCTAAATCAAATCAACTTCAAACTTAAATCAATCCCAGCTTAATTGATTTTTCCAAACTCAAATCAATGCCACATGATTGAAACCTATCATTAAAACTTATGATTGAAGCCCATGATTGAAATTCCAAATCTTGCCTAAGTCCTTTAATCCCCTCTTAAGGACTTAGCCTAAATCATGTTCAAATTAATTCAAACTCATGAAATCTTCGACAACTCATTTATATTCTCATTTATATTCACATATATAAATGAAATATAAATTCAAATCAATCAAATCAAATTCCAACTTGAAATTCCAAATTCCAAATCTTGCCTAAGCCCTTTGATTTCCCTTCATGGACTTAGCCTAAATCAAATCTAAATCAATTCAAATTCATGAAATTTTCTCATAACTCATTTATATTTTCATTTATATTAACATACATAAATTAAATATAAATTCAAATCAATCAAACTAAATCCAAAACTTAATTCAAATCACAAATCTTTCCTAAATTCACTTTGATTTTTTTTCTTAACGCCTTGGCCTAGATCATGTTCAAATCACTTCAAATCTTTGAAATTTTCTCATAACCCATTTATATTCTCATTTATATTCACATATATAAATGAAATATAAATTCAAACAACCAAAACCAACTCCAAAAACAAACTCAAATTCAATCAAAATTCAACCTAAGCCTTTCAAGTCAAAATCTTAAACTTAATCAAATCAATTTCAAATCAAGCCAAACCCTTGATTTTTCTTTGTGATTCAATCAATCCTTTAATCATGAATCCAAATAAATACAAATTTCAATCACTTAACCAAAATTCAATTCAAAAATCAAGCCACAATCCATTTCATGTTCACCCTTGGAATTTGAAATTGATAAATGAATCAAAACCCATTTGACCTCAACCACTTGCAAATTGATTAATAATTCAATCATAAGTCCGCATATGAGTTCAATCAAACTCAAATCAAGCTTTGACCAAACCATTTGACCCACTTAGGCTCACTTGATCCAAAGTGACCTAAAGTACCCTTATCAACCAAATTCTAATCCTAACCAAGTTGGATTGAACTAATCCCACCTAAGCCTCTCATCATGATCAATAATCATTATGAGATGATCAATCACTCAAATTGGGTCAAACCAAGTCAAACCTAAGGGTTGACCAAGTCAACACTTTGCCAAAATGAAACCCAACATAGCCAAAATCCACCATAGGCCAAACTGAATGAAACCAATGATCTAAGTTCATTCATGAGCAATGTTTGAACTTGACCAAGTCAATATTTGAGCCTAACCTAGCCCAATTGGCCACTTGACCCAACTTGACCCAACTTGACCCAACTTGACCTAAAAAGTCAAAATATGTTGAAACTTGATCTAAGCCAAATTGATTGAAACCAATGGGTCAAGTTCATCCCAAAATGATTGTTGAACTTGACCAAAGCCTTAATTGGCCAATTAAACCCAACCTAGCCCAATTGACCATGAACCCAACTTGACCTAAAGGGTCATATTGAGCCAAATTCAAACTTATTCAAAATTGATTGGAAACAAAGATACCAATCCATTTAATATGACCAAGCAAACATGAACCAGCCCATGACCTAACCCAAATAGGTCAAATGGGTCAAATTGGTCAACTTGGCCCATCTGACTTAAATGAACTAAATTGAACCAAATTCAAACCTAAACTAAATTGAATCAAACCAAAGCCACCAAAATACTTCAAATGGTCATTTGAACTTGACCACACCCTTGGTTTGACCCAGTGACCAATTGGTCAACTTGACCCAAGTTGACCCATTTTGAACTAAATGGGTCAACATGAGCCAAATCACATCAAACCAACTCCAAATTCAATGAAACTTGGCTGAACCTATTTTCTCATCATACCAAACATGTCCAAACTGAAATTAGGATCAAATGACCAATTTACCCCTAAGACATAGGGTAACCCAAAATCAAAACCACTTGGAATTTGGTAAATTCCTTTTCATGGACACTTGGCATCCCCTTAGTAGACCAAGTGATCGCTAATGGACCTAGTGCACTTGACCCATTGGGTTTAGGTCAGCCAAACTCAACCCAAACCCAAAATCAACCATGTGCTTGAAAATGGCCACATGGGAATCATGCCTCCACTTGTTTCAAGCACATGGCAACCTCCTCCACTCCTTCCCTGGCCAAAACTGAATGCAATGACTCATCTAACAGCCTAACAAACCACTCAAGGAGCTCAATTGGATCAAAATGGCTAAGCTTTATTTGGTCATCCGATTGCCAAAGGGGGAGATATACTCCCCCTACTTTTATTTCATTTCATCATTCTCCAATTTGATTGAGCCTAGGGAAGTTAGAGAAGCCATTCCTCAGCCTCCCCAAGCTCTCCCAAATAAGAACCAATTTCCCAATTCTCAATTTCTAAAATTGAAAATAAGGGAAGAAATCCAAAATCCAATCTCACTCCACACTTAAAGCCATCCCAATTCCCTTTGCAAGCTCCATGAGGGAGCTTTCAGCTTTTAAAGCTTCATAAGTTCTTGAGTAAGGAGGTGCTCTGACCAAAGTTGAGCTCAAGTCAAGGAGGAGTTGGCCCACAGAAGGATCTACCCCATCTCAAAGACTCTAAACTTTAGCAAAACTTCATATCAACTAGACGAAGCTTATCTAAGGGAATCGAGCGCCGGTGAGGTTAGCCATTTTTTTGAGTTTAAATTGAATGTTGGGTGGAGCTTTGTTAAAGGAATTTTAATCCCATAGAATTCTAGCTATTAGATGTGCTTGTCATTATGCCTAGATAGTGTGGATTGAATTTAAATCCAATCCAAGCTCAATCGAGCTCGGATCATGCTCTAGAAAATGGATGGTATCCATTCTCCATAGGGAAATACAAGGATGAATCTCTGGCTGTCCATCCACGCATTTTGAATGGATGGCCATGATTAAAAAATGTAGCATCCACGGATTTACCCTTTAGAACTGCAGTTTTAATCTCATATGTTTGATCCTCGATCGGACGATTGAGGAGAAAGCGCGTACCGCCATCACTGATGTAGCGCTATGATGTGATAAGTGAAAGATCCAATCATGTCACGTCACGTGGAAAGCACATGCTGCATCAGCAGCCCATGTGATGTCGATGAGATTAAATACTTAATTAGGTTATTAAATATTCTAATTAATTATGGAAACTTCCTAAATTCATATATAAGCCTAGAAAAATAAAAAAATTATGAAATAAATTACATTAGATAGATAATTGAATGTAGAATCTTCTAAAAATGATTTCAATGAATTTCAATAGTATTTTTCTCTGAATTTAAGTTTTATTAGGGATATTATTTTGCTAATTACCCTCTAATTACTTCACTAATTAATCCCAAACTTCTTGTACTTAATTAGTGGCATAACTCTTGCCTCCCCTAATTTTCTTGGGATTTATTGATGGCTTAATTGAGGGAATTGCGATCTCATTCCTTAATCACTCTTTTAATGTAATTAAGCTTAATTAAGGGTATAATTAGTGGTTTGACCCTTTGATTAAGTCAATTAAGTTTTGATTAATTTAATATGAGATTTATAGAATAATTTTGGGATACATTCCTTAAGATATTCCCTAAACCCCCTTTTCTTCCTTAATCCATCCCTAATTAAGGGTTAATTCACTAATTACCCCCCTTAACTAATTTTATAAAATTCAAAAACTTTTCAAAACTCAATTAATCTATCTTGGGTAGATGCTTAGGGGTTCAATAGCCTAAGTACAATTAAGGAAATCAAAATCCAACTCACATGTCTGAGGGGGGTTATGAAATTACTTAAGTTAAACTCCTTAGTTTAATTAATCATTAAACATGAGCCAAATGCATTAGGCCCTTCTCTTACTAGGTGCATTATTGATTCAAATTTCTTGTGTTATTTTATGTTATCTCATTGGCTCATAATTATTTGATTAAGTATGCTAAGGTGGTATTGGTAAGGGGTAATTAACACACTTAATTCATACCATAACCTAACCAAAGCATAAAATTGATCCAATCACCTAAAAATTAAACTGAAATAATAAAAATATGTGGAAATGGGTTAGGAACAACAAACTCACCTTACATTTCTCGAATTAGATCAAACTCAAAACAAAATCAAACCTTCTTTAAAAATAATTTGATTTACTTTAAGCTTTCTTATTTCATAAAATTACCTTTAAGAATTAATTAGGGTGGATGTGTTTACATGTTTTCATCACTTTAGTTCTTTCCTAACATGATAAATGTGTATGTCATATGAATTTCATACATTCATGCTCTTTAAAAATCAAATTCAAAATGAAATGTTTTCTATATTTCAAATTACATGTTTTGGCCAAAGTAAACTATGAATGGCTATTATCAATACTAAATCCAAAACTATCTTCAAGATCTATAAATCAAACATCTAAAACTAAAAGTATGCTACTTATAATTATTTATAAGCTTGCATGTGGGTATAAATATGAAGATGTGCATAGTGTACCTTTCCTTCTATTTTATTTTAGCATAATTTTGAATAGGATTTGACAAAATGTATTGTTCATTTGAAAAGAACATAACACTTGCCTAACCCTATTCCTATTCATTCATATGCTATTACTTAAAAAAGGACATCCACACTTACACATATAAATTGTATAAATAAATCAAACAAACAAATACAAACTTTTGCATCTTTCTTTTCCATTCATTTCTTTTGTACATATGCTTGTATTTAAGGAAAGTGGTATATTAGTCTGGACAACCCCACAATTGTGAGGCTTTAAGTAGCCCTAAGTAGGTCTTATACTATACACCCCTGGTTAACAATGGCACCATACTCACTTATTCCTTTCATACATACATGTGTGCATGTGAAAAATAGATAATAAAACCTCTTTTCGACTTAAGGAAAATCATGCATCATAGAGTATTCAAATTTTCTTAAGTAACTTACTTAACATTCATCATAAAGTGTGCCAACAATCTCATTTGTATGTATAGATATGCTTAGGATGCATCCATATATGTTATACATATTGGGAAAGAAATGAAGTGATGTGTATTTTTGTGAATTTAGTTCACTTTACTTAATCTTAAAATGCATTTCTTTTTGAATAGGTTTGTTTAGGGAAAATCTAAACTTAGGGTTAGTTAAAATACATAATAAAATATTCACTAAACAAAATCCAAATATGAATCCAATTTAGAAATTACTTAAGAGTAGGGAAGGAAAGAGAAGTTTTCTTCTCTTTTTTCTCTCTTACACTTAGTAATTAATTGTAGGATTCATTCAAACCTAAACAAGCATCAAATAAAATTAGCTAAAAACTTAAATGAAACCACCCATCTAAGTTGAATAGCATCACACTTAGAGAATCCAAACCTTAGAGCCATAATTAAGCATACCACACAAACCTCTTAAAGCACACATTTAACTAAGTCACCACTTCTTGCTTTAGGTTAGGACGGTGCATGGTTTATGATTTGATTTTATTTTGATGTTTTTTTAGTTTGGTTGTTAGCGTTAATGTACAGATAATGGTAGGATGACTTAGTCTAATCATTATTTTATGTAGGGGATTGTGCTTAAAGGGCGCTACAATAAATAAAAATATAAATACTTTTGTTGTGCAGGTGCTTATACCCCTAATCATAATCCAATAGGCCAGGTGAACTTGGTTACCTATGTGTGGGGTATTAAGTCCAATATGCATGCTTGGGATTTGTATGATTTGTTTAGCTAATTTCTATTTTGCAGTTGTTAGTTAGATTTACTTTTCCTTTCTAGGTAATTTTTGTAATTAGGATTTTGGAATGAATGTTATGGGGGATTAGGATGAGAATTGGTCATAAAATCTCATCTTATGCACCATGTGAATCCTTGGGAGCATCCACATTTCGACCATCCAAAATAAGGAACCAAAGAAGAAAGGAGAAATATGAAAGCAGAAAGAAAAAACAAGAAAAGAAGAAAGAAGACCCCCAAAACATGAATTCCCTTGCCTGGTTGTAAATTAATTCATTTGTAATATGGGTTGTATATGGGTAGAGCTCGGCTACCCAATTTGTTTTCGGATATGTTCAGTGGTGCCCAACCATATATGGCATTTTATTCTTTTGTATTAGCTTTATAAAGTGTTTGATATTTTGTTTAGCTTGTGCATTAAGATGGCATCCCTTTCCTAGTTTCTTCCTTGCTTGATGTATGGCCTGGATGACGATTAGGCTCTTAGGGAAAAATAAATCTTTTACCAAATTAATCAACTCAAAACTAAAAATAAATAACTCATAATCTCATTTAAATTCTAAGTTAAAAATCAAGATAAAATAATTAGCAACCCCTTAGCTGGATGAGTGTTTCTTTTATAATCATGCACAAAAGCATCTTGTTTCACTCTTGATTGGACTTGGCTTGACCTTCAAGAGCCATGGTGGAAATACACCTCCTCTCTTCTCTCTTAATTTGGCCAATAATCTTACTTTTCATGCATTATGCATATGAATCCTACAAGCTTGAGTCAAATGATTGTCCAAAAATAAAAATAAAATGTAATATGATTTGCATTAAATCTAGGTCATTTTCCATGCCCTTACATGATATAGTCTCTTAGGGAGTGAGTTTAAGGACTTAGTCTCTTTCTAAATAAATAATAGTATAGCTATCTTGCATAAAGCAACTTTCCTACATGAATTTAAAATCATAGGAGGAGTTAGTTGGCGGCCACCCCCAGGCAATTGTAAGTCCAAGCAGTCAGGTGGTTTATCCTCTGTCATGGAAGTAAATCGAATACTCATTTTCTCCTTAGATTTAGGTCATGCTTTTAGCCCTCACCAAAGCTCTCTAGATTTAAGTTCTGAGGTTGCTTCTCCCCTTTGGGGGATGTAAGTATAAATTCTTGCCTCTTATGCATGTTCATAACCTTGTATTGTAGAATCATAAGCCCTAAACTTCTAATAAAATTCAACTCAAATAAACAATTCAATTTCAAAAATGTAAACCCCAACTATAGGACAGTCTGAAATGCTCGCTAGGTTTCCTAGTATCATGAGAATCTCCTACTTATCTTCCTTCAACTTTGATAATAACTCTCTCTCTCTTTGATCAATCCTATTTGATCTTCTAAAATAAACTAATCATTGATAGCCCTACTTATTGAAATCTTTGGAGACAATGATCATTTACTTTAATTGAGAGCATTCCTAAGGAATCTTCTTCTTTAGGATGTAATTAACTATGGGGGCTTGCTCCTGTAGGGAACTTAACAAACCTGATTTAAAATAAACTCTGCTTTATTTTTTCCATATAAAGTAAGGGAAGAATCTCTGGTACATATGCAGATCCATTATCCTTAGGAGTCCTTATTGAGATGATTAGGTCCATTGTAGGGTGGTGGCTTCAATCTTTTGAAATAGTACACCTCTCCTCGATGTCATACCCGATCATCCTCAATAAGAATATCTATGGATCTATGTGGTGTCAAAAATGCATAAAAAGGGAGAAGTATATTTCTATCTTCATTTTATCCCGTATAAAGTGAAGATGGAAGTATACCTTCCTCTTTTTTTAGAAATTCCTCATAAAAATTTCACCACATGCCCTAAAGATATGATGCTTGCTTGAGAAAAGATGCTCTTTGGGGCTTGAATTCCTAATCCACATGAGAAAATTATGTTTGTTTATTTAATTTATTTATCATGGACCCTATTAGTTTGCAAGAGATAAAACTAAGAAGGAGCTTATATTAGACTAGACCTGTCTCAAATTTACTAAACCAAGGGAGAATATGTGCATCTGCTGAACAAATTCTCCAACCATAGGGGTGGCTACTAGGAAAGGGGGATTGCCCAATCCAAAAGTAACTCGGGTAGTGTCTAAATGGTATCACGAAGGATGTGATCCAAGTAGAGTGCCCATTGGGAGAGGGTCACTAAGTGATTGATCCAAAACCTTGAAGAAGATAATATCAATAGGTATTCGGTGGCCAACTCAAGGAGAAAGCACGAGGACTCATATCTGCCAAGAGTGGTGTATCCACCATGAGTCACCGCATAAAAATATCATTGTTGGGAATAAAAGATCAAGGACTCACATCCTTTTGGGGATATTCGTGGCTTGATAAGTGTTATCCCACAGTGAATAGAATCGGAGGACTTATATCAACTCAAGAGTAGTTAAGAGGAAAGGAGCCTCTGGGAGAATTACCCTAAACCTCAAATATACTCGACCTAGTCAGATCATGATGATTATTTCAAGAAGAATGCACGGGGACTCACATCTTCTTAAATAAAATCAACATGAGATAGCTTACTAGTTGGGCAGTGAAGTTTACCAAACTACAAAGGCGCTAATCGATTTGTAATGGTCAAGTTAGGAAGAAAGTGCGGGGACTCATATCCGCCAGATAAATGACCACTAGGGTGACATACTAGTAAGGTAGCACGTCAACCCAACCTAGAGCAGCTAATGACTGAGTGGCACAATGGGATTACTCCCACATCAAAATAGCTTGAGATAAAATATTTATGTTTATTTTTGTGCTTGTGCTAAATGGAATAGAATGCCGCTTGGATTCTCTCACACCTACCCTAAACACGCTTGGGGAATTTGATGAAAAGATGTCATAGATGGTAGCTGAAACTCCCACTAAGAAAGGATTCCCCTTGGGTTCTCTCACTCCTAACTTAGTAGTGCTAGTCGAGATAGAATGTCTCTTGGGTTCTCTCACACCTATTCTAGTAGCACTGAGAATTGTGTTTGATTGTGTTTATGTTTGTGCAAGAGGGATAGGATGCCTCTTGGGTTCTCTTACATTTATCCTAAACACGTCATGAGGGATTCGCAAGACAAACAAACAATGCTTCAGAAGAAGAGAAGATTTTAATGAATCAGAATGAATTTTTTTTCTTTTATGGATAATTATTTTCAAACATGTTTTATGGGTAATATTTCTTCAAATAGAGCTCATTAATTGGATGCATCAAGTGTCCCCCTTTACAATCAATGAGCTGATAAGATCCTCCATGGTAGGTCTTCTCTATAACATAGGGGCCTTCCCAAGTGGGTTCAAACTTGCCTCTGATTTTTTGATGGGCAGCAATTGGTCTCCTTTGGACTACTACAAATTCTCCTACTTGAAAGGCCCTAGGGCGGGCCAGCTTATTATCAGCTTGAATCATTTTGACCTTATACAACTCGAGGTTCTGTCATTCCCATAGGCATCTCTCCTCCAAACCTTTGAGCTCTTCTAACCACAACTTTCATTATGTTCTTTAGTGATCTTGCTACCAAATGCTATCTTTAGTAATAGGAGTTGAACTTCTAAAGGTAGAATGGATTCGGACCCATACACTAAGGAGAACGGGGTAGATTGAGTTGGAGTTCTATATGTAGTGTGGTTTCAACTAACTACTCATGCCACTGTCATTTGTTGTCATCGAGCATCTTCTTTAGTATTTGGATAAGAGTTTTCTTGAATGCTTCTGTTAAGTCATTTTCTCTGAGGTAGTATATGGTAGAGTATCTCCAATCTATATTGTGTCTTCTAGCGAAGCCATTGTTCTTGATGCTTTTGAATGTAGTACCATTAGCATATATAATTCATCGAGGCACCCCGAACCTATATACAATATGGTTCCTGAAAAACTAAAGCACTTGGTAAGCTGTGACCTCTTTGAGTGGGATAACCTCCACCCACTTGGAAAAGTAATCCGTGGCAGCTAAGATGAACTGATAACCTTTGGAAGAAGGAGGATCGATAGGCCAATCTAGCTCATTGCCCTAATTGGCAACGACAACCTCCCCTTCAAGAGAAAGTCTCTCGATGAGTTCAGCATCAATAAGAGATAGGACTTGTCTATTTTGAACCCTTATTGGAATGGACTCATCTCCGAACATGCCAATTCTTTGGCAAGTTTGGCCAAAGCATATGCTACTACATTCTCTGCTCAAGGAACCTTGTAGATGGTGACTTCAGGGATTTGGGCCAAAAGCTTCATGGTATACTCGTGGTAATAATGAAGCTTAGGTTTGAGAACCTTGTAGGACTCAACAATCTGATTGATGACCAACTAAGAATGACCTTAGATGTTGATATTATTGACACACACTGTAATGGCTAACTCCAGACCAGCAATTAAAGCCTCATACTCAGCTTCATTGTTGGTGTAGGGATTGGAGAGATAGTATGATAATCTCATCACATCATAATTTGGAGTTAAGAGAACTATTCATACCCCTGCTTTTTCTAAAAGAGTAGATCATGGTGTTTCCCCTTTATGAAAGGAAGTCGTACCATCAAAATACATATCCCAACGGTGATTATCAACCTCCCCTAAGTTAATGATTTATTTGTCAGGGAGATCATCACTAAACGGGGAATCAGTATGCAGTGGGTGTGCTGCTACAAAATCTGCTAGTGCTTGTCCTTTTATCGCAAAGAGGGGTACGAATGTGATATCAAACTATGAGAGAATCATGGACCAACATGCCAAACGTTTGGATAGTGTTGGCCATGTCATGAGATACTACTATGGATTGGTCCTGGAAATCAAGTTCACCTTATGAGAAAGTATATAGTGTCGTAGCTTTTAGAATGTGAAGATCAAAGCTAGGCAATGTTTCTCAATAGGTGGGTGGTTTACTTCAGTAGGGATCAGATGACAGTTGAGGTAGTAAAGAGCACTCTCCTTCTCTTCATCATTGGCTTGAGCCAAAAAAGTGCCAAGGGAGTCATCTAATGCAGCAATGTAGAGGATGAGTGACTTGCTCGGGATAGAGGCTACTAGAACTAGAGGCTTCACCAAATACTATTTGATATCTTCAAAGGCATGTTGGCACTTATCATCCCACTTAAACTTGGCATCCTTTTTGACAAGTACTGAAAATGGCTTGGATCTCCCTGATAGGTTGGAGATAAAGCGTCTTAGATACGCCAACCATCCTTGAAAAGATTTGAGTTGAGTTAAATTTTTGGGAGGTGGCATTTCTAAGATAGCTTTGATCTTTTCTGGATCTATCTCTATTCCTTAGTGTCGGACAATAAAACCAAGGAACTTTTTTGAAGCTACTCCGAATGCATACTTAAGGGGGTTCATTTTGAGGTTAAATTATCTTAATTGTTCAAAAACTACTCTCAAGTCAAAGAGATGGTCTTCCTTTTCTTTGCTTTAGACTACTAGATCATCAACATAGTACTCAACCTGATGATGGATGAGTTCATTAAAGATCTGAGTCATGGCCAGTTGGTATGTAACAGATTTTAAAAAGGCATGACCTTATAATAATAGATTCAAAAAGTAGTATTTCTTTCATCCTCGGGGGCCATCTTGATTTGGTTATAGCCAAATGACCCATCCATGAAGGAGAATACTACATGAGATGAGGCGATGTCCACCATTAATTCTGGTATAGGAAGAGGAAACTCATCCTTAGGACATGCCTTGTTTAAGTACTTGAAATTGACGCATATGTGAATTTGGCCATTCTTCTTCTTAACTGGGATGACACTAGCTAACCAGGTAGGGTAATTTTTTTCTTCCTTAATGAAACCAGAATCAATCAGAAATAACATGTTGCTCGATTTCTAATTACATGCATCTAGGAGCTTGCTTGATAGGGTTGGCGTTAGGGTCTATTACTAGATTATGGACTATGTCAGGAGATAATCCAGGCATCTCTTCATAGCTTCATGCAAAGCAGTCCTTAAACTCAGTCAATAGCCTAACTAATTCATTATTTTTTTCTTCATTCAGTAATGAACTGATGTTTGTCGAGCGTGGATTTTCTTCCATCCTGAGGTTGATTTCTTTATGCTTGTCAATTGTTGAATGGATCTCCTCTTCAAATTCTGGCAATGCATCTTTGATTTGGAGATCATCTGAAGTTTCTAAACATACATCCTTATAAGAGTTAGTGTAGTTGAAGAACCTGTCAGACTTCAAATGATTGGTAACAACTAAGCAGTAATCATCATCATCGACTGGACCCACTGTACTGAATCCTAGTCCTGATCTTGATTGTGCATCCCTGCCTCTGTTGTTCCACAGCTTTTTGAAGTACTCTAACTTATTCTTAGAAAATATATAAGGAATCAAACCCTTTTTTGCAAGATTAAGAACATAAGGCGAGTACTAATCAAAAGGCAACTCTATTAATTCTTTATATGAATTATCCTCAAGTTCTACATCAACTTCAGGACTTGAGGATGATGATCCTAATATGAATCACTTTGGCTTCGCATCAATGGAAGACTTATGGACTTCCTTAACTACTAAACCTTTAGCTTTTTGAGATGAAAGTGAGGTTAGAGCTAAGGTTCCCAACTACTGTCTGATAGTTTCACATAAATTTGATACGAATACATTCGTGCTTTATCTGGAGGCCTGGTCTTCATTGTTGTCTGGCTTGAATGTCACCTACAATGAAGCCTATTGAGAGGGATTGGCTAGTATGCTAATCACATTAGACTCATCCTCTGAGCTAGATTCCAAGTCTATGTGAATAGTAGGGGTACTCCTGTGAACTGGAACATAACCTCATGGCCAACTGAACTACCTCTCTATGCCTCCCTTCCATGGAAAAGTCATCCTACCCACATGTCCATATAATGGAATGAACTGTGGGTGGAATGTGATATGCAGCTCTAATTCTTATTCAATGTCCTTTTCTTGTTCACTTGAATTTTCATTTTTCTTTTCTTTTTCTTTCCCTTTTTCTTTTTCTTCTTTTCTTTTTTTTTTGCATTTGAATTTGAATTTTGACTTAGTCCACAAAAAAGGTGGTTGAGGAAGATAGTAGTTCGCATCCTCATATATCTCAACCTCTCTAACTAAAAATAGTTTTTCATCACCTGTGACACAGTATTCAATCACATCTTTTCTGAACTTGATGCAGTAATGGAGGGAAGATGGAATCATCTTATTCTGATGTATCCAAGGCCTATCAAGCAAAGTGTTGAATGAAGTATTTGAATCAATGATATAGAACTTGGCTTCAGTCTTCCATTCACCTATCTCTAAAAGTAACAATATAGAACCTAAAGCCCTCTCAACTTGTTCATTGAATTTTCTCAATATCATCCGCTCTCCTCAGAGTATGAAGATGTCAATCCTCAAATAGGCAAGGGTCTTTAGAATCATAATGTTTACCGATGCACCTAGATCAATAAGAACCCTGGAAAGTCTGAACCTGCCCATGTCCACTGTAATGTAGAGGAGCCGGTTATGCTCCATGTCACCCAGAAGAAGGTCTTCATCTGTGAATATGACTCTTTGGGCTTCTATGGAATAATGTACCTCCTCTCCAATAGTTGTCAACTGAGCTAAGCATATCTCTGGATCAAGAAGAGCCTTGATTAATGACTCCCGCATCTCT
Organism: Cymbidium sinense; assembly: GCA_021442155.1. Classification (NCBI taxonomy): domain Eukaryota; kingdom Viridiplantae; phylum Streptophyta; class Magnoliopsida; order Asparagales; family Orchidaceae; genus Cymbidium; species Cymbidium sinense. The sequence goes on along the minus strand of CM038232.1, from coordinate 38,289,981 downwards.
TTGGATCAAATAAGGGCATCATATATGCTTAACTTAGGTGGATACTTTCTTAGGTGAGAGATGACATTGTAGTCCACCCTGGGTTTATCTTCCACAAGCATATCCAAGAGTGGAGCATCCTGTGGAGGGGCTTCTCAATCATCTAAACCAATGACTTATTTCCCTTTATCTTGAGGTGCTGCCCTAGGATGTTGAACCTTGTCACTATGGAGGTTGACTTCGGTGATCTCTTGTGGCATGTTAATGGAAGATTCTACCTGCTCGTCAGGCTCACCTATAGCTTCTCTTATGGGACCCTCAGAATCAGATGATTCCAAGCCTATCTCAAGAGGTGAACCTATAGTATTCAGAGAAGGAATGTCTAACTCTGAATAAGAAAGAGGAAGATCAGAGTTATTATAATTGTTATTTATTCTTGAAGAGTTTTCAGTAAGAGTAGAATTAGACAACCCATCAGAAGTGACATAGATATAATTCAAGCTAGTTTTATTCTTTAATTTCTTTAATTTTGAAGGAGGAAAATAGTAGAAATCTAGTAAAGTAAGCGGGGTGAGGGATTTGATGCCCTCATCCACTGATATAAGATGTCTACTATAGGAAGAACTAGCTGAAGTAGTGGTGGTCGCTAATATAATAGTTGCAACTATGGACTAGAGGCTGGACTCAGTTGGTGGTTGCACTACTTGGCTATCCTTGGCTATTGTTGGATGCTGCTACTACTACTGCTGCTGAGTTCCCCCTTTTCCTGACTTGTCCTGAACAACTTGCAAACCTTCCTTGATGTTGGAGGTTCGAGCTGCCTCAGGCACCTACAAGGAAAGGTTCTTGATTTTCAACACAATCTTCTTAAAGGTACGAGATAAAGAGATATCTCAACCTTCTTTGATTTTGGAAGGCTCGCAAGTATTCTTAAGGATTATCCCAATAGAACTGGATGGTTGTTCCATAAGGTATTCCTTCAGAATAACTATGGCTCCTGTCTTGAAGCTATGCTCAAGCCAGTCCTTGAATGTAAAGCAATCCTCCAAAATATGACCTAGCATGCGGTGGTAGAGGCAAAAGTTAGGATCAATGCTTTTGCCCACTTTCATCAGCCTTCTAGGTTCAAGCAGCTAAAAATTAGGCTTCTTTAATAGAATCTTAAATATTTTCTTGATTACCTCTCTCTTAAATGAATATGTTTATTTAGTTTATCCATAAGAGTAGGTGGACCAAAGCTACCTGGCGGCGGGTATGTGTCCCACTGCTGCTGCGGATATGGCTGAGGAGGAGGCTGTGAAGGCCGTGGAGGCTGCTGTGGTGGCCGGTAGGATGGCCTTGATGGTGGTATAGGTTGTGGAAGAGACAGTTGTGGAGCACGAGGTCTCTCATACTGCTCTCTGGCCTACTACTTCCCTTGTCTACTACTATCACTGCCCCTGGTTTCTTCTCATAAGCTTTTTGGGGCTTTAGCTTTGTTGATTGATCCAGAAAAGGAAATTGTTTGGCTTCTCCTTCTAAACTAGCCACCTTGTTGATTAGCTTCCCAAATGTCTTGATGGTAAAACCTTTGAGCACGAAGGCGACCAGGCCATGAATATTCTTCAACAGAATTTCAATGGTGTGAGGTTTAGATAATTACGGTTTACATTTCATACTCAAATTGCACCATCTGAGAGCATAATCAATGAGGGACTCACCGGGGTATTGTTGAGCCACAACAAGATCGCCTATAGTCACCCTTTGCTAAGCTCAAGCAAACCTCTTAATGAAGAGTTACTCCAACTCAGCAAAAATCTTCACTGAATAGTTGGGAAGTTCAACGCACCAATCGAAGGCTATGCCTACTAAGCTACTGACAAAAAGTTAAAAGAGTAAAGTATCACTGACACCAATGTTGCAACAGCTAGCTCTGAAGTGCATAATGTGCTACCTTGGGTTCCGCTGCCATCAAAGCTCTTGAAAGAAGGTGGCACGAAACCCTTAGGATATTGGATGGCATCAAATTCCTCTGGGTAGGGTCTACCCTTTGGAACCAATGATCCTCCTCGGGCTTGAGCTAATGCATCTCTCACTTGCTACTTAACCATGGTTTTCATGTCCTTTTCCTGTACGGAGGTACTATCCACTACCTTCCCATACAAGCTAGTGCTACCCTACTCTACTAGCGGTAAAGTCTTGGTTGAATCCAATACATGCAACATCTCTGCTGACTAGTCTCTACTATAGTAGGATGCATAGTCGGGCCTTGGTACTAAAGTGCCAAGACTGTTGCTAGCAAATCCTCAAGCTTCTTCCTCATTCTATCTATTTGCTCATCCTTTTGCTTTAATTGCTAAAGGAGGTGTTGGGTCGAGCAGGTTGTGTCTTTTTTGCTTTGCTCATCCAAACTCTTGACCATGGAGGAGGAACACGGTGTCTTGTGTACCCTGAATCATCTGATCTTCTTCATTCGGGTCAAAACTAACATTTTCATCCTCTAAATCGAACTAAGCATATCCTAAGATCTCCTACTTCTCCACTAAATACTAAGCTATAATGTCATCTAGGGATCGATCCAATTGAATAAGTATAAAAGATTGAGGCTGACCAATAATAGGATCATTATCGTGAACAGATAGACATCAAACCTCTGCTGCTACTAGAGAGCTAAACCTATGAGGGCTACGCTCACTAGAAGAAAGATGTTCCTAGCTATTACTAGATTTGGATGGAGTGGTACTCCTAGGAGGATCTACGGCCATGGGGCTAATTGTCCTACTCCTCCTCTTCTATCTTCATAACATCTTTGTAGTGGTGGTGGTGATGGGATGACTACTATACTCCTAGGTCGCCATTCCTTCCTCACCACAACTGGGGAAAAAGTTCGAGCAGGAGAGCTCGGCCTCACCTCCGTCGATGGTGTAGATGGGATGGGATCTCTTAGCCATAGCCAGATCACTAGTGGGGTTCTCTTCTCCCTCGATGCAGCCTTCATGGCTTTTGATGGAATGGTAGATGATAGAACTTGGATTGGAGATGGTGAACATGGGGTAGAGCAGTGTGGTGGAGGCACCACCAACTATCTCTGAGTAGAAGCTCCTCTCTTGTGATGAGTAGTCCCTATCAGTAGGATGTTGTTAGAATGTGATGTGGGTAATCGATGGAAAGTCCACAAGTCAGTCTGTATACGCCTGCCGCTCCCAGAGATATATACTCATGTCTGGGCCTCCCTGGCCATCTCTTGCATGATATGCATCCCCACACTATGGGTGATAACTTATCTCAAATAAAATTGAGCCCCAGACTCCAATCGTCTGTAGGCTCCACCAACTCTAAGAACCCACTCAGTATGACCTTCTCTTCTCGATAAGAGCACGACTACTGCAGGAGGTGAGGTGAAATCCTCCTAACATCCTCTCTATCAGATCTAAAGAGGGGGTGAAACTTGTTCTCTATAATGAGAGGAGACACCACTAGGTGACTCCTCCATGGCAGCCTGAGAAACTACCTCCAACTCCCTGGCTATGCAGGAGTGATACTGCTTAATCATACTATTCTTATTTGGGTGATAAGTCCTGGTAGGTCGAGCAGTATAGGAACTAGACCCAATCTCGAAGGTAAAGGAGACAATCCCTGGAATCAGGGGAGCCTTCCCCTTAGAAGGTGTCAATGAGTGGGTGCTAGCCCGTACTAGGGCAGCAAAGGGAACAACTAGGCACACTGGCATTGGCACTACTATGTCGGAACTGCCACAGCCTTCCTCTTCAATGAGGGGATCTCTGAATCAAATGGTAACTCATCTAGATGACCAACTTCTACCTAGTCACCACGCTCCTACTGATTGTCATGAGCATGGTCCCCTCACATGTGATCCTAGCACCCTCAAAGCCTCAGCCAAAGTGGATGAGGTGGGCAAAGTCAGACTGCAGAAGGCTGGCACAATCCAAGGCCAAGTCCATCCCGAATGGTAATGTGAACACATATTTCTGTGCTACCATTGAACTAGACTGACTAAACTAAAACTGACTGAAAATTGACTGAAAGTCTGCAATATTGAAAAATAAACCCGAATCAGATTTCTATTTTGTTGATTTGTGAATTTTGATTTAGAATTTGAGCCCACACTCAACAACTTGAAAGTGTTAAGTGGGGCTCAAATGAATTTAGAAGAGAGATTTTTGAATTGATTGGAAAGGGGATTTTGAATGTAGAATCCATTTTCAACAAATTTGTGTATGTTGAAAATGGGTTCAAATATTTTTGGAGAGATGCTTCCATAGGTTCATATTTGATTTTGATTTTTGATTATTTGGGTTTGAGGACCCTTTATTTAACAAATTTAAGTATGCTAAAGTAAAGGGTCAATTGATTTTTTTTTTGTTTTGATTGGTGATTTTGGAATTTACTCACTTAGCAAATTTGGGTATGCTAGGTGAGGTGTTTGAAAATAATTTCTTCTTTCATTTGCTTGTTTTGTGAATCATGTGTGAATTGAAAATGGAATCCTCATTTAGCAAATTTGGGTATGCTAAATGAAGAATCCAAATGTGTTTTGTTTTTGTAGATTTTTTTAAAATAGGATTCTTAGCAAATTTAGGTATGCTGACGAAATCCTATGTGTTTTGTTTTTGTTGATTTTTTTTTTTAAAAGAGGATTCTTAGCAAATTTTGGTATGCTAAAGAAATCCAAATGTGTTTTGTATTTGTTTATTTTTGAAAAAGTTGACTCTTAGCAAATTTAAGTATGCTAAGGAAATCATAATGTGTTTTGTTTTTGTTGATTTTTGAAAAGAGGACTCTTAGCAAATTTAGGTATGCTAAGGAAATCTAAATGTGTTTTTTTTTATGATTTTTGAAAATGAGAATTCTTGTCAAATTTAGGTATGCTAAGGAAATCCAAATGTGTTTTATTTTTGTTGATTTTTAAAAAATAGGACTCTTAGCAAATTTAGGTATGCTAAGGAAATCCAAATGTGCTTTGTTTTTGTTGATTTTTGAAAAAGAGGACTCTTAGCAAATTTAGGTATGCTAAGGAAATCCAAGTATGTTTTGTTCATTTTGAAAAGAGGATTCTTAGCAAATTTGGGTATGCTAAGGAAATCTAAATGTGTTTCATTTTAATTCATTTTTGAAAAAGAGGACTCTTAGCAAATTTAGGTATGCTAAGAAAATCCAAATGATGTTTTTTATTTTTGATTTTAATTTTGATTTTTTAAAGAGAGGATCTTCATTTAGAAAATTTGGGTATGCTAAATGAAAGATCCAATTGTTTTTTTTTATTTTGAAAAGATGATTGTTAATTTTAATTTTTGAAAAGTTGTTTGTTAATTTTATTTTTGAGAATGTGTTTGTTGGTTTGATTTTTGAAAATGTGATTGTTGCTTTTATTTTCTTGAAATGAAATCTTTATTCAACAAATTGAATAAAGATGTTCATTTGTGCTTTTCAAAAAAAATGATTGTTGATTTTATTTTTGGAAATGATGATTGTTGATTTTCATTTTTGAAAATGTGATTGATGATTTTGTTTTGAAAAATGAAATCTTCATTCAATAAATTGAATGAAGATATTCATTTGTGCTTTTGAAAAATATGATTTTGGATTTTATTCTTGAAAAGAGAAGATGGTTGAATTTTATTTTTAAAATGAAATCTTCATTCAACAAATTGGATGAAGATGTTCATTTGTAATTTTTGAAAATATGATTTTGGATTTTATTTTGAAATGATCCTACAAATAATAATCATGAATATTATTATATGAGGGTGATTTATATAAAAAAATTTGTGCAAACATTTTATTATTTGCATTTTGGAAAAGTGTTTTTTTGGCAATTGATGTTTTTATAAAGGATTCTTTTTTTTTTTGGAATGAACCTTTCCTTACCATAAAAATGGCAAGGAGGAAGTCTTTAGTTATTTTTTATCAAGTTTTTTATTTTCACCCATTTTGAGAACCCAACATGGGTTTTAAGACCTTCACGGAGTGAAGTCTTAAAACCTAAAGGCTATTAGCTAGCTTAGCTTAAGAATGAAAAAAACTAAGTGCCAACGAAAAACAAAGATAGTCTCACATTCATATAAAATACAAACCCACTATCGATACTTGGAGACACTGATCATTTACCAAAGATGGAGAGAGGAACCATCCCCAGCGAAGCCGTCAAAATAATCTGTGGTGAAAATTATTTTTTAAGATTTCTTCATCTGATTTTTCTTGAAGAGAGAAAAGAAATAAATGAAGAACCCAAAAATAATATTCTTAAGAACTTCTTCTGTTGGACACCATGCAAATCTACAAATGTTCTTATTAGGGTGATCAAATACGGTATTTAGGAATGATGTACTATCTCGAGAGACAAAAGTCATAATCCTGTAAATGGACCTAATCACCTTAATAAGGACTCCTAAGGACTATGGGTCTTCGGATGTACCAGAGATTCTTCCTCTACTTTATATGAAAAAGTAAAACAGAGTTTATTTTAAATTGAGTTCATTAAGTTTCCTATGGAGGTAAGCCCCTAGAGTTAATTACATCCTAAGGAATAAGATTCATTAAGAATACTCTTGATTAAGGTAAATGATCATTGTCTCCAAAGATTTCAAAGGTGGGACTATCAATCAATTAATTTATTTTTAGAATACCAAGTGAGATTGATCAAGAGGAGGGAGTTATTATTGAAGCCAAAGTAAGATTAGTAGGGGATGCTTATGATACTAGGAAGCCTAGTAAGCATCCTAAACTATTCTATGGTTGGGCTTTATATTTTTAAAATTAAGGTGATTTATTTATTTGAGTTAAATTTTTATTAGAAATCTAGGGCTTATAATTTCATAACACAAGATCATGGAAATGCCTAAGAGGGGAGGATTTATTCTCATAGCCCAGAAAGGGAAGTACCAACCTGTGAACCTAAATCTAGGGAGCTTTGGCAAGGGCCAAAGCATGACCTAAATCCAAGGCAAAAATGAGTATATGTTTTACCTCCATAAGAGAGGATAAATCACCCAACTGTTTAGACTTACAATCGCCTAGGGCTGGCTGCCAATTAACTCCTATGATCTCAAATACATGTAGGCAAGTCATATTCTTTTGCAAGATAGCTAAGTTGTTATTTATTTAAAAAGAAACTAAGTCATTAAACACACTCCCTAAGAGACTAGATCATGTAGGGAATGATTAATGACTTAAATCTAATGCAAAAAAATTTTATATTTTATCTTCATTTTGGATAATCAATTTGACACAGGCTTTATGATTCATATGCTTAATGCATGAGAAATTGGATTATGGGCCAAAATCACCAAGAAAGGAGGTGTATTTTTACCATTGCTCTCAAAGGTCAAGCCAAGTTCTCTGGCACAGGTAGAATCCTTCCATAACATGAGTGAAATAAGATGCTTTTTATGCATGATGTGAAAAATATTCAACATTCAGCTAAGGGATTGCTAAATCTTTTATCTTATTTTATAGCCTAAGCTTTATGTGAGGTTATGAGTTATTAATTTTTAATTTTGAGTTGATTAATTGGATATGTGGTGAAATGTTTATGAGGAATTTCTAAAAAAAAAGGGTATACTTCCATCTTCACTCTATGTGGGATAAAATGAGAGTATCCTTCTCTTTTTTAACCCCTATAGATATTCTTAGGTGATACAAACGGAGTTTACTTCTCAAAAGATACTCATCTAGAAAAAGATGTAAAATTCTTTACTAAGTGGTTATTTTAAATTCTAAGTAAGCCTCATAATTACATCCTAAAGAATGAGATCCCTTAGGAATACTCTAGATTAAGGTAAATGATCGTTCTCTCCAAAGATTTCAATAGGTAGGATGATTAATCGATTAGTTTATTTTGGAAAATCAAATGGGATTGATCAAAGAGAGAGATTTATTATTGAAGCCAAAGGTAGATAAGTAGGAGATGCTCATGATACTAGAAAACTTAGCGAACATCTCAAACTATCCTATAGTTGGGCTTTACATTTTTGAAATTGAATTATTTATTTGAGTTAAATTTTTATTAGAAGTTTAGGGCTTATAATTCCATAAAGCAAGGTCATGAAAATGCCTAAGAGGTGAGGATTTATGCTTATGGCCCATAAAAGGGAGAAGCAACCTCAGAACCTAAATCTTGGGAGCTTTGGCGAGGGCCAAAAGCACGACATAAATCTAAGGCAAAAAAGGCAAAAAAAAGGGCCAAAACCACTTGACTGTTTGCACTTACAACCGCCTGTGTCAACTAACTCCTATGATTTTAAATTCATGTAGGCAAGTATTATGCTTTATGCAAGATAGCTCGGCTGTTATTTATTTAGAAAGAGACTAAGTCCTTAAAATTACTCCCTAAGAGATTAGATCATGTAAGGACATGAAAAATTACCTAGATCTAATGTAATTCCTATTACATTTTATTTTTTATTTTTGGACAATCATTTTGATTCAGGCTTATAAGATTCATATACCTAATGCATGAGAAGTAAAATTATGGGCCAAAATTAATGAGAAAGGGGTAGGTGTGTTTCCACTATGGCTCTCATAGGTCAAGCCAAGTTTCTTTGGCAAAGGAGGAAGCCCTCCAATCAAGAGTGAAACAAGATGCTTTTGTGCATGATTCTATAAAAGAAATACTCATCCAGCTAAGGGGTTACTAATTCTTTTATCTAGATTTTAACTTAGGCTTTAAATGAGGTTATGAGTTATTTATTTTTAATTTTGAGTTGATTAATTTGGTAAAAAAATCTACTTTCTCCTAAGAGCCTAATCATCATCCAGGCCATACATCAAGCAAGGAAGAAACTAGGAAAACATGTCATCTTAATGCACAAGCTAAACAAAACATCACACATTTTATAAAGCTAACACAAAAGGATAAAAGGCCATTTGTGGTCGGGAACTACCACACAAACACAAAAACAAATTAGGTAGCCAAGCTCTACCCTCATACAACATAGATTATAAATGAATTACTTATAATCAAGTAAGGGAATTCATGTTATGGGGGTCTTCATTCTTCATTTCTTCTTTCTTCTTTCTTCTTTGGTTTCTTCTTTTTGATGGTTGGAATGTGAATGTTTCAAAGGCTTCACATGGTACATAAGATGAGATCTTAAGACCAATGCTCATCCTAATCCCCCATAACAATCATTCCAAAATTTTAATTGCAAAAATACATGAAAAGGAAAAGTAAATCTAACTAACACATGCAAAATAGAGATTAGCTAAACAAACTATATAGGTCCCAAGCATGTATATTGGGCTTAGCACCTCACACATGGGTGACCAAGTCCATCTGACCTAATGGATTATGCTTAGGGGTATAAGCACCTACACAGCAAAAGCAGTTATATTTTTATTACAACAACCCTTAAGCACAATCCCCTGCATAAAATAATGATTAAACTAAATTGTCCAACCATTCATTCTATGTACATTCATCCTAACATCCAGACTAAAGAAAAAACATCACAAAACAAAAGAAAAAATCAAGCCATACACTATCCTAACCTAAAGCTAAAAGTGGTGACTTAACTTATTGTGTGTGCTTTAAAAGGTTTGTGTGGTATGTTTAGCTAGGGCTTTAAGGTTTAGATTTCCTAAGTATGAAGATGTCCAACTAAGAGGGTAGTTTTGTTTAAGTTGTTTAGTTTATTTGGGTTGATTTTAATTGATGTTTTATTTAGTTTTGAATGAACCTACAATTAATTACTAAGTGTTGTAAAGAGAGGGAAAAGAGAAGAGAAACTTCTTTCCTTCCCTACCTTAAGTAATTTTTAAAGTAGATTCATATTTAGTTTTATTTAGTGAATATTTTATTATGTGTTTTAATTAATCCTAAGTTTATATTTTTCCTAAAAAAAACCCATTCAAAAATAAAAGCATTTTAAGATTAAATAAAGTGAATAAAGATCACAAAGCACACAACACTTCATTTTCTTTCCCAACATGTATAACATGCATATGAATGAATCCTTACCATATCTATAAATACAAATGGAAATTTTTAGCATACTTTATGATGAATGCTAAATGAGTTACTCAAGAAAATTTGAATACTTTATGATGCATGATTTTCATTAAGTAGAAAAGGGGTTTTCTTATCCATTTTTCACATGCACACATGTATGTATGAAAGGCATAAGTGAGTACAATGCCATTGTTAACTAGGGGTGTAAGGTACAAGACTTACTTAGGGCTACTTAAAGCCTCACAACCCCAGGATTGTCCAGACTAATATACTACTTTCCTTAAATACAAGCATATGTACAAAAGAAATTAAGGGAAAAGAAAGACGCAAAAAAGTTTGTATTGGTTGATTTATTTTGTTTATGCAATTTATATGTATAAGTGTAGTTATCCTTCTTAAGTAATAGTATAGGAATGAATAGAAATGGGATTAGGCATTATGTTCTTTTCAAATGAACTATACACTTTGCCAAATCCTATTCAAAACCATACTAAAAGAAAAAAGTCGGAAGGCTACACAATGCATATCTTCATATTTATATCCACATGCAAGCTCATAAATAAGCACAAGTAGCACACTTTTAGTTTTGGATATTTGATTTATAGATTTCAAAAATAGTTTTGAATTTAATAGCGATAATAGCCACTCATATTTTTACTTTAGCCAAAACATGCAATTTGACATAAAGAAAATATTTCATTTTTTAATTTGATTTTTGAAATGCATGAATGCATGAAATTCATTACATTTAGAATGGGAGGAAAGAACTAAAGTGATGAAAACATGTAAATACATTCACTCTAATTAATTCCTAAAGACAATCTTATGAAAAAAGAAAGTTTAAAATTAATCAAGTGATTTTTGGAGAAGGTTTGATTTTATTTTGAGTTTGATTTAATTTGATAAATGTGAGGTGAGTTTGTTGTTCCTAACCCATTCCCATATATGTTTATTATTTTAGTTTAATCTTTAGGTGATTAGATCAATTTATGCTTGGGTTAGGTTAAGGTATGATTTAAATGTGTTAATTACCCTTTACCTATACCACCTTAGCATACTTAATCAAATAATTATGAGCCAATGAGATGACATAAAACCACACAAGAAATTTAAATCAACAATGCACCTAGGAATAAAAGGGCCTAATGCATTTTGCTCATAATTAATGATTAATTAAACTAAGGGATTTAATTTTAAGTAATTTCATCACACCACTCACACATGTGAGTTGAGTTTTGATTTCCTTAATTGTACTTAGGCTCTTGAACACCTACACATCTACCCAAGATAGATTAATTGAGTTTTGAAAAGTTTTAGAATTTTATAAAATTAATTAAGGGGATAATTAGTGAATTAACCCTTAATTAAGGTTGGATTGAGGAAGAAATGGGGCTTAAGGAATATCTTAAGGAGAGTATCCCAAAATTATTCCCTAAACCTCATATTCACTAAATCAAAGCTTGATTGACTCAATTATAGGGTTAAACCACTAATTAAACCCTTGATTAAGCTTTATTACATTAAGGGAGTGATTAAGAAATGAACTAGCAATTCCTCTAATTAAGCCACCAATAAATCCCAAGAAAATTAGGAGAGGCATAAGTCATCCCACTAATTTTACATAAGAATTTTGGGATTAATCAGTGGAGTAATTAGAGGGTAATAGCAAAATAACATTCCCAATAAAACCCAATTTTAAAAAAAAAAAAATTATTCAAAATCCATTGAAATAAATTTTAAAATATTCTATATTCAATTATCTACCAAATGCAATTTATTTCATATTTGTCTAATTTTTCTAGGCTTAGATATGAATTTAGGATGTTTCCACGGTTAATTAATAATTTAAAAAAACTAATTATATGTTTAATCTCATCGGTGTCATGTGGGCCGCTGACGCGGCATGCGCTTTTCACATGGCATGACGGGATTGGATAATATAGTTGTCACATCATAGCGCCACATCAATAGCAGCGCTATGCGCTTTCTCCTCAATCATTCGATTAAGGATCGGAAGACTGAGATTAAAGTTATAGTTCTAAAGGAAAATTTTGATAGATCTATGTGGATTTAATTATGGCCATCCATCCAAAATGCGTGGATGGATGGCCAAAGATTCATCCCTATTCTTCCCTATGAGAGATGACTACCGTCCACCTTCTAGGGGGAGATTCAAGCTCGATTAAGCTTGAATTAGGCTAAAATTTAGCCCACACCATCATCATGCAATGGAGATCACATCCAACGGCTAGCTTATCATGCAATGAAAATTCCTTTCACAAAGTACCACACCACACCTAATTTAAGCTCGGTTTAATGGCATACCTCACCGGAGCTGATCACCAGCACTCGATTCCCTTGGAGAAGCTTTGTCTAATGGAGATGAAGCTTTGCTGAAGTTTGGAGGCTTTGAGATGGGGTAGATCCTCCTATGGGCCAACTCCACCTTGACATGAGCTTGACTTTGGTCTAGAGCACCCCTCCCTTGCTTCAAGAACTTGTATGAAGCTTATGGCAAGCTTAATTGAGTTCCCTGATGGAGCTTGCAAAGGGAATTGGGCTGGTTTGAAGTGTGGAGTGAGATTGGATTTTGATTTTCTTCCCCTATTTTTAGTTTTAGAAATCAAGAAATGGGAATTGGTTCTTACTTGGGAGATCTTGGGGAGGCTGAGGAATGGCTTCTCTAACTTCCCTAGGTTTAATCGAATTAGTGAATGTTGAAATGAAATCAAATTAGGGGGAGTATATCTCCGCCTTTGGCAATTAGATGGTCGAGCAAAGCTTTGCCATTTTAATCCAATTGAGCTCCTTGAGTGGGTTTGTTAGGCTGTTAGATGAGTCATTGCATTCAGTTTTAGCTAGGGAAGGAGTGGAGGGGATTGCCATGTGCTTGAAACAAGTGGATGCATGATTCCCATGTGGCCATTTTCAAGCATATGCTCAGTTTTTTGTTTGGGTTGGATTTGGCTGACCCAAATCCATTGGGTCATGAGCACTAAGTCCATTAGTGACCATTTGGTCTACTAAGAGGATGTCAACTGTCCATGAAAAAAAATTGACCAAATTTTAAGTAGTTTTGATTTTGGGTTACCCTATGGCCTAGGGGTAAAATGGTCATTTAAACTTGATTTCAGTTTGGGCAAGTTTGGTATGATGAGAAAATAGGTTTGGCCAAGTTTCATTGAATTTGCAGTTTGTTTGATATGATTTGGCTCATGTTGGCCCATTTAGGTCAAAATAGCTCAAGTTGACCAAATGGTCAAATTGGGTCAAACCAAGGGTTGGGTCATGTTCATATGATAATAGGAATTGATTTGGTATCTTTTTTTCAATCAATTTTGGTTTATATTTGGATTTGGCTCATTTAATTCCATTTAGGTCAAATGGGTCAAGTTGACCCATTTGACCTATTTAAGTTAGGTCAAAGGTAGATTTAGGTTTTCTTGATCATATAAAATGGATTAGTATCTTTGTTTCTAATTAATTTGATTTATATTTGAGTTGGGTTCATGGTCAATTGGGCTAGATTGGGTCTAGTTGACCAATTGAGGCGTTGGTCAAGTTCAACAATCATTTTGGAATGAACTTGGCCCATTGGTTTCAATCAATTTAGCTTAGATCAAGTTTTGACACATTTTGACTTTTTAGGTAAAGTTGGGCCAACTTGGGTCAACAGGCCAATTGGGCTAGGTTAGGCTCAAATGTTGACTTGGTCAAGTTCAAACATTGATCATGAATGAACTTAGATCATTGGTTTCAATCAATTTGGCCCTGTGAGGGATTTTGGCTATGTTTAGTTTCATTTTGGCTAAGTGTTGAATTGGTCAACCCTTAGGTTTGACTTGGTTTGACCCAATTTGAGTGATTGATCATCTAATGATGATTGTTGATCATGATGAGAGGTTTAGGTGGGCTTAGTTCAATCCAATTTAGTTAAGATTAGAATTTGGCTCATAAGGTTACCTTAGGTCACCTTGGGTTAAGTGAGCCTAAATGGCTTGGTCAAAGTTTGATTTGAGTTTTATTGAACTCACATATGGACTTATGATTGAAATATAATTCAATTTGCAAGTGGTTTGAATTCAAATGGGTTTTGATTCATTTGATAATATCAAGTTCAAAGGGGTGAACATGAGTTTGACTTAGGTTTGATTTTTGAATTGAGTTTTGATTTGATGATTGAAGTTTATGTTTATATTTGGATTCATGATTGAAGGATTGATTGAATCATGAAGAAAAATCAAGGGTTTGGCTTGATTTGAAATTGATTTGGCTAAGTTCAAGATTTTGACTTGAACGGCTTAGGTTGGATTTTGATTGAATTTGACTTTGATTTTTGCAGTTAGTTTTGGTTGTTTGAATTTATATATCATTTATATATATGAATATAAATGAGAATATAAATGGGTTTTGTGAAAATTTCAAAGATTTGAAGTGATTTGAACATGATCTAGGCTAAGTCCTTAAGAGAAAATCAAAGTGACTTATGAAAGATTTGTGATTTGAATTTGAATTTTGAATTTGATTTGGATGATTTGAATTTATATTTCATTTATTTATGTGAATATAAATGATTTGTGAGAAAATTTCATCACTTTGAATTGATTTGAACATGATTTAGGCTAAGCCCTTAGGAGATAGTCAAAGGACTTAAGAAACATTTAGAATTTGGATTTGAATTTTGGATTTAGTTTGATTGATTTGAATTTATATTTCATTTATATATGTGAATATAAATGAGAATATAAATTGGTTATGAGAAAATTTCAAGGATTTGAAGTGATTTGAACATGATTTAGGCTAAGTCCTTAAGAGAAAAATAAAAGGACTTAAGAAATATTTGGAATTTGGATTTGAATTATGGATTTCAATCATGGATTTCAATCATAGGTTTCAATCATGTGGAATTGATTTGAGTTTGGAGAAAATCAATTAAGTTGGTATTAATTTAGGTTTGATGTTGATTTGATTTGGAGTTTGCCTTGAAGGAAGGAAGTGAGGAATGTGGTTCAGGCTATGGGATAGGAAAATTTTCTAACACCCCTAAGGCATGACCTACTACTATGGCTAACTCTTCTAAGTCTTTAGGGCTAGATTGAGTGTCCACATAATCACTAGATGTGTCTTAATACTAAGGATCTCTTAATGTCTAAGAGGAGTCATATGTCTAAGATGGAGGGGTTGAGAGCTCATTCTAAAAATGAGGTCAACAGGATAGCAAATTTATTTTGTCCTATGAGCCTAATCACATCCAGGCCATTCATCAAAGCAAGAAAGAAATTAGGAAAATATGTCATCTTAATGCACAAGCTAAACAAGCATCGAACTATTAATGAAGCTAGCGCAAAAGAATAAGAGGTCTTTTGTGGTCGGGCTCCATTGCACAAACCCAAAAATAAATTGGGTTGTCGAGCTCTACCCTTATACAACTCAGATTACAAATGAATTAATCACAATCAAGAAAGAATTCATGTTATGGGGGTCTTCATTCTTCATTTCTTCTTTCTTCTTCTTCTTTCATCTTTTCTTTCTTTGGTTAGTTGGAATGGGGTTGCTCCAAAGGCTTCACATGGTACATAAGACATAGTCTTATGATGTTCATTTCAATCATTCTAAATCCTAATTGCAAAGTTACATGAAAAAGGGAAAATTTAATTAAAACCTACAAAATAGAGAATAGATAAGCAAACCACTTAATCCCAAGCATGTATATGTATAAATTGGACTTAGCACCCCACACATGGGTAACCAAGTCTACCTAGCCTATTTTGGATCATGCTTAGGGGTATAACCTTTATAAAAGCATTTATATTTTTATTACAACACCCCTTAAACACAATCTCCTGCAAAAGATAATGATTATACTAAGATCATCCTACCATTCAGTCTACCCACATATACCATAACATCAAGACTAAAATATCACATCACAAAATAAAAGTAAGCATCAAATCATGCACTGCCCTAACATAAGACTAGAAGTGGTGACTTAGCCTGATGTGTGTGCCATTTAAGGTTTGTGTGGCATGTCTTAGCTAAGCTTTAAGGTTAGAGTTTTTTAAGTGTGAAGTGTTCAACTTAGAGGGTGGTTTTATTTAAGTTATTTAGTTGATTTGGTTGATTTTATTTGATTATTTAATTTTAGTTCGAATGAACCTACAATTAATTACTATGTGTTATAAAGAGAGGAAAAGAGAAGAGAACTTCTCTTTCCTCCCTACCTTAAGTAATTTCTAAGGTAGATTCATTATTGATTTTTGTTTAGTGGATATTTTATTATGTGTTTTAATTAATCCTAAGTTTAGATTTTTTCTAAACAAACATATTCAAAAAGAAAGGCATTTTAAGATTAAATAAAGTGAATTATTATCACAAAATACACAACACTTTATTTCTTTCCAACATGTGTAACATGCATATGGATGAATCCTATGCATATCTATACATGAAAATGGAAATATTCACACACCTTAATGATGAAATCTAAGGGATGTTGCTTAAGAAAATTTGGAATATTTCAAGTATGCATGATTTTGTTAGGTAGAAAAGAGGAGCTCTTTTATCCATTATTCATATGCACATTTACATGTATGAAAGACATAAGTGAGTACGACATCATTATTTTCTACACCAGGGTGTAAGGTATGAGACCTACTTGGGGCTACTTAAATCCTCGCAACCCTGGGATGTCCAGAGTATTATATCACTTTTCTTAAATACATGTTCATGTACAAAAAGAAATGAATGGAAAAAGAGACATGCAAAAAAGTTTATGTTTGTTTATTTCATTTGTTTGGTTGTTAAATTTACATGTGCAAATGTGAAGATCCTTCTTAAATGATAATGTAGGAATGAATTGGAGTGAGTTTAAGTGAGTGTTGTGTTCTTTTCAAATGAACTATACACTTTGTAAATCATATTCAAAACTATGTTAAAAGAGAAGAGAACGAAAAGTCACATAATGCACATTTTATATTATACTCACATGCTAGTTTATAAATAATTATAAGGAGCATACCTTTCAGTTGTAATGTTTAATTTATAGTTTTTAAAATAATTTTTGATTTAGTAGTGATAATAGTCATTCATATTCTTACTTTAGCCAAAACATGCAATTTGACATAAAGGAAACATTTCATTTTAATTTGATTTTTTTAAAAGACATGAATGCATGACTTTCATATGACATGCACATTTAGCATACTAGAAAGAAATAAAGTGATGAAAACATGTAAATTCATTCACCCTAATTAATTCCAAAAGATAATCCTATGGAATAAGATTATTTAAAGTGAATCAAAGTTGGCTTAAGGAAATTTTGATTTTTGTTTTGAGTTTGATTTGAATTTAGGAAATGTGAGAAGGTTTGCTAGTTCTAAACTATCTCCCACCTGTGTATGTGTTTTTAGTTTAATTTTAGAACCATTAGATTGATTTTATATTTTTTTAGGTTAAGGTGTACAATAAGACCATTAATTACCCCTTACTTACACCACTTTAACATATTTAGCCAAATAATTATGAGTCAATGTATAAAACCACAAGGAATTTAATCAACAATGCATGCATTTGGCTCACAATTAATAATTAACTAAGTTAAAGGGTTTAATTTAAGTACTTTCATAACCCTTCCCACACATATGGGTTAGATATGATTTCCTTAAGCTACTTAAATTATTGAACACCTAAGTATCTACCCAAGAAGAAATTGATTAAATTCAGATTGATTTGATTTTAAAATTTTGATTAATTAAGCAATTTATTTAATTTTGCACCTTAATTTTTATCCAAATGAAATAAACCTAGGGGAAAAGATTCAGAATGAACTCTTAATCTCATTCCCTAAGTCCAATCATTGTTCTAAGATAATTAGCAAACTTAATTAATGAATTTATCACTACTTAATATGTTAATTAATTATTTAATTAATAAAGAGAGTGATTAGGAGTGAATCAAGCAATTCTCCTAATTAAACTATTAATAAATCTCAAAAAAAAATAGAGGAGGTAGAAGTCATCCCACCAAACATACTTGAGAAGTTTGGAATTAATCAATGGAATAATTAGGGAGTAATTAACATAATTACATTCCCAATAAAACTCAAATTACATGAAATTTACTACTCAAAATCAATTAAACTTAATTTTATATTATTCCCCTTTGAAATATCTGCAAAATGCATTTGAGTTTGTATTTTTTATTTTTCTATATTTAGTTATGTATTTTTGAAGATTATGTGATTATTAGATAATTAAATTCCTAATTATATAACTAATCCGATCGGCACCATGTAGACCACTGACGCAGCACGTGCTTTCCATGTGGCATGATGGAATTCATTATTTTAAGTTATCACATCAGCTACACGGTCAGCCGACGGTGCTACACGCTTTTCCTTGGATCGTCCGACCAAAGGTCGGATGGTCAAGATCAATCCCATAGTATTAAAGGGATTAATCAAATGATCTAACATGGATTAATCAAGACTGTCCATCCAAAACACATGGGATGGATGGTCCATGATTCGTCCCTGTGCTCGCCTGCGAGAGAGGGCAACCGTCCATCCCCCATGGCTTGATCCGAGCTCGATTGAGCTCAGATTAAGCTAAGATTGAATCCACACCATCAACATACAAGGAGATGAAGATCTAAAGATAAAAATCACTTGGGATTATAATTCCCTTCGAAAAGTACCAAAAAAAATTCAATGCAAGCTTGGTTTTGAGTAGTACCTCACCGGAGGCTATCACCGGCGCTACCAACCATCAAGGTAGCTTCATCTAGTGGAGATGAAGCCCTGTTTAAAGTTTGAGGGCTTGAGGATGAGTGGATCTTCTAATTGACCAAAGTGGGCTTCAATTGCTTACAGCGTTGATCTAGACCCATCTTCCCATGGCTTGAACACTTGGGAAACACCTTGGGTAAGCTCAATTGAGTCCTCTGAAGGTGCTTGAAGGAGGAATTAAGCTATGATGGTGAATTGAGCAAGATGGATTTCTTACTCACCTCCCCTATTTTTTCTTTAAGCAAAACCAAAAATGAAGAATTCAAAATAGCTTGGGAGACCTTGGGTGAGCTTAAAATTGCTTTCCCTAAGTTTCTATGCTTCAATCAAATGTGAATGATCTCAAATGAAATGAAATTAGGGAGAGTATATCTCCCCCTAGAAGGATCGGATGGTCGAGCTTGTATATGCCATTTTGATCAAATTTATCCCATGGAGTGAGTTGGTTAGGTTGTTTTCAGTGGCATGTGATTCAGTTTGGCCAGAGGAGTGGAGTGGTGAAGTCCCCATGTGCTCATTTGAGTGGAGGAGTGATCCGATGTGGAGAAATTCTTATTGGTGGTCAGTTTTGGCCTTGGGTTTGGTTTGGCTAACCCAAACCCATTAAGTCATGTGCACCACACTCATTAGTGTCCACTTGGTCCACTAAGAGGGTGCCAATTGACCATAAAAAGGATATGACCAAATTCCAAGTGGAATTGGCCATAGGTTACCCCTTGACCTAGGGGTAAAATGGTCATTGGCTTTGATTTTACTTTAGGCAGATTTAGAATAGTTTGAAATTGAGCTGGTCCAAATTTCAAAGAATTTGGAGTTAATTTGATGTCATTTGGCTCAGATCAAAATGGGTCAACTTCGATCAAGTTGACCAATTGGTCAAATTGGGTCAAACCAAGGGTTGGGTCAAGTTCATATGACCATTTGAAATATTTTGGTATCATTGGTTTGGTTCAATTTGGTTTATATTTTGTTATGATTCATTTGATTTCATTTAGGTCAAATGGGTCAAGTTGACCAATTTGACCCATTTGACCCAATTGGGCTAGGTCATGGATTGTTTTAGGTTTCATTGGTCATTTGAAATATTTTGCAAGCTTTGGTTTCAATCAATTTTGGTTTGATCAAGATTTGACACATTTTGACTTTTTAGGTCAAGTTAGGTCAAGTAGCCAATTAGGCTAGGTTTGGCTCAATTGATGACTTGGTCAAGTTCAAACATTGATCATGAATTGGTTTTGATTAATGGTTTCAATTAATTTAGCCTATGGTGGATTTTGACTAGTTTAGGTTTTATTTTGGCTAAGTGTTGACTTGGTCAACCCTTAGGTTTGACTTAGTTTGACCCAATTTGAGTGATTGATCATCTCATGATGATTGTTGTTCACAATGTGAGACTTAGGTGGGCTTAGCTCAATCCAATTTGGGTAGGATTAGAATTTGGCTCAAAAGGGATACTTTAGGTCCCTTTGGGTCAAGTGAGCCTAAGTGGGTCAATTAACTTGATCAAGGCTTGAATCAAGTTTGGTAGAACTCACATATGGACTTGTGCTTGAAATATAAATCCATTTGCAAGTGATTTGAAGTTAAATGGGTTTTGATTCATTTGAAAATTTCAAGTTCAAATGATGAACATGGGTTTGATTTGGGTTTAATTTTTGAATTTAGTTTTGGTTTGATGATTGAAGTTTATGTTTATATTTGGTTTCATGATTGAAAGATTAATTGAATCATGAAGAAAAATCAAGAGTTTGAGTTGATTTGAGTTTGATTTGGCTAAGTCCAAGTATCTGACTTGAAAGGCTTAGGTTGAATTTTGGTTGAATTTGGGTTTGAGTTTTGAATTGATTTTGGGTATTTGAATTTATATTTCATTTATATTTATGAATATAAATGAGAATATAAATGGGTTATGAGAAAATCTCTTGAATTTGAGGTTATTTTAATTTGAGTTAAGTCCATAAAATGAAATCAAAGGGCTTAGAAAGGATTTTTGAATTTGGAATTCAATCATAGGTTTCAATCATTTGGAATTGATTCATGATTTGAGAAAATCCATTGAAATTGATTTAAGGTTTGAGAAAATCAATTAAGTTGGAATTTATTTGAGATTGATTTGAGATTTGATTTGAAATTGATTTAAATTTGAAGTTGATTTGGATTTGAGAAAATCAATTAACTATGAATTGATTTGAGTTTGAAGTTGATTTGGATTTGAAGTTGATTTGATTTTTTGAAATTTGACTTGAACGAAGGAAGTGAGAGTTTAGTTCAAGCTATAGGGTAGGCAAGTTTTCCTAACCCCCCTAAGGCATGACCAATTTCTATGGCTAACTCTTCTAAGTCTCTAGGGTTAGGTTGAGTGTTCACCTAAGCACTAGAAGTGTCTTAAGAGTTAGAAAACTCTTAGTGTTTAAGAGGAGTTCTATTCCTAAGATGGAAAGGTTGAGAGCTCATTCTAAAAATGAGGTCAACAATGAAGTTATGAGTTATTTAAAATTTAGTTTTGAGTGATTAATTAGATAGAAAATCTATTTTATCTAATGAGCTTATTGTATCCAGTCCACACATTAAAGCATCAAATATGAAGAAACTATAAAGTGCATGCCATCCTAATGCACAATTTAAACATAACATCAATCAATTTTATAAACTATCATACAATAATAACAAGCCGGTGTGGTTGGGCTCCGTACAACCCAAAAAAGAGGAAAGATAGGTAGCCGAGCTCTACCATTATACAACCCGATATATGAAACAATAATTACAATTTACAAATGAATAAGTGTTATGGGGTCTTCATTTTTTATTTCAAGTCTTCCCTCCTTTGATTTTGTTGTGCTTGCTTCAAAGGTATCATAAGGCACCCCAGGATAAAGCCTTCTAGCCACTGCTCATCCTAATCCCCCATAGCACTAATCCTAATTCCTATTATAAAATTACATTCATGTAAGAAAAAATAAATCTAACTACACCTGTAGAACAGACACATACATTCCCAAGTAGTTATATGTATAATTTAGACTTAGAACTTTACACATGGGTAACCAAGCCCACCTATCCTAACTTGGATTATGCTTTGGGGTTTGAGTAGCCTACAAAGAGAGCATTTATATTTATTTTTAAGCATCCCCTTAAGCACAATCCCCCTGCAAAAAACATGATTAGGCTAAGTGCAGCCTAACATCCAGTCTACGAAGCATACACCCTAACTTCCAGTCTAAAATAATACATCACAAATATAACATGCATCACATCATACACCATCATATCACAGAATTAGAAGTGGTGAATTAATTCTAATGTGTGTTAAGAGTTGTGTGGTGTGTCTTAACTAAGCATTAATGTCACAATTTTCTAAGTGTGGAAGGATTTAATTTAACATAAAGGGTTGATTTCACTTGAAGTTATTTAATTGATTTGATAATCTTAATTTACGTTTTGTTTTGTTCCATATGATTACACTTAGCAATCGAGTTTTATAAAGAAAATGAAGAGGATTACCCTCATCGATCCCTACCTTAAGTCCCTTTCTAAAGCATATTAATTTGATTTAGTTCTCTTTAGTGAATGGCCTATTACATGATTTAATTAATCTTAAGTTTAGGTTCACTTTAAATAACTCTATTTAACATGAAAGGCATCTTAAGATTAATCTAATTGAATTACTATCATATGACTTACGTTCAATTCTTCCTTTCTATCATATAAACATGCATATGATCTTAATCTTAAGTATATATATACATGCAACATGTTTTAGCACACTTCTATGATGGATGTAGATGTCTATTTGAAGTTTATATCTTTCATTTGATTGAATTATTTAATTATATTAATTTAAAGTTCTATCCAAATTCTTATACAAAAATACATAGTGGTGAAGTTAAATAGGTACGTGAAATTGTTAAACTAGGGAAGTGAGGTAATCAAATTACCTCCTTGGGGCTAGCTAAAGCCTCGTATTCCCAGGATGTCCAGACTATATACTCATTTGCATTCAAACATATGTAAGCTTGTACACATGAACATAAGAAATAAAACTTTAAGTCATATGATTAATCAATTCAATCACTTACTCAATCATGAATGCATGTATTTTAATAGAAAGAGGGATTTTCATTCACTAATCATATGTACATACACATGCATAAAGGCATAAATAAGTACGTGTCATTGTTAACCAGGGAAGTGAGGTAATCAAATGACTTTCTTGGGGCTAGCTAAAGCCTCGTATTCCTAGGATGTTCAAGCTATATACTTGCTTTTCTTAAATGCACATGAATGAATACATAAAAAAGGAAAGAAACCCATGCAAAGATTGTATTTTTATTTGATTGAATCATTCATGCAAATGAATTAAAGTTCTATCCAAATTCTAATATAGAAATACATGTAAATGAAATTAAATAAATATGTGTTAATGTTAACCAGGGAAGTGAGGTAATCAAATGGCCTCCTTATGGCTAAATAAAGCCTCGTATTCTTGGGATGTCTAGACCATATACCTATTAACGTTCAAATACATGAAAAATTACACATGAATTAAGGAAAAGAAAGCTTTACCTCACATAACTAAACTATAAGAACATCCAAAGCCTATATGTGTTCATAACTACCATTACTCTAATCAATGTAATTAATTTATAAACTTTGGAAATTAATTTGAATTTATTATTGATAATAGTCATACATATTACAAATTAATCCAACACATGCAAAGCTTACAAAAAGAAAAATCATTTGATTTAATTAATATTGAAAAGATGGATGCATGATTTCGAATGACATACAATATATAACATGATCAGAAAGGAATAAATAAATATAAACACATGATTTCATTCAATTAAATTAATTCTTAAGGATAATCATATTAAATAAAGCCATTTAAAGTAAACTGAAGCTTTTTTATGCCATTTTTAATTTTATGTTTTGATTTGATTTAAGGATTTGAGGAAAAGGTTTGTTGATCTTAACCCATTCCTATATTTGTTAATTAATTGGTTTAATGAAATGTTATTAAGTTGATTTTATGAGTTAAATAGGTTGTAGTATGCATTAAATACATTAATTAACCCTTTCCTATGTTACCTTAATATAATTATCAAAATAATTATGAGCCAACATGATATGCATATGAATTGAAAATTAAATTAGCAATGATCCTAAGAAATAAGAGGGGCCCAATGCAATTAGCTCACAATTAATAGTTAATTAAATTAAGAAACTTAATTAAGTACTCTTATGGCTTCCCTACACATATAGATTAACCATAATTTCCTTAAATATCTTTAGGTTATTAAACACCTAAAGACCTACCCATGATTTAATTAATTATGATTGATATGATTTAGATTTTAGTTTGGTTGATTAAGTCATTTAATTAATTAATGAAACCTTTGATTAATTTCAAATTAATTAATCTCTTCTTTAAAATGAAATGGACTTAGGAAAAAGATTGGGAAACAAGTCCCCATCAATTTCCCTTATCTATTTTACTATTCAACAATGATTAACATGCTCAATTAATTAATTTATTTACTGATTAAATGTTTATTAATCACTTAACTAATTAAGAGAGTATTTAAGGCTTAAATGAGTAATTTCTTTAATTAACCAACCAATAAATCTCAAGAAAATTATGAGAGGTGGAGGTCATCCCATTAAATAATCTCAAAAATTTTGGAACTAATTACTTGAGTAATTAAGAAGTAATTAGGCTAATTAAATTTATAATAACTCAATTTAAGCCTTAATTACAACTCAAAATCAATTAGGATTAATTTTAATGATTCTCCTCTGAAATATCATTAAAATAAGTATTTATATACATTTTTTGGATTTTTTATGATTTGTTATGAAATTTTGAAGTTCAACCATTAAAAATATATTAGTAAACCTAATTAAAGCCTAAATCTTGTCAGCGCCACATTGACTGCTGACATGACACACTTTCCACGACCATCAGATTGGTCACTTAAAGTAGTCCGACGTGGCACCTATCCGTCGTCCGATCTAAGATCGGACGATTATAATTAATCTCGTGATCTCTTAAGGATTTAATCAATTCAATCTAGTGGATCTAATCACTATCGTTCATTCTGATTACATGGAACAGATGGTGTGTGATCCCTCGTCTCACGAGCAATAAAAGACAAAGGTCGTCCACCATTCCTCATTCAATCCGAGCTCACCCGCTCAAATCGACTCAAAATGGATCACATACCTTCGCATGAAGGATCTGAAGGGATCCAATGATCAAGATCACACACATGGCATACAACTTTCCTTCAAAAAGCTCCAACCATTTTTTTCCAAAAGCTTAGTTTTGAGAAATTACCTGGCCAGATCTCAAGACTGGCGGCGTAATTGATTGAGGAAGCTTCATCTACTAGAGATGAAGCTCTGTTGAGCAGCACACAAGCCAATTTCCCCTCGTTCACTCAGTAGACCAAGATCCGTCGATTTGGAGCTTAATTTTGATCGAACTCCTACCTATGATATTTGGGAAGTTTAGGAAGCCATTCGTTCTTGCTTGACGAGGTGTGGGGATGGTGTGTGTGAAGTTAATTTTAGTTTCATGAAGAAATGAGAGAGTTGGATCGAAGGAATGAGTGTTATGTTTCAAGTTGAAGGAATCCAGTAATGGGGGAGCTCGGCTTGCTTCAAGGAGGGCTCTAGGGCTTTCGAAATGGTCTCTAGGAGGTTTCCAAGAGTGTGGGTATCTAATTCGGATTGAAATGAGGGGGGTATATCTCCACCTCCCTTGGATCGGACGGATGGATTTAGCTCTCGATTTTCGGCCGGTGGGCCGCCGTCAAGGCGCCAGAGTGGTCGGTGTCACCTCCACGTGGCTCAATTAGGTTGGTGGAAGCTCTGGTGGGTGGCTCAAGGTAGCTAGTTTCTCTTTTGGGTCCATGGGTTTTGTCTTGTGGCTCAAGGTAACTCGCCTCCCTTTGGTCCAAGGCCAACCTATCCCATATGGGTTGGGCTAGGTGAGTAGGCTAGACCCTCTTCTTGGGTGTTTGAGGCTGCCTCATGAAAAGGTGAGGGTGGATTTTGCCAATTTTGGAAAAATCCCATGTGGGGAGGAGAATCCATGGGATATTTCCTTTGGGTTGAGCCCAATTCAAGTTGGACTAGTTAGGGCTGACCCAAGGTGGATTTGGGTCAGGTTGGATCAAGTTCTAATGGATCTTGGCTTGGTTCCAAGGGGTTTGGCTCAATTTGACCCTTATGGGTCAAATTGGGCCAGGTTGGTTTAGGTTGACCAATTAGTCAAATTGGGTCAAATTAGGGCTTGGGTCAAGTTCAAATGATGATTTGAAGTATTTTTCTTCCATTAATTTGAATATATTTAGCTTACATTTTATTTTGGCTCATTTGGATTCATGTAAGTCGAATGGGTCAAGTTGACCAATTTGACCAAATTGCCCAAATTAGCGTGGGTTATGTGTTGGTTTGGGTTTGATTGATCAATTGGAGATGATTGCAAGCTTTGGTTTCAATCAATTTGGATTTGGTTTTGATTTAGGCCAAATTGATCATTTAGGTCAATTTAGGCTAAATGGGTCAATTGGGTCCAATTGGTTAAACTGGATTCAACTGGGGCTTTGGTTAAGTTCAATGATCAATTTGAAATGAACTTGAGTCATTAGTTACAATCAATTTGGGTTAGATCATGATTTGACCTAATTTGATCTTTTAGGTCAAATTAGGTCAACTCAGGTCAAAGGGCTATTTGGGTTAAGTTTGGCTCAATTGGTGGTCAAGTCATGTTCAATCATTGATCATAGGTTGGTATGAATCCTTGGTTTCAATTATTTTGGTGTAGGATGAATTTTGGCTAGTTTGGGTTCATATGAGTTAAGGGGGTTGACTTGGTTTGACCCAATTTATGACAATTGATCACCTAGGGTGATCAACAATCATCATATAAGGTTTTGGTTAAGTTGACTCAATCTTATTTGGGTTAGATTGAAACTTCATTCAAATAAGTCAAATTGGTCACTTTGGGTCAAGTGGACCAATTGGTCTTAGTTGAGTTGATTTTGGGTTGAGCTGAATTTAGTTGAGTTTATATATGAGTTTAAGACTGATTTATAAATTAAATTGCAATGGATTCAGGTTCAAATGGTATTTGGTTCATTTGAAGATTTCAAGTCAAAGGGGTTAGGTTAGGTTTGACTTGATGATTGTAAATTTCATTTATATTTGTGAACATGATTGACGGTATGATTGATTCATTAGAAAATCAATTAAATTTGATGTTTAGATTAGGAGGATTTGGCTAGGTCCGTAGGATAGGGTCATAGGACTTAGAGAAGAGTTTGATTTAGTTTGATTTAGTTTGGATGGTTTAAATATATATTTCATTTATGTTTGTGAAGATGATTGAAGATCGACTGATCTAGGAGAAAATCAATTGAGTTTGGATTGATTTGATTAAGGCTAAGTCCATAAGGTGAAACTATAGGGCTTAGATTGGATTGGTTTTGATTTAATTATAAGTTTCAATCATTTGATTTGGATTTGGATTTCGTATTCATGCTTGGCATGATGAGTTAAATTTGAGGTTTGGTTATGGCTTAAGAAGGTGAACAAAGGTTGGGTTTAGGCTATAGGGTAAGTAGATCATCCTAATCCCTATGGCGTAATTTAATCATATGGTTAACCCTTCTAAGTCTCTAGGCTTAGGTTAAGTGTTCACTTAATTCTAGAAGTATCTTATGACTAAGGAAGTCTTAGTATCTAGAAGACTCCTAAATCTAAGATGAAGAGATTGAATCCTCACTCTAAAAGTGAGGTCAACAATGTTTTATTAATCCTAAGTTTGGGTTAATCTTAAAGAATCCTATCTAACATGAAAGTCATCTTAAGGTTAATTAAATTGAATTTCCATCATATAGATAATATTGCACATTCATTTTCATCAACAATAACATGCATATGATTTTGAACTTAGCATACCTACACATGAAATGTATTTTTGGCACACTTAACTGATTATGAGTGCATATACTTTGGCAAAAAAGAGGAATTTTATCTCTTAGCTAAGTTCACTTACACATGTATTAAAGTTTTAAGCAAATACGTGATATTGTTTGAACCAGGGAAGTGAGATAATCTAAGACCTCCTTGGGGCTACTTAAAGCCTCATATTCTCGAGAAGTCCAGACTATATACTTATTATCTTAAATACATATGAATGTACACATAACTATGAAATGAAAATCTTGTACAATATTATATTTTAGTGAATTATTTATACATGTAAAGTAAAGTTCTATCCAAATTCTAATGTATGTAAACATGTGAATGAAATCAAGTAAGTACGTGTCATTGTTAACTAGGGAAGTGAGGTAATCTAAGACCTCCTTGGGGCTACTTAAAGCCTCGTATTCTCAGGATGTTCAGACTATATACTTACTAACATTCAAATACATGTAAACATATACATTGAATCATGAAAATAAAATAATATTTCAACCTGTTTAAGCTATAAACATATGTAAATCATATAGAGTATTCATAGCCAACATCAATTTAAATTCTTGTTATCAATTCATAACTTTAAATATTTTTGAGCTTTATTAGTGATAATAACAACACATATAATAAAATTAATCCAACACATGCAACTTACACATAATTAAATTCAACTGATTATTTTTATTTGAAAGCATGAATGCATGATATCAAATTACATATAAAATTTATGATGATTCAAAAGGAATAATTAAACATTTCCAAAGGATATATTCAATCACATTAATTCCTAAGGATAAGCAAGTTGAATAAAATTATTTAAGGTTAACCAAAGTTATTATGGAATTAATTTTGGGATTTGAATTATTAAATTTAAAGAGGAGAGAGAACATTTGTTGTTTTTCCCTATCCCATGTTAGTGACTTAATATGTTTAAAGAAAACATAATTAAGGGATTTTTATAGATTGATTAAATTTGAATCATTAAGCAATTCATTTAATTTCTCTTTCATATGCTTCTTTAATTTTATTAATCATTGAACCATAAGCCTCTAATGATATGCAAATGAGAAATTAAAATTGCAATGCACTTAGGGACCTAATGTAACAAGGCCATAATTAAATATTAATTAAACCAAAGAATGATATAATTAAGTACTTATATGATTTTCTCACACCCATGGGTTAATCATATGTTCCTTAAGAGTATTTATATTATAAAATACATAAAGAGGAACCCACAAATTCAAATTAAATTATTTGATCTAATTATATTTTAATTTGATTTAATTTTACGATTGATTGCCTAATTAATTCTTAGTTAAATCTTAAGTTAATTAACATTCTTAAATGAAATGGATTTAGGGAAATAATTAGGAAAGATGACCTAACCATTCTCCCCAACACTTCCCCTGTTAATAATGCTTAATCAAGTTTAATTAATTAATTATTTTATTATTTATCATTTTTAATAATTATTAAATCACTTAATGAGGATAATTAAGGTTTGAATTTCAAATTCTCCTAATTACCTAGCCAATAAATCTCAGAAAAATTATGAGAGGTAGAGGACATCCCAAGGAATCAACACATCTAATTTGTGACTCATTAGCCCAGTAATTAGGGCTTAATTAAAGTAATTAGAAAAATTTCAAATCCTAATTAAGCATTGTCCATTGTTCAAACATTAGGGATTTTATTTTTATTAAAATATCATATGTTTACCCTTTCCAAAATAGGTTATTCATATTTTTAAGATTTTTTTTAAAATTAGTTATGAATTTTTTAAGTTCAAGGTGAATAAACACATTTTTAAGCTTAGTTAACCCATAATCCCGTCGGTGCCATGCGGGAGCTGACATAGCATCGCTTTCCACGTGGCACCATAGGATAGACCACTTAAATCGCCTGATGTGGCATGCTGAGTCAACGGCAGCGGACGCACTTTTGTCTCCCACCATCTGATATTGGATTGGACAGTGTGGATTAATCTCGTAATTCTTAATGGATTAAATCGGATAAAACTAATGGATTAAATCGGATAAAACTAACGGATTAAATTACAGTTGTCCATTCTAATCACGCGAAATAGACGATGGGTGATCCTTTGTCCCCCGGGGGCTAGAAGATGGACATCATCCACCCTCCTTCACTCGATCTGATCTCACCGAAGCTTGTGAGGCATTAGGATCGACTCTAAAATTTTTAGGGAAGATATGTAAGGAGATCCTATGATGGAAAATACACGAAATCATAATTTCTTTCATAAAACACCAACACATAAGAGAATTTCTATGATTTACCGAAAAAATATCTCGCCATAGCTCAAGACCAGCAGTCCAACGATTGAGGTAGCTATGTCTTAAAGTGACAAAGCCCTATTGAGAAGCTAATGAGTTGCCTCCCCACCGATGGCTCTATGGACCAAATGTCATCATAACAGTCATCGAAGTTGGCCTAAGAGTGGTCTCTGGTGCTTGAATCAATCGAGAATCAATTTGTTTCACCTCGCCAGAGCTTGGGGAAGGTGTGGGAGAAGTTAATTGGAGTTTGGTGGAGTTCGAGTGGGGCTGGCTGGACAAAGAGCTCGGTTTCACTCAGGTTTGGTCTCGTCGGTGATAGAGCTCATGGGGGATCGAGAAAGCTATGGGGATGCTCATTTTAACTCATTGAAGCTCTCTGTGTGGTTTGAATTTGATGGGGATGAGTATGCCTTCCTCCCCAATTAATCCAACGGTTTGGATCAATTCAGCATTTGACAATCATCCGTTCAGTGTAGGCGATCGAGGGTGGCAGTGATGGGTTGAGGTGTAGGCTCTTGAGTGGCTGAAGGCAAGGAATGGGTTGGACATGTGTGTACCCCCTCCTCCAAGTGTTCCAATGGGAAGGCTTACGTGAACTCACCATCTCTTAACCCATGGTTGAACCAATCAGGTTTGGGTTAGGTTTGCCAGTGGTCCACATGTCCAAAATGGGCTAAAGGTGACTGCCAAGGGTGGTGAGCAAGTATAACCATCCAAAATGAGGATTTTGTCCCATTTGGAGGGGTTTGTCCAATGGGTTTTTGCCTAATTTAGGCCAACTATGGGTTGGGTTCATTTAGGCTAGCCCATGGTGACCCAAGGATGGGTCATGCCAAGTTTGGTTAGGTTTGGGCTTGGTTTGAATGGGTTTGGCTCAATTTGACCCATGTAGGTCAAATTGGGTTCATTTGGGTTAGGTTGAACAATTGGTCAAATTGGGTCAAATTGATGATTTGGTTAAGTTCAAATGATCATTTGGGATGTTTTGGTTCAATTGATTTAGTTTAATTTGAAGTGGATTTCAAATGGGCTAAGTTGACTAATTTAATCAAATTGGCCAAATTGGCTTGGATTAGGGGTTGGTTTAGATTCAGTTGATGATTTGAAGATGATTGTAGGTGTTGGTTTGAGTTAATTTGGATTTGGCAATAATTTGGTTCAATTGAACAATTTAGGTCAATTGGGTTGATTTGATTCAATTGGGTTCAATTGAGGCTTAGATCATATTCAATAATCAATTTGTGATGGATTTGAGTCATTGGTTTCAATCAATTTGATTTAGGATTTGATTTGGCCTAATTTGGCCCTTTAGGTCAAATTAGGTCAACTTGGGTCAAGGGGCCAAATTGGCTTAATTGAGTTGAATTGGGTTGAATTAGGTTGGGTTGAGTTTGATGATTGATTTAAAATTGATTGATGGCTTTGATTACAATTGATTTGGGTTTAATTAGATTTTGACTCATTTGGATCCTTTGGGCCAAATGGGTCAATTTGGGTTGATTGAATTGACTTGGCTCAATTGGTTTGATTTTAGGTATGAGAAGGGTTTGAACTAGATATTTGAATAGTTAGAGTGTTTGGTGAAAAGCAATTGAATTTGGCTTGGAGCTTGGATATGAAATAGGATTCAATTGGGTTTGATTGTATTGATTTGAGGTTGGATTTGGATAAGTAGATAGGAATGGATTTGGTTTAGGCCATAGGATAGGTAAGACCTATTTATCCTAGGGTGTGACCTAAGCTCAGGGTATGTCTTCTTAAGTCTCTAGGCTTGGGTTTAGTATTCCCTTATCTAAGTGTCAATCCTCACTCCAAAAGTAAGATCAACAAATATTCATTTAGACTATATATATATATATATATATATATATAGAGAGAGAGAGAGAGAGAGAGAGAGAGAGAGAGAGAAACTCTATTCTATTTAGCCCATCAATTAATTTCTAAAAGTTTTTGTGCCAATTTTGAATAGTTTGAGTTTTGTGTATTTGCACTAAAAAGTATGCTCAAAGTAGAATTTCATGATTCTAATAAAAAAAGAATCTATATATGTAAGTATCTATATGTATTGGACTAATAAATTGCTTTAAGAGATTAGCATTTAATCTAACTCGAGTGAATTTTTAGCTTCAGGATTGAAGTTAATGAATCACGCCTCACTTGAATCTGATTAAATTGAGTCATATCATAATTATATTTGACTTAGCCCGAGATTTTTTATATAAAATTATGAGTTATTTCATAAGTTGATTCATATGAACTATTTTTTTAAGAAAAAAAAAAGCACATTGAAAAACAATTTAATAGAGGAAAAGAAATTGAAGGATCAAATAGCTCAATGGTTTGGCGATTCAATGATGTCTCGGCATCCAGTGCCTGTTTGAGATCAATTTTATTCTCTATTTGGGATTTATTTTTTAAATATATTTATTTGATGTATTTTTATTTTTAAGATAAATCATATTATTTTAAAAATAATTTTTTTATCTTTTAGTATTTAAAGCGATTGTCGCTCACCATAGTAGCTGCTACAAGCCATCACCACAGCAATCGATTGTAACTGCCGCTGCTACTGGTCACGGCACTATCAGTTGCCACCTTTGATATCATCAACTAATGTTGCAACTATTAATGCCGGTGAACATTACCACCACATAGAAATAAAAATAACATCTTTTTTAAGATACCTAATATGATTTATTTCAAATAAAAATAAAATAAAAGTGATCTTAAGCTGCTCCTAAATGTACATCACTCAAAATCAATTTAAATAAATCGTACATATGCTTAAAAAGAATGAAAAGTGGGAGCTTTTAAACAACATAAAAATGGTGTCTATGCTTACATGTGAAAACATATCTATAATGTAACTTGTATATCCATTACTGAGATTTTTTTTATTTGTATGAATAATATTGTAATATTTATGAAAACATACACACATTTTATTATTTAATTAAATTTCATATACTTTATAAAAAAATTATTGCATATTCGAATCTGGACATCTTTAATTATAATAAAATACAATTAGGCTATTTATTTTAAGAAAAAAAACTATATATATATATATATATACAGAGAGAGAGCGAGAGAGAGAGAGAGAGAGAGAGAGGTGGAACTAGCTATTTATTTTAAGGTGGCAACATTTTTAAATAATTAAATAATATAATAATTTAAAAAATAAAATGTATATAAAATTAATAATTAATAAAAACTATAAATAATTAGTAAAATAATATTAAAAAATTCATATGAAAAAAAATGAATGGACAAGATTATTAAATTTATAAACTTTTATTTTAATTAATTAAACAGTTATTTGAGAGTAATAAGTTAAATTGATTTATTTAAAAAATAGGTTTATTATATAAAATATAAATTAAGAGGGGCTAAAATATAAAAAAAATTAAGAGAATAAAGAAATTTGCCCACCCCTCGATGAAGATGGATGGATCCGTATATATATATATATATATAATGATAATAATATGATTTGAAAATAAAAACTCTGAACTCATATAAACCTAGTCCACGTCATGTAGTTGGCAATCCTTCTCAAGCATTTAAGATAGAATGAAATTTTTCACTGATTACAATTTACACATTTCATTTCGCTATTGGTAAGCTTAAATGCTTTTTTTTTATCCACCGTTCAATTCCTCAAAATTAGTCTAACTCCCCCTCTGCCATTGGATTAAAAAACCTTTGTTAATCTACGCTTATTTTCTGTGCTAAAAAAAGTCGAATTAATTGAAGGATAATCAATCTATATTATTTTATAGACCATTTGGGACCACCTTTGTTTGTTTATTATCCCTAAATCTTCCATTTTTATCGGGATTTATGCTTAACTTTAATTTTTACATATAATATCACATCAAAATATAATTATCACTCATTTTTTAAAAATAAAATGTATCTTTTTAAGCAATATTAGATAAGTAAATATTTGACTTCAGCCGTTAGATATATAAATACATAAGAATAAGAATTATATGATATGCATACAAATCTTTCATTTTTATTTTATTTTATTTATATTTTAAGATGAAGTAAAATATATTTGTTGGTGATAGAGCACTCAAAATATTCAAAATTTATTTTGAATATTTTTGAAGATAATATGATTTATTTTTAAAATAAAAATATATAAGAAATATATCATATAAATATATTTTTAAAAATAACATAAAAATAAAAAATAAATATACAAAATATAATTGATCTCATGCATAAATATAATTAACTAGAATAAAGTAGGACATGTGATTTTTTTTACCTTAGAAATTTTTTAAATTGAACTAATGTGTTGAAATAATATTTCACTTGAAAGTGCAGAGTTTAATTAAATGTAATTAAAAATTTGTAACTCAAATAATATATAATAAATTAAATCTAATCAATTTAAAATAATTTAAACAATTTGATTAATGATTAATTAGTAAAATTATAGTAATTTCAAGCTTGATTAGCAACTCAACCAAAAATCCTAAATTCATGTTCATTAATTAGATGAAATGGTAATTTAATAAATAACCAAGTCACTCTTGATTGAACAAAGATAATTAATTCATCCATGCTTAACTAGTAATCAAATGCTAAGTCATCTCGATTGTAAATTAAATAATTTGTATTTTTTCTTACCCTTAATCCCTAATGGTTCAAAATAAATAAAAAGACTTGTAAGTTGTAAATCAATTTATAAGATCATTATTCCATTAAATTCAATGAATTTAGAATCAATTTGTCAAAGTCAAATTCTATCTTTAATATTAATTCCATTTATAAATCACTTATTACAAAAATTAGAATTAGTTTTGCAAACTGAAAAAATATCATTAATGCTTGATAAATTCAAGACAACAATCACCCAAACAGCATTAATCAATAAACTCAAAGAATTTGGCAATTAATTTGACAAATTTCAAACTACAAATGTCAAACTTTAATATTTTTAAACTTTTAAAATATTACATCTTCTGAAATACACCCTTTAGTTTGATTAATAATAAAATTAGATATTAATAACTAATCTTTGATTTGTAATAAATTCATATATACTAAAAGATATAAATAATATCTTTCAAATATATTCATGGTCAATATAAAAGTCAATGTCAAACCCAATTTTTTCTTTGAGCAATGCTGAAGTACATGACCTAGTTTTCTCTTTGAAGTAATTTCATTGACATTATAAGACATAATTTGCTTCTTAGGCAGTGCCAATGGCATTGTAAAAGCAAAATTTTTTGTTGACAATGTTAATGGTATTATATTACCTAGTTCTTTTTTGGGTAGTATTCATTATATTATTAGTCTAATTTCTTTTGAAATCTTTTTCTAATAGTTAAAACCTAAGTTTTTTTTTTTATTATATAAGAGATAAGTCTTAATCTTCTAGATAATTTCCTTACTTTTCTTACACAAAAAACTTATCTATACAATTTTTTTTTTTTTAAATGATGCAATTTTAATTAGATAAAAAGTAAATCCAAAGATATCATTCTAATTAATGATTAGAATGTGATCCATATACTATGATTTTATCCATTTGGTTTGAAATAATAACCCCTACATTACATGAATCTTGAATTAGTTTAGTTGGGCAATACTTAATAGGTACTTGTCTTAGATGCTTCTTACATAAATATGAATGAGTTATAAACCTCATAGATCTATATGACTATGCTAGCTTATTGTCATAATGTAACATCAATTACTATTTGTGGGTATTTTCTTAAAAGTATTTTCTAAAATAAATCAAATAAAATATAAAATGTTCTTTTTAATTAATATGTCAAATAGCATTTTTTTTTGGTGTAGTTTTAGTAAAGACTAAGATCGATCTTGCTTAAGGAGTCTTTAAAATTTTAAGATAAGAAGCACTGAAGCATTCATTCCTATTAGTGTATAGTCACAGAAGTATCATATATTATTCACTCATTATATATTTAATATACACTCTACAAAGATATTAAACTATCATTATATGTGTTTAGTGTACTTCAAGTCTTATACAGTAAAACCTGTCTAAAGTGATATTACTGGGACCAGAGGTAGGATATCACTTTAGATATGTTATCACTTTAGGCAGGATATCACTTTAGACAGTATCACTTTAGATAAGTTTTACTGTAATTGATGCCCTGCACATCAGTTGTATTATCATAAGTAAAACAAAATATTTGAAGCAAATTATCATGCATTTGATTGTGGATATGTGCTACTCATTATTTTCATCGATATTTCATAAAGTGTTATATAGTTTTTATATGAACTTGCAATACTAGTTTTAAATGCCATTTGGTAAATCCAATGTCCTCAATTCATTTCATAACAAGTTGTGCATTTACAGTGTATCAAGAACTCTACAATGTGTCTTGGATTATCATCATCAAGATATATCTTCTAATCTGATAAATCAAGCTTTTGATGCAATATTTGGACCCATCAATATTTGACTTTGTTGAGGATTTCTTGGATCAAAACACCTTAATTTGGTGATCCTCTTTGAACTTTCACGTGTACGAATCATCCCACCTCAACTAGGTGATCTTTGTGTAAATTGCATACCAATCCATAGCTTTCATTAAATACTAGAAGTATGATAATGAAAGAATAAAGTACATGGGCATGTTCATCCCTTGCCCTATACAAATCATTGCAGAAACAAACAAGATAATTCCCTTGCAAATTACATTTTGTATGCATCATCCATTAATATAGATTGCATTTCATCTCAATGAGACTACATACCAAATTGAGTGATTGAAAAACTCACCTCAATGTTGGGTAATGGTTACTTTCATCACTTGCATTTTCCTTTTTTTCCACATTTCACCATGTTGAGGTAGGAAGTTGCTACTAGCAAATTCTTTGCGTCTATTTGCACCTTAATTTGCAGTAGGTGGGCATCCTTCCTTCTGTAGATTATAAACCTGCTGGAAAATATGTTAAATTTAAAAGAAATTCACATGCATCTACTTAAAACTTATCCACTATCTTAAATACTATAAATATTTCTATTTACAGAGAAAAAAAGTAGATAACCAGCACATAAAGGAAAAGATACAAGACAAAAGAGAAAAGCTGCACGTGTTGACAGTTCTATCACACAGTAGCTACCTATCACTGCATTAAAGAGCGCAGGAATTAGGTTTAGAAAAGCAGGAATGATCATACGAGGCAGACTGAAAAAAAAAAAAAAAAGCAAAAAATAAAAAACAATTTTGTGGATAACGATAGATTTGAATGAGGAAACTATAAAATCGGCGGCAATTATAGACCTTACCCCTTTAATTCTATTAATCAAGATCTGTGCAAATCATTCACACTGGAAGAGGCTTAGCTCTCATGTAGATTGTATTATTTTTGAAGAATGTTTATTGAAGTGTATATTAATGAATAAAAATTAAGATTAATAGTATTCCTTATAATCTTAAATTTTTTAAAAAAATATTACTAGAACATAATATATATATATATATATATATATATATATATATATATATATATATATATATATATATGACTATTGCTCATATTGGTGGTAGTAATATGACAATCATTCATTAGTGTGTGTGATAAGTTGAAGTAGGCCCTAAGTCAAAAATATAAAATAAAATAAAATTGATCCTAAGCAAAAAATAGTTCATATTCGAGTTATTAATTAAATGAGCAAGCCAAATACGAACAACTCTCTATACAATCTTCCGCCTGTTATAATTTAATATATATTTTAATATATAAAATTTAATTATGATTATAAATTTTCAATAATAGTAATTATTTATAATTTATTACATAATTATTTATAATTTATTATATAATAGTAATTTAAATCGAACATAAACAAAAAAATTATTGAAAAAGTTTGAACCCAAGTATACTTTGAACAAATAAATTTTCGAAATTTAATAAATAACGAGCTCGTTCACACTCAACACTCAGTTACACAACTAATTACATACAACTAACTCATTCATTACTAAGCATGTTACCAATAGGCTTAAAGTGGGCCTCTTAATAATACATAAGAACTCATTAGTAATACTGGTGGCAACTCCCGAGCACCATTTGGATCTCTCCCCAGGCATGTGAACTCTTTAAGAGCGCTGTCGGCGAGGCTATCACAGACCTTACACCTCTCTTCTCCTCTTTCTTTGTACCCTCAGTATTTATCCCTCTCTTCTCATATTTATATATAAAGGCATTTGATGATGCTTTAGGGCAACACCATAGTTGAAGCCTCTTGAGCTTCTTCTAAGTTTCTCTTCTTTTCTCCTTCGGGCTTGGCTCCCATATATGGGGTCTTATGGGTACCCGACCCGAAGCCTATTCTTATGCTTCTTGGCTCTTCTTCTTGCCCCCAACTCCTTCTGCCTTTCTGTTACTGCTGACAGTGCTGCTGTTATTGGCTCTGTGGAGTGCCTTGACTGTGCCACAAAGAGTCTGAACACTGGTGATATTTATAAAGGTAAGAGAAAAATTATTCTATATGAAGTTCTCTTCAATCTTCATGTGATTTATTTTTAATATAATATATATATACGATAAATTCAAATCTGTTAGGAAAATATATATCAGAATGCCAGCCGTTGAGGAACTCATGAGCATGAATCTTAAAAGACAATTAGTGCTTTCATCCTTTTGATTGGTTAATTAGTCAAGTTTTTTTTTATAAAATTATACTCATAAAAAAATTAAGCTCCATAATTTATAAATAATCATTATAATCTAAACTAAGATTTAAGATAATATAACTTAATTATATTACCTCTACTGAAAAAAATTCTTAGATTCACGTGCTCCTGAAGCACTTCTCAAAGCATTTTTATTTTATAACTATTTAAAAGATTTAAAATTGTCATAAAATACATATATATTAACATTTTGTTCTATTAATTAATATAATTTAATCCACCTTCATTATTTATCCATTTCTTAAAATTTTTAATTATATAAATTTTATAGTTAAAACGATAAACTATATATGTGGCACAGACAAAATTAAACTTGAAAACTTTTATACTGTAGAAAAAAGATGAACTGTTGAAAGCAGATAATGTTTTCTGGTGGTTGGGTGTTCTATTGGCCGTTAGTTTAATTAATTTTATTGACCCATATTGACAACTAACTGTAATAGCATCTCTCTCTCGATTAGGCAAAGTTTTTTTTCAGCAATTTTATCGTAATTGGCCAACCGATAATTATAATTTTTTTTTCCATAAAAATTATAATAATTAAGACAACTTCTAGATATTGTCTATTTAATTTTCTAATATTATACAAATTATCTCAATGTATGAGGTAGAATCAAATCAAATATATTTTATTTAATTAAAAATTAAAATCTCACATAAAAAGTGAATATTTCACATATATATATATATATATATATATATATCAGTGTGACTGATGATAATTCTATTAATTATAGCTGAATTAATTTTGCCACACTTCTATATAATATAGGTTTAATTCAGTGAAAATAATTGTTATTTTATATTTTTATTTTATTTAAGAAAATATAATGTTATTTAGAGTGATCATAACGGCTATAATTTCTTGGGACTAACGGAATTAAGGTGATGTATATACTTCATCAAACTTAATAATAATTTATAATGCCTTTATGTTGTAGCCTATTAGTATTATATTATGCAAATTATTTCAATAAAAAATATAGTATCAAATCAAGTATATTTCATTTTTAGATATAAACTAAATTATCACATTAAATATAAACTAAATTATAGAGAGAGAAAGAGAGAGAGAGAGAGAGAGAGAGAGAGAGAGAGAGAGATGAAAATATTGATATATAAGTACTTGACAAGCCAATTTTATCTTTAAAAAAATTAGATTACAAATACAACTATAGCTATATTACTTCCAATGATTCATCTTCTGATTATCTCTCCTACTCATTATATTTCATGGCAGGCCTGAAAGTAGCAATCAAATGCAAAACAAGCAACGCAAATGACTACAAAATCAAAGCCACGGCCAAACTCGATAAAGAGGGCACCTTCCACGTCCACATCCCCACTGATCTTCATGCTACCGACCACTGCATCGCTCAGCTCCACGACTCATCAAACAAACCATGTAGCCATGGCGGCACCGCCGAGCGCTTGAAACTTATCTACAATGGTGATAACACCTACACCATTGCCAACGGCAAGCTCGAGTTCTCGTCGGCAACTTGCTCGTCGGCATTGCTTTGGAACTTTGCTCCACTACCCACTTGGCATCCCATAGACAAATATTTGCCTTGGCATAAGCCAATCCTATCTTTTCCTCCTTTGCCACCTAAACCTTATTACATTCCGAAGAAACATCTACCTCCTCCCATCCCTATCTACAAGCCTCCGATCTATAAGCCGCCAATCTACAAGCCCCCTATCATAATACCACCGATCTACAAGCCGCCTATCTATAAACCACCTATTTTTATACCTCCAATCACTAAGCCACCGATCTATAAGCCACCTATTGTCATACCGCCAATAGTGAAGCCACCGATCTATAAGCCGCCTATTGTCATACCGCCAATAGTGAAGCCACCGATCTATAAGCCGCCTATTGTCATACCGCCAATAGTGAAGCCACCGATCTATAAACCACCTATTGTCATACCGCCAATAGTGAAGCCACCGATCTATAAGCCGCCTATTGTCATACCGCCAATAGTGAAGCCACCGATCTATAAGCCGCCAATCACCAAGCCACCTATTGTCATACCTCCAATAGTGAAGCCACCGATCTATAAGCCGCCAATCACCAAGCCACCTATTGTCATACCGCCAATAGTGAAGCCACCGATCTATAAGCCGCCAATCACCAAGCCACCTATTATCATACCGCCAATAGTGAAGCCACCGATCTATAAGCCGCCTATTGTCATACCGCCAATAGTGAAGCCACCGATCTATAAGCCGCCAATCACCAAGCCACCTATTGTCATACCTCCAATAGTAAAGCCACCGATCTATAAGCCGCCAATCACTGCCACCTATTGTGCCCAATAGGTGAAGCCACCGATCTATAAGCCGCCTATTGTCATACCGCCAATAGTGAAGCCACCAATCTATAAACCACCTATTGTCATACCGCCAATAGTAAAGCCACCGATCTATAAGCCGCCTATTGTCATACCGCCAATAGTGAAGCCACCGATCTATAAGCCGCCAATCACCAAGCCACCTATTGTCATACCGCCAATAGTGAAGCCGCCAATCTATAAACCACCTATTGTCATACCGCCAATAGTGAAGCCGCCAATCTATAAACCACCTATTGTCATACCACCAATAGTGAAGCCACCGATTGTGAAACCACCAATCGTCAAACCACCAATCATTAAACCACCTCCAATTGTGAAACCACCCATCTATAAGCCACCTATTATCAAGCCACCACCGATCGTCAAGCCACCAATAGTGATACCACCAATCTACAAACCACCCATTTTCAAGCCACCAATAGTAATACCACCAATCTACAAGCCACCCATTGTCAAGCCACCAATAGTGATACCACCAATCTACAAGCCACCCATTGTCAAACCACCAATTTACAAGCCACCTATCTACACTAAGCCACTT
Source organism: Cymbidium sinense (assembly GCA_021442155.1). Taxonomy (NCBI): domain Eukaryota; kingdom Viridiplantae; phylum Streptophyta; class Magnoliopsida; order Asparagales; family Orchidaceae; genus Cymbidium; species Cymbidium sinense. The sequence continues at coordinate 38,248,371 of CM038232.1, read as the reverse complement.
CATCCAATTCCAAAGCTTCCACCAATTTACCATAAACCATTGCCTCCATTGCCAAAGTTTCCTCCCATTTACAAGAAGCCATTGCCTCCACTTCCAGAGTTTCCACCTTACTACAAGAAGCCATGGCCTCCTCTACCAAAATTCCCACCTCACCATGGCTGGCCTCCACTACCTCCTTTCTTCCAAACACCCGCAGCTCCTTTCTTCCAAAAACCCGCAGCTCCTTTCTTTCCACCTGCTAAAGTGAATTCTAAGCCATAGAGGTTTGCTCTAAGTAAGCTGGTGATGGAAGCTCGGCTTCTTATTTGTTCTTTAATTTTCAATAAAATGAGCTTTATCTTCGGGTGATTTGTGTTAGTAACTGTTGTATGCTTCCTTGTTGTTTGATGCTTAAGGTATATTATATGATTTGATATGGCTTTTTGATTGTTGATACGTATTGGATTGTATTTCTTGATATAAAATATAGCAAAGCTACTCTATCGTTTAGTTTATTTTTTTCTGTTCTGTTTTCAGTAAATTTTATCCCCATCGTGGTTTCAATTGTTGGATATTCAGAAAAGCAGGGAAATTTCAACTAATTCAACACGATGGTTGCACCTGTCAATGTTCGAGCGGTTGGTACGTAGTTATGGCGCAATTGGTTAGGAAACAGGACACATCACAAAGAATTTAATAAGAGCTGAAAAAAAAAATTAAGAAAAACAGACAACAATTCATTAATGTGAGATGTCAAATCATTAATAAAATAAAAAGTTATCTACTGTATGAGGCTTTCAGACACACACACACACACAGAGACGCAAAAGACCTTATTATAAAAATGGATCAAAGAGAAAAGAAATATGAAAGAGAAATGGATTTAGAAGAGAATTCAAGAGAAAATCAATTTGAAAATTTCTACTAAAACACAAGATGACATTCTGTGCTTAGTCTTTGCTTCATTTGTATAGGCGTGATCTAAAATCAATGACACAAGAAGGGCTATATGATAATGTATAGAAAATTTAACATAAAAGCAACAAAGTATAGTATGATCATGTAGTGAGTCTGGTTAAATGATTTCTAATGTGCAAGATCTCCAAGAATGTGGTCTTTCTCAACGCAAGTCCCTTTGATGAGCTATACTAGCAAGAGGGGAGGGAGCCTAATTAGTTTTGTTGATGAGAGCCCTTTCGTCGGCTTTGAAAAGTACTTTTAGATGAGAAATCGAGATCTAGTCTTCTCATAGAGCATGACCAATAAGAGTCCAAGCAACTAGATGAGGTCCCTATAGAATCAATCCTCTATGGAGTTCGCAACATTAGAAAGACAATATTTTGGAAGTTCCACTAGCAATTTAAGGCCTTCATGAAAGTTCTAGTTGATTATTGGCTAAGGCTTATTGAACCAAATTCAAGTTATTAAACTGACTTGATCAACTTGACTCAAAAGAATAGATGTATATTCAATTTCATAATTCATCTCTTTTTAAAAAAAAAAAAGAGAGAGAGAGAATGAATTCTTAGAATTCAACTTAATTTCACATGGGCAACATGTATTTGATCCACGTTGTTGACTTGATCAAAGGCTTGAATTATCAATACATGGAAGGCACATTATCCATGAATTATCAGTCCATAAATATAAGAATTTTAATATTTTTATAAAGGAAATCAATGACTATGTTTCAATATATGGTCTTCAGAATGTTCAATTATTCTTCTAATTTTGAAATTCTTTACGAGAATGAAGAAGAACGTTTGTCTTTCAAGCATTGAATCTCTACCAGATTGATTATGAAATCTAAAGAATCTAAAGCATGCAGTGAAGTTAAAATTAGTAAAAGAAGTAAAAAGTGGCCAAAAGATAGTTCCTCTAGGCTTCCAAGGGGATTCTCTGGCTAGAGGTTGCTATTGCTGGAGAAGTTGTTGTGGATACAAGTGTTCCTATTATAGAGACAGTAATGCTAGTTGTAGGTTTTAGCACCTTGGCAATCACTATAGAGAATCTCATCATTTGTCCCTACTACAAAAGTGATAGTCAAATCATTCTCAAAGAACATAACAAGTAGAAATTTTCAAACTGTATAGTCTTCCTTAAGTCATCGAGGCAAATAAGATTATTGATGAATTGAAAATCCAAACTCCCCAAAGTTGATTAGTGATTCATGAATAGGTTACTTGTCTTCAAAAGTCGAGAAGAACTTAATTTCATTGGAGTGAGGATGAGATTGCTAAAGTACCCAACAAAATGCAAAAATAAAGGATGAGTTATGTGCCTACTTAAGAATGAGGTTGATAAGTCTCCATTGATATTGATATTACTAGCAATAAATAGGATAATAATTGGGTTTAAATCAACATGTGTAATAATTTAGTGTTGTGTTACTCATATATCATGGGAAAATTTTACAAAGCTTAGAGATATAAATTTTTCTCAAATTAATGGGTTAATAGGATTAGAGAGGAATAAGAAAGATTAAGTTCTTAAGTAATAATGGAGCTTATAAAGAACAAATTGATTTTATAATATTTTTAATCAAAATTTATTTTTAATAATATTTTAAAATATATTAAAATAATTTATTATTAATAAATTGTTATATTGCTATTGGACAAATTTGTAAAATACACTTATTTTAAAGTATAATTAGTAGATTTCACGAGTTTTCAAAAAAAAAAAAAACTTGAAAATGCACTAAGTCATGCCTGCGGGGTTCATATGGAGGAGAGGGGGAAGCATTTGTATGCGCAGTTTGTTTGTTTTTTTTTTTTTTTTTTAATTCTTCAGTTTTCTCAACTAGGTTTTTTTTTTTTTTTGTCTTCAATTGAAAACTAATATCTCTATGTTGATGTAGAGAATTTTATATTTAACTTTTTTTTTCTTTTGTAAAGTTAATATTTAAGGGGCTATTTAGGATCACTTTTATTTTTTTATTTTTTGTTTATATTTATATTTTGTTTTATTTATGTTTTGTTTCAAAGTAAAATATGTTTGGTGCTAATTATTATTTTTAAAAATATTCAAAACATCTAAAAGGTGATTTGAGTGTTTTTGAAAATAATGCTATTTTTTTAAAACAAAAAATAAAAACACATAACAAATACATTAAACAAACATATTCTTAAAAATAGTATAAAAATAAAAACAAAATTGATCCCAAATAGCCCCTAAGATTTTGGAAAATTACATGCAACTTAATTTATGATTTGAAATTAAAAATGTTTTAAATAAATATACTAATTTAAACAATTAGTTTAATTAAGTGAATAATGTATAAGTTAATTGTTTCTGAATTAAATTTTTAATTTTTTTTTAGGTTCTTCCTTTTATATTTAATAACTCAAATCTTTAAATTAAAGAATTAATTTATATTTATCCTTAATACAAAAATTGCTTGAAATAATTAATTTAAAGTTTTAAAATTACTGTTATTTAAACTTAAATTACATTTCAGGGGTTGGTGCACTCACTTTTGTTTTATGCTTTTATTTTTATTTTTTTATTTTTTGTTTCAAAGTAAAATATATTTGATAGTAATTGTTGTTTTAAAAAAGACTCAAAATACCTTAAAGCTATTTTGGGTGCTTTTGAAAATAATGTTATTTATTTTTTAAAATAAAAAATAAAAACATATCAAGTAAATATGTTTTTAAAAATAGTATAAAAAAAAAAATAAAAAACACAAAATAAAATTGTTCTCAAACAGCCCTATAGTAATTAAGCTTAACTTATACAAAATTTAAATAATTTTTTATTAATTTGTAATTTGTATATGAAGATAAAGCAAGCATTTTTTAATTATATTGACTATTAGTAAATAATATATTTTATTATTATAAAAAAATTGAAGTCAAAATTTTAGGAACCATTAATCCAAACATAAAACATAGTGAACAACTCCATGAAATAGATAATAATAAACACAAAATATAAGTGCAGTGCAAAACTTCTTATTTCATATATAATATTTCAAATATGGAAATATTAATGCCATCGCCTACATCAATGAGCTATATCATTAGTCCCAAGTGTATAGTGATATAGTGCTCAAAGAGGTCACTCTCGTAGATGATGTTTCCCCTAATGCAGCCTCATCAATGGGCTCCTCTATCTATCGACATCTACTACTACACTGCAAAATGAGGTGAAGGTGCATAAGGAAAGAAGCCAACTAGTGTATGTGGATATGTGGGATAAGGCCATTATGTTTGGAATAGTGCACTGCTTTGGATATGTAGAGGGACTTGAATTTGTATGAGCTAGCAAAATTATTTCTTGAACTATGGATGGACCGTCATGTGAACTAACTCCAATGTCTCATGAGTAATTGTGTATATATCATCTGCAATAAACATTGTCTTATGATTGTCATCATAGAGCTCCCCAATCTTGTATATTGCACTCTACTTGGGATATTCTCATGATTACCAAAAATGATTATAATAACTCCTCGCTCCTCAAAAAGTAGTGGCATTGTAATAACAATATATATTTTCATGATGATAGCTGGAAAATTATAGTAAAACTTAACAAAAAAGTTACTTACCATCTTTCTTTTCATAGGTGCTCTAGAATGATAAATAGTAGGTGGCTCTATGTTTATAATAAGTATAATGACTCCCATGATCTGTACTAACATAAATATCTTCTAAGCCACTGATCATCATTACCATGTTGTTCATTAATCTTTTAAATTTAGCTAAATTTTTCATAAGTGTAAGATCCTATAAGTGCACCTCATAGCTTGATATATCAGATAGTAGAAAGTGTCAACCATGAGAAGAACGTATGTATGGAGATAATGATCAAACTCAATGTCACTTAAGAGGCAAACATGTTTGTGTCTGTGCTTTCCCCATCCTAAATTTAGATGTCAATTCATGATGTTTTGGATGATGAAAGATAAATCTTGTCTTGGGATGTTGACCTAACATTCATCACAACAATCTAACCACATATGTCCTACCCCAACTATAGTATGTCCAATCAATTGAATACCATTAATACAAATATTAAGTATTATCTCAATATCCTATAAGGTGTTAATCATCTCACTCACATGTAAGTGAAAGCTATTTATCTATGGTGACCAACATTCTACTATTGTTGTTAATATGTGGTAGTCTAACCTGATATATTATATATAACTAATGCAATCCGAACCTGTGTTTCTAATATCTTCAACATTCTTGGACATGATATATGCTACTCCCTCTCCATCAATAAATATAAAATGGCTTCCATAATAGCCCCCTAAAAAATTAGTCCATTAGCATGAATATGTGAAAAAAAATAGTAATAATGTAGTATCTAAAAAAGTATTAGTTCATAGATCTTATAACAATGTATGTGTTGCCCGATGAGACCAACATAATCAAGCTATATTAGGGAGGACCTCTAGTGGCACAAGGCATGTATCCCCATTTGGTTGTCTCCTTGATCGAAACTCAAGCCCACTATGACTCCCTTTAATCATGACACATGTTGAAAAATATGATAAAATGAATATTATAAATAATAATCTAAATATATATTGACAAACTTAATATATTTATGTGAAATGATACCTAAAGTTTTATGGGTTTTGTAGATAGGTTGATCTATTATGGTTTGGTCTTATACATATGCTACACAATCTACTACTAGATATTACAGACTCATCCATCATACTCTTGTATTCCCTAGTAGGTGGTTGACTTTTCTTTTGTTTAAAAGTAAGTGGAAGAAGCTCTATTATCCCACTAGTTTGGTCATATTATACCAATTCAGTTTTATCTATGATGACATGACAGTCAAACTATATGTGTGTTTCTAAATTGTGATTGTCTAATAAAGGCAAATATAGGTTAAATGATTCAGCCTACGTAATCCCATAACAGCAATAACGTGAGTGCATGATATGTGGTAAGTATCTAGTCGATGGTTGGAGCCTTTTTCTTAACATCACTACTTATTTCAATCAGAAATGATCGACGCACTATGTCAAATACTTCAAACTCATGCATATTGATGCAAGTCGGCATGGGGAATCTACAACCTTCTGCTCAAACTTGTGTAAAATCTATATTGTCCAATATACAAAAGGGGATTCATTGGAAATTTCTAGCTTAATTACAATGTTTAATCTTTTCAATATATATATATATATATATATATATATATAATAGTACATAGAAGAAATTAATGTTTGAATTAGAAGATCTTTAGCATGTTTTAAGACACTAATAAAATATTTTGAAACATTTATAGTCATTGTACTATACTTAAAACCCCCATCATGTGTAAGAGTCCAATTTGAGAAATCTTCATCCACCAGCCATTGATAAGCCTTAACCTTAGCATTTCAGATATTATTCATGCATTGGTTGACTACTTGCAAAATAAATATTATTGCTTACCCAATTCATTTTCTAGCACATAGACTTGACATCAAGAATAACCATAGACCTTAATGCTTCTTAAAGTTCTCTCATATGTGTCTATGGCAATACCTATGTGCCACCCAAAGAAAAATATCCTTATATCTTCGAACCAACCTGACGTGCTTATCAAATATTATACGTAAATCTTCTCCATTGCTTATGCTTGAGATAGTTTTATGTAATGTCTATATGAAGAAGAATATTAGGAAAAATTAAATAACTTATAAACCTATATGTACATTGTTGGTGACCCTCAAACATGATAGGAAGAGTGCAAGTATGTGGTGCACCTATATTTAAGATTTTCCATGCTCCCCCAAGTCATTTCTTACTTGAAGATTATGATTGTCAATGACAAGGCCTAGATGAATGGTTATGGTACACACAAACCACTATAGACCTGATACTATCAGAGTAAATAATTTTATATTTAACATTATTTCTAATAAACCACTCACATAATGCAAATTGAAGCTTAAGTTTAGTTCTGAAAAATATATCAAATACTATGTCTTCTAGAATATAAGGTTCAACTACTACAAAGTCTGAGGTTTCATCCATCCCATGTTGTGCGGCATTATCTAATGTAATCAATTATAGAAAACATTTCATCTATATTATTTGAGTTAATAAAATCTTGTTGTTGTACTAAATTATGGCTTAAAAGAGTTTGATTTTCTAATTCAGTTGCATCTTCAACCTCTAAAAATTCATCACCATCACTAAAGTATTCACTCAAATGGCTATCCATGGTTTCATAACCCTCTAAATTTGGATAAGGTTATTAAACCATGATGGGAAGAGTGCAAGTATGTGGTGCACCTATATTTAAGATTTTCCATGCTCCCCCAAGTCATTTCCTACTTGAAGATTATGATTTCCAATGACAAGGCCTAGATGAATGGTTATGGTACACACAAACCATTATAGACATGATACTATCACAGTAAATAATCTTAGATTTAATATTATTCCTAATAGACCACTCACATGATGCAAATTGAAGCTTTAATTTAGTTTTGAAAATTATATCAAATACTATGTCATCTAGAATATAAGGTTCAACTACTACAAAGTATGAGGTTTTATCCATCCCATGTTGCGCCATTATCTAATGTAATCATTTATAGAAAACATTTCATCTATATTATTTGAGTTAATAAAATCGTGTTGTTCTACTAAATCATGGCTTAAAAGAGTTTGATTTTCTAATTTAGTTGCATCTTCAACCTCTAAAAATTCATCACTATCACCAAATGGCTATCCATGGTTTCATAACCATCTAAATTTGGATGAGGTGGAAGTTCTAGTTCATTTATTATACTAAAATTTTGTGTTGAAAAATGCATCTGGTATGGTTCTCTTAGGTGGTTGTAAGAATGACATGAAAATCTGATCATGAATCAAGAAAAAAATCTTAGTTGTGGCACTACTTACAATGATATTTCTAAAAAAGTTAAAATTGATTTAGTTATTTTGAACTCACCAGTTTGATTCAGTAATCTCTAAAACCACAAATGTTGAATATCCCTGTTGAGTCGTAATATTAACATCTTCAAGCTCCTTAGGTAATAGCTTCCACATATATGACCAATGCCTTGATGCATGCAAGTTTTAAGATTATTGTGGTGACTTCATCATCTTCAACTTGTGTTGCAATGAAGCCATCATCCATAAGAACTCAATAAATTGTATTCACAATAAATTGTGTGACATCATAATGCAATGATCGAAGAATCCTACTCTTAAGCTCATTCATGGTTGCTTCACTTCAAAGTTAGAGTGGACTATTCTTTCCCACAATATACTTTGGAACAAACTCATCGGATAGGGTTAACTATTCATCATATCATATCATCAATGATGTAGTTTATCAACTCATTATGCTTCAGCAATCCAAATCTAAAATAAAATACTAATAAAAAATTTTAGGAGGATTTACATACATACCACACAATTCTTATGTATTTACATACCTAACACCTAAACTTCAATTTTTACATATATAACACTCAAATCTTCACTATCACATCAAAAATACCACTTTATTCACTTTTTAAAAGTGAAATGCACCTTTTTAAGCATAGAAAAGTGTTAGATAAGTAAATATTTAACTTTAGGTGTTAGATATGTAAATACATAAGAATTGTGTGGTATGTATGTAAATCCCTAAAATTTTATTGTATGAAATATGTCAAATTAAGGTTGCATAATTTGTCAACTCATCATGTACTATTAATCTTCCTGGTTATGTTTAGTGTGAGGTGTTACATAAATAGCAAAAGTAACTTTATATAATTTTGCATACTGTAGTGAAAAAAAATGCATGAACCATATTTATATATGATTTTTTGTGTATTTAAATGGATTTCTATAGGCTCGATGACAATATTTTCAAGACATAATTTCGAGTATATAAAAATTTAAATATTTATAAATTATTTAAAAGTACTTTTCAAATAAGAAATAAGTAAGTGATGAATCTAAATTTTAATAGGATAAATATAATTGCCTGAAAAAACATGCCAACTACCTCAAAATATATCTCAAAATGCACACCACCATATTTAGATAAAGATTTTATTTTAAAATATATTTTCAAATCTTTTAAAAGTATTTTAGAAAATTTATATTGTGAGCTTATTAAACAAAGCAAATGAGCTAACCTCCAAGCATATGTCCAAAACACAAATGCACCTAACCTATTCTATTTGATGTTCTTTTGTGATCATTTAACTATCTAAGTAGGTGTTCACAAGGTGTAGTCCATGTTTAACTATCTAAGTAGGTGTTCACAAGGTGTAGTCCATGTAATATACTGAATCCACTAAGCTAAAACACTTACTACATACTTTATACAAATATATATTTATTATCATCAAAATCAAGATGATGAATATTGAGACTCAGAGAGTGCAATATCAATCTAGCAAATTTGTTGAGGAAATTCATAATGACATTGATATGATGAAGTCAAAGTTTATCTTAATAAAGAAGTTTTCATAGACTTTTTTGTAGTAGTGGGTAACCTTTTGGTATGATTAAGCGATAAAAATTTTATGGCTCTTTAAATTAATATCTAAAGATGAGATCTAAATTTTTTGGTAAAATATTAAAAAGTTTAGTGTTATATTTTAGTGGAACTTCTAAGACTAGCTTGGATTGAATTAGTTTAAGCTTATTTGAAAAATCTCTTTAAAAAATGAGTTTTATGTGAGATAAATGGTTGTAAATAATTATAGATGATTAGTTTAAGATGTGAACAAATGATTTAGAGTAAACTATTAGGTTTAGTGTAGTTTATAAGAGTGTCAATAGGTAGAGAACATTACTAGGTCTCTATAGTTTGAAAATTTTTGAAAATTCTCTTTAGAAAATCTTTATAGTTTCAACCACTCATTTTTAATGCCTCTTTCATATCAAGATCAACCATAAAATTTTTTAAATAAAAATTTAAAATAGAAAATATTAAAATTAAAACACATTTAAAATATTTTATAATATGGGCCCTTTATTGGGCTTTCACTTGGGCTCTACTAGTTGGGCCTAATCTTTGATCTATTTTTTGAGCTTTAACTTTAGCTCTTGTAATTGGACTTTTATTTTGATATTTTTTTTCATAATGTGCTACATCATTTCCCTAGTGATTTATTTGTATGATGAATTCAATAGTGTTCCGTCTTCCTAGAGTCATCCTTTTAATGTACCTTGCAAGTAGAGAAGAATTGTATTTATGTTTTAGGTTTTTCTTTTAATTTTGATGTAATAAAATTATTGTAATAAACATTCTTTTTTTTTCAAAATATCTAAGATCAGAATTAAGCTATAATCATACTTTTTATTAGTATTTCATTTTTATATTTAGCCTTATGAATGTGAAATTATGCTTTGTCATAAAATTTGTGCTCATTATAATCAGGTTCTATTGGAAGTTGGACTTCTCTATTGAAATTGAACTATATTGTGGGGTTCAATTCTCACTAAGAAGTTGGTCCAAGTTGACAAAGTTGAACCTCAATAGCATTGACCAAGTTAACAGTGGTGCATTATTAGGATCTTCAACCTTAGATTAAGAGCTTCTTAATTAAGCATTTGAGATACTGTGATTAGTGGCTAAGTGCAAGACCTCAACTAAAGTAGAAATAAAAATAATAAATTAAAATAAAATCTGAATTCAACTGAACTGGATTAAGGTAATTGAATTTTGATTAACTCAATTAACCGATTTGGGCTCAAAGTCATCTAAATTCAAGAAAATCCTATAAAATAAAAATTAAATCAAATCAAACCAAACCAAACCAAAAGCATAGAATCAATACATAAGTATAAATGAACCCAAAAATAAATCCGAATGAGGTTCAAAGTAGTCAATTAGGTCGTTTGACCTAAAGTTGACCCATGAGAGTCCCACCAAGTCAAGAGTCAAACTAATCAAAATTTGGTCAATTTAATTAATTTTAAATGCTCAAATTTATTAAATTAACATGATAGGACATGAAATTAAGTAAGTCTAAAGCCAATGATAACTCAAATAGCCTAATCGGGTCACCTAGTCTAAAAGAACCCAAACAGATCTGTTGAACTTAGACTCAAAATAAATCAAAATTAATTTAAATTAAACATTATAAATATTTTAAAATCATATTTGAACACAATTTAACTCTTCCTTAAGCTTTATTTGGTCAAATTGGTCACTTGACCCGATTCAATCCATTAAACCCAAATTAAATTAAAATTAGCTTAAATCAAAATTAAAATCAAATTAATCAAAATCAATTTCTTCAAATTGCTTCAAATACTTAATCATATGTAATTAAATCTTAAACACAATTCAATTTGACTCATATTGAACGTTTGATTCAAATGAACTCAATCCAGCTCATTCAACTCAATTTGGGTCAAAATGATTCAAATCAAAACCAACTCCAAATCAATCAAAATCAATTGCTCTAAATTATTTCAAATTCTCAATCAAACATGATTATAACTAGATCTAAACCCAATTGATCTAAATTGATGCATTGAACCTAACTTGAATCACTTGAGTCAAATGGGTCAAGATAGGTTCAAACCAGTTCAATCCAACCTAAATGGGCACAAGCCACACCCAAAACCTGTAACATGGAGGCTAACACTTCAGCCCATGTGGAGTGGAGCTTCAAGTCAACAATGGAGGCCATGGAAGAGAAGGAAAATCAATGGCAAGATGCCAAAATCCAAGATCCACTTAAGCACAAGCCATATCTCCACGTGGCTAACATCTAGCAGGCTCTACAATAACTAAACCTCCGAATTTGACTTCTTCAGGCCTCCTCCCATGTCATCTCCTCCCAACCACCATTAATGATGATTTTTGGCCACCATTAAAATGTGAGGAATAGAGAGCCCATTTTTTTTGCTCTTGGTTGGCTCAAAATAATTCTTGGAGCTCCTCTGATCAAAACCATACCATCCCCCACCCTTTCCACACATAAAATAGCAAATTCCCATCAAATTCCATCAAAGAGGCAGTGGACATCATCAGAGGAGATGATCGGTGGGAAGGCAAGAAGGCGTATTCTTTTTGGAGCTTCATCTCATGCCTATGAGCATATCTAAGTCAAGAAATCCATCAAACATCGGCTCTGGCGAGATAATTTCTTCAAAAATTTTAGAAAACACAAGGGTTCTTGGTTTATGCAAATACTCATGTGATTCTAAGAAAATCCCTTAGATTTTCCTTAAATTAATTTTCTCCTAAGAATACGGTGAAAATAGACCCATTTAGCGAGTTCACAGGAAAATTGGGTTCGAATGACCTCCCCGGGATGAGAATTTCATCTACCCAGTCATCCTCTCATCGATTAGGAGGAAGATGGTCTCTTGGCCATCTGATCTCCTATTTATGGGATGGACAACCTAGATTAAAAAGCATTTTAGATTTGAATCTCACCCTTGGACCGGTGGGTATAACCTAGACCGTTCGATCTAGCAATCAAACGGTCCAGATCAGTCTGATCTAAACTATGGTTTCCTCTTAAAAATTAGTGTTGTTGGACCAATGCCATTCGACACGCATGAATGATGGCTCAATCAACACTGACTCAGTGCTGACTGGGTTAAGTAAGATTTTCTAAATTTAAGAAAATACTAAAATCACCTTAAGCTTTAAAATTCATGAAAAATAAAATACTCATCAAAAAATTACAAATAAGGGCTCGTTGGATTCATCTTTTCAAGAGAAATCTATTGAATCTAAAAGCCCTATTTTTTATTGGGTATTTCAAGTTTAATATAAGTTTGAATGAAAATTGAATTTCTCTAATTAATTCTAAAATAATAATCAAATTGATCTAAAATTCTTAGGAAATGAAACTAAGCTAAAATATATTTACCATAAAAATTTCAGGTCCAAATGATGAGTGCACTAAATGTTATTGAATTTCAAAGTTCAAAGACCTATTTTGAAAATTAATTAATTAAAATTCAAAAAATAGGGAAAATGATCAAAGAGCTCAAACCATTATAAATGACTCTAGTAAACCTCATAAAAATGTTAAAAATCCTCTGAAACTCATTAAACCTCAAAGACCTAATTAGATGATTAGTTAAATTATGCAAATCAATTAATTGATCTGAACTTTAAAAAAACCTAATAAATCGATAAAACTCCAAAAATTCTAAATAAATCTCTAAACTCTACTTTCAGAGAAGAATTAAAGAAAATTAAAAGCTTTAATTAGTTTCTGAAGTGTTGGGCTTAATTTGAGCTTTATTGGAAACATTAAAATCACAATTAAGCCCAAAATACACTTCTGATTAAGATGGAACTTTAAAGAAATGAAATTAGAAAAGAACCCTATGTGCCATAAAAATTTTAAGCCAATTTTATGAATGGATTAGTTGTCAAATTTCAAAGTTCAAAATGCCTAATTTCTTGAAATAATTTATTTTAAAAAAATCTAAAAAAAACATGGAAGCCTTTAAAATAATTTAAATCACTTTAATTAACATCAAAGAATCTTAGCAAATAATATAATCCTCTTAAATATTGATAAATAAATAAAATCAAATGTAGTGCTTTAATAAATCATTAAAATCAATGCTAATTAAAGTTAAATTAAAAATGATAATAATATTAATAAATATCAAGTCTAAATCATAAATAAAATGACACTTGTACCACCATTAACCAAATCCCAAATTAAACAAAGCAAATATCACATAATCTTTCATCTAAACTAAATTCCAACATAAACTTGAACTTAATTAAACTAATAAGGCTCATATAAATATTAATTAAATTTCAGCTTGATTAAATGAACCTAAATCATCAATTACACCATTAATCTAAATACATAAAATTAAATTAAAAAATTCTAATATGTATTAACCTAAATCTTAATTAAATTGATAAAAGACTATAAACAACTTATAGTTAAATTTTTATTAAGCTAATCACAAATATATTGATTTATCTTCAATCAAACAAATCGAGCAATCATCAATTAAGCTTAATACCCATTGTTTAGCCAAATTTAACTATTTAAATAAATTAATCCATTTAATTAAAAACCAAACTTCATTGATTATTAATTTAATCTCAATTAAAAATCTTAATTAATCAAATTAATTATAACTAACCCATCAACTTCTAATTAACATCAACCCTTAATTAATTAGATAGTGAAATTTCAAAATAGATTGATCAACCATTCAATTAAACTAAATTAAATTGAATAAGAAATGTTGTAATAATCCTTAAATCAAAGTTAATCTACATTGAATACTTATATATAAATATTGATAATTAAAATCAATCATGATTAATTAAATTATTAATGAATACTGATTAAGCTAATTAAACTTCAACCAAATCAAATCCAATGTAATTAAGATTGGCTTTAATCATTTCAACATAATCAACTTAGATTTAATTTAACATATCTGAACAAGTTGAATTAATTAACCATTAAACATATAAGTCTAATAATCAAATTAAAACATGAACTCTTAATTAAAATATTAATTGAACTCTACAAAACATAATAGGTGAATAAGGTTAAATGAAACTCTAATTATTAATAATTAAATTTAATTGAAATCAAAGCAAGCCTTTAATTTGTTTAATCCAATCAAGTCAATGAACAAATAAACCATAATCAAATCAAATAAGCTAAGATTAAAAATAAACTCCAAAGTTAATAAATTGCATCAAATTACTATCAATTACAAACAACATCAAAGTAAATCAATTAACATAAAACTTGAACAAATCAAATTAGTCAAATGAATTAAATCAGTCAAATCAACTAAATGAAGACCAAACTAAACCAAACATTTATTAGATTAAAATAATCAATACATGACCAAACTACTAAACTTAATAAATGATTAAACTAATAATTGAGACCTAATTGAAAGATTACATTAAACCTCAATCAAATCACAAGTCAATTAAATTGAAATATATTCATCGATCTAAATTGAGCTTAAATGAGATGATAAGATTAATAAACCTAATCCACATCGAAATAAACTAATCAATACTAATCACATATAAGTGAAATTAAGACCCAAAATAAAAGAACTAGTTATTAATTCAAAGGATATTGAATTATCAAAACATAATCAAATCAAACTAAAGTCTAATAAATCTAAAGTCAATATCATCAATCAAAATACATGAGGTTAAACAAACTCAAACCAATTAGTAAAACATGTTTAATTTATCCTCCTTATGTGCTTAGTTAATATAAAGATTTTTAATGAAATTATGATTCAAATAAATAGCACTTATAGAATATAACTAATGTTATATTAAAATAACATTTTAATATAGCAATATCCTTTAAAAATATAAATATTATCATGATTTATGGACTCTTGCTTAATAATTAATCAAATTAAGATATTTTTGGGAGGGTAATTAAATGGATTATTAATGGGTTGAACTTAATTAATTCATAAAAGCCACTTAAATTCTTTTTAAATTTATTAATAAATAAACATAGATATGGGTTGAACACTAACTATTATTTTTCTTCTTTAGGATTAAATAACTCAAAACCATAAAACTAAATCCTAAAAAGGCTTTGATTAGGCTTAAGGTATGGTTATTTAATATGATTATCCTTAAGTTTTAATGAAACCAAATTAATCATTTGATAATGTAATTGTTTTATTTTAATTATCACAAATTTGCATTCCTTATATTTCATAGATTTATGTTTCATCCATATATTTCACACTTGACCTTAGCACACATATTAGAATACTAAGTCATCAATCTTAGTATTAAGTTAGGCTAATGATTATTGTGGTGATGTGTTTTATTTTGTGATGTAATATTTTACACTGAATATTAGAATTATTTGTATGTAGATTGAATGTTAGGGCAATATTAGCTAATGATATCTTATTGAGGGGATTATGCTTAAGGGACCACTATAATAATAATAAAACATAAATGCTTTTACTTATAGGTATTGCTTAAGTCTCTAAGCATGATCATTAGGATAGGCAGGCTTGGTTATCCATAGGTAGGGTGCTAAGTCTAAATGTATGAAATATAACTGTTTGGTTTGTATGCATGTTAAGCTAATCTTTATTTTACAGGTACAGTTATATTTTCTTTTTATAAAAATATAATTTTATAATAGGATTAAGATTAGTGTTATGGTTTAGGATGAGCATGATGGCTGGATAAAATTCATAGATCTGAATGAAAGTACTAACCCAAGAAGTGAGGATGAAAAAAAAAGAATCGAATACCGCCACAACTTTCATTTCAATTTGTAACTTAATTTGTAATCAGATTGTATAAGGGTAGAGCTCGGCTATCCTTTTTTTGTCTTTTTCAGGGTGTATGGTGGTACTCGGCTGCACCGGCCTTTTATTATTATGAAATTCTATTTTTGACTTATGTTTATATTGCATAATAGAAATTTCATAATTTTACAAGTTTCTTAAGATGTGTATATTTATGTGTAGCTTATATGCATTAGGCTCTTTAAGATAAAATTAAATTTTTTACCCCGATTAATAATTTTAACTAAAATTTTAATTAACTCATAATCTCATCTTAAAGTCTAGTCTTTTAATCAAGATAATAAAAGATTTAGCAACCCATTTGTAGGATCTTACATGCTCTAATATCACACATTCATATTATTATATTCTTGAAAATAGTGGGTCTCCACTCTTGCATGAAAGGGTAGGCTTAACTTGTAAGAGTAGTACCTTATAGTGGAGAACACATTTTCTTGCTAATTTAGCCCACAACCCATTTTGATCATGCATTTAGGCATAAACTATCCAAAACCTTAGTTCAAAATCAATGAGTCAAAATGATTTAAAAACTTATGAATTGTGCACTAGTTTAAGTCATATTTTCATGCCAAACATGATCTAATCTCTCAGAGTAAGTTTAGAAATTTATAATATTTCCTAATTAATAAGAGCCTAACTGTCTTGCATTTACATAAGATTGACCAACATGATTTTAAATTGGACGAGATGTTAGCTGACGCCTACTCTAGGCGGTTATAAGTCCAAAATGGTCAAGATCGATCTACTCTCTCTAGTGGAGGTGAACCAACATATCCCATTTTCCCCAAGTAAAATAAAGTTGGGCTCTTAACTTATGCTTGAGCACACAGATATAGGTTCAAAAGTCACTTATTTCTCTTTTGCTACGAGTACCTTTTAGGAATTTTCACAATCTTGTGATGTTAAGATCTAATTCCTAGCTTTCTAATAAAATTTTTATTCAAAAAAATAATTTTTTCTCTCAAAAATATAAAACATCACTATAAGGTAGATTAGAATACTCACTAGGCTTCCTAATATCTTGAGTCATTTGTACTTATCCTCCTTTGGAATCCTTAAAGAAGTTTTCTATTTAAGCTCCTCCCATTGATTCCCAAAATTAACCAATCCTTTAATTATCAATCCTTAAAATCTTTGGAGATATTAGTTGATTACCTTAATCGAGAGTATTCTTAAGAAATTCATATTTCCTAGGATGTAATTAACCATGGGATTACCTCCATAAAGAACTAAATAACTTGATGTAGTGTTTATTTTTTGAGATATGGGACACTACATAGATCTTAGGAGGTACTTATTGAAGTGATTGGATATGATATTAAGAAATGATATACTATCTCAAAAGATAGAAATCACCACCCTATAATGGACTTAATCACTAATAAGGACTCTAAGGCATGATGGGTCTTGAATGTACTAGAGATCTTTCCTACTTACATAGAAAAGTAAAAGGGTTTATTTTAAGCGGGTTGTTAAGTTCCTATGGAGGTAAGCCCCATAGTTAATTACATCAGGAATGATTCCTTAAGATATCTCGATTAAGTAGACATGATCTCCAAAGATTTCAAAAAAAGACTATCAAATGATTGGCTAAGTTAGAAAATCAAATGGGATAGATCAAAAGGAGAGACTTATTTTTGAAGCCAAAGGAGATGAGTAGGGAATGCTCATGATACTAGAAAGCCAAGTGAGCATTTCAATCTATCCTATGATTGGGCTTTATATTTTTGAAATTGAAGAGAGTTAATTGTTTGAGTTAGGATTTTATTAGAATACTAGGACTTATTATCCCACAACATAAGATTATGGAAATGTCTAAGAGGTGAGGATTTATTCTTGTATCCCCAAAGGGAAATAGCAACCTCAGATCCTAAATCTAGGGAGCTTTGGCGAGGGCCAAAGCACGACCTAAATTTAAGGGTAAAATGAGGATATGGTTTACCTCCACAATAGAGAATAAATCACTAGACTGCTGGACTTATTACTGCCTAGAGTGGCAGCCGGCTAACTTCTCCTATGCTTTAAATCCTTGTAGGCAAGTCTTATGCTTTGCAAGATGGCTAGGTTGTTGTTTATTTAGAGAGAAAACTATGTCCTTAAACTCACTCTAAAAGACTAGAGCATGAGTGGTATGAAATCATGACTTAATCTAATGCAAATTTTATCAAATTTATTTTATTCTTTTGACTCTTTGTTTTGACATAGGCTATGGAATTTTATATGCCTAAATGCATTTATATGTAACTATATATATATGCCTAAATGTATGAAAACTTGATTATGGGCCAAATCAAAAGAGAAAGAGGTGTTCTTCCATCAAAGGCTCTCACAAGTTAAGCCTTTATTCTCTAGCACAGATGGAAGCCCCCTCTTAACAAGAATGGAAGAATATGACATGCATGATATTATACATAAAATCATCCAGCTAAGAGGTTGCTAAATATTTTTATTATCTTAATTTAATTTCTAGGCTTTATGGTGAGGTTATGAGTTATTTTAAGATTTTAATTATGAGTTGTTAATTGGTGTAGAAAAATTAATTTTATCCTAAGAGTCTATCGCATTTAAGGCCACACATTCAAACATCAAACATAAATAAACTAGAAAAAGCATGCAATTCTAGTGTGCAATATAAACACAACATCAAAAAATTTTATAGACTATCATAAAAGAATAAAAGGGCGTCGGTGGGTTCCATACACTCAAAAAGAAAAAAAATATGGGTAGCTGAGCTCTACCCTTATACAATCGAGATTATAAAAATAATATGTGCTATGGGGGTCTACTTTTCTTTATTTCTTTCTTCTCTTCCTTTTGATTTGATTTGCTCCAAAGGCATCCGCAGGCACCAGGACTAAGCCCCTTGCTCATCCTAATCCCCCATAACACTAATCCTAATTCTAATGCAAAATTATATTAAAATAGAAAAAGTAAATCTAGCATTTACCAAAATAAATGTTAGCTAAAACAATACAACAAGCGTTATATGAATAATTTGAACTTAGCACCCACATGCGTAACCAAGCCCACTTGTCCTAACATGAGTTATGCTTAGGGGCTAAGCAACTACACAAAAACATTTATATTTTTATTACAATTATTTAAGCACAACCCCATAGAAAATATGATTAGGTAATCATATCATCCAGGTCCCTGAGGCATACACATAACATCCGTCTAAAACATTACATCACTAAAATACAACATCATACATACAACGCCCTAACTTAGCACTATAAGTGGTGACTTAGTATGTGTGCTTAAGGCTTGTGTGGCAAGACTTTTAGGCTTCTTTAGTTTAAGTTTCAATTTGAGTTTGAATTTGTTTAAATTTTACCTTTGGGTGATTTCAATTTAAATGATTTAATGATTTATTTTTCATTTTATTTACTTTTATTTGGTTAAAATGATGTTTAGGTTTTCAAGAATGAAGAGTAGAATGAATTCCATTTGTAGATCTCATTTCTACATCCTAACTCCCAAAAGAATCTAAGGTCCTTAAGTATCTTAATTAGCCCATTTGAATTTGTGTAATTCATTTGATTTGATTTATTTGATTTGATTTAGAATTTAGAATTTGAGTTTGTTTAAGTATTTGATTGATTGATTTTTGGATTAGATGTTTTGGTTTAATTACATCTTGATAATTCAATATCCTTAATATCTAATGAAGTTTAAGTTTGTTTAAATTCATGTGTTTTTGATTAATTAATTTTATATTAGATGTTTTAATTTAATTTAAATCTTGATAATTCAATATCCTTGATCTCTAAAGAAGTTTAAGTTTGTTTAAATTCATGTGTTTTTAATTGATTAATTTTAGATTAGATGTTTCGGCTTAATTGAATCATGATAATTCAATAATTAATATCTAATTCTTTTCTTTGATTATGGTTATGTTACTTAACTTTATATTTATTTGATTTGATTATGGTTCATTTATTTATAGTTTGATCAAATTAGATTAATTGAGATTTTATTTTGATTTTAATTGAGTTTTATTCTTTGTAATTAGGATTTTATTTTTAATCTCATCCATTTGTCATGTTTATCAAAGTTTGGTTTGTATTTTGATTTCATACATTGGATAGTTAATTAGTTTATCTTATTTAAGTAGGTTGAATGAGATTTGATTTGATTACATATTAAATTGATGAGAGTCTTTCTTTATTTAATTTGATTTGATTAGCTTTATTAGTCTATGGGTTTGTTTAGGTTTAATGTGATTATGTAATTAGTTTAATTAAGAAGTATATTTATGTTAATTATAAAGATTTGTTTAATTTTCAATTTGATTTCATATTTATTTAGGTTAATAATGTAATTAATGACTTAATAACTTAGGTTTAATTTAGGTTTTGATTAGTATTTAATTGCATTTATGTTTGATTAAGTTTAATTTTAATATGATTAATTTGATTGATTTAATTAGCTTATTTAAGATGTGTGATCAAATTAATTAGTAGATTAATTAAGTGTTTGATTTGAATTTGATTTAAAAAGTTAATTTGGTTCATTTAGATGATGGATTAATTCAATAGGTTTGCATTAATTAGGTGTTTATTCAATTGGATTAGCTTAAGGATAATTAGTTTAATTAAGTATGTTTAAGTTAATTATTAAATTAAATAAAGATTTATTTAATTTTTAATTTAGTTTTATATTTATTTAGATTAATGATGTAATTAATGACTTAATGATTTATGTTTAATTTAGGATTTGATTGGTATTTAATTACATTTATGTTTGATTAAGCTTAGGTTTAATATGATTAATTTGATTAACTTAATTAGTTTACTTGAAGGATGTGATTAATTATTAAATTAAATAAAGATTTGTTTGCTTTTTAATTTGATTTCATATTTATTTATGTTAATGATGTAATTAATGACTTAATGATTTAAGTTTAAATTAAGATTTGATTAGCAATTAACTGTATTTTATGTTTGATTAAGCTTAAGTTTAATATGATTAATTTGATTAACTTAATTAGTTTATTTAAGAGGTGTAATTAAATTAATTAGACCTTTAATTGAATGTTTGATTTGAATTAATTTTAATGTGATTTATAAAATTGATTTGGTTCATTAAGATGATAAATTAATTCATTAAGTTTGCATTAATTAAATATTTAATTAATTAAGTTTGATTAAGGGTAATTAAATTTTTTAAATCATTAGATTAATCAAAGTTTTATTTAATTAATGACTTAATTTCTCACATGTGAGTGATTTGATTTAGTCAAATGTTTAATTTAAGTTTGATTTGATTAAAGGATTATTATTATTATCATCATTATTATTAAATGAATTAACTATTTATTTTATTTCAAATAAGTTTGATTATTTATGATCAGAGTTTTATTTGATTTGATTCATTTATTATGTTTGTTTAGTTTTATTAACATGTTTGATTTAGTTATTAGGTTGTAATATTTAATGGTTAATTAATTACCTTATTCCAAATGGATGTGATTTAATCATATGTTAATTAAGTTTACTTTAACTTTGTTTGGTTTAATTTGATTAATATCAAATGATTATGTTGAATTGGTTTGTTAATCAATTTGATTTTTAGTTTATTTAATGATTAATTAATATTTAATTTTTTTTTATTTGTTAAGTAGTTTCATATAATTAAGTTTCAATACTTAGTGTTGGTTTAACAAGATTAGTTTGATTTTACATTAAAGTTTCTTTAATTTATTTAATTATGAGTTTAATTTAAAATCTAATCATTTAATTGAATTTCATTAACTCAATTAGGTTCAATTATGTTTAAATTCAATTTCATTTAGGGATACATGATACTTTTCTGACTTAAGGTTTGATTACCAATCATTTGGTATTACATCATTTCATTTTGATTTGGTATTTAAATTATTTTTTGATTATGTTTTAATTAATTTTTTAATTGATTAAACTTTAATCTTAAGTGTTTGTTTGAGGTTCATTAGATTCAAAATCACATTATTTTCTTAAAATTCTAGATGTCTAAAGTGATTTAAGCCATTTTAAAGATTTTTGTATTTCGGATTTTTATTTGATTTATTTTATTAAAATGGACAATCTAAACTTCAAAATTTAATTTCTCCCAATCCAGAAGTCCTTTTCACTTGAGATTTTTATGGTAGGTGTGTTTTAACTTAATTTCAATCCTTGAAAGTTTCAACTTAATCCGACTTATATTTTAGAGTAATTAATAAAATTTATTTTTACTAAAATCAAAATTAAGCTCAAAATATTCAATAAAATTTGGGGATTTTGAGTTTTTTGGATTCCTCTTGGAAAGAAGAAATCCAATGAGCCCTTGTTTATAATTTTTTGTTAAGTATTTTATTTTTATGAATTTTTGAAGTTTCAGGTAATTTAAATGATTTTTCAAATCAAAAAAATTTGATTTTTTCACTAAGCTATACCACCGCCATACCGACAAGTAACGCTTTCACGCGGCACCTATGATTGGATCGGTGTCGGTATACGCCATGCGGCACCATGACATCGCGTGATGCCGCGGTCAATGTTTGAGCGGAAAAATTGCACGCAGCATAAGGATCGCTGTTGCGCGGAAAACCACACGCAGAGAGTGAAAGTTTACGTTCATTTTGTCGACAATTCCAAAGACACAAATAAAGAGCAGAAGACACTCCAAAAATTTTAACGTGGAAAACCTCGAAAAGAGGGAAAAAACCATGGGGCCTAGCCCAGTAAAAAGCTTTCACTATGTATCTCTTTTGGAATACAAAGTCTTCCTGATGACGGGATTACAGAATTGTGTATGAGAAAGAAACAACAACTGTGTAACAACGATCAGGCTGTAATAGTTGCTGGTAGTGGTGGATGATGGTGAACTGCACAGAGAAACTTCCGGTGGAAATGCCGAGTATAATTACGATGTGCCGGTGGTTGATGACACCTAGCAGGCGATCTTTAGAGGATCTTCAGCTCTCTCTTCCTCCTTGTTTGGGGTCCTCCTTTTCTTCCTTGCTTGGGCTCTTCTTCATCTTCTTTGCTCGGGCTCTTCCTCTTCTTCCTTGCTCGGACTCTTCCTCTTCTTCCTTGCTCGGACTCTTCCTTTTCTTTCTTGCTCGGACTCCTTCTCTTCTTTGCTTCAGCTCCTCTTCTTCTTCTTCACTTCAGCTCCTCTTCTTCTTCTTCACTTCAGCTCCTCTTCACTTCACTTAGCATGGCTTGGCCTCCCCTTGGTGTGAGGAATGAAGGCCTATTTATAGATGGGAGGAGGGCATTTTGTAAATTTTCATGTAAAGCTCGACTCATGACGCCTGATGATTCCTTGATCATTTGATGTATTTTGAGCATTTGGATGCCCAAATGAAGTCGGAATTATGAGATCTTGGGCTCGTTAGATCCGCTGCCGAGACGCCGATTTGACTATAAACACTCCACATTTGGGAGCTGTTTTGGGATTTAATGATGTCCCAAAGATTTCAATGATATTTTAAGTGATCTTGACGGCTTGACTCAAAATCATATCGCCGACATCAAGATTTGTGCTTGACTAGTGATATTTTGAGAGTCATATCGCTGTTTTCTATTTTGGATGACAATCATCCAAAAAATATATGTGCCAAATGCTCGAATTGGAAGTTTTCGCATTGGGATCTGCTGCCGGCGTCCGCCGAGCAGAACGCAAGGCTACGCCACAGGCGCAAGGCAGCTGCTGATTTGCATACGTCGTAGGCGGCCGCTCGAAAGGTCGGGAGGCTCGGGGTCGATTAGCTGGGTCGCTGACGTGGTCGGTCGCACAAAACCGTTTACGGGTCGGGTCGGTCGCTGACGGTGGTCGCTGACGGCCCCGGGTCGCTGACGTTCATGCGGCCTTCGGGCCGACTGGAAGGTTCATACGCCAAGGCCATGCAAGACGCTGCTGCCCATAAGCTGTCAAGGCTTGCTGCCATGCTGGCGCTGGGGTCTGGCCCCGAGAATTTGAAAGAGCCATTTTGAGGGGTTTTACCCTTGTCTGTGAGCTATAAATACCCCAGGGTAAGAGGGAGGAGGCACACCTTTCCTCTTCCATTCCTTCTGAGGAGGGTCCGAAGGCGATCAAGAAGCTGCTCGAGGCGATCAAGAGGCATCAAGGAGGATCAAGCTGCTGGAGGCGATGGAGGTGATCGGCCCACGGCATACGCCGTTCGGACGCCACGCCGGGTTGGTTAGGATATCAAGGCCACGCATACGCCGTGGTTCCGCACCGCCACGCCGGACCATCCGTGGAGGCGATCAAGGCAGCATACGCCGTGGTCCATCGCCACGCTGACCGTCGTTAGAGGGGTACGTCAGTTCCGGGTTTACCGCCACGCCGACCGTCGTTAGAGGCGATCCCGGTGCATACGCCGTGGTTCCGCTAGCCACGCCGACCATCCCGTGAGATCGGCCCACGGCATCGCCGTTTCAGCTTACGCCGGACCGTCGTTAGAGGCATCATGCCCGCGTACGCATCGCCAGCCACGCCGGACCGGCCCGTTAGAGGCATCAAGGCCCACGGTACCTACTTTTTCTCGTAGGAAATCGTTATTCTTTCAACTTCGATGGAAGGTTCAGCAGTTAAAAGTTGTCAAGAAGGCGGGGAAGTATCAGTTAAGAACCATCGTCCTCCTAACTCAGAAAGTTTGGTCGATCAGAGAAAAAATTTTACTCCAAAAGCGAAAGGTGAGGGTCAAAGACGCGCGCATCGAGGGTGATGGTCGAAGAAAACTCATAGTGTGGTCGCCATACGATATGCCTCCACATATAGTTTAATGGTGTTTCAGAAATTTTTCTTCCCCAATGAGTTGGTGGCTATTGTAAAAAGTCCGATCGAGTCTGCTCCCCGCCAGTACTTACTATTTCAGATGACTCTTCGTGTCGGATTGTGATTTGCTCCCCGAAATGATTGAGATCTTCAAAAATGTGGCTGATGCAATTTTCGCTGAAGCTTTAACGGTCATTATTGGTTTGACTACCTTCTTGGAGCTGTTACTTTAAACATCGAATACTTGTGCGAATGTATGATTCACATGTGATGCTCAAGGACGGTTATCTAACTATAAAGAAATGGATAGAATTTTCAAAGACGGATCACCAAAACTTGGTCTAGGATTCTTTTATGTGAAGAATGAGTGGGGCCTTCCGAGAGATGGGGAAGATTGCATGATCTTCCTGATCCGCCACCGGAGGATGATATTCTAGCAACTCTTAATATTCCCGATGTGGGAAGCTTGCAACATGAGTTGCATTACATCAAGAAATACATAGTTGAAGATAGATGTTTAAGGTTGGTCTTTCCATCCGTGCGTGAAGGTCTCATGCTCTTCCGCTGAAGAGAAAGGGTGACGAGAGTTCTCTTCATACTCATAGGGTTCTCTCGAGAAGCCCATCACTGAATCACTACGAAGAATGTTCCATCTTTACAAAAAGAAAAGACTCTTGCTGAAATGGTTGTGTCAGATGATGTCCACTTAGATCCGAGAGTTTAGCTTCACTCATGAGGGGAGTTCGCTTTAAACCGCAAATTCTCAAGAGGTATTAAACCACATATGTACCTCGCCAAACGAAAGCGATGAATTGCGTTGTTTTTCCTTATTCCTTCTATTCTTCTTTATGTACCATTGGTGCTGATGATGATGATTTTTTTTCGTGTAACTCACATTAGACCGATGGCTCATTTGGGTGTCGCGATGAATGGAATCAATTTGTGAAGACAAAATATCATGGCGAGTATGAACGAAGGATGAATGCTAAAGTCAAGAAGTGGTGACCTTGGAGGGTCAGACCGAGTGTAGAACCGGCGAATATGTCGACTTCTTTTTCTCTCCAGTGTCAGGAGGTGGAGCGATTTCGTGATCAGCTGATTGAGGCGAGAGCAGAGACTCGCCATAAGGATAAGAGGATCAGGGCACTTGCAGCGGATAAGAAAGCATTACAAGATCGTCTTCAAAAGGAGCATAGAAAGTCAAGAAGCGAGATCGCTTCTAAGGCGCGGGAAGACTTCAAGAATTCTCGCTTATCGTGGCTATTGAAGACTTTATCCGTGAGGCTCGTAATCATATCTTTGATGTTGAAGTGAAGGACTTGGAACGCAGGGAGGAGGCTTCATCCGAGGGTTCTGAAAGGAATTCGTATGTTCATCACAAGACCGGGCCAAAATTGAGGATATATCTCCCAAGCACATCCAAGATCCTTCACCGATTCAAAAGACGAGTTGTGAATGGGCTCCGTGAGCCTCCTAGTGATGATGAGGATATCGATATTATGTAGCATCGGTTGTGGATGTCTTTCTTCATCATTTGTTCTATGTAA
Organism: Cymbidium sinense; assembly: GCA_021442155.1. NCBI lineage: Eukaryota > Viridiplantae > Streptophyta > Magnoliopsida > Asparagales > Orchidaceae > Cymbidium > Cymbidium sinense. The sequence goes on along the minus strand of CM038232.1, from coordinate 38,221,856 downwards.
TGTCGTTGTCGTGTATCATGATCTTAATTCCTTCTTATATCATCGTATTAATGCTGTCAATGATATCTGGATATACCCTCTCTTTTTTTTCTTTTTTTTTCTTTTTTTTTTTTTTTAATACGCCCTCATCTTGTTTTCACCCATCTGGGGTAATTGGTCAAAATATTATTTGACGTTGCAAATATGGGTGAGTTGGATCCACTGAGGATTTTTGACCCATCCGAGGTTGTTTGTCAGAGTGATACCCGATGACATTAACCTGTGTAGAGTGGGTACAAAGTTTTGACCTTTCCTAGGTTATTGGTCGGAATATTATTCGCCGACGCTAACCTATACTAAGAGGCCGGGAAGTCCACCAAGGACCTTTTGACCTATCCGTTAGTCGAAGTTTTACCGGCGACGCAACCCGTATGGAAGAGGTCGCGGGAAGTCGTTTTTTGACCTATCCGTTAGTCAAAGTTTTTTACCGATGACGCAACCCGCATGGAAGAGGTCGAATTGAATCTGCTGAAGATTTTTGACCTATCCGGTTGTTTGTCGTGGTGTTACATGACGCTAACTCAGACGGAAGAGGTCGACGCGGACCGCGATGACAGACGAGGCTAACCGAACAATGGGGTGGAGATTGCCGATGGTCGGTGGCGGTGACCGTGATTATGATTACCAACGGGGTGGTCTTAATAACAGCACGAATGACGCATAACCGATGCTGAGCGGAATGACCGGAGACTATGGTGGTTGACCGACGGAGATGGCCGGTGATGGTAGGCGACGGTACGCAATGGCCGGGCGAACGCTTAATGTGGTCGGCGAGTGACGCGTGGCGGCGCGATGTTGGTGGTCGACGGGATAACCAAAGAACGATGGTGGCGAGATTGCTGAAATGGTCGGCGAGATTATCGGCAATGGCGGGCGAGAGCCGCAATGGTTGCGGACCGGTGATTATGATTAGCCCGGAATGACCGCATTATGGTCCGTAGTTACTTGTAGGAAATAGGATTTTGAAACTTCAATATGGTTCAACAGCTTGATAACATGTTATCAACTTGCATGTCGAGATATAATTGACGAGATTTTTGACCCATCGGTTGTTTGTCGTTACCATGACATTAACCCGCAGTGGGTACAAAGTTTTGACCTTTCCTGGTTATTGGTCGAATATTATTCGCCGATGCTAACCTATACGGAAGAGGCCGAAGTCCACCAAGGACCTTTTGACCTTTTTGTTTGTCGAGCTTTTGCTCGATGACATTAACCCATGGAAGAGATCGCAGGAAGTCCACCAAGGACGTTTTGACCTTTTCTGGGTTGTTTGTCAGAGCTCCTTTTTTTTTTTTTTTTTCGATGACATTAACCCGTATGGAAGAGATCGTAGGAAGTCCACCAAAGATGTTTTGACCTTTCCAGGGTTGTTTGTCAGAGCTTTTGCTTGATGACATTAACCCGTATGGAAGAGATCGTAGGAAGTCCACCAAGGATGTTTTGACCTTTCCAGGGTTGTTTGTCAGAGCTTTTTTTTTTCTCGATGACATTAACCCGTATGGAAGAGATCGTAGGAAGTCCACCAAGGATGTTTTGACCTTCCGTGGTTGTTTGTCGAGCTTGATGACATTAACCGCATGGAAGAGATCGTAGGTCCACCAAGGATGTTTGACCTTTCCGTGTTTGTCGATGACATTAACCCGTATGGAAGAGATCGAAGTCCACCAAGACGCTTTTGACCTTTCCGTGGTTGTTTCAGCTTTTGATGACATTAACCCTGCATGGAAGAGATCGTAGAAGTCCACCAAGGACGCTTTTGACCTATCCCGGTTGTTAGTCGAAGTTTTACCGATGACGCAACCCGCATGGAAGAGGTCGCAGTCCACCAAGGACGTTTTGACCTATCCCGGTTTTAGTCGAAGTTTTACCAAGACTTAACCCGCAGAAGAGGTCGAATAATCGCTGTTGTCCGAGTGACCATTGATCTTTGCCTTTTCAATGGTATTGTTGACTTGCTTTTGATTTGGATAATCTTTGAGATTAAGAGTTGCCCCGCCGGGAGGCATGTTCGCTTGAGTCGATTGATATGGAGGTCGCGGAGGGAGATCACGACCGTGTTGTTTTTTTTTTTTTTGGGACCGCCGGTGCATTTTATGGGATGCTTTATGTTTACGATTGTTCAAATTGTTTCATGGGCATGAATAGCTTCATCCGAGATTTGTGCTTCTATACGACGAACTAAGTCGGCATACGAGCGACCGTCCCGCATTAATAGAAAGGCCCGATGGAGTCCTCCAAGGAAAACTCTTAATAATTCAAGATTTATCCTGTATTTGGCAGCTTCTAAGGAGAATCTCGGAAGTATTCTTTAGTGATTCACCCTCATTCTCGTCATCGAAAAGATGGGAGGAATCTTAATGATTCTCCGATTTGCAATGAACTGCTCCACAAAGAACCCGGCGAAGTTCTTAAAGGTATGGATGGATCTGAAGAGAGTAGAACCAAGTGCGAAGCTTGCCCTTTGAGGGTAATGGAAAGACCCAACAGCAAAGGTGTCGTGAACTTGTTGGATATGCATGATACCCTATAATGGTCGATGTGTTCGTGGGTCGTTGCCTCATCATAGAATCAATGCTCTGAAGCTTGAAACCTACGGAATTGGATGTCAAGAATTCATAAAGGTGAGGACTCCTCATAACCGCTGTGTGGGTGAAGATGACTTCTACTTCAAGGTGAAATTCATCCCAGAAGGCCGCACTCTACAATGTCAAGGGCGTGATTTGATGAAGCTATCAACAACAATCGCGATTAAGAACCTGCTCGACGCTGATGGATGAGTGGAACGGTCCGTGAGGTCGCTATTGCCTCCATGCGAGGAACCTGTTCGGGAGGATTAGCATTTTGACCTCTTCCGCAGACGATCTTGGGGAGATATGTTTGCCGTAGTAGGCCGCTGTAGTCCTTGCAAAAGTCGGATCATCTTATTTTGAGACTCCTCCATTCGACGGACACGATCTTCCAAAGAGATTCCCTGCCCACCCCTCAACTTGGCATCCTTGGTCTGAGAGATGGGAATGAGTTGAGCCGGAGGCCCGCCAGGACGAAAGTGTGTGCCTATTGGCCATAACGGAGGTTCACGGAATTTGTGGTTGAAGAGTTTTTCTTCCCACGCCAAACCTGCGTTAGAAAACCACCGATAGAGTGAAAGTTTACGCCTTTGTCGATTACCCAAAGACACACACGTAAATAAAGAGCCAAAGAAGACACCCAAAAATTTTAACGTGGAAAACCTCAAAAGAGGGAAACCACGGGCCTAGCCCAAGAAAAGCTTCCACTATGTATCTCTTTGGAATACAAAGTCTTCCCGATGACTGGATTACAGTAATGAGAAAGAAACAACAACCTGTAACAACGATCAGTTGCCGGTAGTGGTGGATGATGGTGAACCCACGAGAAACTTCCTGGAAATGCCAGTATAATTACGATGTCGGGTCGGTGGTTGATGACCACATAGTGGTGATCTTGCTTGAGGATCTTCAGCTGTGAGCTCTCTCTTCCTCCGGGGTCCTCCTTTTCTTCCTTTCTTGGCTCTTCTTCTTCTGCTCTTCCTCTTCTTCCTTGCTCTGACTCTTCCTCTTCTTCCTTGTTTGATTCTTCCTTTTCTTTCTTGCTCTGACTTCTCTTCTTTTGTTTCAGCCTCTTCTTCTTCTTCACACGCCTCCTCTTCTTCTTCTTCACTTCAGCTCCTCTTCACTTCACTTAGCTTGGCTTGGCCTCCCCTTGGTGTGAGGAATGAAGGCCTATTTATAGATGGGAGGAGGGACATTCTTGTAAATTCATGTAAAGCTTCACTCCCCTCGACGACTCAGATGATTCCTTTGATCATTTGATGTATTTTGAGCATTTGGATGCCCAAATGAAGTCGAATTATGAGATCTTAGGCTTAGATCCGCCTACGATTTGACTATAAACATTTCACATTTGAGAGCTTTTAGGATTTAATTGATATCCCAAAGATTTCAATGATATTTTAAGTGTTTGATCTTGATCGGTTTTGACTCAAAATCATATCGCCTTCGACATCAAGATTTGTGCTTTGACTAGTGGTATTTTGAGAGTCATATCAATCGTGAAGCACATTCGACCGTCCGATCATGATCGGAATAATCGATCATACGACGCGCATACCCGAGCCATTCGATCGCAAAACTACGAGATTGTATGGTCCAGAATGAATCAAGTGATTCAAAGGCCCGGACAATCCGAATCACCGACTGCAAAACCGCGACGCACTACTATCCGATAGGTGTGAACTATAAAAATAGGAGTATTTTGGGGAAAATGAGAAATTCTAAGTGAAAACTTGTCTAAATGGACTCATTTTCATATCGATTCACACTGAAAAATTTATATTTTCTAATTGGGATAATTTGAAGTAAAAATGTGGGATTATCTAGGGTAAATTCCTAAAAATCATGGGAAAAATCATGAAAAATGAAGGATCCTAAAGTCGGCTATGGTTTTTGAAAGTTACCTCATCGGGGATGATTTTTAGCGACGGTGATGACCCGAGCATGCTGTTGGGTAAGGGAAGAGGCCTTGGAATGAGCTTGGATCTTCGCCTTCATGTCGAAATGAAGTATTTTCTAGTGCTTCCTGTTTCATCACCAGAATACACCCGATTTTGATGTTTTTGGCTCAAGAGAGGTGGGGAAGTGGTGGCTAGTTGCTTTGGAGAGCTCTTGGGGGCTGAATAGAGGTAGAAGAAAGAGGAATGAAGTATCATTCCCTCCTTTAATAGTGGCCGAAAATTCACTTTTTTGAATTTTTGGCTCCAAAGGGTTATCATTTTGCTTGGGGTGGTTGGGATGGGTGATGGATTGATTGAGAACTTTAGATTTTTGCTCCAAAGTCCTCTCTTGCTACCATATGATCAGCTTTATTGAATGAAAATATTGGGGAGGAGTTAAATACATGTGATGGGGAGAATTAAATAAGGCTGGATGAAATCCTATGTGGAGGATCCATAAGGGATTTAATTTGGTTAGGTTTATTTTAAGATGATCCCAAATAGGTTTGGGTCAGATTTGATCAGTCCCTAGAGGGTCATGACTTGGTTTTAAGGGATTTGGCTCAATTTGGGTCATATGGATCATATTAGGTCATATCGAGTTAGGTTGACCAATTGGTCAAATTGGGTCAAACCAAGGCTTAGGTTAGGTTCAAATGATAATTTTAAGAGTTTTGGTATGATTAATTTGATTTAATTTGGCTTAGAATTGATTTTGGCTCATTTGGAATCAAATGGGTCAAATGGGTCAAGTTGACCAATTTGACTAAAATTGGCCAAATTGGCTTCGGTTATGGGTTGATTCATGTTCAATTAGCTAATTGAAGATAAATGTAGTCTTTGATTTGAATCAATTTGGATTTAATTTTGATTTAGGCTATTTTGGGCTTAATGGCTCAATTGGGCTTGATTGATCAAATTGGGTTAATTATAGCTTTGGTCAAGTTCAATAATTAATTTGGAATGAACTTGAGCAATTGGTTGCAATCAATTTGAGTTAGATCATGATTTGAGCCAATTTGATCTTTAGTCCAATTTGGGTCAACATGGATCAAATGGCCAATTAGGCTTGGTTTGGCTCAATTGGTGGTCAAGTCATATTTAAATATTGATTTTGGGTTGATTCAAATCATTCATTTCAATCAGTTTGATATAGGATGAGTTTTGGCTAGTTTTAGTTCATTTGAGATCAGGGTTGACTTGGTCAAATGACTAAGTTAATTTGGCTTAACCTAATTGATTGCAGTTAATCATCCTAGGGTGATCAACAATCATGGTGGAAGGTTTTTGTGATCTTGGTTCAATCTAATTTGGGTTGGATTGGAGGTTAGCTCAAATGGGTCCTTTAGGCCACTTTGTCAAGTGGACCTAAGTAGGTCAATTGGTTTGGTTTTGGTTTGATTTGAGTTTAGTTGAATATATATATGAGCCTTGGATTGAAATATAAATTCAACGGCAATCAATTTAGAGTCCAATAGGTTTTGGCTCAATTGAAAATTTTAAGTAAAAAGGGTTAAGTTAGGCTTGACTTGGGTTGGCTTTGATTTGATTTGATGATTGTAAGTTTTATTTATATTTGGGCAGATAACTGAATAAATAATTAATTTGAGAGAAAATCCATTGGTTTTGACTTTATTTGGATAGAATTTGGCTAAGCCCAAAGAATTAGCTTAAAGGGTATAAATTAGACTTTGGTTTGATGTTGGATTTAGTCTTGGACATTTGGATTTATATTTCATTTATATTTATAAATATAAATGAAGATCTAAATGATTCATGAGAAAATCACTTGAGTTTGGAGTGATTTGGAAGCAAATTTGACCAAGTCCATGGATGTAGGTTAAAAAGGCTTAGAGGGCAATCAATTTAGTTTGATTCATTTTTGGTCATTGGAAGGTGTGTTTCATTTATATTTGTGAATATGAATGAAGGAATAATTGATTTATAAAGAAATCAATTGAGTTTAATTTGATCTAAATGGAGTTTTGGCTAAGCTTATGAAGGTGGCTCAAATGGCTTAGGAAGGGTCTTGGGATTTAAATTTGATTTTGGGTTTTAATCATTTGGAGTCAAATTTGGGATATGGATTTAGAATTTGGATTTGAATTTGAGGTTTGGTTTGAGATTTGAATCTGGGTTTGATTTTAGAAAGTGTATCTAGATTAGGTTTAGGCTATAGGATAGGTGATTTCCTTAAGTCTTAAAGCATGGCCTAATCCTATGTTATCCCTTCTAAGTCTCTATGCTTAGGTTAAGTGTTCACCTAATCACTAGAAGTGTCTTATGACTAAAGAGTTCTTAGTGTCTATATGAGTCTTAGATCTATGATGAGGAAGTTGAGAGTCCTTATTAGGTGATTGAGTCAATTATAGGATAATATTTTTATCTTTCAAGATAGTACATCATCCTTAATATCGTACTCATTCACTTTAATAAGTACCTCTTAAGATTTGTGTAGTGTCCCTATGACTCAAATTAAAACACCATAGTTATTATTCTAATTATAAAAAATATTTTATAGATTTTTCAATTTGATGAATTTATCATTGAAATGATTGCATAAAATGACTTAATGTGATAAAAGCTTTTCATATTTGTCCTATAAATAGTCATCCCTTTTGAAACTTCTCTTTCTACACTTTTATGTACTATGATGATTATCTTATTCTCTTATGCTTTCTTTGATTCTTTATATTCTGCAAGATTCTTTTTTCTTCTTTATTTCTTTTCTTATGTAAGGTTTTATTCATATAATAACTTGCATGTTAATAAACACCCCTAATGGAAATTTCTTCTTTGTAATGAAGATGGATGTTAAAGCCTTGAAGGTGGAACTCAACTCATCAATAATTTCACTACCTAAAAATCAAGTGCTAGCAAGTTCTCTAACTTACTTTTAATAATGAGTTACGCTTTTATAAGGATAAATTTAACCTTGGCTCTCATCTCCCACTATCATTTGGAGTCCTCAAAATCCTCAATTAACATAGACTCATTCAAGCTCATGCACTTAATTACCTAGCAAGTATTATATATTTTGTTATCTTCCATCATGAATAAAGGGTGAAATGAAATGGAGCATTGACTTCTTTCTTTTTATGTTTATTCTCAAGAGCATCAAATATAAATCCAGCTTATTTATTAATATATGAAGATGACTATCTTAGAAAATAAAATCAATGATATGAATAAAAAATTCTTTTTTAATTTAGGTCATTCAAAGGATGGGTGATTAATACTTGATCAATCAAGATCTCTAAAAGCAAGCTACTCCAACGTCATCTACACAATTCATGGAGATGAAAGAAGAGTCTCTAGTTTTAACCCCATGAGCTTCACATGTTTAATGATCACAAATATTTCTAGTTGAATAACTTTTCATTAATTAGTTGTGAGTGCAGACTATGATAAAGCTTTTGATGTAGATACTATAAATAAACAGCTTAATAAAAATTTACTTAAAGTCCATGAATTGTGGTAGTTTCAAGAGCTAGATCAAAGAGGAGGCCATGACGACTATAAATAAGGAACGATTGACACCATAAGACCCAAGTTGAGCCCAAAATTGTAATTTTAGTATTTGTATTTTACTTTATCTTTATAAAATTTGTATATGAATGATGAAAAATAATCAAGCATAGACATACCTGAGAAAATATATAATTAATTTTTTAAAATCATATTGTATGATTTATATCATACAAGATAATTCTCTATTTTTTAAATAATTTCAACCACCATAATTTAGTTAGTTAACTCTAAAATTGTCAAAGTGAACTAATCATTGTATAATCTCTAATTGTACCATATGATTATTCTTTTTTATTTATCATTTTTTTTCTTGAGAATTAAGTCAATTAAGTATAATTCTGCCTAGTTTGATTAATTGTGTATATTATATAGACTGAATTTATTTGATAATTACCTGATTTGAATTCAAAATTTTGGGGATATGATGAAATTTTTCCTTATTGAGTTAGTATTGTATGATGAAATCTTATAGGTCGAACAAATAGAGAATTAATTTTATTTTAGTTTGTACTATTATAGTATGCTCTTGGTCATACAGTATGTTTTTCATGGCTGATGGGATGATCATATCATTCAATATCCCTAAAAATTAAAAAAAAAATTAAATTGATCTTCTAGCATGATTGTCAGTTTTATTGGAAAAACTATTTTTCAGCTTTTTTATTCAAATTTTTTTCCATAAATGCCCCTTTTGAAGAGACTAAAATGTCAACATAAACATGAGAGTGCTTAAAGAAGGCTTAGGGAAGAGTGTTCTCTTAGAAAAGTGGGGAGAATTCTATCCTTGTCTTTTTTCTTAAGAGATCTTTTATTAGTGACCTTGCACTTTAATTTAGTTGTTCTTTCTTATGGACCTTACCATTGAGAGATGAAATTTAACTTGATAAATTATTCTTATAGAATACTTGTGTGAGATTTTATTTTGTTCAAAAAAGTTTTTTTGTACATTAGAGAGGCAATGACATCCTTCTTGCATTAAAAATAGATTATTAATACTCAAAATTATTTAGAGCATTTGATTGTTAATACCCAAAAATAGATTATTAATACATTAGTATGTTCAAGAAAAAGTTGGAGTAGCTCCAATGGCAGATAAGATTAGAGAGAGTCACCTTAGATGGTTTGGCCACATAATGCATCAACCGTCCGATGACCCGGTTAGGAGAGTAGATGCATTAGATTCACCTTATGTTAAGAAAGGTAGAGGTATACCTAAAAAGACTTGGTTAAGATGTATAAAAAATGACCTTAGTATACTTGAACTAAATGAGAATTTGACACATAATAGGACACAAAGGAGACAAAGGATTCATGTAGCCGACCCCACTTAATGGGATAAAGGCTTGTTGTTGTTTTTGTTGTTGTTGATTTCACTACAAACCATTTTGTTAACTGAGCACAAAGAGGGGCTACACACATGTTTTAGAGATTTGTGCAATTAGTTATGAATTTTCTATGTTCTAAATCATTAAATATATTAGTAATAGTTAATTAAAGTTGATTTTGAAATTTAATTAGAACTAGAGGTACTAATTATTTTTCTAGTTATTTTCATGTTAAGTAAGAGTACTTGAACACTAAAACCCTCATTTGAAAGTTTTCATAATTTTATTAATTATTCCATTAAAGATCCAAAATGCACAAGTCATAATTCAGTGCCTCAAATGACATGAAATAATTATGCGAGATAGATAACTTTGCTAGTAATATTTTTTTGAAAATTTTAAATCATTCAGGTGAGTGATTTAAGATTAATTTTAAAATTAATGGTTTTAAATAAAACCTAGTTACTCTCAGTATAATGGACAAAGATTAGGGCTTTCATTTTTTTTCCTTAATTCCACTATCTATTCATTGATTATAGAGAGTATTTATATACATTTTTTTCTATAATTAGTTATAATTTATTAAAATTCTAGCTAAATAAATATATTTAAAACCCTACACAACACCGAGAAGTCGTGCTTTACATACAATGACACAGGATCGATTATGTAAACTATCCCCTATAGTGTTACCTTAGCTAATGGTAGATGTAGTTTTGATTTGAGCTTTTTCATTAAAGATCAAATGGATCTGATCAAACTCTCAAATAATAAGGGATTAAATCTAATTATATCATGTGATGAGGTCATGGCCATCCATTTTAATCATAGAAAATGAACATTGTGCATGATTCATCTTTAGCCTCCAACAAAAAGTAGATATTGTTCGCCTTTCACCGCTAAATTTATGCCAACCATTGTCAAATTTTCATTCCAAATGATTACAAAAAAAGATTGAGAATAAAATTGCAAGTTTCCTATAGTTAGATCCTAACAAATTGCACAAACACTTCACAAAGCATTCAGAACCTATGGCCAATCTTTGGTTTTGAGGATTTACCTCACTAGAGCCAAAAATCTAATGGAATAAATGATAAAGTTAGCTTTGTCTACTAGAGATGAAGCCCTGTTAAGAATATCTCCCTGTGGTGTTTATTATTGGATTCCATTTCTATGGGGGGACACCACGTAGATCTGAGGGTGTACTTATTGAGGTGATCGGGTACGATATTGAGAAATAGTGTACTATCTCGAAAGATAGAAATCACTACCCTACAATGGACCTAATCACCTAATAAGGACTCCTAAGACATGATGGGTCTTCAAATATACCATAGATTTTTCCCCTAATTTACATGGATAAATAAAGTATGGTTTATTTAAACCTAGTTCTAAAGTTCCCTATGGGGGCAAGCCCCCATAGTTAATTATATCTTATGAAAAATGAATCACTTAAGAATACTCTCGATTAAAGTAGGCAATTATTCTCTCCAAAGAATTCAAAGATATGACTATCAATAAATTAGTTGTGTTTTAGAAAGTCAAGTGGGATGAATCAAATGGAAAAAGTAATTATCAAAACCAAAGGAGATGAGTAGGGAGTGCTCATGTACTAGGAAGTCTAGTGAGCACTCCAATCTATCATATGGTTGGGCTTTATATTTTTGAAATTGAGAGATTTATTTATTTGAGTTGAAGTTTTATTAGAAATTTAGGACTTATTATTCCACAATACAATATTGTGGAAATGCCTAAGAGGTGAGGATTTATGCTTGTATCCTCAAAGGGAAAGAGCAACCTCAGATCCTAAATCTAGGGAGCTTTGACAAGAGCCAAAGCATGACCTAAATCTAAGGCAAAAGTAGGCATATGGTTTACCTCCACAAGAGAGAGTAAACCACCCAACTACTTGACTTATAACCACCTAAAGTGGAAGCCAACTAACTCCTTCTACGCTTCAAATCCATGTAGACAAGTCTTATGCTTTTGCAAGACAGCTAGGTTGTTATTATTTAGAAAAAAAACCAAGTCCTTAAGCCCACTCCCTAAGAGGCTAAAGCATAAGGGGTATGGATAATGACGTAATATAATGTAAATTTTTATCAAATTTCTTTTAATCTGGGACTCTTTATTTTGACACAAGCTATGGGATTTTGTATGCCTAAATGCATGAGAATTTGTTATGGGCCAAATCAAGAGGGAAAGAGGTGTTCTTCCATCATAGACTCTCAAAGATTATGCTCATTCTATCTGGAAAAGATGGAAGCCCTCTCTTAAACAAGATGATATGCGTGTTGTTAAACATACAACATCCAGCTAAGGATTGCTAAATATTTTATTATCTTGATTTAATACCTAAGCTTTATATGAGGTTATGTGTTGTCTTAAAATTTAGTTATGAGTTGTTAATGGGATAAAAAATTTATTTTTTTATCCTAAGAGCCTAATCGCATCCATGCCATACAATAATCACCAATCATAAATAAATAATGAAAAGGCATGTTTTTTTTCAATGCACAAGCTAAATAAATCATCAAACAATTTGATAAAGCTATAAAAAGAATAAAGGCCAATGTCGGATCCGCATACAACCCTAAAAAAGTATTTGATAAATTTCTCTATCCTAATTACAAAAGAATAATTACAAATGATAAATGTTATGGGGGTCTTCATTCTTCATTCTTCATTTTTTTCATCTTTCATTTTTTTCATTTGATTTGCTTCATTTCTTTCTTCCTTTTGGCTTGATTTGGATGTATTTTCTCCAATGGCATCACATGATACATAAGACTTAGTCTTATAACCAATGCTCATCCTAATCCCCCATAATAATCATCATAATCCTAATGTAAAATTATATTAAAAGAAGGAAAGCAAATCTAGCTAGACCTACAAAACAAATGTTAGCTAAACACACCATACAACCAAAGCAGTTAGATAAATAATTTGGACTTAACACCCCACACATGGGTAACCAAGCCCACTTGTCCTAACTTGAGTTATGCTTAAGGGCTAAGAACTTGCATAGCAAAATATATTTATATTTTTATTACAATTGCCCCTTAAGCACAACCCCCTACATAAAGCATGGCTAATACTAACATTCATGCATACACCATAACATCCACAATAATACAACAAAATAAGCATACATCAATCATACACCCTAACATATAAAGGGTTGACTTATTCTACTGTGTGTGTGCTAAAGCTTGTGTGGTATGTCCTAACTAGGCTTTAGAGTTGTAATTTTGCTAAGTGTGAAGGATTTAATTTATAAAGGGTTGATTTTTCTTTAAGAGATTTAATTAATTTGAAGATTTTACTTAGTATTTTCTTTTGTTTCATATGGCCTACACTTAACAACTAAGTGTTATAAAGAGAAGAAAGAGAGAAAATCTCTCTTTCATTCCTACCTTAAGTCACTTCTAAAGCAAGTTAATTAATCAATTTTCTTTGGTGAATGGATTATTATATGTTTTAATCAATCCTAAGTTTAGGTTCACTCTAAATGACCTTATTCAATAAGAAAGATAACTTAGGATTAGAATGAATTACTATCACATAACACATGTTTATTCCTTTCTTTCCATCATGTATATCATGCATATGATTAAATCCTAAGCATACCTATATATACAATGTATGTCTTAGCACACTTAAATGATGAATGCAAAGAAATATATTTGGAATTTAAATATTTCATTTGATTGAATTATTTATTAATAAAAATGAGGAATTTTTCACCCATTAGCTAAGTACACATTCACATGTATAAAAATTTTAAGTGAGTATGGCACCATTGTTCTGCACTAGGGGTGTAAAGTACAAGACCTACTTAGGGCTACTTAAAGACTCACAGCCCAAAGGTGTCCAGACTATTATACCACTTTTCTTAGATATATATAGATGTATAAACAACTATAAGAATATAAAAATCTATGCAAAAGTTGTATTTGATTTATTTGATTATGATTCTTATTCATTGGTAACATCAAACATATATATGTATAATAGTTTTAAGTGAATACAATGACATTGTTCTGCACCAGGGGTGTAAGATACAAGACCTACTTAGGGCTACTTAAAGCCTCACAATCCTGGGGTGTTCAGACTAATATACCACTTTTCTCAGATACATGTGAATGTACAAAAAGAATCACAAGAATGAGAAGTCGTGCAAGAAGTCATATTTTATTTGATTATATGATTTATATATGTGATATAAAATTCTTCCTAAGTCTTAGTATGGAAATGCATAGGAATAGATTTAGACAAATATTGCGTTCTTTTCAAATGAACTATACATTTATAAATCCCATGCAAATCCATATAAGAGAAGGAAAGAGAGCTTCATATTATATAGCTTATATTATCAACACATTCAAACTTATAAATACTTATAATTAGCAACACTCCATCCATTATGATTGACTTATGGGCTTTTGAAAATAACATTTGATTTAATAGTAATAATAGCCACACCTAATTAATTTAAAACAACACAAGCAATTAAACATGAAAGAAACTATTTTATTTAGTTAATTTTAAAAGAAATGAATGCATGATTACACATGGCAAGCAACATTTAACTTGATTGAAATGAAATAAAGGAACATAAGCACATGATCTCATTCATTCTAATTAATTCCTAAGGACAATCATACTAAATATGGCTATTTAAAAATAAACCAAATTTCTTTAATGTCATTTCATTTTTGAGTTTGATTTGATTTAGGAAATGAAAGAGGTTTGGTGATCCTAATCCCATTTTCCATTTATGAGTTAATTTTGGTTCAAGGAAGAAATAATTAAGTTGATTTTATGATTTAATTAGGTTATGGTATGAATTAAGTGGATTAATTAACCCTTACCTACATCACCTTAAGTTAATTAACTAACTAATAATGAGCCAATATGATATGCAACCACATGAAAAGTAAATTTGCAATGCTCCTAAGAAATGAAAGGGGCCTAATGCAATTGGCTCATGATTAATAGTTAATTAGGATTAAAGGACCTCACTTAACTACTTTTATGATTTTCTCACACATGTGAGCCAACCATAATTTCATCATCTCTCACTTTGGGTCATTGGACACCCAAAGAGCTATCTAAGATTAAATTAGAGAAATAGATTCAATTAGAATAATTTAAGTTCATTAATTAACTAATTAAACTTTAATTAACCTTAACTGACCAAAATGAGATGGGCTTAGAGAATGAGATAAAGAAGAGAACCAAAGTCTCAATCCCTAAATCCTTTCAATTAGTTAATTAAGGTTTAGGTATGATTTGGATTTTGATTAATTAGTTAAGGGGTATTAATTAATTATTTATTTAAGAGGGATTAGAGAAGACTTAAAGAAAAGATTGGAAGAGGGAGTCCCAATATTTCTTGACTTCACAAGAGGTTAATAAGCTTAATTGATTGATTAATTTACTGTTCATTTGCTTAATTATCACTAATTATATTAAGAAAGTGATTAAAGCTTAATCCATTGGTTTCCCTAATTAAGCAACCAATAAAATCCCAAAAAAATGGGGGAGGCAGAGGTCATCCCCCTAAACATGCACATAAAGTTTGAGATTAATTATATGATTAATTAAGGAGTAATTAAGCTAATTATATTCTAGTTAAATCTTAATTAAGCCAAATTTACTACTCAAAATCAATTAATAATGATTTTCTTAGATTCCACTCTGAAATATATTTAAATGAGCTTAAGTTTATATTTTTTAGATTTTTCTATAATTAATTATGAATTTAGAAAGTTTTAGGATTAAAAGTTAATTAATTATCCCTAATTAAAGCCTTAATTATGTCGGGCCACGTGGCTACTGACGCAACGCACTTTTCATGTAGCACAATGGGATTCGCTATTTAAGTTGTCACATCCAAGTGCTGACTTGGATGGCGGTGCACACGATAACTCCGTGGATTGTCCAATCTAAGATTGGATAGCCACGATTAAACCTAAGAATGAAATGATCAGGACCGTCCATTCCGATCATGCGGGATCGACAACCCATGCTCTATCTTCTTTCGAGCCCGAACAATGGCTACCGTCCATCGATCCCTACTCGATCCAAGCTTACCAGAGCTCGGATGGAGATGAAAATGATCTTACACCTTCGGGGAAGTACAACAATAAAATCTAACGGTGGAAAATACGTGTCATTGAAATTTCTTTCACAAAAGACCAAGTATTTTCATTCAAAGATCAGTTTTAATGGCATACCTCACCAGAGCATATGACCGACGGTTACAATATTGAGGAAACTTTGTTTGGTAGAAATGAAGCTCTGTTGAGTTGCACGATCTTTGATCGGTGTAATTGGCTCGGAAGATCAAAGCACTAGGCATAGGTGGTCGTGCTTGATCGAACTCTACCCTTCGATAATTGGGAAGCTTGGGAAAGGATTCGTTCTCACTCGTTTGGATCCAAGAAAGGTGTGTACAAAGTTAGTTGCACTTTGGTGGATATTTGAGCAAATGGGAATTGAAGTTGGCCTCCCCTATTTTGGTTTTGCTTAAAATTGAAAATGGGGATTTTGGGGAGCTTGGGAAGGCTTGGAAATTGTTTTGGGAACTCTCTACTTGGTTGTTATAGTTGAATCGAGTGTGTGTCTGTGAGTTTGAGTGAGAATGAGGGGCATACCTCATTCCTTAGATTGGATGGCCACTGCTTCTTTGGCTTCTTCTTGATTAATTACCCAAGTCAGAGGTTGGTGGAGGTCCTTGGGTGCATGATATGGCTCAGTTTGGTTGGATGAGGGTGTGGAAGTGGTTGCCAAGGGAGTAGTGGGTGTCCTATGGTTGTTTGGAAAGCTCCAATTGGGATGGGGAGGTGATTTCACCTCCCCATGGGTCATGGACGACCCAACCACTTTTGGGTCAGGTCAACCATGGTTCTAGGTGCCTAACTAGACCTATGGTTGGGTGTCAAGTGGCTAGGGGAGAAAATGACCTAATGAGCATGTGTTTTATCTCATGGGATGCCCTAGACCCAAGAGAAAATAGTCATTTGGCTATGGGTTTGATTTGGACAGATTTGGGATGGGTCAAAAAATGGGTTAGCCCAAATTTTTTAAGTGGTTTGGAGTTTATTTGATTTGATTTGCCTTGATTTGACCTATTTAGGTCAAATTGGGTTAGGTTGGGTCAAGTTGACCAATGGGTCAAATTGGATAAAACCAAGGGTTGGGTCAAGTTCACATGACCAATTGGAGTGTATTGGTGTCATTGGTTTGATTCAATTTGCTTTGGATTTGATTATGGCTCATTTGGGTTCATATAGGTCAAAAGGGTCAAGTTGACCAATTTGACCAATTTGACCAAATTGAATTAGGTTGGGTGTTAGGTCAAGTTCAATTGGCTAATTGAAAATAATTGTAGGCTTTGGTTTGATTTAATTTGAAATTAACTTGGATTTTGGCTAATTTGGCCCTTTAGGTCAATTTGGGCTAACTTAGGTCAAGTTGACCAATTGGTTAAATTGGGCTCAATCATGGTTTTGGTCAAGTTCAATAAGTGATTTGGAATGAACTTGAGCCATTATTTATAATCAATTTAGGTTGGATTGTGATTTGACCTATTTTGGCTTTTTGGGCCAATTTGAGTCAACTTGGGTCAAATGACCAATTAGGCTTTGTTTTGATCAAGTGGGGGTTTGATCATGTTCAATCATTGATTATGAATGAGTTTGAATCAATAGTTTTAATTAATTTAGCTCATGGTGGATTTTAGTTAGTTTGGGTTTCATTTGGGCTAAGTGTTGACTTGGTCAATGGACTAGGTTGACTTGGTTTGACATAATTTAAGGTAATTTATTAACCTAGGATGATTGTTGATCATGTTGTGAAGGTTGGATGGGCTTAGTTCAGTCCAATTTGGGTTGAATTAGAACTTGGCTTAAAAAGGAATTTTAGGTCACTTTGGGTCAAGTGGACCTAAATGGGTTAATTGGCTTGATCATGGCTTGATTCAAGTTTAATTATATTGATAAATGGGTTTGAGATAGAAATATAAATCCAATTGCAAGTGATTTGGATCCATATGTATTTTGGTTCATATGATAATTTCAAGTCAAAAAGGGTTAACTTAGGTTTGATTTGGGTTAGCTAGAATTTAGTTTGATTATGGGATTGAATCATTTGAAGTTGGATTTGAGTTGAATTTTGATAGCTTGATTGAAAGATTACATTGATATTTGAGAAAATCAAATGAACTGGGATTGTTTTGGATTTGGTTAAGGCTAAGTCCATAGATGAAATCAAAGGGCTTAGGAAGGATTTTGAATTTAAGTTTGGTCATAAATTTCAATCATTGAATAGTTGGATTTGATTTTGGATTTTGGATTTGAATATGAGTTTCAATTACTTGGAGTTTGGAATTGATTTATGATTTGGATTTGGAATTTGAATTTGAATTTGAGATTTGGTTTGAAAGAAGGAATTAAGGATTGGGTTCAATGCTATAGGGTAGGCAAGTTTTCCTAAATCTCTAAGGCATACCCTATTCCTGTGATTAAGTTATCTAAATCTCTAGGCTTAGGTTAAGTGTTCACCTAATCACTAGAAGTGTCTTAAGACTAAGGAGCTCTTAATGTCTATGAGAGTCCTAGATCTATGATAAGGAAGTTGAGAGCTTGCTCCAAAATTTAGGTCAACACTCCTTTTACCTTCTTATCGACTACTCCCTGAAACCAACACAACATCATGAATCACAAGAGTTTGGTGTTTCTCTGGCTTTTGGTGCTCAAATTGAGTGACTCTAGATTTAATTTGGTTTGTATGAGTGAGAAGGTGTAGGGTGAGTTAATTTCATGTTTGGAAAGATTTGAGTGGATGTGAAAGTTTGGGGTGTTCAATTTTAGGAAGCTTGATAGTGGTTGAAGCTAGGATGTAGGGAGAGCTCTAGAAAGTTTGGAAACTTTCTGGGAGTATAAGGATTCTTTAGAATGAGTTATGTGTATGAATTCAAAGTGTATATGCCTCTCCATGTGAACCATTGATTTTCCTTAGTTCAAGCATGTAAAGGGTACCATGTAGTGGCCTGAGCTTGATTTGGGCTGAAGTTGATGTGGTGGAGTCCCTCTAGTGACTAGCCAAGTATGGGGTACTGGGGTGAAGTAGACAACCTATGATTAGTTAACCAAAGGCTATCCAAGATGATTTGGGCTTCACCTTGATCGATGGTTGGGCAAACCAGCTTTGACTTAGGCTGAGTCAATTGGGTTGAGCTTAAGGAGGGTTAAGGGTACTGCCTCAAGCAAAGGGATGTGTTAAATTATTTCATTTTGAGATTTTATCTTCATTTGACTGAATTGAGTTCATCACAGGTTGGGTTCACTTGGGCATGTGTGAAGTGATCCAAAGAGGAGACATGCCAAGTTTCAATGGGTTTTGGAGTTAGTTTAATTAGGTTTGGCTCAATATGATTAGTATAGGTCAATTTGGATCAAATGGACCAATTAATCAAACTAGTCCCAAGAAGCTATTTGGTCATATTCAAATATCAATTTGGAATCTATTGAAGTGATTAGTTTGACCCAATTGGTTGGTTTAAATTTTGGCTCAATATGATTCATATGGGTTCATTTGAGTTAACTTGGGTCAATTGATCAAATTAGTCAATATTGGATTCAAAGGATTGTTGGGTTATGTCTAATAATCAATTTGGAATGGAGTAAGAGGGTTGGTTTGATTTGATTTGGGTTTAATTAAATTTGGTTCAATATGGTTCACTTAGGTCTATTTGGGCTATGTAGGGGTGTGCATTTTTTTGGTTAAAAACTAAAATCTAAACCAATCCAAACATAAGTTTTAACTATCGATTGGTTTTATAAAAAAAATTTTTTTGGATTTTGGTTTTGAATTTGGTAATATTCAGTTTTTGGATTTCGATTCAATTTTATATTATCTTAATCCGATTAAACAGAAAATAGCTAAAAAATTAATTTTTTTTATTTTTTTAGAAAATTCCTCTCGAGAAAGCTCTTTCAATGATAAATTTGTAAATTATTGATTTTATTTATTAAAGAGTTACATGATTTTGTATGAAATGATTTAATAAAGTGACATAATTCTTTGATAAATAATTATTATAATAATTTATATTTTTTTTGATTTTTCTAAACCAAATCGAAAATCTGAAAAAAAAATTTCAGTTTGGATTAGTTTGTTTATGTTATTGATTAAACGGATCAGTTTTTTAAATTTTGGATTTAAAATTGAACGGTTTAACAAATTTCAAAGCCGATCCATCCAAATCGACTGATTGCACACCCCTAGGGTTAAGTAAACCACTTAGTCAAAGTAGGTTGCAATTTGGCATGAGTTGTGTTCAGTAATGTAAATGAGATAATTGTAAGACTTTAGGTTGGATCAATTTAATTTGGATTAGATTTAGTTTGATTTTGGCCTTATATGATTCAATTGGGCTAACTTAAGCTAAGTGAGTAAATTAGCCAAATTGACTCTTAATTATGCTTCAATCAAATTCAAATGGTTAGGACAAAATAATCTTAAAATTATTTTGGTGAGATTTGGATTTGGCCCATGAAGGTCTAAATGGGTCAGGTTGGGCTTAGTAAGCCAATTGGCCATATTGGATTTGAGTTATGCATGATTTAGTGTTTTGGTTATCATAGGACTGATTTATTTAAATCAATTGGGATTTTGTTTGAGTTTGGGTCAAGGTGACCTAAATAGGTCAAATTGATTAAATTGAGTTAAGTGAACTTATTAACTCATTTGGAGCCAATTGTGCTTAGTTTCTATTTGGTATGATTGGATTTGAGGTTATGATGGATTTTCTTTGATTTAATTTTGTTTATAGGAGTTTGGGTTGGTTTCTACTATGTGGGGTTGTTGACCTCACTTTTAGAGTGAGGATTCAATCTTTCCATCATAAATCTAGGAGTCTTCTAGACACTAAGAGCTCCTTAGTCATAGGAAACTTCTAGTGGCTAAGTGAACACTTAACCTGAATCTAGAGACTTTAGGAGAGTTTGCCATAGGATTAGGCTAAGCCTTAGGACTTAAGGTGACTTACCCATCCTGTGGCCTAAACAAGTTCATGCCTACCTCTTTAGCCAAGACCCAAATTAAATTCAAATTTAATGAAACTCAATAGAAATCTAAATCAAATATGTTTGAATTGAAATTTAAATCCACTTGAGCTTGGGTTGAGATAAATAGGTTGATTAACTCAATTAACCCTTCTAAGCTCAAAATCATCTAAGTCCAAATAAAATAAAATTAAATAAAAATTAAACCAAATTAAATCAAATCAAATGCACATAATAAATACATAAACACAAATGAACTAAAAAATAAATTCAAATGAGGTTCGAAGTGAAAATAGGTCATTTGACCTAGAGTTGACCCATGTGGCCCCATTAAGTCAAAAGTCAACAAACCAAAAATTGTCCAAATTAAATCACTCTGAAGGCTCAAAATCATCAAATGAACATGCTTAAACATAAAACTAAACAAATCTACAAATAAGATCTCAAATGGATTAATTGGATCATTTAACCCATTAAGCCCAATTTAAGTTAAAACGGATGATCAAAATTAACATTAAATCAAATGAAGCCAATTACTCTAAATTATAATGATCACTTAATCAAACATGATTTGAGCTTAACATGTCTTGGCTGATTCAAATAAAATATTTAACTCAATTGGACCCAATTTGACCCATTTGAACTCAAAATGGGTCAAATCCAAATCCAAACCAAATTAATCTAAATAATTGACCAAAACATTCCAAATAATTCATAAAACATAATTGAAACATAATCTAAGCATAAAATAATAAATTGAACCACATAAATCAACTTAACCAATTTTGGTCAAAGTTGGTCAAACCTTAGTCAAACTTGGGTCAAATTTAAAATTAATCCAAATTAAATAGAATTAATCAATCAAAACTATCATAAATGATCAATCAAACATAATTAAAATAAATCCAAAGCCAATGAGTCAAATCGAATTACTTGAACCCAACCCAACTTGTTTTGGTCAACATAAGTTGACCCAATCCCAAATCAAGCTCAAATGGGATAATAACACTCAAATCATCATGTAAAAATTTGAAATTCAACTTTTATGGCTGGGTGAAACCAAGAGAGATAGAGAGACAGAGAGAGAGAGAGAGAGAGAGAGAGAGAGAGAGAGAGAGAGAGAGAGAGAGAGAGAGAGAGAGGAGAGAGAGAAAGAGAGGGAGAAAACCAAATCTTGCAAAAAAATCCTCATCCACTCCTCCCCATCTATTGCACCTACTATTGGTCAAACTACTTGGGCACTGGGTGCAATATGAGTAGGATCACTCTGACCTCTCAACCATGATAGGAGAGACTTTGGAATCTAAAATCCAAAGTCTCCGATCCCCCATCATCGTGAATTGCCATGAAATCAAGCCCGAAAAGGACCCTCGTCATTCGGTTTTCTCGTTTGTCCATGGTCTCACATTTTGAATGTCACTTTCATCCGAAGAAGCAGCCATCATCCCCTAATAGGGCGGATAACTCGTGATTAGAAGGAGATCGTGATTTCGCCCTCAAATCGCTGATTCAATCGACTGATCCGCAATCGATGAGGAAACTGCATCTTCCCGCCAAATATCAGCGTCGCATGCCAATCAAGCTTCCACGTGGAACCATGTGGCCCAATCAATGCTACGTGGCACTCACTATTAAGTAAGAAAATCAAGATTTTCTGATTTTAAAAATATTTAAATTACGTAAAACTTCAAAAATTTATTAAATAAAATAAAATACTCAACCAAAAATTGCAAATAATGGCTCGTTGGATTCGTCTTTCTGATAAGAATCCAATAAGCCCGAAATTCCCAATTTTTATTAGGTATTTTGAGCTTAATTTAAGTTTTAGTAAAAATTAAATTTTATTAATTAAACCAAAAATACACATCATATTGATTTGGAATTTTAGGGATTGAAGATGGAATTAAAATATACATACCATAAAAATTTCAAGTCAAAATGATGAGTGGATCAAGAGATATTGAATTTCAAAGTTTAAATGCTTAAATTCATGAATTAATTAATTAAAAATTTCATAAAATTATAAAAATCTTCAAAATAATTTAAACCACTTCAGTTAAAGTCTAATATCCTAAAAAAAGAAATGATCTTCTAAAACTTAATAAACCTAAAATATAACACTTAGAGTCAAGATTTAATAAATTAAAAAATTAATTAAAACTAAACTCATAATAATTTAAATGTTAAATCAAAAATTAGAAATAACATAACACTTAAATGATTATTAATCAAACCTCAAATCAAAATAAATATATATCATATAATCTTCAAATGAAATTAAACATAAACTTAAACCTAAATAAATTAATGAAAATCAATTAAATGATTAAATTTTAATTTAAACTCATAACTAAACAAATCAATGAAACTTTAATCTCCAATCAAACTAAACTTATTTAACCCTTCAACTAAGATAGTTCCTTAACTAAACTCATAATGAAATGTCACATTAAGTAATTACTTATATAAAACTAAATTAAATTAAAGTAATCTAGAAAAGACTTAAATAAAATTAAACTCAATTTGGATAAAATAATTCGAATAAAGTAAACTAAGACAATCAATAGTCAAACTTTAATTACATAAGTTCACATTTCCATCCATGAATAATCAACCTAGCTAACTATATAAATCAAATTATTCTAATTAAACCTATATTGAGCATTAAATCTTAACCATATAAAACCACTTAATAACTTAAAGTAAATTGAAAATCAAATTGATTACAAATCCAATTCATCCTAGCTAATCATTTAATATTAATCAAATTAAATCAAATGAAATTAAGATAAACTTAATCAAATTAATCAGATCTAATTAGATCCATTTAGAATAAGATAACTAATTAAACATTAAATACATAAACCTATTAACTAAATTAAAATTAACCATAAATAAGGTTTTAAATAAAATTCAATGAATATAATAAATAAATGAAATCAAATGAAACTCTAATTATAAATAATCAAGCTTAATTGAAATAAAAATAATTAATTAATTCACTTAATATAATCAAACAACAACAACAAATAATAATAACCCTATAGACAACCCAATTTAAGTAAAATATTGTGGTGAAATATTTTCGCCTTCATCTATCCTTTTGAAGAGGATAAATGAAAATAGAAATAGACATCTTTTAGTTGGGACACCACGTAGATCCGTAGATATTCTATTGAGTACTATTGAGGACAGTGTTATCTCTAGAAGTCACCACCCTACAATGGACAATAAGGAATTAAAAAAAACTATGGGTCTTCAGATGTATGAGATTCTTCCCCTACTTTATATAAAAAAGTAAAGTAGGGTTTATTTTAAACCGATTTCGTTAAGTTCCCTACAGAGGCAAGCTCCTATAGTTAATTACATCCTAAGGAAAGAGATTCTTTAGGAATACTCTCGATTAAGGTAAATGATCATTGTCTCCAAATATTTCAATAGGAAAGGAGTATCAATTGATTAGTTCATTTTTGGCAAATCAAGTGAGATTGATCAAGAGGAGGGAGTTCTTATCAATGTTAAATGGAGGTGAGTAGGGGATGTTTAGGATACTAGGAAGCTTAGTGAACATTCCAAACTATCCTATGGTTGGGCTTTATATTTTTAAAATTGAATTACTTATTTGAGTTGAATTTTTATTAGAAATTTAGGGCTTATAATTCCATAATACAAGGTTATGGGAATGTCTAAGAGGTGAGGATTTATTCTATGGCCCATAGAAGGGAGAAGCAACCTCAGAACTTAAATCTAGGGAGCTTTGGCGAAGGCCAAAAGCACGACCTAAATCTAAGGCGAAAATGGATATTTAGTTTACCTCCACAAGAGAAGATAAATCACCCGACTATTGGACTAACAATCGCTTTGGAGTGGCCACCAACTAACTCCTCCTACGATTTTAAATTCATGTAGGTAAGTCATATGTTTTATGCAAGATAGTTAGGTTGTTATTTATTTAGAAAGAGACTAAGTCCTTAAACTCACTCCCTAAGAGACTAGATCATGAAAGGGCATAAAAAATGACCTAGGACTAATGCAAAACATATTACCATTTATTTTTATTTTTGGATAGTCATTTGACTCAGGCTTATAGGATTCATATGTCTAATGCATGAGAAGTAAGATTATGGGCCAAAATCAACGAGAAGGGGGAGGTGTGTTTCCACCGTGGTTCTCAAAAGTCAAGCCTTTCAAAACCTCCAATCAAGAGTGTAACAATAATATGCATGATGTTATAAAAGAAATACTCATCCAACTAAAGCACTGCTAATTCTTTTATCTTGATTTTAACTTAGGCTTTAAATGAGGTTATGAGATGTTTACTTTTAATTTTGAGTTAATTAAATTGGTAGAAGATTTATTTTTTTCTAAGAGCCTAATCATCATCCAGGTCATACATCAAGCAAGGAAGAAACTAGAAAAATATGACATTTATAATGCACAAGCTAAACAAAATATCAAATATTTTTATAAAGCTAACGTAAAAAATAAAAGGCCAATTGTGGTCGGGCACCACCGCATAAACCCAAAAATAAATTGGGTAGCTGAGCTCTACCCTTATACAACTCGGATTATAAATGAATTAATTACAATTAAGCAAGGAATTCATATTATAGAGGTCTTCTTTCTTCTTTTATTCTTTCTTCTTTTGGTTCCTTCTTTTGAATGGTTGGAATGTGGATGCTCCAAAGGATTTACATGGTACATAAGATGTGATCTTATACCCAATGCTCATCCTAATCCTCCATAATAACCATTTCAAAATCTTAATTGCAAAAGTACAGGAAAAGGGAAAAAGTAAATCTAACTAAAGCCTACAAAATATAGATTAGCTAGATAAACCACACATTCCCAAGCACGTATATAAAAAAATTGGATTTAGCACCCCACACATGGGTAACCAAGTCCACTTTGCCTATTTTAGATTATGCTTAAGGGTGTAATCAACCTGCACAGCAAAAGTAGTTACATTTCTATTAAAGCGCCCCTTAAGCACAATCCCCTACAGAAGACAATGATTAGACAAAATTGTCCTACCATTCATTCTACACACATACACCCTAACATCCAGACTAAAACAGCACATCTCAAAATAAAAGCAAACATCAAATCATGCACCTCCCTAACATAGGACTAGAAGTGGTGACTTAGCCTAATGTGTATGCCATGTAAGGTTTGTGTGGTATGCTTAGTTAGGCTTTAAGGTTAGGATTTTCTAAGTGTGAAAAGGTTCAACTTAGAAGGGTGGTCTCATTTAAGTTGTTTAGTTGATATGGGTTACTTTTATTTGATGATTTGATTTGTTTGAATGAACCTACATAATTACTAAAGGTTTTAAAGAGAGGAAAAGAGAAGAGAACTTCTCTTTCCTCCCTACCTTAAGTGATTTCTAAGGTAGATTCATTAATGATTTTTGTTTAGTGAATATTTTATTATGTATTTTAATTAATCTTAAGTTTAGATTTTCTCTAAACAAACCTATTCAAAAAGAAAGGCATTTTAAGATTAAGTAAAGTGAATTACTATCACAAAACACACAACATTTTATTTCTTTCACATATTGTATCATGCACATGAATGAATCCTAAATATATCTATACATGCAATGCAAGTATTTAGCATACCTTAATAATGAATGCTAAGAGAGGTTGCTTAAGAAAATTTAGAATGTTTCATGCATGCATGATTTTGTTAACTAGAAGAGAGTGATTCTTTTATCCATTTTTTTCATATGCACATTTACAAGTATAAAAGATATAAGTGAGTATGGCGCCATTATTAGTTCTAGGGGTGTAAGATACAAGACCTACTTAGGCTACTTAAAGCCTCCCAACCCCAAGGTTCCAGACTAATATACCACTTTTATTAAATACATGTGCATGTACAAAAAGAAATGCATGGAAAGAGAATCATGCAAAAAGTTTATGTTTGTTTGTTAAGTAGAAGAGAATGACTCTTTTACCCATTTTTCATATGCACATTTACAAGTATAAAAAATATAAGTGAGTACAATGTCATTGTTAGCACCAGGTTGTCTAGACTAATATACCACTTTTCTTAAATACATGTGCATGTACAAAAAGAAATGCATGGAAAGAGAGTGCTAAAAAGTTTATGTTTGTTTGTTTGATTTGGTTAATTATTTTATATATGTGATGTGGAATTCCTTCTTGAGTCATGACATAGGAGTGCATAGGAATGGATTTCAAACAAGTGTTATGTCCTTTTAAAATGGACTATACACATTGCAAATCTTATGCAATCCTATGTTAAGAAAGAGAGGGAAAATCACACAACACATTTTATACTAATCACATGCAAGCTCATAAGTACTTATAGATAACATACTTTTAATTTGTAATGTTTGGTTTATAAGTTTTGAAAATAGTTTTATATTTAGTAGTGATAATAGCCATTCATATCTTACTTTAGCCAAAACATGCAATTTAACATAAATAAAACTTTCCATTTTAATTTTATTTTCAAAAGACATGAATGCATGATTTTCATATGAAACACATTTAGCATGCTAGGAAAGAAATAAAGTGATGTAAGCATGTAATTTCATTTACTCTAATTAATTCTTAAAGACAATCTTATGAAGTAAGATCATTTAAAGAGAATCAAAAGTTGTTTAAAGAGACTTTCATTTTATTTTGAGTTTGATTTAAATTAGAAAAGTGTGAGAAGGTTCACTGGTCCTTACCCATTCCCACATGTGTGTATTATTTTAGTTTAATTTTTTTAGGTGATTAGATTAATTTTTTGCTTTGGTTAGGTTAAGGTGTAGATTAAGTTCATTAATTATCCTTACCTATACCACTTTAACATATTTAATCAATTAATTATGAGCCAATGTATGACATAAAATCACAAGAAATTTAAATCAGCAATGCATCCTAGGAAATAAAGGTACATAATGCATTTGGCTCATAATTAATGATTAATTAAGCTAAAGGGTTTAATTTAAGTATTTTCATAACCTTTCCACACATATGGGTTAGGTGTGATTTTCTTAAGTTTACTTAGGTTATTGAACACCTAAGTATCTACCCAAGAAGGATTAACTAAGTTTCTGGATTAATTTTGGTTTTGAGTTGATTTGATTAATTAAGTAGATCATAGTGGATTAACCCTTAATTAGATTTGGATTTAAGGAAGAAAGGGGTTTAGGGAATAGCTTAAGAAAAATATCCCAAAATCATTCCATAAACCTCCTAATCACTTAAATAATGTTTAATTATCTTAATCAAGCAATTAAACCACTATTCACATGCTTAATTAACCTTAATTATACTAAGAGAGTGATTAGGGGTTCATTAATTAATTTTCCTAATTAACTCATTACTAAATTCTAAGAAAATTAAAGGAGACAGAAGTCATCCCACTAAACATGCCTAAGAAGTTCGGAATTAATTAATGAAATCATTAGAGAGTAATTATAGTTATTAAGTTTTCAAATAAACCCTAATTAAGAAAAATCTACTATTCAAATTCAATTTTATATTGGATTCTCCTCTAATTATCTTTAAGATGAACCGAGTTTATATTTTTTTTGGATTTTTCTACAATTAGTTATGAATTTAGGAAGTTTCAATTGATTTAAGTGATTTTTAAGAATTTTGTTAATTTATTTTATTAAAATAAATCAGTTGACACTCAAAATTTAATATCTTTTAATCCAAAGGTTATTTTGACTTGAAATTTCTATGGTAGGTATATTTTAACATCAATTTTAATCTTTGAAAATTTCAACTTAATCTGACATGTATGTTTTGTTTAATTAAAGAAATTTGATTTTCACTAAAACTCAAATTAAGCTCAAAATATTTAGTAAAATTTGGGGATTTTAGATTTGTTGGATTCCTCTCAAAAGATGAATCCAACAAACCCTTGTTTGTAATTTTTAGTTAAGTATTTTATTTTCTAAGAATTTTTGAAGTTTCATATGATTTAAAGTAATTTTTCAAATCAGAAAATCTATTTTTTGTATTTAACATAGTCAGCATACCGCACGGCACTAATGTGGCAATGCGGTGCCATGCGCAATGCATTGGGCGACATGTTACGTGCGCTGCGCCACGCCGCCGCGCGATTGGCGACGGTGCCGACGCCAAACGGGCGGAAAACCCGGGTGCACTGGATCGTGACTGCGCTTTTCCTGCATCCCGATCGCGATCGAACGCCCGATCGATCATGTGACGAGGCTGATCGCGGATCGTGTGCGACTGAGATGTCCGATCACACCTCGGCGACAGACGGTCCATATCACATCAAGCAATCAGGTGATCACGTGATTCAGCCGTCCATCCAAACCATGGATTGGATGGTTGCGCTTTGCACCGGTGAATAGTAAAATCAGGGCTTTTGGGAAAAAAAGAGTTTCTAAGTGAAAACTTGTCCAAATGGACTTGCTTTTGCATCGAATCGCACCAGAAAAATTCTATTTTCTAATTGGGATGAATTAAAGTAAAAAATGCAGGTTATCTAGGGTAAATTCCTAAAAATATGTGAGGTGATTTCACCTCCCCATGAGTCATGGCTGCCACAACCACTCCTTGGGTCAAAAAATTAGTGTCCTTGGTGCCTATGTGGACTAATGGATGAGTGTCAAGTGGCCAAGAAAGAGAAATGACCACTTGGGAAAGTGTCTTTTCTCATGGGATGCCCTTGACACAAGGGCAAAGTGGTCATTTGCTACTAAATTTGATTTGAGCAGATTTGAAATAGGTCAAAATTAAGTTATACCAAATTTCATGTCATTTGAAGTTCATTTGGTTTAATTTGGGTTAATTTGATCCATTTGGGTCAAATTAGGTCAAAATGGGTTAGGTTGACCAATTGGTCAAATTTGGTCAAACCAAGAGTTGGGTCAAGTTCAAATGACTATTTGGATTGTATTGATTCAATTGGTTTTTATCAATTTGGTTTAATTTATATTTAATTTGAATTTTAGCCAATTTGATCCTTTAGGTCAATTTGGGCTAAGTTGATCAATTTGACCCAATTGACCAAATTGGCTTGAATCATGGCTTGGTTGGGTTTGGTTGATCATTTGGAATATGTTGCAAGGTTTGGTTTCAATTAATTTTGGTTTGATTTGATTTTTGCCTGATTTGACCTTTTAGGTCAAGTTGGGTTCATGGTCAATTGGGATAGGTTAGGTCTAGTTGGACAATTGGTTAAATTGAGTTTAATTGAGGCTTTGGTCAAGTTCAATAATCAATTTGGAGTGAACTTGAGCTATTGGTTGCAATCAATTTGATTTAGGTTGCAATTTGGCTAGTTTAGGTTCATGTGGGTTAAAAGGTTGACTTGGTTAGCGGGCTAGGTTGACTTGGTTTGACCAAATTCATGACAATTGATTAACCTATGATGATCAACAAATATGACACGAAGTTTGGATTGGCTTAACTCACTTTGATTTGGATTGAATTAAATTTGGTTCATGTAGGTCAAATTGGCCACTTTGGGTCAAGTGAGCCAATTGGGTTTAGTTGGCTTGATCAAGGCTTGATTCAAATTTGGTTGAACTCACATATGGATTTATGATTAAAATATAAATCCATTTGCAAGAGATTTGGAGTCAAATGGGTTTTGATGCATTTGACAATTTCAAGTCAAAAGGATGAATATTAGTTTAACTTAGGTTAGCTTGATTTTGATTTGATGATTGAAGTTTGTGTTTATATTTGGATTCATGATTGAAGGATTGATTGAATCATGAAGAAAAATTAAGGTTTTGGCTTGATTTGAGTTTGATTTGGCAAAGTTCAAGAATTTGACTTGAAAGGCTTAGGTTATATTTTGGTTGAATTTGAGTTTGAGTTTTGAATTTGCTTTTGGATATTTGAATTTGTATTTCATTTATATTTGTGAATATTAATGAGAACATAAATTGGTTACGAGAAATTTTCTTTAATTTGAATTGATTTGGACTTGATTTGGGTTAAGTCCTTAAGAGGGAATCAAAGGACTTAGGAAATATTTTGAACTTGGAATTTCAATTTTGGATTTAGTTTGATTGATTTGAATTAATATTTCATTTATATATGTGAATATAAATAAGAATATAAATGGGTTGTGAGAAAATTTCATGAATTTGAATTGATTTAGATTTGATTTGAGCTAAGTCCATAAGATAGAATCAAAGGGCTTAGGAAATATTTTTGGAATTTGAATTTGGTTATGGATTTCAATCATGGGTTTCAATTATTTGGAATTGACTCATGATTTGGGAAAATCCATTAAAATTGGTTCAAGGTTTGATTCGGAATTGAAGTTGATATGAGTTTGGAGTTTGTCTTGAAAGAAAGAAGTGAGGATTTGGTTCAGACTATAGGGTAGGCAAATTTTCCTAACACCCCTAAGGCATAACCTATTCCTATGGCTAAACCTTCTAAGTCTCTAGGGTTAGGTTAGGTGTCCACCTAATCACTAGATGTGTCTTAAGACTAAGGAACTCTTAAAGTCTAAGAGAAGTCCTATGTTTAAAATGGAGGGGTTGAGAGCTTATTCCAAAAATGTGGTCAACAAATACTTAATTAAATCTATTGCATCAAATCAGTCATATGTGGACAATTAAGTCATTAATTTCTAAATAAATCTTTAATTAATCTAATAATTTAAAATTGAATTACCCTTAATCAAATATAATTAATTAAACATCTAATTAATGAAAACTTAATAAATTAACCCATCATTTTAGTAGACCAATTTGATTTAAATAAATCACATTAAAACTAATTCTTAAATCAAACTTAAATCAAACACTTAATTAAATTTATTATCAAGATTTAATCAACATGATAATAATTAATCAAATCTTTAATTAATCTATAATCAATTTAATCTAACCTCTTAATTAAGAAATTATTTAATTAAGTTAATCATATTAAACCTAAGCTTAATCAAACATAAATTTGAACTTAATTAAATTGCAATTAAGTGTCAATTAAATCCTAAAATTAAATCAACTTGGTAAATCTAAATCATCAAATCATTAATTGCATCATTAATCTAAACAAACATGAAATCAAATTAAAATTTTCAACAAACAAATAACCTCAATCAAACAAACTCTACTCAACTTGATGAAAAGATTAAAACTATCATTAAACCTTAATTAAGTTAATCAGATAAATTAATCAGTAAAATCAAATTAAATTAAATAATTGCATCAAACCGAAAGAATGGTCAATATATAAACTAAATAACTAAGCTTAAGAAATCAACTCCTTAATTGGAATTCAAATAAAAGAGTACATTAAACTACAAATAAACCATAAGTTAATTGGAATACATTCACTAAACTAAACCAAACTTAAATGAAATAATAAAATCAATGAATCTAAACAACATCAAATTATATTAATCATATGAAATTAAAATCTTAAATTAAAATCCAAGAGAAAGGAACTAGGTATTAATTTAAAGGATATTAAATTATTAAAATTTAATTAAATCAAAACATCTAATCTAAAATTAGCCAAACAAAATACATGAAGATTAAATAAACTCAAATTTTAAAATCTAAATCAAATCAAATAAATTACACAAATTCAAACGGGCTAATTAAGATACTTAAGAACCTTAGTTAGGAAGAAGATTTCATTTTATTAGGAGTTAGGATGTAGAATAGGGTGAGTTTCATCCAAAAATGGAATTCATTATACTCTTCATTCTTCAAAACCTAAACATCACTTAAACAAATAAAAGTGAAATAAAAATAGAAAATAAATCACTAAATCATTTAAATCAAAATCACCTAATTGTAAAATTGAACAAATCAAACTTTAAAACGAAACAAAGCCT
This sequence comes from Cymbidium sinense, assembly GCA_021442155.1. Classification (NCBI taxonomy): domain Eukaryota; kingdom Viridiplantae; phylum Streptophyta; class Magnoliopsida; order Asparagales; family Orchidaceae; genus Cymbidium; species Cymbidium sinense. Next base: position 38,189,562 of record CM038232.1, on the reverse strand, counting down.
AGAATAGACTTATCACACAAGCCTTCTTTTCACACACTAGAATACTAGGTCACTGACCCTAGAATTAGGTTAATTGATGTGTTGATTGTGATGTGTGATGTTATATTTTATTTTGTGATGTAATATTTTAGACTGGATGTTAGGAATGTGGATCATAGACTATATATATTAGGTGTAATACTAACATTATTTTCTACGGTGCGTAAGGGTCGTATAAAATAAATATAAATGTTTTGTTTGTAGGTTGCTTATGCCCCTAAGCATAATCTAAGTTAAGACAGGTGGGCTTGGTTACCCATGTGCAGGATGCTAAGTCCATATTATGATATAACTGCTTAGGATTGAATATATATTTAGCTAACTCCTATTTTACAAGTGTAGCTAAATTTACTTTTTCCTATAAAATGTAATTTATAATATGAATTATGATTAGTGTTATGGGAGATTAGATGAGCAGCGGAAGGCTTAGTCCTTAGGGTGCCTGTGATGCCATTGGAGCAAATCAAATCAAAAGGAAGAGAAGGAGAACATGAAGAAATGAAGAAAAGAATACCCCCATAGCATTTATTCTTTTATAATCCGGGTTGTATAAGGGTAAAGCTTGGCTACCCATCTTTTCTCTTTTTGGGGTGTACGACAGAACCCCACCGCACCAGCCTTTTATTCTTTTACATAATTTATACATATTTGATTGATGATTTGTTTAGCTAATAATAGAATGCTTCTTCCTAGTTTCTTTATGTTTGATGCTTTAATGTGTAGCCTGGATGCGTTAGGCTCTTAAGATAAAATTAATTTTTTTACCCCAACTAATCACTGATAATTAAATTTTAAAATAATTCACAACTTCGTCATAAAGGCTAGGTTATAATCAAGATAACTAAAAGATTTAGCAACCCCTCCGTTGTATGTTGTATGTCTCAGATCATGCATGTCATATTCTTCTTCCTTGAATATGGGGGATCTCCATCCTTGCACGATAGGAGAATGCTTGGTCTGTGAGGGCATCCCTTGTGGTGGAGAACACCCCCTTCTCGCTAATTTAGCCATTAACTTTATTTCATCATGCATCTAGGCATAAAAATTCCCAAGCTTTGTCCAAATGAATATGTCAAAAAATGAGATAAAAATTATAAAATTTTACATTTTTAGATTAAGCCATATGCTCATACCACTCATGCTCTAATTTCTTAGGGAGTGGATTTTGGACTTTAGTTCTTTCTAGTTAAATAATAGCCCAATTATCTTGCACTTTCATAAGACCGTACTACATGATTTTGAATCATAGAAAGTATTAACTGGCGGCAATTCCAGGCGGTTGTAAGTCCAGAAATAGGATGATTTATCCTCTCTTGTAGAGGTAAACTATTATGTCCACCTTTCGATTAGATTTAGGTCGTGCTTTAACTTGTGTTAAAGCTCTCTAGATTTAAAATATGAGGTAGCTGTTTCCTTCGAGTTTTAAGCATAAATCCTAATATCTTAGGCATTTTCACAATCTTGTGTTGATGGATTATAAGTCCTAGCATCTAATAAAACTTCAACTCTAATGAAATAAATCTCTTTAATTTTAAACATATAAATCCCAACTATATGGTAGATTGGAATGCTCACTAAGTTTCCTAGTATCATGAGCATCCCCTACTTTCTCCTTTTGGATTCCAAAAATAAGTCTTCTCATTGAACTTTCCCAATTAATCTTCCAAATATAATCAATCATTTGATAGTCTAACCTTGAAATCTTTGGAGATCATAATTGTCTACTTTAATCAAGAATATTCATAGGAATCTTATTTCCTACGATGTAATTAACTATGGAGGCTTGCCTCCATAGGGAACTAAAGAACCTGGCTTAAAATAAACCATGCTTTACTATTCTAAGTAAAGTAGGGGAAAGATCTCTAGTATATTTGAATACCCATCATGCCTCTTAGAAGTCCTTATTAGATGATTAGGTCCATTATAGGGTGATATTTCTATCTTTTGATATAGCACATCATACCTTAATTTTGTACCCGATCACTTCAATAAGTACTCTCAAAGAACTGTGTGATGTCCCACTTCCAAAAATAAATACCACAGGGGTCCACTAGTCCAATGAACCTCACCGCAGAGTTAAACCCTATGAGTCTTGGGTTTGGGTTAAGTGTACGACTGTCAAAAAAGTTGTTGTTCATGAATAGCTCGTGTTCGAATCGTTCATTAACCAAACAAGCTAAACAAACAACTATCTATTTTCTAGTGTTTGACTCATTTTATTGAAAATGGCATATATATATATATATATATATATATATATATATATATATATATATATATATATATATATATATATATATATATATATATATATATATATATATATATATATGTGTGTGTGTGTGTGTGTGTGTGTGTGTGTGTGTGTGTGTGTGTGTGTGTTTATGTTATTTAGTGCAGCAAATATGGCCTAGTAATCTTGGAGTCACACTTTTAGTCCCACATTGTAAAGAGAAATTTCTCTTAGCATGAATCCATACATAAATATCTCATTGTAAGCTAGATAGTGTTTGAACAAGGATCTTTTGGCTTGGTTTCATTCAACAAATCGAGCCAAACATGAGCTAAATCAAACTAACTAACCAATATCGAGTTGATTACAAATACACTTCTTACAAGCCTAATTCAAGATCAAACCAATATCACATGAACAATGCCTTAGCTCGCTCAAGCTCTGCTCATTTATACCCCTAATTAAGTGTCCCCTTAGTCACTAGCAATGTTTTAGAAATCTATGAGGAAATCCTAGTGCCAAGATGAAAATGCTAGGGCTAAGAGGGGTTGAAGTGTCAACCTCACTAAAAGTGAGGTCAACACTAGCATTCATCAAAGAAATCAAAAGGAAGTTTAACAATAGGCATCAATCAAAGATCGATCAAGATTCATCTAACTAAAGACATTAAAATAATGTTCATGAAACTCTTATGCTATTGAGAAAATATCACTAATCTAGTAGCTAGCAATCAAGGTCATGACTATAGGGGTTGTTAATCACTAAAGTGTGAAGGTGATCGACGATCTCTCTAATGAAGATGAGGTTGAAGGTGAAGTGGTATGGAGCTCTCTCAACCAAAGTCATTTCAGACTTACCTTCCCCAACACATCTTCCTCAAATCCACCAGCAATACCTATGATAATCCCCAGTGAATCTACAACATTAGGATAGGCATATTTCTTTCTTCTTACATATGTGAATTAAAGTGATGTCATCTTGGGTAAGAACAAATAAATTTTTTAAGCTTCCTAGTGTAAACAAACTCTTCGAGCAAGCTATGGGGATGGAAATAACCCGTTGTTTCATTCCAGTGATATTTATGAAACACACAATACTTTGTATGATTGGTGCAATGCATAGATTGAAGGCCAACAAAAGTGCCTCTTATCATGGATTACCTCTTCTATCTTTATGACCAAAACTCAAAGCATGAAGGTCGGTAGTACGTTATGGAAGCAACCTCTCACATGCCATGTAATATCATAAATTAAATCTCTCCTAATGGGGTAGACCCATGTGCAATTATCATTGGGAAAATGAGAGTGCAACTTCTTGATTGACTTGTCCCGATGGTCAATATTATGTGACTTATTCTTCTTACCATAAGAGTTTCACCAAAAATCTTTCATGGATTTAAAATGAAGTGACTTTGAGAAAATTTTAGGTCATGATTATATTCCTCTAAATTGGTATTTTTTTATGACATCTCAATATCTTCAATACTTGTAAGCCAAGAGCATACCTCAAGGTAACTTATGGATCAATGCATCTTCAATGATTGATAGCTCTAACTTCTAGACGTTCAGTATTTGCATTGAAAATAACACATAAAATGGCATAAAGACTTGTAGAGTTATTGTAATTCAAAGATTTGGATAATTTATAAAATGCATATTGGGTGTTAGAGAATGTAGAGGAGCAATCATTTGAAGTCAAAGAATGGTAATATACTTTCTGAAGAAAGATATAAAAATCACCACAATGTTACCTCCTAAAAAGTGGTGGAATGCCTCAATGTGTTATTCTTACAAGTAAAGATCAAAATGGTGGACTCAAAATGGATAACATGGTTGGCATTGTCCAACTTGCTTCGATAAGAGTATTGCATTAATAATATTATAAATTTTAAGTGCTTCTACAATCTTTACTAAGAAAGCATTGAGACAAGTTGTCAAAATAGCAACTTTTAATTGTGATAATGACAACATACTATAAAGAAAATTAAGCCACACTCTTATTGAGACTACTTAATTTTTTGAATAATCCTTAGATCATCATCGGACGATACTCAATATGAGGAATTTGTTCTATTGAACCATAATCATTTTATCAATCACTCCGCATGAACTTCAATATTGTTGATCATTAGTATTACTCCTCACAAAAAAATGGATCAAGCCCAAATAGAAGATAAAAGAAATGGAAGAAAGAGAAAGAGCAGGACATAAAAGAGAAACATAGAGTAAAAATTACTATAACATAATTGCAAATAAAAGTGCATGATGATGTCATGTCTAAAGTCTAATCCTTAACTCCTATTAAAAATGTGATCCAAAGCCAATGTGTGTGTGTGTGTGTGTGTAGGGTGGTTTTTCTACATACATAGCACCCAATACTTATCTAATTACATATCTCATACTCAAATTTTAAAATTTACAAACATAGCACCTAAATTCTTTTGAAAACCATAAAAATAACATTTCATTTCTTTCCATCACTCCTCTATCCACACAAACTCATGAAAATTGGTTTCCCGAGGGAATAGCCAGAAGAGACTCCGCTCTATTCATCTTGCTCTTCCCCGCATGGGAATAGCCGAGGCACTCAGGTCGCATTCATCTCTCTTTCTCGCACATTATCTGCTATCCTCGTGGTCAGTACCTTAGCTTCTCTCTTGTTGCTAGCACTTTAACCACTATCCCTGTGATCGAGCAACTGTCTACTACTTGTGAGAATCGCTGTAAATATATGATTGTGGTGGGCACCTTAACTTCTATCATGTACCCTGAGAAATTATATTTTAATAAACAAGTTGTAATGTTTTGTCAATAAAGTGTGTAATATCTCTATGTGAGAGTGTGTTTGATGCTCGTGTATAGTGTTATTTGTTTGTTTGCCAATATTGCTAGATTACACCTCTGATTAATTTTTGTAAGTGCTAACTTCTTACAAAATGAACAGTAAAAGTAGAAGGCTAGATGCGATTGTGGTTGAAAGATTTATATATGTGCCCCTCTTGTAAATGGATTGAGCTGCAATGTGTCAAACAATGAAGGTTTATTATATTTTTCTTTGTTAACTATTGTATGATACTGTGGTTGTAACCACAATCTCTACAGTTGTTAGGGAATAACTTAGATGCAATTGCTTTTTTCTTAGGCAGTAAAGCTGAATATTTTGCTATTGATATCTATATCTTTATGTTATAGCCAGTTATTCAAATATTAATCTTGCTGCCAGTTATTCAATTTTCTCTCTTTTTACATGTTTTCTGTTGGAGCCTCTCGTCCCATTACCATTGCTTGCCTCTTTTTGCATGGTAACGGTGCTGCCAGTTTCATGATCTCATAAACTCTAAAATTAACTACACATACACTTCCTAAATAAGAAAAAAAAACACTAAGAAAAATGAAGCTTTCTAAATCAAAGCGCAATTTCGGATCGATCGAGATCTCTTATGAATATCATAACAATTAGCTAAACTAACCAAATAAACTCATACAAAATACATTTCTTTTTCGTTTAGGGTTAAATACCTAAATCGGAAAATAAACCTTCAAGCTACTTTCTTGGCGGCGACTTCCTGGCGACGGCGACCCGGCGTGACCGTGGTGGATCAGGCTGGATCGTGAGAAGAAAGGAAGAAACGGAAGAAAAAAAGCGAGAGCTTGCTCTCTCGGTTCTAAATGGAAGAGCAGGTCTCGTCGTATGATCGCTATTTTCTAATTTTTTTATCAAACTAATTAGCTAATTAAATCACTAATGAGGTTTAGTTTAAAATTTTGCCATGCTAGCGCAAATAAACCAAGCGTTCAATATACCTTCACTCGATTAGAGTTCATTTATGTTCATTCATTTAACTAATCGAGCGAGCACTTTTATAAAACTCCTGGCTTAAAATGGTTGTTGTTTGATTCGTTTTGTTCATGAAACGATATCGATTTAAAGCTTGACAAGCTCATTAAAGAGCATTAAAATTAAAGCTCGATTAAAATATGTTCATAAATATTATCATTTATATTTCTCAATATGATGCTCACAAATAAGCTCGATTAAAGCTGCTTATTAACAAGCTCGACAAACCCAATTTGAACAGAGCTCACGAACAAGTTTGAGCTGAGCTCGAACAAATTTTTTTTAAATGAGCTCGAGCTTGAACACCATCCTAAAAACTCGAATCGAGCTCGAGCCGAGCTCAAACTCAAGAATGATAAACGAGCTTAAACTCGAACAAACCTCGGCTCGGCTTGCAGCTCTGATCACTGCCTTATAAAATTATAAATTATAATTTTAAATCATAAGAATATAAAGGCGGAGTGAAAATTGACTTTAGAAGATGAGGTTAATGCAATAACTTTCTTAATGTTAATAAACCTTAAATTTCAGCAATAGGTGAGTTAGGCCAAACTGATTGAATCAAATCAACTATATGCATTTAAACTTGCTCACACTCAACCCAATTTAATAATCAGGTTAAGTACTAAGTCAAAATTAGGTTTGCTTTCAATTATGTCTATTTAATCAACTGATCCCTTCTATTGTCCCACTGCCCATATAATAGTAAGCCATCGCTTGCAAGCCTTCTCAATATGAGAGAACAAGCTACATTATTCATATATCTAATATCTAAATTTTAATTTATATATATGTATAACATCACAATCTTCAATATCACATCAAAAATATAATCATCACATACTTTCTAAATTTAAAAATAAAACTCAACTTTTTAATCACAAAAAAATGCTAGATTAATATCTAATTTTAAATATTAGATATATAAATACATAAAAATTATATAATATGTAGGTAAAAATATTAGATATATAAATACATAAAAATTATAAATCATATATTTTATTAAGGAAGGTCATCAACTCAACAAGTGGAAACATTTACAATCTGAAACATACCAGGGCAAAAAATATCCTGGAGCACCTGAAATATTCATTTCATCTGACTCTTGGGTTTTACATATCCTTTGTTGGATTTGTGCTTCATTTTGCGTTAAACTACGGATATTATAAATAAAACAGAAAGCATCACCATTTGGTAAGATATACTGAAATTCAGAAAAATACATACAAGCCAAATGCATCGATTTGCATATATATATATATATATATATATATATATATATATATATATATATGTTTACAGTGCTTATCCAGTGTAATTATAACTCTACCCTCTCAAACATATCAAAAAGGAATTTGAACTTTCAAGTATATATGGCAGATTGCAATTCATACATAATATATAATCGGAATTTTTTTTTTTTTTCGAACATATCAGAAAGTCTTCAAATATGGTCTTGCGCAACAATTTTTCACTAATACAATATTAGAGAGCTAATTAGTATCTATAATTCTATATAGCACTGAAATCTTTTAGGAGCTAAATAATTAGTTAAACACCACCTAAATGGCTTGGCTAAGGAGAATGACCACTGGTGTAGGATGCATTATTAAAGAACAATTGCAATTCACACAAATAGGAGACAACAAAATCAAAAGAAAACAGATATCAAAATGTGAAATTCTGAATGATTCTGCATCAAAAGAAGAAGCTATAGTTCCAGACAAAAACTCTTCTTTCTGGGTTTTCTAGAATTATAAAGAGAAAAGAAATCTATTTTCGAAACGCTAATCTTACATGTGAAGTCAGCTTCCTTATCACCAAACTCATATTCCCCGTGAAGAACCATCAATAAACGCCTATTTCTTCTTCTTCGACTTGCTGGACAATGAATGAGCATATGCAGTTCCCTGATACACATAAAAAGAGAGGTTATTATAGCTAGGAATTTAGCCCAGATATGTCCTGAAGATGTACTCTCAAAAGCAATCATTCTTTTATAGTTGGCCAGCAGAGTTGTATAAAGGTTACCTGCAACCACTCATTCATGTCCTCCTTGGCTGTAGTAGTGCCAACTTCCACCTTTGGTGCCCTCTTCGTTTTCTGAGAAAAATGAGCATAGACACTTATGTATATAACTAAATTGATTTTGTGCCAAAGATACTATGAAAGCAAAAATTATATTAAGATAATTAATGAAAATATATAGAGTTCAAAGAAAAAATTATCACATGAATTTATGGATCTTATAAAAGCTTATGATCTAGTAACATGAGAAATGATTTAACGTGCATTAACATAGAAAGGTAATGGAAATGTTGACATTATTAAACATTGTATGGATCAATGGCCAGTATTATAAATAATTGTAGAGTAACCTTAGAGTCTCCAATTAAAATAGAATTAAATCAAGAATTGATATTGAATACAAATATTTTAAAGACACATAATCAAGTGTTGCTTTGCATTGTAGCACTGCATGCATGACTCCAGCTCAAACAAAATCCTAGTTCAGTTGAACATCTACTGCGATAACTAGACGATCAGCCCTTCTCGTCATTTCTCGCAACAATTGAATCATTGCACATTGAGTTTATGTTCTCTCCCACTGGAGCTAGTTAATTCTTGTCAGTACTCTTTACACACTCTCTCAGTACTAGTTCTCTTATGCTCGTCTCATTGGTTCTTGTTACTAGAGCTAATAGCTTCTCGCTCTGAAATTTCTTTCTAAATGTTTTTGATGCCTTATATTAACGCACACACTCTCTCACTTCACATTGTCTCCTCCTTTGCATCTAGTTGGTCGCTTGATCTCATGAGTATTTTTTTATTTTAAATTTATTATTGCTTTTTTTATATCTTTAATTCCTTATTACTTTCTAATAGCTGCCAATTAATATGATTGAACATATCATTATATTTGCTAAAAATTATTACATAATGTGATTTAAATTTGATTAATTAAATAAATATTATATATAATATAATATATGCATAAATGATATGTAAGTTAAGAATGTTTTTGTTTGTAAAATATTGCTTCACTCTACGCTTTGAAAACATTGATTAAAATAAGACTAATGATGATGGAGAGTATAGACATGAATCACACTACGTGAACATTTATTAAAATTTGAATAAAAAGCACATAAAAATGCTCCCTAGCATGTTTTTGCATTTTAAGGATGGCATGATGTCCATATAGGCCAACAATGCTAAAAAGTAACAATCAACTTGCTAGAGCAAAGCAGATACCTAATTGGTACTAGCATAATCGTCTAAGCTGTATTAAGATACAAAATCCCTCACATCAGCTAAAGCAAATGAATAACCAACTATACATGAATAAAAACAGAGAAATGTAGCGACTTTGATGAATGGAAAATCTTGTGCCAATTAATATATATAGATTCCATATAAACGTTATTTTTTTTTTCTCCAAATGCTCCACCAATTGTTTCACGGATTTTTATCACGTGCACAAACTTTTTTTATAAGGTGGTTGAACATCAAAGCTCTCATTTGCATGTTGCATGTTTGTGGAAATATCATTCCTCACGCATCATCATATAAGTTCTATATTTAACCATATAGCGTTGTTTTATGAATAATTCTTCTCCATTCATTCATGTAAGTTATGTGAGGTCTTAATAGTAATTTGTGTAGTCTTTTGCATAACTCCAAGTTGCCCTTTTCTTTAGCAATTCTACCACGTGATTCTATCTACCAATTGCATTAGCGTATTTTTTTTGTCCTGGGCTGTATATTCCCAAATTTTTTAACAAGGTGATTTGAACAGATCACTTTTGGAAATACGAGGAAATATCATTACATCAAGAGGAGGGTATATACTGCCCTCTCACGCCATTTTACCTCTCTTAGATAATCTAAGAAGAAAAGAATCAAAGTTGTCTTATATAATCTCATAAAAAAGGTAAGAATAGATTAAGTACCTATTTTAAAGAAGAGAAGGATCGAAGAAGAATGAATTGTATACTTGAGCTATTTAAGATAAGAAGGAAGTATCTAAGGTCATAGCATATATCTCACACTTTAATTTCTCTGATGTAATATTTACCCATGAACCTAAGATTTAAGATTCCCCCATAATTTCTAATCAGAAAACTAAAGCTTAAAACAAAAAGTTTGTTGATCAAAGTTTTCAAATTCAATATGGTAAGAAAACTGTTTTAGTTGCTTAAATTTCAAAGGTTGATTTTGTTCTTCTCCCCAATGACAACTACAAAACCAGTACGTAACACTTGTGATATGCTTACAGTTATGAAGCTCTTATATGCACATATCAACTTGACCAGGATTTTGGTGAAGTATAATCAAATCAACAAATGGAGCAAATAAAAAAATTGTGTCCAAGTGGCAATGAAATTTAAAAAATTCAATCAAGTACGAACAAACAAAAATTCGTCAGAGAATGGGGGATTCAAGATTCACAGTAACCAAAAAAAGGTTAAACGATGAATTAATGCAATTGCACAACAAAATTAACAACCAATAAAGTGCAAATTAACAATCACAAAAAAATCCTTTCTAACTGAAAAAAATCAAGAATCAAATCCATGAGATACTAGATCCCCAAATAATTGCTTCTTTCTAACTAAGGAATAAATCCTATTTAAATGATTCAATAAAAGCTGTTCCGAGATAATGATATATTCTCCAAAAATCAGTCCCACTGATTGAAAGAACTTCCGCCGTAACAATCATAAGCTTATAAATAAATTATAAGGTGCCCAAAGTAATGCTAAAGCCCACTAGGCCAAGCCATATATACAGATTTACTTTTTAGCCCATATTCTAGTGTTTGCAAACACAATTAAGGTAGTTGGGGTACCCAAAGGAGTAGCAATGCTGTAACTGGAGGGGCGGCTTTGTTTTTATGTTTTGGCAGTAAATACTTTTTGAATTAGTTTCACATCCAAGGCTTTTATTCTGTTTTCCCAAAAACAACTTTTTTAAACAGACACTGCCTTCTGCTGGATATTTTGCTACCACAAAAACAGAAAAAAAAAAAACAAAAAACAAAAAAGCTATCCCGAACGAAGCTAAAGACTACATGAGAAAGCTCATGCCGCACTTGTATATGCGAATAATAATATCTTTAAGATCATTTGAGCCCTATGTCTAAGAAAGCATTGATTTTGTCTAGCAAAAACTAGAATAGTCACAATTTTCACAGCAGAACAAAAGGGATAGCAGAAAATTAAATAGTGATCAGAAAGAGTTCCTACGAAAGAGGGCCATAATGCCAAAAAACAGATAAAAATGACCAGTGTAATCAAGTTCATACCTGCTATAAATGAAAGAAAAATCCTGCAAGGCAATAATTGCAAACTCCATAAAGAATACCTCCAAAAAGTACTTCAGTTTGATTTTATTCACGCTGTCATAAACTGGCTATTTCAAAGTTGAATTTAGGAAGGCCTGAGCCCTTCTCACGATTTCCTAATCATCACTGTTATACATTGAAGCAGCAAGTCAACATGTCTCTGATAGAAGAGTAGAACTCATTCACCTATCATTACTGTGAACGCACACCCACAGCACCTATTTGTTGTCCTTAATACATCAATACATACAGAACTCCCAGTCATCTCCTTCTCCTACCATTCAATTAACTCTAAATCACACCACCTTTAAAATTTTTTGCTCCAAGAAACTCAAATCCGAAGAAAAGCTAACGATGCTTCCAACCAGGACCTATTGCAGCTAGCTCCTCCATGGCCTTCTTATAAATGAGTAAATGACGCCTCCTAGAAACTCTATACTTGAGTTGTGCCTTCTTCCTCCATTCTCCTTTCTTCAGCATACATATGATTGTAAATGTCCTTATCCTTCATAAGGTTGATTTGCATCCCTTATTTAAACAAGTATATCTTATTTTTACCCCACATGACCCAAGCCTCCTATATCATCCAAAGCTTCCTTCAACCCCTGGCATAATATGGCTTAATAGAGCCGACAATCTTCAATGGATGACTAATTTCTAAGCGAAACTAATTTTCATCTACGAGTTTACTAATCATTCTTTGATGCACAAAAGCCCTTATTCTAAATTCCATACCTCATTTTGCATTTTATTCTTATCCTTCTAGATGTAAGTTCAACTTTTTCCTTTGCACACCTCAACACATCCCCACTCTCTGTTCTTTGTCATGTATTTGGTCCCATCCAACTACTACTCTTCCTGTATCTACCCCCACCCAACTTCTACTCTTTTCAGTATATTCTCTTCAACAATGGCTTCATCAAGAATGTCCAACTAAGTTCGGTTTCTTTCAGATACCTAAGATTGTAGCCCGTACAAACTTCCTTGCATTGGTCATTTGATTAGAGCTTCCCTTATAAATTGATTCTTCAAAACATTGATTGATAATTATTTTCTTGTTTTGACTAAGATAAAGTTGGCTTTCCCAGGTTCCCCCTTAATTTCTTATAAAGATGATTTTTTTTTCATTATATTCACTAATAATGAAGATTAAGCTTTTATCTTCTTTTCTCTTAAAGATATTTCTTGTATCTTTAAAATAAATTATTTCCTTCAACTATGCCTCATATTAATCTTAAATCTTCACCACAACACTTGTATGCTAAGTTCAAGAATATCCAACCTGATGTAGTGCATCAAGAAGATTCAAATCAAGTGAAACCCCAAAATACTTGCAAGCATATTTTTGCTAGGTTAATATTTGTGTATCTATTGCCAATGTAGAAATGTCTTTGTTGTAAATTGAAGTTGTGTTAACAATGTAATATGTGACTTTTAGTAGCGTATTGGGTGAACTTTATTATCGTATTAGTGGTTGAAATTGGGTGTCACAAATAATTCACATGCACGGGCCACTCAAGGGTCAAGCTAAGGAAATGTCAAGTAAGTGATCAAACATTGATAAACCCAAGTGAAGAATCACATGCATATCTTCATTACCATCCTAAGGGGTGTACAAAAAGTGCAATTCAATGCCAAAAATTGTGGTCAAGCAACATCCCCAATTGCTCCACATTTTACTGCCAACAATCACCATCTCCCTTTTGGAATTTCTTTTCTACGAAATATAATAATGTATAAATGATGTAACATTTATTACAAAAGGACCTTTTGTTGAATCAAAATTTTAAAAAGAATGTTCTTATTGAAGATATTGTTTGGTGCTTGATCTTGAAGTTTGTGGGTCAGTGGCTCTCAACTAAACTCAGTTCTTTGGTGAAAATCAAGTGTTATGCTTTTCTTATAGTTTCTTCTATGATTTTCTTCTCCTTCAGCATCTTCCACATCCCCACATTTATCAACAATAACATCCACATCACCTCCATAATCCAATCCTCAAAGATCTCAATCTCATATGAGCCATCCCAAACCCTCAGCTACACCAATCACCTCCCATAAGTTCCAACAATTCCCTAGTCCCTCCTCCCTCTAACAACCTACAGATCTACTCCACACATCCTTACCTTGTTCAATTGTTCTAGACCTCCCATCCCAGAGCCTTAACCACCTCCTTAGTCTTCCCAAAATTACACAAGCCCTTAGGAAGCTATATTGGCCATATCATCTCCCTTTCACCCTTACCACGCAACCACCCGTACTCAAGCCTCCACACCTTAGGCTAGCTCTCACCAACCACTCCACATTCTGAACTAACCTACATGCCAAACAATTGGTGCCCATTCCCTCACCTCCTTCCAAAAAAATGAACTCTCCTTTAAATTCTGGTTCTTAATCACCACAACATTCCCTTCTCTTCCATCACGTTGTTTCAACATCAACACTCCAAAGACCTTCCCCACCATCCCCCCATCCTTCCATCACCTCAAGAAAGCTAATCGACTCTCATTTCCTAGACCAAGGCCCCACTACACAATTTCTATCCAATCATAAAAATTAGTAGATCTCCTAGCAATATTTAGCTTTACTTTAAACTTCTTTCCACTATAATAAACAGGATTGCATCCAAAACTATGGATGCCAAACTTGGAAGACAAAGTGTAGGAAGGAAATGATGAAAGCTATGGTTAGGTGTCTCTTGAAATCAAGCCAATAAGGAAAAATACCTTTTCACCTCATCATACTAAAGCATTCTTGGTATCACGCTAAAGAAAGTATATTGGCCACAATTAAAAAAAGTCCGAAATTTACATAGATTTGTGAAAAATAGCTGCACCTTAGTTTTGTCACTTCATCCATATCTTTATGAAAATACAATAGTGAAAATAATATTAAAAAAATATTAACAACTTTATATTGTTGATAAAAGCTAATCATGACCATACAAAAAAAACAAATAATATCAAAACCAAAACTGAATAAAATGACTTTAAACAAAAACTAGTATTATCACCGCTAAAATACCCATGAACCATAACTTAGAACAGCATATCATTGCATTATTCATCAATTATCAAACGCACAAATACAATAAATTAAAGCAACCTAATTGCATTAATTGGTAAAAAAAAGTTCATTTAAACTTGTCTCATCAGGGGAAAAATAACTGATTCCAGATTGCATGGCAAAACATAAACCTACCAAAGTCAATATCAATATTGATGCTTTAAAATTTGGCAAGCATACAGATCATAATGTTGTACAATGAAAACAAACGTGATGATTTAAAATTAATTGTGTATGAAATCATCTAGTTATACACAGTTTAGCTTGGTCCACTATAGCACATTCAATCGTCATTTTACTCAGTTTGTATGCAAAGTCACAGCTACATCCGATAGCTGATGAATCTTTCATCACCATTCCATCCTATTGAAACCAAATTTTGCTTAAAAGCAACCTTTCAAGAAACTCTAGACCATGTTAGTTTAGGGACTGCTCTTCTTTCCCAAGTTTTTCACATCATTTCTAGCTCCAAACCTTGCAGTGAGAATTGAATTCTCTTTTTCAAATCTCAAAACATTTCAATAGCATTTTTATTACCTCAGTATCAATAACTGTTTCCCACAGTCACAACTTGCTCTGATTTAGCCCTTTAAGACATATTTTGCCTACTATCTATGGAACAGCTATTTTCAGTTCACATTCGCATTAGCCTAAAGTGCTCACTGTAAACCTACTTAGTTTACACAGCAATAAGATATGCAAGAATCCTCCCTTTATTATCTAAAAAATTACATTCCTAAAGCCCTTCATTCTTTCATTACAAAAGATCCGCATCCATTTAATTACCACGATATCATCATGCATCTATATATAATCCTGCACCAATAATACCAACGCATCACTTTATCCCCTATTACCATTGGTTGATTGTATTGCAAATAAAAAAATGCACCATCACTCTCTACTACATTCTTAACATTCAAGTAAATCATTGTCCATCCTAGCATAAAAATATATTAAACCGCATAAACTCTTCATAACGTCCCACTGGAGCACCCATACATCCATTTCAGCTACCTTCTTGACTTATCTACTGCCAGCTAAGTCCATAGAGAAACCCTTCAAAAAGCTTATTTCTTGCCAAGCTTTGTGCATTATTTCCTTTAACAAATGCTTTAAGCAACACCAACGCCTTATCTACTCCAAGAGGTCTCCGGAAAACATGACATTAAAGGGTATTGGTTTTCAAGCATTTGTTACTTCACTAGATGCCTGTACCTATAATATCAATGCATTACTTTATCTACAAACACAATTGGCTGGCTGTCTTCCATATAAAAATGGGGGCTACACACCAACTCGGCAACCAAGAAATAAGTCACAGGTCAGCTCATAGTAAAAGACTCGCCACCCAGTCAGATAGCATACCCAACACGTCCGACAAGTAACTTCTACATTAGAACTCGCCTGCATGCCTCGGCATGGACTCGGACAGCAAACTCGCCCTATATTCAGAGCCGAGCGAGTGGACTCATACAAGAGACCGCATAATCCAAAGGCCCATCTCACCTACACAACTATTGTACACATGTCCGTACTTGATTAGTCCCTAGAGTCTATATTTTTTTTTATGAGTTTCATGTAGCCTTTTATGTAGCCCATCCTACCCTATAAATAAAGAGTCTAGAGACATTTAAGGACTTTTGCATCTTTGGAGACTTTTTCATATTATTTGGGGCAATTTTAAACTTTCTGATATTTGATACTCCTCAAATTTCATGTACCCAGATTACTATTGTATTTCAATTATCAGAGCAATATAATTGACATACATTCTCTCCTTCTATACCCCTACTTCTCCAAGCAAGACTCGCAAGTAAGATTTAGTATCAACCCATAAATAGATCAGGATCCAACACTGTAGACTACGTAAGCTACTTTTTTGCCTTATCTACTCCCAAAGAACTCCAACGAGAGAGGACATCATCAAAGGGAATTTAATTTGGTAACTAGATTCCTTTGGAGGTGGAGATTTGGAATTATATGAATGAAATTTCTTTAAAAGTTTTGAATGGCTATTAGGATGATTTTTAGATTTATTGGTGGAGCTTTGGCTTTGTCCACTAGAGCTTTTACTAGAGTAGTTCGCTGGATTTTTTATGGATTTTTGCATGAGTTCTAATATGATAAGGGATTCAAGTTAAAAGAGATTACAGAATTTCCATTTCATGGATGGGGACAAGGGTTTCTCTAGCATATTACGGGAGATAAATTGGAATTCAAAATTAAAAAAATAAACAGTAATCCTTTGGGGATTTTAGTTTTAAAAAGGATTGAGCTATATCTTATGCCATCCATACCTACTAGCCTAGAGTATGAGGAATTTATAACTAGACACTTTAAGGCATGTAAAATTAACTTTGGCTTAAATAAAATTTCTCTTTAAATTTAAATCGAATACAAAGAAGGCAAAACCATAAATTATTCAATGCATTGAATCTATGCCTACAAATTGAAAATGCCAAGAAATTCAAGTATAAATTCAAAAGTAACTAACTTTATTTTACAAGCATACTATCAAATCCTTGGACTCTACTCTCTTTTCATCACTCCCTTGTGATCTATATCCAATGCTTTATTAAATAGTTCTATACAACTTGCTCCTAAACCTATTCTAAAAAGATATTATCCACTATTGAAGGTGAATACTAGATAATATCTAGTTCACTAACAAGACAAATATATATTTCATAATTCATGGATTACATTACAGGAAGTATAGAATATATCTTTTTTGATTGATAAGTATCAAATACTAAATTTTACATTGAAGTTACTCAAACTAAGCAAATTTATGAGATATGCATGATTATTATCATTAAAAGAATTACATCAAATATTAGTTGGCTTATTTCTTATTTATCATTTCAAAAAATAATAAAATGTCATCAATGATAGCTGACAAAGAGATTTAATTTTCTCTAGTTTTAGATTAATTCATATGGTTTGGCATAGTTTCAATTTTATTTAAGTTAAAATTACTCAATTCATCAGAATTAAATATTTTCAAGCTGAGCAAATTGATATGTAGGTCAATTCCTTTGGCAGTGGAGATTTGGAAATATATGGATGGTTTGTATGTTAGAGTCCTCGAGTCATCAGAGTTTTGAAATGTTGTAGGTTCTTCTTTAGTTCAGGCGATAGAGTTTTGGCTTTATCATCTTGAGTTTTTTGTTGCAGCAAGTCATGAGTGATCATTTGTCACAGCATATTCACTCTCAGAAGTACCGATTTGCTGCAGCACACCATCAGAAAATGCCAATACAAAATTTCAAAAATTTACACGCCTGATAAATGATCATAATCACCACACATGGCATCAAAACCTCAATTCATTCCAAGAGCATTCTTCAAATGATTGACACTATTCCAGTATGTTGAATTATGTAGAGAAATTTACGGCTCCACTCTCACTTCATTCATGTTTCCCGACCACCACACATTCAGACTACAAATACACTAAATTATTGATAAAGAACTAACAAATGCATAAAAAAAAAAGTATAATGTCTGCTGAAGTTGGAATTTACATGCAAAAAATAGTTATTGCGAAGCCATAGATCAGGCAGAACAGCAATAAAATGACAAAAGGTACTTCAAATTTCAAAAAATGCAACTAAGAATAGAACATGATTCAAAAATGAAAATTTATCAAGAAAATTCATAACTACCAAAATAACATCAAATTTTTCATAAAGAAAGGTCCATATATAGAACCATAAAGATAACTTCTAAACCACATGATTGTAACAAAGCTGTCACTAGTCAGCAAGTAGACTGCTTCTGGTCGCTAAGAAGAGTTTAGAGATTTGAATCACTCAAAAGAGCATAAAACAAAACTCACAACTTATTCACAGAAACCTTACAGAGAAATCATTGATTAACATTGGTAACAGTCAGATAGTTCACACAAAGGCTAGGAAAAAAATAGTCACCTTTGACAAGCTCTGTATCCGACCATATGCCCACAAGCCCAAAAGTCCAATCAAGGCAATCCCGAGTGTTACAAGAAAGACAGATTCAATCGTGATAAAACCACTAGCTTCCACAACTTCAATAGTACCATTATAGAAGACATTCTGATAAAGGTGTTGATCAATCTCATACACAATGGTCCCTACTAAATCAAAAGAACCAGGCTGCAATAGAACATAAATAAATAAATACTTGAATTAGAAGTGCATACATCAATCCTGATTTAACCACGTGCATAATTAACAGAATTAGACCATCAGCTAATCAAAAAATGGAACCTAACAACTGAAACATCAGAATACCTGCAAGTATTTGCTTACAGCAAAAACATAAGGTAATGTTGCTTGAGCAGATAGGGGCACTGATGTGTTGTAAAACTCCTGTATTATTAACATGAACGTTTGAAATTCAAAAAAAAATAATAATTCAACAAAAATAACGTAAATGAAAATGTTGAGAAAAGAAAATAAAGGAACTGTTCCTATCAAATGGATACAGGAGCAATAAAATTCATCATGAATTATGCTTAACTTTACGAAGGGATTTGTTTATCTTCTAAAACTCCTATCCAGAAGGTTCCAATATGCATCGAACTTATCAAAACCAACTGCTTTTTAATAATTAGTAGCATGTGATTATAAGACATTAATGTGGAAGTGAAGAAAAAAGGAAGTAATTGTCCATTCAAAATAGCATATTCATGTTTCACCTATCAATGCTCCATGAAAAATTACAGCATCACACTTTTTCTTAGATTTAAATTTACCTCAGACCTCACAAAATTTTAAGGTAAACTTGCAACAAAACACCAACTTTTCCAGATATGTATATGAGATTTTTGTTAAGAATATAAATACTAGGTCAACTTTATGCACCAAAACAGAAGGTATGAGTTTGAGAAATTGAATTCGAAGAGAAAATGCAACATGTGTACTTTTTAGTAAAAATATCATATGTATGCAAGGAAAAAAAAGCATTCTTCGCCCAAAAAAATAAAAAAATAGAAGCACCTACATAAAGGCATCCCTGCCTGAAGCATAATCTTGAGTGAATATGTCAACCATTTATCTAATTGTAAAAAAGTAAGGCTACCTGTATGGTAAGATTTTGGACAAGCATGTGGTGATCATAAGGAAGATGAAGGCTAGCTCTTGTAGCAATGACATTTAAAGAGGATTCTCCTGAAATTTTGCAAGAATCATTAGAAAAATAACTAGAAAATTACGTGGAAATTAGGCATAATAAATAAATCAAATGCTATGAATTAATGACAATGAAGTTGCATAAATGTGTAGAAAGATAAATAAATTTAAAGCAAGTGAAAATAGGGTATGAATTAGCTGGAATGCCTGCTTTTTTTTAAGTTCTAATATAACATTTTAAAAGAAAACAGTATGACTATTATATCAATGGTGGCAAATGGTCCATGTCAAAGCAACCAAGTCAGGTCTAATAAAAACTTCTACCAACAAACAAGCAATAATTACAATAGTAATAACCTATCAGCAAAAATGGTAAAAATCACACAAATACCGTATTAACAGATACAATTAGAAACCATCAAAGGTGATAAATGTGCAAAAGGACATGTTTATATTCAATACAAAAAAACTGTCAGGGCACCTACATTAAGTTAGATGAAAGTCCAAACACATTTCCCAACTTGATCACCCAAAACCCTTGAAGTGAAATGCTGAATTTTAATCTGAACAGAGGAACAGTATATAGAAGCCCTTTTTAGTGTTATTGCATGCGGTAGTGTGCTGGCAGAGTTATACAGTACCAGTCTAGGGATCACATTGATGTCAGTGCAGACACCAAGATAAAAACTATGCAAGAGTGGAGTTCTTGCCATGCCAGTTTGAGACTTTGTTCTAAACCATAGCTTGTGCCCATGAAGAATCTGTGGACCAATTCAGTTGGCTAAGCAAACGCAGACTTATCTGTAATTCAAACAAGAAACCAATCCTCCACATGGAAAAGAAATGAAACAAAAGGTGCATGTTAACCCTAGGCCACTAACTACTTTTATTTCCTCTCAATAGAAACTCTACACTGCTCATCATCTACGACTGAAAAATCCTAGAAGCAACTACCAAAAATAGCCAAGGGACATGGCTTTGGGTAGATTATGTTTCCCCTCTTAATTTTATCAAGTAAATGTTCGGGATGGCTTTCTGTTTTCATTCAAATTATTGTAATTCTTCCTTTCCACATTGTTACTCTGATACAACATTCTCCTCTCAAGTTCTTCATCTACAGTGATAAGGTGTAATGATTGATCCATTAGGTAGAAGAGAAAATATATTTTTCATTTTTCCTTATTCCTTTAACATTACATGCTCTTCATTGAACCGAGCCCAGAATTCCCCCAAAACTGCTGTTTGGCCTGTGAGGACTATTACAAGGTCTGAGAATAATAACAGGAAAGAAAGAAAGTCGAGGGTTTTGTTGGTTTATCATATTCACCTATGATGAAATAATAAGGAAAAGTACAAGTAAATTCACACCTTCCAGCTTTATAGAATTAGATTCAGACACTTCACATCCCACTTTCTTCAAATCTCGATATAAATCATAATGTATGGTTAGAAAACAAAAAACAAGCTAAATGAATTGTAAATTCACTATTAGCAAGATTAAACTGAATTAATCATAAATTCACTATTAATTGAACAACAAAACCAGAATGACTGCAAATGGTCAAAATTTCAAAATTTCTGAAACCAATAAAATGTATATGAATGACATAATTGCATTACCCTACCCATTAATAAACAATAGCAAATAATAATAGGAAAGGAGCTATACATGTCCTGTACTGTTTGATAATAATAATTACAATGAGGTGAAACTAAGAGAGCAAGGCTCAAGGACTGCAGGCTTTAATTCACCAAATATCCCAATTTAAATGAAGAAGGACCTGGAAACTTGTTAGGAAACCAACATGATGAACCAGCTCAGTCATAATTGAATAGAAGACTTCTGATACAAATAAAAATAAATAAATGGCTTACCATCATTATACATTCCAACCAGTAATTCTGTCTCTTCCCCGGCTGGAACCACTGCAAGAAAACAAAAAACTGTCATAAAAGAGTATGGAAAGCATAGAAAAAAACAATGCCGAAACAAGAGCTTTTATTTTGTAATAGAGAGAAAACACACATCTCTTGGGATTCTTTGGGAATACACATATTGTGTCCACCCCAGGAGCTGGACTTAAAGAACCATCAGTGAAGTCTTGCACTTCATCGCCAACTATTCCAAGTTCACCTCCTTCAACTTCAGCTACCTCATCTGCGCTGTCATCCTGACTTCTTACAACTACCACAAAAACATTAAAGTTAGTGCATGCAGACAAATCCAAAAATGTCAACAAAACAGAGGCACAAGCTATTTTGTTATAACAAAAAGGTGGTTGTTCCGTATCCTATTTTAGTCAAATTTTAAATTTGCATGATCCCATGGAACAGATCGTCAAGGATTTTAAATTTTTGTATTTTGATAAATCTTATTTCAGCCGTATTATTGGTTTAATCCAGGATTTGATAAATCCCACCATTCATAGGATTTAACCAATTCAAAATTTTCTCTCTCATAGTTCTTAAATTCTAGAATAAATAGCCAAGCAGTTTATCAGGATTTAGCAAGATTTAACAGTTGTCATGCCAAACAATTTTCAAGTTTTAATCCCATCTCAAGATTTACTAACAAATCTTAATTTACAGGATTTACTAAATCCTATTTGTAACAAAAGTGGCAGAAATGATTTAGTTCAAAATATGATCAAACGGTGGCTTTCATAAATAAACCCCCAATAAAATGCCCAACAGATAAACTTAAGCCATAAGAGTTGCATTGAAATAGGATCGCACCAGTGAACTTTTCCTGATTATCGGCAAATTCAAAGATATCGTTGGGAGCTGTAAGGCTTTTATACTAATCTATTTTTGATAGAACACTTTACTCAGGGCATGTATAAAAGCCTCACAGCTCCCAACTAGAGCATGCAATCTGCAGATCTACGTTACAGAGGGTACGAAAACCTCATGCAACCACTGAATTAGAAACTGGAGAGGTAAGAATACATGTAAGGCATCAAGGTGGAAGCGATGAATACCATTCCAGCTTATTGCGATAAATCCGAGACAGCAGAACGAAGCGAGGACAACAGGAGTGGATGAAGATACCTTGGAGGATCGGAGAAGCGAGGAGGAGGAAGGAAACCACGAAAGAGAAAACCCTAATTCCCATGGAGAAATCGACGTAAGAATGGAAGGTACGACCAAGGATGCCGTGGAAATTTCCCGGTGGTCGCGCAGGATCCCGAATGGCGACAACTTAGAGACTCTCGCACGAAGGAATAGGAGTCGATCCTATTTCTATTTAGATCTATGCTAATCAACATCATTCCTTTCAACAGATTTAAAAAAAAAATGATGTAAGAAAATTAGGATTCGGTTAAATTTTACTATTAGGTTTTACTAAAACTTTAATTAAATAATTAAGTATAATAAAAAATATTTAAAAATAAAGCTAGTGGTCCGTTCAATACCTGATTGGCCTGCATCCCTTAAACTGAGCCCTCCCTTCATATCTCTTCATTCTCCCGACCTCAACCCCATCCCCACGCCCAACCCCGACCCCGAGCCACTCTGCCCTCCCTCCCGGGACAAACCCACCAAAGCCTCAATAGACGCCACAATAGGAGTTCTCATCGACGGTGACCTGCCAACCCTTAGTGCCGCCGACTTCTTCTTTTCTTTGTGGATTTAGGGTTGATCGGGTAGTTGTTTGAGATATATTTTGCAACCCTAACTTTATAAGTTCTTTTATTTGTGATTGATAAGTGCTTAGGTTTCAATGGTAAGTTTAAATGTGTGATTAATAAGTTTAGATGCTATATCTATAAAGTTGGATGCTATATTTGAGTTTTTTGGAAAAAAAAAAAATTTAAAAAAAACTTGAGATGTTTTAGATTATAAGTTTAAAATCTTGATTATTAAGTTTAGGTTATTTTAATTTTTTTATAAATGTAACTAAATGTATGTTAATTGTAGCTGAAAGCATGCTAACAAATTAAGCTAAGTAGCCACGTAAGTGTAGATGTTTGGGTTAAGTGATGTTATATATGATGTAAGATATTTGTGTTTAATAGCATTTTTTGTATTTGTATCTTAAAATTGTATGTATTGTTGGAATCTGGAATAAGATGTGGTAACTAAAAGCATTAGTTTGTTTGAATTTGGTTATAGAGTAATTTTTTGATGTGTCACATATAGGCAAGTCATTTCATGCAATTCTTATTGAATTAATAGGTTTGAACATATGTGATATTTAGGGAGCGTGTGTTCAATATACATATTAAGATTCAAAAATGAGTTTGGATACAGTTTGTTTTATTTTATATTATAGTGATGAACTCAATGTTCGTGAAGACTTCTTTCCAATAGATACGGGTGGAAAATATCATCCTATATAGGTCTCACGATAGACTGATCTTGAAAGCCTACAGAATTGAATCCTAAGATCATTAAAATCGATTCAACATGTTTTAGTGTTAACCTCACATGTCGGTTTCCAGTTAGTGATGGATTCATTGCTTCTCCGATAAGTGACGATGAAGTTTACTGCATTTTGCTTGTACCGCACTCATCCAGTGTCAAAATCTTGCGAGCTTAGTATCGTTGGAAACATAACAAAATTACCCATAACTTTTATGTTAACAATAGTCTATGATTCCAACCTGGTACATTGCAGTTTTTGCGAACAAACGCTTTTCCATGGTGCAGAATTGGAAGCTTATGCACAGTCGCAGTATTTTATTCGTATCAGACTCATCCGGTGTCGAAATCGAGCAAGCTTGGTATTGATAGAAATGTGACAAAATTTCTCATGACTTTCATGTTGATAACAATCTATGATTCCAACCCAGTACGCCTCAGTTTTTGCGAACGCTCACTTTTCCACAGTGCGGAATTAGAAGCTTATGCACAACTGCAACATTTTGCCCGTATCGGACTCATTCGGTTTCGGAATTAAGAGAGCTTGGTATCGATAGAAATGAAAAAAAATTACCCAAGACTTTCATGTTAACAAAAATTTGAGATTCTAGCCTAGTACACAACTGTTTTTGTGATCGCTCACTTTTCTAGGATGCGGAATTGGAAGCTTATGCATAGTAGTCATATTTTGCTCGTATCAGAATCATCTGGTGTCAGAATCGAGCAAGCTTGGTATTGTTGGAAGAATAACAAAATTCTTCATGACTTTCATGTTGATAAAAATCTATGATTCTAGCACAATACGCCTCAGTTTTTGTGAACACTCATTTTTCCACGGTGTGAAATTTGAAGCTTATGCACAGCCGTAGTACTTTACCCGTATCGCACTCATCCGGTGGCAGAATCAAGTGATATTGGTATCGTTGAAAATGTAACAAAATTCTCCATGACTTTTATGTTGACAAAAATCTATGATTTCAGCCTGGTAAGCCGCAGTTTTTGCGAACGCTCACTTTTCCACGGTGCAAAATTAGAATCTTATGCATAGCCATAGTATTTTGCCCATAACAGACTCATCCAGTGTCAGAATTGAGCGAGCTTGGTGTCATTAAAAATATAACATAAATTTCCACTACTTTCATGTTGACAACAATCTACGATTCTAGCCCGGTATATCACAGTTTTTGTGAGCGCACACTTTTCCACGGTGCGGAATTAGAAGCTTGCATAGCCGCAGTATTTTGCCCGTATCGGACTCATCCGATGTCAGAATTGAGTGAACTTAGTATTGTTGGAAATATAACAAAATTACCCACGACTTTAATGCTGACAAAATTCTATAATTCCAACCTAGTACTTCATAGTTTTGCAAACGCTCACTTTTCCGTGATGCGGAATTAGAAGCTTATGCACATCCACAGTATTTTACCCATATCGGACTCATCTGATGTCAGAATCGAGTTAGCTTGTACAATTGGAAACATAACAAAATTATCCATGACTTTCATGTTGAAAAAAATCTATGATTCCAACCCGGTATGCCATAATTTTTGCGAATGCTAACTTTTCCACGGCACGGAATTGGAAGCTTATGTACAACCGTAGTATTTTGATCATATCAGACTCATCTGGTCTCAAAACTGAGCGAGATTGGTATCATTGGAAATATAACAAAATTTCCTATGACTTTTATGTTGATATCAATTTGTGATTCCAATTTGGTATGCCATATTTTTTTTTGAACTCTCACTTTTCTATGGTGCGAAATTGGAAGCTTATGCACAACAAAGAAGATTTTGCTCAGTATCGACTCATCCTGTCGAATGAAGCTTAGCTCAATTCATGATAGGCAATTGACAAGCATGATATATAATATATTGAATACATGATAATTATAAAATCATAGATCAACTATGTAAATATGTCTACCCTGGAAGCATGAAAACTTATGAAAAATAAGTGATTTCTGTGTATAGGTTACAAACACATTAAAATCAATATAAACCATGACATATAGAATAGAAAATAGTTTACTACAAAGTATTGATGTCAAAATACATTATCATAACATGACCTAGTACAACCACAAATGTGAAAACAGAAAATACAATAGTTATGTACATAAGAGACATATAAAAATTGCTATCGGCGATAAGATTTGCATGGTGGAATTGTGTCTCTCCCTGGAGAACACTAGACTGGTGGTCATTAAGGATGGTCTCACAGATGGTGCTTCCTACCCAACCTGTTCAGTGTTCTATTGTGCATCATCAAGGAGTGTAACCTCGGGTATCTCTAGTGATGCTCGTGGCAAGAAGGAGATAGTGAGATACACTCCATGCATATGCGTCATATAGACCAATGGAGGGCCATAGATAGGAGGGTCTACTGGATGCCATAATTGAAATGGACTCAACCTGGATTTTTGATATGAGTATGGAGTTGAGCTAGTAACTGTGTAACTGTACCGACCTACATCTAGGATGGATGATGGACCTGCATCTAGCCCTGTGGTATCGCGATTAAGGCAAGAAATGTAAGAACCATCATCAATACACCTGTATCTATTATTTGAAATTTGCATATTTTCTGCAGCTCCCTACATAACTCCTCGTACCTGTTGATTGAATGCTGAAACTTTGTGTCCTGATCTCTCCCAAAATAAGGTTGAAATATATTTTGTGTCTCTAAAATATGCTCGTGCTGCAAAATAATAAAATGTTATTAATAATCATTCAGTACATAAGGGTAATTTGGAAAAATCTTTATTGAACTTACCATAAGTCACTTTCCAGGTGCTCCGAGGTAATAACTGCTAAAAGAAATGGTATGAGCCTTCAACATTTATAGTGAAGCCTAGGACCGATACCACCTCATGTACTGACTGATAGCCGGATCAATATTTTGTGAAGCAACATCTACTGTAATAATCAGATTATGTCTATTCCCCCACTATGATATATATACTTGATGGTAGTTCAACCAATCCATGTCGGCCTTCCCTCGATCATCGACTTGCATGAAGATAAGATCAATAGGCGCCACATTAACTTTAGGAGGCAATGAAACTATAGAACAATTGATATACAAATATGAAAGATGAGAAAACTACTACTGAGAACACAGAAGTAGTGGTCAAATACAACATAACTACATCTACCATAACAAAGAAGCACAATTGTCATACACATACAAATAAGCATAATTGAGATACAGATAATGATGACGCATAACTAACATACAGATAAATAGTATGAACTAATATAGTAGTATGCTAATTCCTATGCAAGCAATTTTGAGGACA
Source organism: Cymbidium sinense (assembly GCA_021442155.1). Classification (NCBI taxonomy): domain Eukaryota; kingdom Viridiplantae; phylum Streptophyta; class Magnoliopsida; order Asparagales; family Orchidaceae; genus Cymbidium; species Cymbidium sinense. Next base: position 38,162,254 of record CM038232.1, on the reverse strand, counting down.
AGTTGTTCTATTATGTCTAATATTTGTGCACAGCCTGCAGATTTTACTACCTCGTTGTACGTCCTCATCCATTGTATTCTTATATCTTCTTATTTTGGATCTTCCAGCTCTCCTTTTGACATTTGGAGGTGCAAGATCAACAATTAGACGTTCTGTCAAATAAGCCAGACATTCGCTTTGATCGGGTATAACATGGAATTCTCCTTCGTATGTACTATGATATAGCTACAATGTGTAGTAGCAGGAGACGTATTGGGCATGACTTAAATGTCATTGTCCTAATACAGCTATGACATGTGAACATGATATATGATATAATTGTGGCTACCTATATGTACAACTGCAGTTGTTTTGTTCATGTAATTCAACCTTGAATGACCTAGATGACATGTCGAACACCTGATATTCATTCATATTGATCTTTATTATTTTAGGACATCTTCTTGCTACACGTTCATTTTGTTACAGAATTATATTGACACGTGGTGAAAATATTGACTTATTCTGCCTAATGAGATATGTCGCTGTCTCAAGATGTTTTGTGAAAAGCGAAGCAATGTTGTAATATATGGATGTTAATAGTGATTGTATCGATAATCCATGAGCCCACTTTAGTATGCCAATGAAACACTCTAATGCATTAGTGATCATGGTGCCATAGCGATAGCCACCATCATGAGTTAGTGCCCACTTAGCAACATCTCTACCAATTTTTTGCCTTTAATTTGATGTTTCTGATGGCAGTCATGTAACGTGTGAATGTATGATTGTCATCTATATTACCTGCAACATACATCTTCTGGCACATGACCTCATTATTTGAAATACTCATAGTTCTACAAGCCTTTTTGAAATTTTCTTTGAGATGGCGTAAGCAGTGTCGATGCGCAGCCTATAAAAAAGTTTCCCTATATGCACATACTAAGCTAGCATGTCGATCAGATATAATGAACAAGTCATTTCTCGTGGGTATTAATGAAATCAAGTCATTCATTGTTCGAATAAACCAAGCCCATGACTCATTGAATTCAGCTTCAACTACTACAAATGCCAATGGATATAGGCCATTATTTACATCAATCCCAATAACAGTAAGAAGAGTTCATCTATACTTACCCCAATAGAAATGTGTCATTAATAAAGCGGGCCTGCAGTATTACCAACCAACTATGGATGACCCAAATGACCAGAATATGTGTTGAAAATGATTTTCCTTAGTTGAGTGAATGTGGTAAACTATGCCAGGCATAACTGAGCATATAGTAGCCATGAAGTTATTTAGTGAATGATATAACTCTTCACAACTACCAAAAATAGCCTTTTATCGCCTTTCAATGTTCATCCCAAGATTTCATATAAGATACCATAATGTTAAACTTAGATTCCATACGACCATTAATTTTTCTGAGCTTCAAATCTAGCTGATATCTAATCACAAGTTGTATGAAATAAATAATAAACTGAGAATTACACTGCATGTGTCCATTGCTTAGTATTTAATGAGTATAAGTGTATAAGGCAGCTATAGTGTATATCCTCGAAGCACCGCCTAATCTCTTGCTTGAGCAGACACATAGATGCCACATGTAAGGTCTAGTAGGATGATCATGGTGTATGCATAGCACAATGAACTTCACCTTGTTGGCGGCACATATAATGTACTCAACATTATTTGTGATTGACCAGCCCTGAAGAGTGAATTTATGCTATTTGTTATCATGGAAACACATCCTCTCAATTAACTCAACCAGAATATAATTATTTTATACAAACACAGATTGATTTGAGAGCCCATCAAAATTCATCTGTTCATCTGAAATATAATTATTTTATGCAAACCAATTAATTCAATAAGAACTACATGAGATGACTTGCCTATATGTGACACATCAAAAAATTACTTTATAACCAAATTCAAACAAACTCATGTTTTTAGTTACCACATCTTATTTTAGATTCCAACAACACATGCAATTTTAAGATACAAATACAAAAATTGCTAATAATCACAAATATCTTACATTATATATAACATCACCTAACCGAAACATCTACACTTACGTGGCTACTTAGCTTAATTTTTTAGCATGCCTTTAGCTAAATAACATACATTTAGTTACACTTATAAAAGATTAAAATAGCATAAACTTAATAATTAAGATTTTAAATTTACAATATAGATTATCTCATTTTAAAAAAAAAATTATATTTCCCCAAAATTCTCAAATGTCTTAATTTCCATAAGATAATATCTACTTTTTTCCCCTCTTTAACATTATTGCTTGTGTTAATAAAGAGTACTCCAAAATAACTCACAATTAAAATATCTTTAGCTTTCTTTGCAAGTTAATTAGCTAATTAAGAATAAGAAGCATCCAACTTTATAAATCTAGCATTTTAACTTACTAATCACACATTTAAACTTACTATGGAAACCTAAGCACTTATCAATCACAAATAAAAAGAACTTATAAAGTTAGGGTTGCAACATATACCTCAAACAACTTTTCGATCAACCCTAAATCCATGAGGAAAAGAAGAAGTCGGTGGCACTAAACGTTGGGCTGGTCACCAGCAACGAGAACTCCTGCAATGGTGGCATCGGTGTCGGAGTCGATGGGTTTGGCTCGGGAAGGAGGGCAAATTGGCTCGGGGTTGGGACCGAGAGAATGAAGAGATCGGAGAGGAGGGGGGGGGGGGGTGGGTTAAGGGATGTAGGCTAGTCGCCCGTTGAACGGGCGACTAGGCCTATTTAAAATTTTTTATCGTGCTTAATTACCTAATTAAGATTATAATTAAGCATAATAGTAAAATTTAGCCTAAATATGACCTCTTAGTCATGTGCTCTATTTATGTGCTGAACAATCCTAGATAATAAAAAACCAAATTATTTGGTATGAGATGATAAAAAATCAAATTTTTTGTGTTGTGCTTTGAGTTAAACATAATTAAAAGTTGGACAAATAATAAGAAATTTGACTTTATATGTCGCATAATTCTTTTACTTAGACAAATAAGCCTATTATATTTAATTTGAAAAAAATACAATCAAAACTTTTTTAGTCAAAAAATCTTTCATGAAAATAGTAATAGCATCTCATAATCTTATAACAATTCAAACAAAAAAAGTTATTCTAACTTCTCTTCTAAAGACTTATGTCACAATCTCAGATCCCTTCTAATATTACTACAAGCCCTCCACTAAAATTCTATTCTAAGCTTAATGTTGATTTATATTTTATTATTTTAGTAAAAATACAATCATCATTCACTCTAATGCCAATTGTTCTTATTTATAATAAAAAGATAAAAAAAGAACCCTGTATTCGATAATAAATAATATTCAACATATTAAATGTTTGATCCATATAAGGTAAGAATGAGCACTAAATAAGAAGTTCAAAACTTATTCTTATTTGTGGTGTTTATTTTCGGATGTGAGGGGGACACTACGCAGATCATAGGAGGTACTTATTGAAGTGACTGGGTATTACATTAATGTATGATGTACTATCTCGAAAGATAGAAACATCACCTTACTATGAACCTAATCACCTAATAAGGACTTGTAAGGCATGATGGGTCTTCGAATATACCAGAGATTTTTTCCCTACTTTATATAGAAAAATAAAATAAGATTTATAATAAGTTGGATTCTTAAGTTTCCTATAGAGGCAAGCCTCCACACTTAATTACATCTTAGGGAATGAGATTCCCTAATAATACTCTCGACTAAAGTAGACAAATATTATCTCCAAAGATTTTAAGGTTAGACTATCAAAGGATTGGTTATGTTTGGAAAGTCAAATGGAATTGTTCAAGGAGAAGACTTAATTTGAAATTCAAAGGGAGGAAGTAGGAAATGCTCATGATACTAGGAAGCCTAGTGAGCATTCCAATCTATCATATGGTTGGGCTTTATATATTTGAAAATGAAGAGATTTATTTATTTGAGTTGGAATTTTATTAGATTGTTAGGGCTTATAATCCATCAATAAAAGGTTATGAAAATGCTTAAGAGGTGAGAATTTATAGTTGTATCTTGAATGAAACAACAACCTCAGGTTCTAAATCTACGATGTTTTAGCACAAGCTAAAAACATGACCAAAATCTAAGCAAAAGATAAACATAATGATTTACCTCCATAAGAGAGGATAAACCGTCCGACTTTTAGACTTAGAACCACCTAGAGTGGCTGCCAGCTAACTCCTCCTACGTTATAAATCCATGTGGTTCGATCTTATGAAATTACAAGATAGTTATAGTAGTTAATTAATTTTGAAAAGAAAATTAAAGTCCTAAACCAACTCCCTAAGAGACTAAAGCATGAGTGGTATGAGCATATAAATTAATTTACAAATACAAAATCTTTTCAACTTTTATTTTATTTTGACACATTCGTTTAGACAAAGGCTTTGGGATTTTCCTATGCCTAAATGCATGATGAAATGGTGTTATTGGCTAAATCAGCAAGAAGAGGGTGTTCTCTACCACAAGGGATGCCCTCACATGTCAAGCATTCCCCTATCGTGCAAGGATGGAGATCCCCCATATTCAAGGAAGAAGAAATATGCATGCATGATATGAAACATACAACCATACAGCTAAGGGGTTGCTAAATATTTTAATTATTTTATTTAACACTTAAGCTTTATGATGAGATCATGAGTTAATTAAAATTTAATTATGACTGATTAGTTAGGGTAGAAAAATTAGTTTTAATCCTGAGAGCCTACCACATTCAGGCCATACATTAAAACATCAATCATAAAGAAACTATGGAAAGGAGACAATCCTAATTCACAAGCTAAACATAACATCAAATAATTTTTTATAAGCTACCGTAAAAGAATAAGAGGCCGATGTGATCAAGTACCGCCATACATCCCGAAAAGAGAAAAGGTGGGTAGATGAGCTCTACCCTTATACAACCGGTAATATAAAAGAATAATTATAATTGAAATTGAATACATGTTATGGGCGTCTTCATTCTTTACTCTTCCATCTTCATGTCTTTCATCCTTCCTTCCTTTGATTTGATTTGCTCTAAAGGCATCACAGGGTATCTCAGGACTAAGCCTTCTAGCCATTGCTCATCCTAATCCCCCATCATACTAATCTTAATTCATATTATAAGAATTACATTTATATAGAAAAAGTAAATCTAACTACACCTACAAAATAGAGGTTAGCTAAACATACATATAATCCACACCCCCCCCCCCAAGCAATTATATCATAATTTGGACTTAGTTCCTTGCACATGTGTAACCAAGTTCACCTTTCCTAACTTGGATTATTCTTAGGGGTTTAAGCATCCTACAAGCAAAGCTTTTCTGTATCTTTTTTTAAGCAGCCCCTTTAGCACAATTCCCTGTAGAAAATATGATTAGGTTAATGATGGCCTAGCATCCTGTCTACGAAGCGTAGACCCTAACATCCAGTCTAAAATATTACAACACAAAGTAAAACATTCATCACACATACACTGTTCTAACTTAGGACTAAAAGTGATGGCTTAATTCTAATGTATGTGCTAAGGCTTTATGTAGTATGTCTTAACTAAGTATTAGAGTTATGATTTTTTAAATATGGAAGGATTTAATTTAACATAAAGGTTGCTTTCATTTTAAGTTATTTAGTTAGTTTATGAATTTTAATTTATGTATTGCTTGGTTTCATTTTATTTACACTTGGCATTTAAATGTTATAAAAAGAAGAAAGAGGCTTAGCCTCTTTCATCCCTACCTTAAATCATTTTAAAGCATATTTTGATGACTTAGTTTTCTTTAGTGAATGGCTTATTAAGAATTTTATTAATCCTAAGTTCAGGTTAACCTCAAATAATTCTATTCAATATGAAAGGCATCTTAAGATTAATATGGTTGAATTACTATCACATGACATATATCAAATCATTCATTTCCATCACATGTAGCATCCATATGGCTTTAATATGTAGCATATCTATACATGCAATATATTTTGACATACTTAAATAATGATGGATGCATATGTTTGAAAGTTATATTTTACTTGATTTAATTATTTATACATGTAAATTAAAGCTCTATCCAAATTCTAATTCAAATATACATATGAAAGAAATTAAATGAGTATGTGGCATTGTTAAATCAGGAAAGTGAGGTAATCAAATGACCTCCTTGGAGCTACTTAAAGCCTCATATTCCAGGGATGTTTAGACTATATACCCATTATTATTCAAACCCATGTAAATCTATATATAAATCATAAAAAAGACAACACTAATTTACATGTAATGTATTTTAATGACTTAGATGATCATGGATGCATGTATTTTTAGCAAAAAAAGTGGATTTTCATCCTTTAATCAAATACAAATACATATGTATAAAAGTTTTAAGCAAGCACATGCCATTTTTAAACCAGGAAAGTGAGGTAATCAAATGGCCTCCTTGGGGCTACTTAAAACCTCGTATTCTTAAGATATCCACACTATATACTTACTATTCTTAAATATATATGAATGTACATATAATTATAAGAATGAAAATTATGCAAAGTTCATATTTTGTTTAATTAAATTACTTATATATATATATATATGTGAATTAAAACTTTATCCAAATTCTAATACCAAAATACATAGGAATGAAATTAAATGGGTACATGCCGTTGTTAAACCAGGAAAATGAAATAATAAAATAACCTCATTGGGGCTATTTAAAGCCTCGTATTCACGGGATGACCAGACTATATACCTATTATTATTCAAACTTATGTAAATCTATATATGAATAAAGGAAAGAGAGTTTCACATTCATATTTTTAAGCTATAAACACATGCAACCCCTATGGGTATTGTTGACCTCACTTTTGGAGTGAGTTCTCTTTCTCCTTCTCTTAGACCCAAGAGTCTTCTAGACACTAAGACTTCCTTAGTCATAAGACACTTCTAGCACTTAGGTGAACACTTAACCTAAGCCTAAAGACTTAGAAGGGTTAATCATAGGATTAGGCTATACTTTAGGATTTAGGGAGATCCACATACCCTATTGCCTGAACCCAATTCATGTTCACCTTCTTAAGCCAAAACCAAACCTAAAATTTAAATTAAATTCAAATCCAAATCCAAATTTCAAATCAAATGTTAAAGCCCAAGATCAAATCCAAATGCAAAATCAACCCAAGCCCTATAATTTTATCTTATGGACTTAGCCTTAGCCAAATTCAAATCAATCTAAACTCAAGTGATTTTCTTAATTATCAATTCAACCCTTCAATTAATCTTTCAAACTTGCAATCAAACTGAAATTTAAATCCAGATCCAAACCAAAATCAAACTAAATCTAGACCTAAGTCATTTGAGCTAATTTCATGAACTTAGCCAAAATCCCATTCAAATCAAATCAAACTCAATTGATCCTCTTATGGATAAATTATTACATCAATTATCTTCCCAAATATAAATTAAATCTATATTAAAATAATTAAAATTGAATTAAACTAAATCATATTAAATCAAAACCCTTCATAAGCCAAATGAATTAACCTTCATGAGCTTATCTAAATCTTAACCTAAATCACTTCAAACTCAATTGATTTTTCTTATGAATCAATCATATCTTCAACAATCTTCATAAATATAAATGAAATATACATTTAAATCATCAAAACTAAATCAAAATCCAAGCCTAAGCCACATGACCCAACTCCATAGACTTAGCCAAATTCCTTCATTTCAAAACCCAAATTCAATTGATTTTCTTATAAATCAATTATTCCTTCAATCATCTTTCCAAATATAAATGAAACCTACAATTATTAAGCCAAATCAAAATCAACCCAAGTAAAACCCAACCTAGCCCTTTTGACCTGAGATATTCAAATTAACCAAAATCCATTTGAACCCAAACCAGTTACAATTGAATTTATATATCAATCCTAAATCCATATATAAACACAACTATCTCAAACTCAACCCAAAATCAAGTCAACTAAACCCAATTGGTCCACTTGACCCAAAGTGTCTAATTTGATCTATTTGAACCAAGTTCCAATCCTACCCAAATTGGATTGAACTAAGCCTACCTAAATATCCTATCATTATTATTGATCACCCTAGATTGATCAATTGTCATAAATTAAGTCAAACTAAGTCAACTTGATCCTTTGACCAAGTCAACCTTCCTAACCCATATGATCCTAAATTAGCCAAATTGCAACCTAAGCTAAATCCTTTGAAACTAATGATTCATACCAACTCAAAACCAACATTTGAACTTGACTTGACCTTCAATTGAGCCAAACCTAACCCAATTGTCCCTCTTGACCCAAGTTGACCCAATTTGACCTACATGGCCAAAATGGGTCAAATCAAAATCTAAAAAAAATTGATTGCAACCAATGACTCAAGTTCATTCTAAATTGATTGTTGAACTTGGCCAAAGTCTCAATTGAGCCTAATTGACTCACTAGACCCAAATAACCTATTGAATCTAACTTGACCTAAAGGGTCAAACCAACCTAAAATATCATCAAATCTAAATTAAACTCAACCAAAACCTACAACATCTTTCAAATGATCAACCAAATCCAAACCAAGCCATGACCTAAGCCAATTTGGCCAATTTAATCAAATTGGTCAACTTGACCCATTTGACCTAAATAAACCCAAATGAACTCAAATGAGCCAAAAGCAAGTCTAAACTAAATTAAACCAAACCAATGACACCAATACATCACAAATGATCATATGAACTTGACCCAACCCTTGGTTTGACCCAATTTGAACAATTGGTCAACCTAACTTGATTTGACACAATTTGACTCAAATGAGTCAAATTGAGCTAAACAAAACCAAATGAACTCTAAATGACTTGAAATTTGGGCTAACCCACTTTTGACTCATTTCAAATCTTCCCAAATAAAATCCAATGCTAAATGACCATCCTACCCTTGGGCTAGGAGTATGACATGAGATAAATGACCCATGTAAGTGGTCATTTCCATTTCTTGACCACTTGACACTCCCCTATTAGTCCACCTAGGCTTCTAGGACATTGCCCAACCTGAACCAAAGGTGGTTGGGTCGGCCATTACTTAAGGAGAGGTGAAATCACCTCACCTCCGTTATTGGAGCACTTGAAACACCAAGGACACCCATTACCCTCCTTGGTAGCCACCTCCACACCTTCACTCAACTAAATCGAGCCAACTCATCACCTCCCTGCCACCCATGACTCCTTGAGGTGGTTGGATGATCACAAAGATCCAAACTCAGCCTATTCATCTGATCAAAGATCCAAAGCTAAAGAACCCTAAGATGAGCTGCCAAGAGCTTCCTAGAGAGTTCCCAAGCCTCCCCAAGTTCTCCATTCTCGATTTTCTTCAAGCCGAAATAAGGCACTACCCCATTCATTCTCATTTGCTCAAGGCTCAACCAAAGTGCAATTAACTTTGCACACACCATCCTTGGAGCTAGTCGAGCAAGAACGAATTGCCTCCCTAGCCCTTCAACCACTGAACGATAGATTTCGATCAACGTTGATCACCAATGCTTCAAGTATTATCCTTCGAAGCAAACCACCTCAAATTGGAGCTAGTGCTTATGAGTAGAGCTTTTCCTCCACTAGACGAAGCTTCCTCAATTAGATTTACCATCGGTCTTGAGCTCCGATGAGGTATGTCATTGAAACCAACCCTTAGGAAAAAATGAGTTGGAGGTTTTTGAAGAAAACTTTCATCTCGTGTGATCTTAGTCATTGAAACCCCTTAGATCCTTCACGAGAAGGTGTGGGATCTATTTGGAGTCGATCCGAGCTCAGGTTAGCTCAGATAACGCTAGCAATGGTGGACAAACTTCATTCTCCCTCACTCGCATGATGATAGATCACGCACCATCCATTCCGTGTGATTGGAATGGACGGTTGTGATTATATGAGATAGATAGATCTGATTTAATCCTTTAGCATCGTGAGATTAATTGTAGCCATCCGATCTTAGATTGGATAGGGCACGAGAAAGAGCATTTGTTGTCACCACGCAAGCTCTGACTAGGATTATGTTTAAGTAACCAATCCCACGGTGCCACATGGAAAGTGCGCCATGTGACGCCAATGGGATTAAGGGTTAATTAGGCTTAATTAATGTGTTTTAATAGCTGAAACTTGTAAAAATTATAACAAATCATAAAAAATCCAAAAAATAAAAATAAAAACTTATTTTAAAGGTATTTGAGAGAGAAATTTATTAAAAATATCATTAATTAATTTTGAACAATAATTAGGGCTTAATTAGAGTTTAATTGGAAAATTAATTAGCATAATTACTCTCTAATTAATTAATCCCAAACTTTTTGAGATTGTTTAAGGGGATGACCTCTGCCTCCCCTAATTTGCTAGAGATTTATTGGTTAATTAATTAAAAAAATTAGTTAATTAAGACCCATTTACTTTGTTAATTTAATTAAGGGAACAGTGATTAATTAATTAATTGGGCTCATTAATCAGTGTCTAACAGTGAGGGGACTTATGGAATAGGATTGGGACTTCTTTCTTAATATGTTTCCCTAAGTTCATCCCATTTTCTAAGAAAAATATTAAGGATTAATTGGCTAATTAATTACTTTATTAATGTAATTAAATTTTAAATATATATCCAATCCTAATTAACTGAAGGGGGTAGATCTTTAGGTGTTCAATAACCTAAAGACATTTAAGAAAATTATGGTTAACTCACATATGTGAAAAAATCAAGTACTTAATCAAGTTCCTTAAGCTAATTAATTATTAATTATGAGTCAATTACATAAGGCCTTTTCATTTCTTAGGATCATTGCAAATATATTTTCCATGCATATCATGTTGGTTCATAATTATTTAGTTAATTACTTTACGGTAACATAGGTAAGAGTTTATTAATAGATTTAATGCATATTACAACTTAATTAATCCATAAAATCAACTTAATTACATTTCATTAAACCAAATGAATTAATAAAATTGAGATTGGGTTAGGACCAGCAAATCTCTTCTCACATCCTTAAATTAAATCAAAACATGAAATTAAAAATGATACTAAGACAGCTTTGGTTTACTTTAAATAATTTGATTTGATTTGATTGTCCTTAGGAATTAATTTGATTGAATGAAATCATGTGTTTATGTTCACTTATTCCTTTTCAATCATGTTAAATATTTTATGGAATTTAAAATCATGCATTCATCTTTTCAAAATTAAATAAAATCAAATGATTTTTTTTATGTAAGCTTGCATGGGTTAGATTAATTTATAATATATGTGGTTATTATCACTAATAAATTCAAATTACTTTCCAAAATTTATGAAGTAATTACATTGATTAGAGTGATAGTAGTTATGAACATATATAGGTTTGCATGTGCTTATAGATTAGATATATGAAGTAAAGCTTTCTTTTCATTAATTCTTATGTAGTTTTACATGTATTTGAATGTTAATAAGTATATAGTTCGAACATCTCAGGAATACAAGGCTTTAGGTAGCTCCAAGGATGTCATTTGATAACCTCACTTCCCTGGTTAACAGCGACACGTACTTGTTTGATTTCATTTACACATGTTCATACATTAGAATTTAGATAGAACTTTAATCCGCATGCTTAAATGTTTCAATCAAATAAAAATATAATATTTGCATGGTTCTCCTTCCCTTATTTGTGTATACATCCATATATATTTTAGAAAAATAAGTGTTTAGTTTGGACATCCTGGGAATACGAGGCTTTAAGTAGCCCCAAGGAGGTTATTTGATTACCTCATTTTACTGGTTAATAATGCCACATACTTGTTTATGTCTCTTATACATGTGTGTGTGTGTATTTAATTATGAATTAGAACTATTTTCTTTTTCAGGGATACATGCATTCCATAATCATCTATATGATTAGTATGTGTTACATATAAGTTAATGCTCTCTTTCCTATGATTCATGCATACAAATTTACATGTGTTTGAAGATAAATGAGTATATAGTTTGGACATCCCGAGAACATGAGACTTTAGCTAGCCCCAAGGAAGTCATTCGATTACCTCACCTCCCTAGTTAACAATGACACGTACCTATTTAATTTAATCCTTATGTATTTTTGTATAAGAATATAGATAGAGCTTTAAACTAATATGATTAAATAATTCAATTACATAAAAGAATATAAACTTTAAGTACACATATATACATTCATCATATAAGTATACTAAAATATGTTGCATGTATAGATACACTTAGGATTAAAAATCATATGCATGTTATATATGATGGAAAGGAATGAGTTAACATATGTCATGTGATAGTAATTTAATTAGATTATTCTTAAGATGCCTTTTATATTAAATAGAGTTATTTAAAGTGAACCTAAAATTTGGATTAATTAAAAATGTGTAATAAGCCATTCACTAAAGAGAACTAAATCAAATTAATATACTTTATAAAGTGGCTTATGGTAGGGATAAAAGAGGGAAATCCTCTTTTCTTCTCTTTACAACACTTAATTGCTAAATATAAATCAAATGAAAACAAAATTAATAAAGTAAAATCTACAAATCAACTAAATCACTTCAAGTAAAATTCCCCATTCATGTTAAATCGAATTCTATACACTCAGAAAATTATATGCTAATTTCTAGCAATACTTATCACACAAGCCTTAACACACACATTAGAATTAAGTCACTGCTTCTAGTTCTCTAATAGGATGGTGCATAATGTGACGTATATTTTATTTTGTAATGTATTATTTTAGACTAGATGTTAGGGTGAATGCCTCATAGACTGGATGGTAGGTCGATATTAGCCTAATCATATTTTCTGTAGGGGATTATGCATAAGGGGGTGCTTAAAATAAATTTAAATGCTCTCTTTGTAGGTTGCTTAAACTCCTAAGCATAATTCAAGTTAGAAAAGGTTGGCTTGGTTACCCATGTGTAGGCTGCTAAATCCAAATTATAAATGTAACTTCTTAGACATGAATGTGTGTTTAGCTAACCTCTATTTTATAGATGTAGTTAGATTTACTTTCCCCATTTTCAATATAATTTTGCATTAGGAATTATGATCATATATGGTATGGTTAGAATATATTGATTTTGAAGAGGTGAAGAAAGAAATGAATGAAGAAAGAAGACCCCCCCCCATAGCATTTATAAATTGTAATTATTATTTTATAATTCTAGGTTGTATAAGAGTAGAGCTCGACTACCCATCTTTTCTTTTTGGGTTGTATGACAGTACCCAACCACATTAGCCTCTTATTCTTTCATGTTAGTTCTATAAAAATGTTTGATGTTTTGTTTCATGTGCGCACTAAAAATGACATGCTTTTCATAGTTTCTTATGAATGATGCTTTAATGTATGGCCTGGATGCTATTAGGCTCTTAGGGAAAATTAATTTTTCTACCACAATTAAATAAGATAATTATAAGATTTAGTAACACCTTAGTTGAATGGTTGAACATTTCACAACATGCATATCATATTGTCTCACTCTTAAAGATAGAGGATTTCCATCCTTGCACGATAGGGGAATGCTTGACCTGTGAGGGCATCCTTTGTGATGGAAAACACCCCTTCCTATTGATTTAGCCAACAACTCTATTTCATCATGCATGTAGGCATCAAAATCTTATAGCCTTTGTTAAAATGATGTGTCTAAAATGAAATAAAATTTGTAAGATTTTTGCATTAGTAGACTAAGTCATTGCTCATACCCTCATGCTCTGTTCTTTTAGGGAGTGGGTTTAAAGACTTTAGTTTCTTTCAAATAAATAACTACCCTAGCTATCTTATAATTCATATGACCGAACCACACATATTTGAATTGTAGGAGGAGTTAGCTGGCGGCCACTCCAGGTGATTGTAAGTCCAGAAGTTGAGCGATTTATCCTCTCTAGTGGAGGTAAACCTTATGCCCATTTTTGCATAGATTTAGGTCATTCTTCAACTTATGCTAAAGCTCCTGAGATTTAGGATTCGAGGTAGCTATTTCCTTCAAGTTACAAGCATAAATCCGCACCTCTTAGATATTTTCACAACCTTGTGTTGATGGATTATAAGCCCTAATAATATAATAAAATTCTACTCAAATGAATAAAGCTCTTCACTTCCAAATATATAAAGCCCAATCATATGATAGATTTGAATGCTCACTAGGCTTCCTAGTATCATCATTCCCTACTCACCTCCTTTGGCTTCCAAAATAAGTCTCTCTATTTGATCTATCCTAATTGATTTTTTAAATATAGCCAATCCTTTAATAGTCCAACATTGAAATCTTTGGAGACCCTACTTGTCTACTTTAATTGAGAGCATTCTTAGGGAATTTCATTCCCTAATATGTAATTAACTATAGAGGCTTGCCTCTATAGGGAACTTAAGAACTTAGTTTAATATAAACCTTGCTTTATTCATCCATGTAAAGTAGGCAAAAAAATATCTGGTATATTCGAAGACCCATCATGCCTTAGGAGTCCTTATTATGTGATTAGGTCCATTGAGAGTGATGCTTCTATTTTTTGAGATAGTACATCATACCTCAATGTCACACCAGATCACTTCAACTAGTACCCCCTACGATCTAAGTAGTGTTCCCCCCATACATTAAAAAATAAACACCACAGGTATTCATAACTATCATCATCACACATGTTATTGTAAATTTATTAACTTTAGAAAGTAGATTGAATTTATTAGTGATAATAGCCATATATATAATTAAGTTAAATTAACACATGAAAGCTTACATAAATAACCTTCATTTGATTCACTTAAATTTGAAAACATGAATGCATAGGTTCATATGACATACAATATTTAGAAGTGATTAGAAAGGAATAACTAAATATAAACATATGGTTCATTCAACTAAATTAATTCTTAAGGACAATCACATCAAATAGAATTATTTAAGAAAAACCAAAGCTTATTATTAATTTGATTTTGGATTTGAGTTGATTTAAAGATGAGAGAAATTATTTGTTATTTTAACCCCATTCCCATGTTGGTAATCTTAATTAGTTTAAGGCAACATAATTAAATGAATTTTATGAATTAATTAAATTGAAATAGTAATTAAATAACTTAATTACCCTTTCTTATGCTTCTTTAATTTGACTAATTATTTAATAATTAGCCACAAATGAAATGAACATGCGAGAAAATAAAATTGCAAAGCTCCTAAAGGACCTAACATAATTGACTCATAATTAAAGGTTAATTAAGTCAAAGGAGTTAAAGAATTTAATTAAGTACTTTTATGATTTTCCCGTACTTATGGGTTAATCGTAATTTCCTTAAGAGTTTTTATGCTATTGAACACATGAAGATGAACCCTTTATTTCATTATTAATTATTTGATATGATTTGTATTTCAATTTGATTTAAATTAGCCACTTAATTAATCAATTAATCACTTAATTAATCCCTAGCTTAACTCTCTTAAGATGAAATGGATTTAGAAAGGGGATTAGGAAAGAGGTCCTAATACTCCCCCACCTTCCATTCATTATCAATTAGGGGTTAATAAGCCTTAATTAATTAAATTTTATTATTTGAAATGCTAATTAATTACTTAATTAATTAAAGAGGGTAATTAAGGTTTGAACTACTAATTTTCTCTAATTACTAGGTAATAAAGTCCAATAAAATCATGGGAGGAAAAAGTCATCCCATTAAACTAACACACAAAGTTTGAATTTAATATCCCAAGTAATTAGGGCTTAATTAAGCTAATTAAGTTTATAATTAAACATTAATTAAGCCTTAATTACTATTCAAAATCAAATGGAGATACTTTTAATTAATTCTACTTTGAATTACATTTGAATGAGTATTTATTTATATATATTTTTATTTTTCTACAATTAGTTATGATTTTCTAAAGTTTCAGCCATCAAAATGAATTAATTAGCCATAATTAAGCCTAATCTCATCGGCACCATGCAGATCGCTGACATGACATTACGGGATTGGTTCTTTAAACTCATTCAAATCAGCGCTGAAGTGGTTGGCGACCAACGCGCTTTTTTCGATCTAATATCGAACGATAAAGATTAATCATGTGGTTCCTTAGGATTAAATCAAATTAAATCTAATCGCAAGATAACGACCATCTGTTCTAATCATGCAGAACGGACGATGGATGATCTATCCTCTCCCGCGTGATAGAAGATGGACACCGTTCACCTTTCTCTGCTTAATTCGAGCTCGCTAGAGTTCAGATTGGCTCAAGATTGATCGTACACCTTCATGAGGAGGATCATAAGAGATCTAATAGTTGGATTCACGTAAAATCAACATTCACTTCAAAAAGGCATAGAAAAAACTAAGAAATCTCTGTTTGATGGAATAGTACATCATCGGAGCTCAAGAGTGGGGGTGAACCGACCGATGTTGCTTCGCCTTGATGAGGCAAAGCTCTGTTGAGAAGATGGTACGATGCTTCCTCGTCGTTTGCTCCGTGGACCAAGCACCACTGTAATCCTCATTGGAGTTAGCTTAGGAAGTACTTTTGGTGGTCAGAGAGCTCGAGAAAAGATTCATTTCACCTTGTTAGAGCTTGGTGAACGTGTTGGTGAAGTTAATTTAGGATTGGTTAGGATTTAGTGGAGTTGGATGGAGTAGAGCTTTATCTTATTTTAGGAGAGCTCGATTTCATCATCATTGGCGATAGGAAGGCTTTAGGAACTTGGAATGGCTCTGGGGAGTTCATCTCTGACTGTTAGGGTTCACTGAGGATTGAATGGCTTGGTTTGGATCAAAATGAGAGGATATACCCCCTCCTCCCTTGGATCAAATGGGTTTGATCTATTTGGCTTCTAGCAGCCATCCGACCGCCACAGGTGGCCATTGGTGGCAGGGAATCATCTATGGTGGCTCAGTTTGGTTGGCCAAGTCAGGAAGAGTGGCTGCTTTGGGAGGAGGTAGCTGTCCTTGGGTTTTCAAATGCTCCAATGAGGGAGGAGAGGTGAAATCACCTCCCCTTGGCTAATGTCCTACCCAACCACCTTTGGACCAGGTGAGCTAGTGTCCTACTTTCTTATGTGGAGGTCTAAGAGGCTACCAAGTGGATAGGGAGTGGGTTTAACCATTCAAATGGGACATTTGTCCCATAGGGTGGTCCTAACCCATTTGATTTTAGGTCAATTTAGGTTAGGTTTGATTTGGGCTGACCAAATGTGAGCTAAGGAGGGGTCATGCCAAGTTTCATTAGGTTTGGGCTTAGTTTGAGTGGGTTTGGCTCATTTTGGCCCATGAAGGTTAAATTAGCCTAGGTTGGGTCAAGTTGACCAAATTCATCAAATTGGGTCAAACCAAGGGTCGAGTCAAGTTCAAATGAGTATTTAGAGTATTTTGATATAATTGGTTTGGGTTGGTTTTGCTTATATTTGAATTTGACCCATTTAGTTTCAAATGGGTCAGGCTGACCAATTTGGCCAAATTGGCCAAATTGGCTTGGGTTAAGCATTAGTTCATGTTCAATTGGCCAATTGAAAATGATTATAGGCTTTGGTTTGAATCAATTTGGATTTGGTTTTGATTTAGGCCAAATTGACCCTTTATGTCAATTTGGGCTAAATAGGTCAATTGGGTTCAATTGGTCAAATTGGGTTCAACCCAGGCTTTGATCATGTTTAATAATCAATTTGAAATGAACTTGAGCTATTAGCTACAATTAATTTGGGTTGGATTTTGATTTGACCCAATTTGGTCTTTTGGGTCAAAGGGCCAATTAGGCTAAGTTTGGCTCAATTCATGGTCAAGTCATGTTCAAAGGTTGAACTTAGGTTGATGTGAACCATTGGTTTCCATTGATTTGGCTTAGGATAAAATTTGTCTAATTTGGTTCATGTAGGTTAAATGGGTTAACTAGGTCAAATGACTAAATTAACTTGGTTTGACCCAATTAATTGTAATTGATCATTCAAGGATGATTAACAATCATCATAGAAGGTTTTGGATGGTTTGACTCAATTCGGTTTGTGTTGGATTGAAAATTGGCTCAACTGGGCCATTTAGGTCACTTTGGGTGAAGTGTTCCTAAATAGATCAATTGGCTTAATTGAGGTTTGATTTGAATATAGTTGAGTTTGAATATTGATTTGGGATTGGTTTATAACTTTGATTGTAATTGATTTGGGTTTGAATGGATTTTAGCTCATTTGGGTATTTTGGGTCAAGTGAGTTGACTTGGTTTGATTTGCATTGGTTTTGGTTTGATTGGATGTGATTGTGATTGTAGATTTTGGTATGGCATGAAGTGATTATTGAAGGATCAAATTGATTTGAGAAATCAATTGAATTTGATTTGAAGGGATTTGGCTAAGTCCATAAGTTTGAATCATGGGCTTAGGTTTGGTTTGATTGAGTTGATTTGAAGATTTTGAATTTGATTGTAGATTTGATTTCAAGGGATGATTGGAGGATTGATTGATTTGTGAGAAAATTAATTGAGTTTGATTTGAATCGAAAGAAATTTGGCTAAGTCTATATGGTTAAATCATAGGGCTTAGACTTAAGTTATTTGGATTTGAGGCTTGAATTTGATTATGGATTTAATTGAATTTAGATGAATTGAATTTTGAGGTTTAGTTTAGGCTAAGGAAGTAGGCATAATTTGGGTTTAGGCTATAGGGTAGGTAGATTATCCTAATCCCTAAGGCATGATCTAAACCCTATAGCTAATCCTTCTAAGTCTCTAGGATTAAATTAAGTGTACACCTAGTCACTAGAAGTGTCTTATGACTAAGGAGCTCTTAGTGTCTAGAAAATGCCTAGATCTATGGTGGAGGTTTGGATTCTCACTCCAAAAGTGAGGTCAACATTTTTTTAAACCTAAGATTCTCCTTTCATCTTCTTCCTATTATACAATAGGACTATTTGCATTGAAAAGGTGATAATTATATTCACATCTATATAATAATTATGAATCCTAGCCTTTTGATTACTTGAAGGAGTTCATAGTAAAGCTCTATAGTAGGTAGATCACTAGAGGTCAAAGAGGAATACTTCTTGGAAGATAGAAATTGAGTTTGAAAGAGAGAAGTTTTACAAGATATCTTATTCAAATATCTATATTATCATTAAAGACTATTGTTGACCTCATTTTTGGAGTGAGGATTGACTCATCCTATCTTAGACTTAGGAGTCTTCTAGACACTTAGAGTTTCCTAGTCATAGGACACTTCTAGTGGTTAGGTGAACACAAAACTTAAACCTAGAGACTTAAGGGCGACATGCCCTAGATTTAGGCTATGCCTTAAGAACTAAGAAGACCTACTTGCCCTATGGCCTAAACCAAGCCCATGCCTATCCTCTTAGCCAAAACCAAACCTCAATCCAATCTCAAACCAATCCAATCAAAACCTAATTGAATTTCATTTTATATCCAAGCTCTAAGCCAAATGATTTAAACCTAAACTCATCCTAATCCATTCTTATGGACTTAACCCAAATTTCTTCAATCAAACCAAACCCAATTGATCTTCACTCCAACCCTTCAAATCATCATTTCAAACTCTTCCAAAACCTACAATCAAGCTAATCAACCAAATCAATTCAATTAACTCAAGCTAGCCCATTTAAACCCAAAGTATCTAAAATGAGTCAAAAATTAATTAAACCAAAATTAATTGTAATTAAAGCCATCAATCAATCCTAAATCAATCATCAAACTCAACTTTACCAAATTCAAGCAACACCAACTCAATTGACCCATTGGGTTCACTTGACCCAAAGTAACCTAAAGGACCAAAATGAACCAAACACCAATTTAACCCAAATTGGATTGAACCAACCCATTGAAAACCTTCTACAATGATTGTTGATCATCCTTGATTGATCAATTACAACCAATTGGGTCAAACCAAGCTAATTTGACCACTTGACCCAAGTTGACCTAATTAGCCTACATGAACAAAATTGAACCAAACTTTATTCCAAATTCAATTAATTAAAACCAATAATTCCTACCCATAATAAATTGACCCTTGAACATAAATCAACATTCAATTAAGCCAAACCAAGTCCAATTGGCCCTTTGACTCAAGTTGACCTAATTTGACCTAAAAGATCAAATTGGGCCAAATCAAATATTAATCCAAATTGATTGAAGGCAATGAGTCAAATCTATCATGAAGTGATTGTTGAACATTATCAAAGCCTCCATTGAACCCAATTTGGTCAAGTAAACTCAATTGACCCATTTAGCCCAAATTGACCTAAATTATCAAATTAGTTTAAATCATTCCAAAATTCAAATTAATTGAATTCAATAACTACGATCATCTTCAAATCACTAATTGAACCCAAACCAACACTTAACCCAAGCCAATTTGATCAATTTTATCAAATTGGTCAACTTAGCCTATTTGACCCAAATGAACTCATATGAGCCAAAATGCAAACTACTTCAGGCCAAATCAAACCAATTGATCTTAAACATCTCAAATAATTATTTGAAATTGACTCAACCCTTGGTTTAACTCAATTTGACCAATTGGTCAACATAACCCAACCTAGCCCAATTTGACCTACATGGGTCAAATTGAGCCAAACCTAACCAAGCTCACTCTAAACCCAATCAAACTTGGCATGACCCATCTTTGGGTCACCATTGGTCAGCCCAAATCAAACCCAACCCATTTCAAACCTGAATTAGCCTAATACCCATTAGGTAAAGCTCTCCAAATAGGTCAAAACCCACATTTGTGTAGTCTTACATACACCTTTGCACTTGGCAGCCCCCCTTAGCTTAGTTTAGACCTCTGAACCACTAGTTAACCTGACCCAAAGCTAGTTGGATCAACCATGGGTCAAAGGGGGTGAGCTAACCCTTTCACTCTCATTGGCACACCTAGGAGAAGGAGGACAAGCCTTGGCAGCCTACCTTAGGCCTTCATCCACTAATGCCACTCCACCTTAGCTAGCCACTGACATCCTCGGTCGCTTGCACCAACCGGATGTCTACCAAAGTCAAAAATCATCCCCACTGTCTGATTTAAGGGGGAGGAGAGTATACTCCTCCCCATCTCATTCCAACACACACCAAGTCATTCTCAGAGCTAGAGTGAGTCGAGATGACCTTCCTGAGTGCATTTCCAAGTTCTCTTGAGCTCCCCGTCACTGGTGACATCAAACTTAAGCGAAACCAAAGACAATCTTTGTCCAACCTTGCCTAAACTCTACCAATTCTAAATTAACTTCACCCACACATTCTCCAAGCTCCAGCGATCAAGAACAAATCAATTCCTGATTGATTCAAGCACCGAAGACCGTCCCTAGACCAACTCTGGAGAGGATTCTGGCGGTGCATGGTCCACAAAGACACCGATGAGGAGGCAAGGTGCAAGCTTCTCAGTAGGGCTTGATCTCTTCAAGATGAAGCTACCTTGGTTGTTGGACTGCTAGTCTTGAGCTCCGATGAGGTAAACTTTGGCAAACCATAGAAAATCGAATAGGGGTTGGTCATTTGTAAAGGAAATTGTTTTCTCGTGTGTTTCCAACCGTAAGATCCCTCTAGATCTTCCCCTTAAATTATTTAGAGTTGATCCTAATTCCTCATGAACTTTTATAAGCTCAAATTATGCGGAGGAGGGCAGACGGTGTCCATTTTACTTCGCTTGGGGGATGAAGGATCATTCGTTGTTTGTTCCACGTGATTAGGACATACAACCGTGATATAATCTACTAGAAATTTAATTTAATTCTCTTAAGAACCACGAGATTAATCCCCACCATCCGATTCGAGATTGGATGGCTGAGATGAAAGCGCATTCGCCGCTGCTAACTAAGCACGCTGCATCAGATCATTTTAAGTGGCCAATCCTGCGGCATCACGTGGAAAGTTTCACCACGTCAGCTCCTACCTAGCTCTGATGGGATTAACGATTAATTGGGGATTAAATTGTGTTTAGTTTCTCTAAAAGTTCATAAAATCATAATTAATTATAGAAAAATAAAAAAATATAAATAAACCCATTTTGGAAATGATAAACATAGGAGATTTGAATAAAAATAATTTCATTAAGTTTTGAATAGTCAATATAACTTAATTAAGGTTTGAATATTTTCCTAATTAACTTAATTAATCCCTAATCACTTGGGCAATTAATCTTAAACTTTAACATGTTGATTTAATGGGATGACCTCTACCTCCCATAATTTCCTTAGGATTTATTAGCTAAGTAATTAGGCGAATTTGAAATTTGAACCTTAATTATCTTATTAAGTGATTTAATAATTATTAAAAATTCTAAATAGTAAAAATTGATTAATTAAATTTCATTAATTACTGATTAATAGTGAAATGATGAAGAGGTGTGATTAGGACCTCTTTCCTAATTACTTCCCTAAATTCATTTCATTAAAGGGCCTAATTAGTTCAAAATTTAATTAAGAAATCAAATATGTAATTAATAATGAAATCTAATTAAATTAAAATGGTAATTAGATCAGATAATTAACATTCAATTCATGGGTTTCTCTTTATGTGTTCAATTACATAAAGACCCTTAAGGAAATTGTGATTAACCCATGGGTGCGAAAAAATTATAAAAGTACTTAATTAGATTCCTTAATCTAATTAACACTTAAGCATGAGCCTATTTCATTTAGTCCTTTAGGAGAATTGCAATTTTAAATTATCATTGGCATATCATTTGAGGCTCATGAATAAGTAGTTAATTAAATTAAAGAAGCATATAAAAGGATAATTAAATGGATTGCTTAATGATTCCAACTTAATTAATTGATAAATTCCATCTAATTACTTCTCTTTAAACACACTAAATCATCAACATGGGATGGGATAAGAACAACAAATATTTCCTCCTCTCTAAGTCTAATTGAAATCAAATTTAATTAGAAGCTTTGGTTTTCTTTAAATTATTTTATTTAATGTGATTATCCTTATGAATTAATGTAGTTGAATGAATTATGTGGTTATGTTTAATCATTCCTTTTCAATCACAATAAATATTGTATGAAATGTGATATCATGCATTCATGCTTTCAAAATTAAATAATCAAATAAAATTAATTTATGAAAAATTGCATCTATTGGCTTAATATTATTATATGTATGGCTATTATCCCTAATAAATTTTAAAAATATAAATTAACAATGACAAGTTAGTGTGATATTAGCTATAAATACTTATATAGGATTTGTATGTGTTTATAGCTTAAGCATGTTAAAATATTTATTTTATCTTCATAATTTTTGTAGGAGTTTACATAGGTTTGAATGACAATAAGTATATAGTCTGGACATCTTGGGAATACGAGGCATTAAGCAGCCCCATGGAGGTCATTTGATTATCTCACTTCCCTAGTTAACAAAGGTAAGTAGTTATTTAATTTCCACTAGAATTTGGATAGAGCTTTACTTCACATGTATAAATAATTCAACCAAAATACAATCTTTTAATTTCTATGATTTTAATTTTGTATAGTTCATATAGCTTTAAATTAAGTAGCCATGGAGGTCATTTGATTATCTCACTTCCCTAGTTTAAACAATAGTACGTACTTGCTTACATCTTTTATACATGTGTGTGTGTATTTGATTAAAGAAATGAAAGTCCCCTTTTCTACCAAAATGTATGCATTCATAATCATCTAAGTATGGCAAAATATATTGCATGTATAGGTACACTAAGTGTTAAATCATATGCATGTTATGGGTGATAAAAAAGAATGGTGTAACATGCTCCTTGTGATGCTAATTCAACTACATTAGTCTTAAGATGCCTTTCATATTGAATAGGATTCTTTAAGATTAACCCAAATTTAGGATTAATAATTAATTTAATAAATCATTCACTAAAAGAATCTAAACCATAAAAATATGCCTTTAGAAAACAACTTAAGGTAGGGATGAAGTAGGTTAAGCCTTCTTCTTTTCTTTACAACACTTAGATGTTAAGTGAATATCAAATAAAATAAATAAAAATATAAATTAAAACTTGCAAATCCTTTAAACAACTTATACTGAAATCACCTATCATGTTAAATCAAATAATTCAAAACTTTAAGCAATCATGATTCAGAAGCCTAGCTAAGACATACCACACTAAGCTTAAACACACATATTAGAATGCTAAGTCACACTTCTAGCTTTAGGTTAGGCTGGTGTGTGTAAAGATATCATGTTTTATTTTATGATGTAATATTTTAGACTAGATGTTCAGAATGTGGCTCGTAGACTGGATGTTAGGCCATTGATAGCCTAATGTTATCTTATGCAGGAGATTGTGCTTAAGGGGCCATTGAAAATAAATATAAATGCTTCATCTTGCAGGTTGCTTATGCCCCTCAGCACAATTTACATTAGGACAGGTGGGCTTGGTTACCTATGTGCAGAGTGTTAAGTCCAAATTTATAATATAACTACTTGGATTTGTATGTATGTTTAGCTAATAACTATTTTACATGTGTAGTTAGATTTACTTTTCATAAAAATATAATTTTAAAATAGGAATTTAGATTAGTGATATATGGATTATGATGAGTAGTGGGTAGAAGGCTTAGACCTGGGGTGCCCTGTGATGCCTTGGAGCAAATCAAGTTAAAAAAGAAGAAGAAAGAGGAAATGAAGAATGAAGACCCCCATAACATATATTTAATTTCAATTGTAATATTATTTTATAATCTGGGTTATATAAGGGTAGAACTCGACTACCTAAGTTTTCTTTTTTTAGGATGTACGGCGATACCCGACCACATCAGCCTCTTATTCTTTCACAATAGTCTATAAAATGATTATTGTTATGTTTAGGTTGCGCAATAAAACATCATGATTTTCATAGTTTTTTAAACTTGATGATTGAATGTGTGGCCAGGATGCGATAGGTTCTTAAGAAAAAAATAATTTTTCTAGGCAATTAATAATTCATAACTAAATTTTAAAATAACTTTCAACCTCATTTTAAAGCTTAAGCTATAATCAAAATAATTAAAAGATTTATCAACCCCATAGTTGAATGTTGAATGTCTAACATCATGCATGTTATCTTATTCCACTCTTGTAAGATGAGGGCCTCCATTCCTGCACTTTAGGGATTGCTTAACCTATGAGAGCACCCCCCTTATGGTGGAGATTCGCCCTCTCTCTTTCTATTTTGGCTAATAACCAAGTTTCATCATGCATTTAGGCTTAAAATTTCCCAAGCCTTTATCCAAAATATTGTGTCAAAATAACATAAAATTTATAAAATATTGCATTTAGTATAAGTCATATACTAATGCTAGTCATGATCTAGCCTCTTAGGGAGTGAGTTTAAGACTATAGTCTCTTTCTAATTAAATAACATGCCTAACCATCTTGCAATTATATAAGACCAGCCTACATTGGTTTAAATCATAGGAGGTGTTAGCTGGCGACCACTCCAAGTGGGTGCAAGTCTAGAAGAGTCAGACATTTCATTCTCTCTTATGGAGGTAAACACTTATGTCCCTTTTATGTTTAGATTTAGGTCATGCTTCTAGCTTGTGCTAAAACTTCCTAAATCTAAGATTCGAGGTTGCTTGTTTCCTTTAGGCTACGAGCATAAACCCTCACATCTTAGGTATTTCTGCAATCTTGTGTTGATGGATTATAAGCCCTAGCATTCTAATGAAATGGCAATTCAAATTAAAATAAACTCTCTCTTTCAAACATATAAAATCTCACCATAGGATAGGTTGAGGTGCTCACTAGGATTCATAGTATCATGAATGCTCCCTACTTATCTTCCTTTGGATTCTAAACATAAGTCTTTCAAAATTGAATATTTCCACTTAATTTTCCAAAAAATAACTAATTCATTGATAGCTTAACCATGAAATCTTTAGAGATAATTGATTGGCTGCCTTAATTGAGAGTATTCTGAGGAAATCTCATTTCCTAGGATGCAATTAATTATAGAGGCTTGCCTCTATAGGGAACTAAAGAACCTGACATATAATAAACCCTGCTTTACTTTTCCATGTAAAGTAGGGGAAAGATCTCTAGTACATACGAAGACCCATCTTGCCTTAGGAGTCCTTATTAGGTGATTAGGTCTATTATAGGATGATGATTCTATCTTTTGAGATAGTACATCATACCTTAATGTTGTACTTGATTACTTCAATGAATACCCACTAAGATCTACATGGTGTTCACCCAATGACTTTGAAATAAAACACCACAACTATAGCTCACATTTCTTTCATATAGATAACTTGATTTGAAATGAAGTTTTAGCCATGTCTTCAAGCAAAAATATAGTTAGCATATTATAATACATTAAGATTAAATACATTATAATAGCTTATAAATATTATATTAATTATGGATAATCATAATTATTTAAAATAAAAAAATTATTTAAAATTAAATATTTAGTCCAATTTGTTTAGAGTTAGATATTAACACAAATCTAACATTTTATAAAATAGTAAAACTTTAAATTAAAAAAATTGTTTAATTTCTTCAAAGGTTTTAGGTTCTTTATTGGGGATTAAAGAAAACAATCTTCATAAACCTTTTGTTTCCTTAATAATACAACTACATAACTTAAATGATTGAAACTCTATAGTTTTTATGCATTATCATTGAATATACTTGGAGGGAAATATCATGTTGTACTTTAGTTGCAATCTAAAATGACTTCTTAATGTTTTATTACCTTGAACTAGTTGTAAATAAAAAATTCCATCTATAATGATGAATATAATTTATCTCATTCTCTAAATATTTATTGAAGTTTACTTTGATTATTATTCTTATTCTAAAAATGTAGGTAATTGATTCTCAACCTTTGACAATTTCAACATTTATAGCACTGTGATTTAATGATTTCATTGACTTCATTAGTATATTACACTAATATCTAATGCAACAATTTTACACATACATGTCAGGATTTGATTTTAACAACAACATGACATATTTCAATAAAGTAGAGTAAACATGAAAGTTCTTAACATTGAAATGTTCAATAACAAGTATCTTTCAATGAAGGAGCGCATTTGCATACTCCATAATAATTTAAATAACAAACATTTTATAGATACTCAATTAGTATCTCTTAGTATATTTTGAAACTCAAAATCTATAGGCTTCACAATTTTAGTTGACAAACTTATTAAAGCCTCTAATTCAGTAGAGAAATAGTTATTGATGGTCTTAGTTGAACATTGAAATTGCTCATTTGCTCTTATAGATTCACAATACTCATTTATAAAACATAAAGCTGCTACAAGAATATTTTTATATTGAATCATTCATCCCATTATTCTTTATTCTTGTATGCAAATAAAATATAACACAAGTGTATATCAAAATTTAATGGTTTTCCAAATAGCATGTTGTGTGTGTGTGCGTGCGTGCTCGAGTATAATCGTAAAAGCTATAAGCTGTTAACTCAAGAAATGTGGTCATCAAAAAATAATAATACTAGAAGCCTCTAATTGGAGAACATTTTTTATAAATTCAACATAATGACTATTGTCATAAAGCTAAGTGCTATGGATGAAAGTATTTAATCTAAAAGTCATGTTCGACCTTTTGCATGGCATTTTTGTTGTTGAACAGATAACATCAAAATCTTATTAACATTTAACTACGTATAGATGACTACCTAGCAATCATTATGTTTAGCTTGCTAATGATGAGAAGAAAACCATAATGATTTCTTTTCTATAGTTTGTTAGGTTAAGCATACTTTCTTTTGGAAAGTCTTCTATGGTGTTTTAAATTGATGTGGATCCCCACTTTTTTGTCATATAGAAAGATCATTGATAATAAAATTGTTTTTAATGATTTTTTTATGAATCTTGAGGCTGTTTTTTCTTTTTAAAAACTACTTGTATGATCCTCTAAATGATTGATTGATTAGGTCAATAATGAGCATTCTTTCTTCCTTTTTAGATCAAATATATGCATGAAGGATGCTCTTAGTTGACAAATTGAATGAGGAGTTGGTTGAAACTAACAATTGAGTTTAATTTTTTATAATCTTTAAATCCTTGTTTAAAATTACGTAATAAAAAACTCGCCTTAATATTTTTTTTTGAAAAAAATCGCAATGAGACTTACGCCTCATTAGTGTTATGTAAGACTTACATCTCACTTGATGTGAGGCTCACCTCAATTTTGTTAAGACATATGCTTTTAGATCTAGGTTAAAAAAAAATCAAATATAAGTATTAATTACCAAAATGAAACATGGAGTCGATCTCAAAATAAGTATTACCTAAACATCTCTTCTCTCGTGCCCTCTCCACTCTTCACTCATAGTGATGGCCACCACCACCACCACCACTAACTTTACTTTTGATATATGTTCTTTGATATTGGAAGATTGGAATGAGAGAGAAAACTTATTTTTATTATTATTATTATTTTGAATTATTATGTCATTAGTTTTTATTTTGATGTCTTATATTAAGTTGATGTTATTCTAACACTTCTTACTTCGTGATATGATATCAGTATATTAATGTGTTATTTAATACTTTTCACAGCTTACTAATGTTTACTATATTAAGATGTTATTACATTACATTTTAATTTATTAATAAATTAGGATACCTCTTGTTTTGTACTTTGGTATGTGTACAATACTTTTTGTTTTACTTAATTTGTTGATTCTAAGGCTTAAGTCTCAGAACTCCTTGAGGCTTATGTCTAACCTCACGGCCGAAAAATGCCTCAATACCCGATTGTGCAATTTTAAACTTTGTTTAAAAGTAGACTTGGCAACTGATTTTATTGTACAATTGATGACCAAAATTTTAATTTTAGATGAGTTATAAAAAAGAACTCAAATGAGCTTTGTTTCAATTTTAACCATCAAGAAACCCAATTTAAAGAAATATTTACATACATGACACAATTCTATGCATTCACATGTCTAACACATAATTTTTAATATTCATATTTTTACTATTTTACCTAGGTATTATAATGTATATTCAGTTTTAAAAAAATAATAATATTGATATTTTTGATGCGATATTAAAGATTTGAGTATTATGTATGTAAATATCAATTTTTTGGTGTTAAATATATAAATATATAAGAATTAGGTGGCATGTATGTAAATGCTACTAATTTCAATTTTAATAATTTTATTTTGTAAATCATTTCAATTAGTTAGCACTATTCTTACTTCGTAAGTATAAGCAATAACACATAAAATTCTTGCTCATTCAAAAAGTACACCTTTCTGCTACTAGTTTATTTAGGTGGGAACAAAAAAATATTTTCTAAACTCTATGCAATTGACAATCCTTTATGCTTATGTATTATCCTCTAGGAAAGCATAGTACAATAAAAGCATAAATAAGAATAGTTGCAACATTGCAATCACTTATTAATTTAATGAGACAAAAAATATAATAATAATAAAGCCATTTAAATCATTTTAAGATTAACTTGCTTTAAGCTAATAAAATTCAAATAATTTTTTATACCATATAAGCTCATGATACTAGAAAATAAATTGAAAAACCTAACAATAAAGAGACTTACGTCATGATTTTTAAAATAATAATGAAGATAGTTAACTCTTCGCTCAGGAACAATATACATAAAAACCTTTTGCTTATTAGGATCTTCAAGATGCTTCTTAGAAAAGAAGTTTGGTCAAGTACTTCAATGGCAATTGAAAGCAATGGTGGTTCAAATAATTCTTATGATGCATGATTCTAAACTAATATTTGTGTATGCTTTGACTAGTTGGGAAATTTAATTTCTCAACCATGTTTTTTTCTTCCACCAATAGAAGCTATTGTTGGCTGACATTTGAAATTAGCCATTAAATTAAACTACGGACATATATCATATATGATTTAATCAATATTAATTAAAATAAAATAACTATAATTTTGAATTTGAATCAAAATTAAACTAATGAAGTATTATATAATAATAATAATAATAATAATAATAATAATAATAATAATAATAATAATAATAATATATTATTATTATTATTATTATTATTATTATTATTGATTCATTGCCAAAATATTTATCTAATTAAGCATAAATTTTGAACGTAATTTTTAGATAGAAAGCATCCAATTATATAGGCCAAAAACCTTTAGGATTGACTTTGAAGTCTATTTTCAATAAAATTTACAATAAACAATATGATTTGATGGGGAAAACCCCATGATACAAAGCATCTAAATTTGAGTTTAAATGAGTTTAAATCAAACACTAAAATGAATATATATTTAGACATTTATAAAAGTTACTTTTATGGTCAAATGTTATCAAAATTTTGCATACTTATACCTCTCCTAGCAAATCTAAGAAATCAATGGTTTCTTAATTTTGATTATATATATATATATATATATATATGCATGCATGCATGCATGTATATAAGGATCAAGATGATATTTTTTGATTCATTTAATAGAGTGTTTGAATTTCTTATGAAAATAACTAGATTGTCCACTCCACAAGTCCATAAATAACTCATTTTTGTTACATATTTGAATAATTTTTTAAATTAAGGATTTCCATAATTCAAATTTTCATATGTAACTTCAATTAATCATCCTTGAGATTTTGTATGCACAAACTTCTTTAGTTTCATTGGTGACCTTATTTCTCTTCGACTAAAAGAATAATTGCTTTGAACGCCTTTCAACACTTGACTTCTAACACCAATTTGGATTAACGTCAATGACCATTATGCCTATTTTCCATCGTCTATCATTGACTAATGTTGACAATCATCATTTGTCATTTTCTAATGTCTGCCAATGTTAATATTTATCATCATTTTTTGACTAGGCAAATCATTAACCATTGCCCAACTTTAACACTTTTCATCAGCTAGCAGTGAAATTAGGTGGTGGCTAAGGAGACACTTGCTAGTCCTAGATTTGAAGAAAATCCCCTTAACAATCTTGTGTTCTCCAACTTACAAGCATAATTATAAGTTAATAATAATTATATTTTAAGACTAACTAATAATCCATTTTTTAAATATTAGCCTATTTATCATACTTTAACTATATGTAAATCACTTGATTATATTTGTTTATTTAATTATACAAATTTTATTTTATTTAATAATAATTAAAAAGATTATTGATATTAAAAAAATTCCTTAAACTATTCTATCTCAAAATTTTAAAAACTCTCATATTTTCACCTCTAAATTCTTGAAACTTTTATATTCTTTCTTTTTTTTTTTTTTTTGCATCCATCATCTTATCCCCCTTCTATGTCTAAATATTTAAAAATCTCATCTTCTCTCCTTTTACTCTTAAATTCCCAAAGGCCATGAAGTTGAATCAATTTAAACCCCTCCTTTGAAATGTAAGGAGATAAGGCATCATACATTAACTTATCATTTTGCATTGGTTGATGATTCATGTGTTGTATTTACTACTTTAGAGGATCATTTGAGATTAAGAGTTATGATAATGCATGTAATATGCTAGGTGAGTGAAGAAGATTACAAGTTTTATTTATCAATGATTGTCCTTTTACATATTATATTCATTCATTAGCACATACACTTCAATTGACATAAGTAGCAGACTAGTAGCATCAATAGATATTATCCTAGTTTGATAATTCTCCACATATTTCATCCTTCAAATTAATATGGTTTACTTTTATTATAAAAAACATTAATTAAGAAATTCTCGAGTAGAAAAAATTATAACAATGATCGCAAATAATGAACTAGAGATTAATAACCAACCAAATTAAGTAAGCTCCTTAAAGCATGTAAAAGATACAAGTTTGGGGTCACATTTGAGTTCTCTATGTGGTTTCATTAGCATGTATAAGGGCACTTGTATTATCTATGATAAGTTAATAAGGAAGAAAATTCATTAAATCAAAGAAGAAAGCTAATGGAGTTTATGATGTAATGACCTCATTTGACATTAAATGTGGTTCATTTTACATCTTACAATAGATATTTTAGAAATTATGGGTGATATTTGTTAAGTGCTACAAAGAAAATTCTATCTTGAATGTAATACATTTGGTATCAACAATCAAAGATCTTCTTTAAAATTATGAGACTAAAGATTGAATTATTTACTCCAAATAATGAAGTTATTTAGTGAAAAGTGAAATGTATATATTTTAGATGTGAATGTTCCACACTCCAGAGATTAATAATGATCTTGTCATAAATAAATATTGTCATAATAAAACATCATACAAAAATTGATATTTATAACTACATTAGATACATAATTATAAAAAAAAAATGAAATAATAGGTTTAAATAATATAATGTAAAACTTATAATTCTTAGTTCAATTTTGAGTCCTCATGATAAATGCCAATCATCAAATTTAATAATATGTATCACCTTTCAAATAATTTACATCTCAAATGCTTCCTAGGTTAAGAAAAGTTATGCTTAAAAACTCAATTGGAGTAATTTTAAATTAAAATTCATCAAAAGTAAGTTTTTGTTACATCTCTTCACAATTTTTGATATGGTAAATGTTAGTAAACATGAGAAAATCAGTCATATATCCTCTTATTAATCTAGTAAATTAGTTGATCTTACCTCTACATATTTTGATCATAACAATTGAAAGTTTAATTTCAACAAAAAAAAAAAAAATCAAAATCAAAATTTAAAATAAGCTTGAAGATAATTTGATATATACTCATTGATAACATATGTTAAGAAAAATATTACAAAGAGTTTTAAGATAGAATTAATGGATGATGATTTTCATGCGATAAAGAAGCATTAACCATAGCTTAAAATTTCTAACCATAACACATAGTGTAAAAAAGATTTTCTCATTTTGCTTTTAAGGTTAGTCTTAAATTTTTATGTACTTATGGTTGTTAAGATTTTGAACTTCAAATTTTTAATTATTTTAGCTATTTTTGTTTTATCACCTTTCTCTTTAAATTATGACTTTGTTACTGCCATCAACTATTATTTAATACTTACAATGATAAATATTTGATGTTAATCTTATTAGTTGCTTAATCTACCCTCTTAATAAGAAATATGATAGAGTAAATCACACACTATCACCCTGCATTTTCTAATAATTGATGTTCAACATCCATCATCTATTAATATTTGATTCTTACACTATCTCCACTTATATTGAAAGAATGACTATGTTAAATGCCCATTAACATTCAACTTATGACACTCTTTATTAATCATGACTTCAATGCATGACAAGGACCAACAATTGTTATCCATTAACTCTTTACAACTATCTTTAAAATTGCTAAATCTCAAACCAATCCAGTAACTCACTATTAATTAATGATAACTTTTATACTCTAAAACGTTTCCTACTAGCACCATTAAAATTTTTTTTATAATTAATATCTAATATATTGTATCAATAATTTCTCTTGTTATAAACAAAGAGTGCCCTTTATAATTCTTAACTCATAGCATGTGTGGAATCAATTAAATTAGGCTAAGTATTATATATATTTTTTATTTTTTAAGATAAAAACTCATATATCTCATGTGTAATTTTCTCAATTTAACTAGATTCATTTAAAAGTTTAGTGCATCTTAAAATTATAAACTCTTTGTCTAGCTTCATAAATTATAGCATGTAATAGTCCAATGGTATAAGTAAATCGAGATTGAAAAGCGAAAGGGCATTCATATTAATGTATCATAAATGATTATAATCAAATAACTCATTATTCTTATTAGTTATTGACATAATAAGAAACTTTACTTCACTCAAAGTAGTTTTAATTTATCAAGGTAATTGTTCCAAGTGTTGTTAAAGTTTTCTCAAGACATTATCCAAAGTTTAGTAAGGGGATGTTCATATTTATATTAGATATTGATTGTAATTGAATGGGATCTAAATAAACTACCAAATCTTTAAGGTTTACCATTTATAAGAGAAATAAAAATAATAATAAAGGAATCTCAACTCTACACACATCTCTCAAGTGGGATCCTATAGTATTTTAATTTGGAGTCATTGGGACACCACTCAGATCTTATGGGATACTTATTGAAGTAATCGGGTACATCATTAAGGTATGATGTACCATCTCAAAAGATAAAACCATCATCCTATAATGGTCCTAATCACCTAATAAGGGCTCCTAAGGCAGATGGATCTTCGTATATACCAAAGATCATTCTCTTATTTTACATAGCAGAGTAAAGTAGGGTATATTTATGTCGGGTTCTTTAGTTCCCTATGAAAGCAAAATTCCATTATTAATTACATTCTAGGAAATGAGAATTTTCCAAGAACACTCTCAATTAAAGTAGTCAATGAATATCTCTAAAGATTTCAAGATTAGGCTATTAAAGGATTGCGTATTTTTGGAAATCAAGTGGGAGAGTTCAAGTGGAAAGACTTATTTTGGATTCCAAAGGAAGATAAGTAGGGGGCACTCATGATACTAGGAAGCCTATTAAGTACTCCAGTCTATTCTATGGTGAGGCTATATATGTTTGAAAGAGGTAGTTTATTTGTATTTGAGTTGAAATTTTACTAGAATGCTAGGGCTTATAATTCATCAACACAAGATTGTGAAAATGCCTAAGAGGTGAGAACTTACACTCATAGCCCGAAGAAAACAAGCAACCTTAGATTCTAAATTTAGGATGCTTTAGCACAAGATAAAGGCATGACCTAAATCTAAGCGGAAGGGGGACATAGTGGTTTACCTCCACAAGAGAGGACAAACCCATCCCGTCTCTTCTGGACTTATAACCGCCTAGAGTGGCTGCTAGCTAACACCTCATACGATTCAAAATCATGTAGGCTAGTCTTATGTAAGTGCAATATAGTTAGAATATTATTTATTTAGAATGGAGACTAGAGTCCTAAACTCACTTTCTAAGAGAGTAGATCATGACTAACATGAAGACATGACTTAGACTAAAACGTAAAATTTTTCAAAATTGTTTTATATCATTTTGACATGTTAATTTGGACAAAGGCTTAAGACAATTGTGCCTAAATGCATGATGAAACATGATTATTAGATAAATCTGCTAGAGGTGGTGTTCTCCACTACAAGGCATGCCCTCATAGGTCAAGCATTCACATATCATGTAAGAGTGAAAACCCTCCCTATTTAAGAGTGAAATGAGATGTTATGCATAATGTTAGAATATTCAACATTCAGCTAAGGGGTTGCTGAATCTTTTAATTATCTTGATTATAGCCTAGGCTTAAAAGTGAGGTTAAGAGTTATTTTAAAATTTAATTATGAGTTTGTTAGTGATGGTAGAAAAATTAATTTTATCCCAAGCCTATCACATCTAGGCCACACATTCAATCATCAAACTTAAAAAACCTATGAAAAATATATCATTTCTATTGCATAATTTAAACACAATAATCGAACACGTATAGATTTTGTAAAATATAAAAGGTCGGTGCAGCCAGGTACCTCTGTATACCCCTAAAAATAAAAGAAGTTGGGTAGCCGAGCTCTACCCTTTTATGACCTGGATTACAAAAGAATATTATAATTTATGGTGCTTATTTTTGGATGTCTAGGGGGACATCACACAAATCGTAAGGGACACTTATTGAATTGATCTGGTGCAATATTAAGGTATGATGTACTATCTCAAAAGATAGATGCATCACCCTTTAATGGACTTTATCACCTAATAAGAACTCCTAAGGCATGATGGGTCTTCGAATATATCATAGATTTTTCTCCTGGTTTACATGGATGAATAAAGTGAGGTTTATATTAAACTGAGTTCTAAAGTTTCCTATGCAGGAAAATCCATAGTTAATTACATCTTAGGGAATGAAATTCCCTAAGAATACTCTTGATTAAAGTAAACAATTATAATCTCCAAAGATTTTAAGGTTAGACTATCAAAGGATTAGCTATATTTTGAAGATTAATTAGGAGAGTTCAAGAAGAAGACTTATTTTTGGAATCCAAAGAGAGGAAGTAGGAAATGCTTATAATACCAGGAAGCCTAGTGAGCATCCAAATCAAACCTATAATCGGGCTTTATATGTTTGAAAGTGAAGAGACTTATATAAGTTAAAGCACAACCCAAAGCTAAGCGAGAGGTGGATATAAAGGTTCACCCCACAAGAGAGGATGAACTGCCCAACTTCTGGACTTATAACCAGTTGGAATAGCCACCAGCTAACTTCTCCTATGATTTTAAGACATGTAGTCTGGTTTTATGAATTGCAAGATTATTAGGCTATTATTTATTTTGAAAAATATTAAAGTCCTTAACCCACTCCCTAAGAGATTAGAGCATGAGTGGTATGAATAATGACTTACTCTAATGCAAAATCTTTTAAAATTTTATTTAAATTTTGACACTTAATTTTGACAATGGCTTTAGGATTTTGATGCCTATATGCATGATGAAAATAAGTTGTTGGCTAAATCAACAAGAAGAGGTGTTTTCCAACATAAAGGGTGCCCTCAAAGGTCTAGCATTCCCCCATTATACAAGGATGGAAATCTCTTATTTTCAAGAGCAAAATAATATGCATGTTTGTTGTGAAACATTCAACCATTAAGCTAAGTGGTTGGTAAATCTTTTAATTATTTTATTTAATGCCTAGCCTCTGGTGAGGTTATGAATTATTTAAAATTTAATTATGATGATTAATTGAGGTAGAAAAATTAATTTTTTTCCTAAGAGCCTAATTGCATCAAGGCCACACATTAAAGCATCAATCATTTAAAAAACTAAGAAAAACATGCCATTTCTAGTGCACAAATTAAATAAATCATCAAATATTTTTATAGAACTAATGCGAAAGAATAATAGGCCGGTGCAATCGGGTGCCACCATACAACCGGAAAAGAAGAGATGTGTAGCTGAGCTATACCCTTATACAACCCTAAATTATAAAATAATAGTTATAATTTATAAATGCTATGATGGGTCTTCTTTCTTCATTCCTCATGTCTTCATTTCTTTCCTTTTTGCTTCTTTGATTTGGTAGGTTTCAAGGCATCACATGGCACCCCAGTACAAAGCCTTCTGGCCAATGCTCATCCTAAACTCTCATTGCACTAATCCTAATTCCTAATGCAAAATTATATTAAAAATAGGAAAAGTAATTCTAACTACACCTGCAAAATAGAGGTTAGCTAAACATACATACATTCTCAAGCAATTATATTTATTATTTGGACTTAACACCCTATACATGGGTAACCAAGCCTATCTATCCTAACTTGGATTATGCTTAGGGACTTAAGCAACCTGCAAAGAGAGTATTGATATTTATTTTAAGCAACCCCTTAAGCACAATCCCCTACAAAAAATATGATTAGGCTAAGAACAACCTAACATCCAGTCTACGAAGTATACACCCTAACATCCAGTCTAAAAATAATACAATACAAAATAAACATTCATCACATCATACACTGTATTAACATAGAGCTAGAAGCGATGACTTAATTCTAATGTGTGTGTTAAGGCTTGTGTGGTATATCTTGCTAGGATTAGAGTCATAATTTTTAAGTGTAGAAGGATTCAATTTATCATGAAAGGTTGATTTCACTTTAAGTTATTTAATTGATTTAAAATTTTTAATTTATGTTTTCTTTGTTTCATATGATATACACTTAACATTTAAGTGTTATAAAGAGAGGAAAGAGGATTTCCCTCTTTCATCCCTACCTTAAGCCACTTTCTAAAGTATATTAATTTGATTTAGTTTCTTTAGTAAATGGCTTATTAAATGATTTAATTAATCCTAAGTTTAGGTTCACTTTAAATAACTCTATTCAATATAAAAAGCATCTTATGATTAATCTAATTGAATTACTATCACATGACATGTTAACTCATTCCTTTCCATCACATGTACCATGCATATGATTTTTAATCTTAATTATATCTATACATGCAACATGATTTAGCACACTTATATGATGAATGTATATATATGTATTTAAAGTTTATATTCTTTTATATGATTGAATTATTTAGTCATATTAGTTTAAAGCTCTATCTAAATTATTATACAAAAATACATAAGGATAAAATTAAATAGGTACGTGTCATTGTTAACTAGAAAAGTGAGTTAATCAAATGACCTCCTTTGGGCTAACTAAAGCATCGTATTCTCAGGATGTCCAAACTATATACCCATTTGAATTCAAATATATATAAATTTATATACATGAATATGAGAAAGAAAGCTCCAAATTACATGACTAATTAATCTAAACACTTAGTCAATTATGAATGCATGCATTTTTAGTAGAAAAGAGGGATTTTCATCCTTTAGCCACACATACGTATGCATGTAAAAAAAAATAAGCTAGTACCTACCTTTGTTAACTAGGGAAGTGATAATCAAATGATCTCCTTGGGGCTAGCTAAAGCCTAATATTCCCAGGATATCCAGACTATATACTTTGCTATCTCACTACACATGAATGTATATGCAAATAAGAGGAAGAAAACCATGAATAAAATTTATTTTTTATTTAAATGAAATATTTATGTTTGTGAAATAGGATCATATCCAAATTCTAATGTAGAAATACATGTAAATGAAATAAAATAAGTGCATATCATTGTTAAACTAGGGAAGTGAGGTAATCAAATGACCTCCTTGGGGCTAGTTAAAGCCTCGTATTCCCGGGATGTTAAGACTATATACATTAACATCCAAACACATATAGAACTACATATAAACTAAGGAAAAGAAAGCTGTACTTCATATAGCTAAGCTATAAGCACATACAAACTCGTATGTTTTCATAACTATTATCACTCTAATCAATGTAATTGATTTATAAACTTTTTAAAAATAATTTGAATTTACTAGTGATAATAGCCACATATTATCAAATTAATCAAACACATGCAAGCTTCACATAAAAGAAAACCATTTGATTTAATTTATTTTGAAAAGATGAATGTATTGTCTCAAATGAAATACAACATTTAATATGATTGGAAAGGAATAAATGAACATAAACACATGATTTCATTCAATCAAATTAATTCCTAAGGACAATCATATTAAGTAAAGCTATTTAAAGTAAACCAAAGCTTTCTTAATATCATTTTTAATTTCATATCTTGATTTGATTTAAAGATGTGAGAAAAGGTTTGCTGATCTTAACCCATCCCCATGTTTGTTAATTTATTTAGTTTAATGAAATCTAATTAAGTCAATTTTATTAGTTTGTTAGGTTATAACATGCATTAAATACATTTTCTATGTTACCTTAACATAATTACCCAAATAATTATGAGCAAACATGATATGCACATGTATTAGAAATAAAATTAGCAATTATAATAAGAAAGGAAAGGAGTCTAATGCAATTGGCTTATGATCAATGATTAATTAAATTAAGAAAACTTAATTAAGTACTCTTATGATTTTTCCACACATGTGGGTTAACCATAATATCCTTAAGACCTCTTTAGGTTATTGAACACCTAAAGGTCTACCCAAGACTTACTTAATTAAGATCTGATGTGATTATAAATTTAATTTAACTAATTAAGTAGTTTAATTAATTAATTAAGCCTTAATTAGTTTGATTAATGAAATGAACTTAGGGAAAATAGATTAGGAAGGAGGCCCAAACTTTATCCCATGGGTTCATTCACTACTGAACAATGATTGATCACTTAATTAATTAACTTTTTACTGTTCATATGGTTAATTAATGATTAATTAACTTAAGAGAGTAGTTAAAGCTTAGTTAGTTAATTTTCCTAATTAATTAAGCAATAAATCCCAAGAAAATTATGGGAGGCAGAGGTTATCCCATTAAATTAACTCATAAAGTTTGGGGTTAATTACTTAAGTAATTAAAGGGTAATTAAGTTAATTTATTTTTTAATTAAATCTTAATTAAGCCTTAATTACTATTCCAAATTAATTAAGAACAATCTTACTAAATTCTCCTCTGAAATACCTTTTAAAATGAGTATTTATTTATATTTTTATTTTTCTATAATTAGTTATGATTTTTAAACGTTTTAGCCATTAAAATACATTATTTAAGCCTAATTAACCCTTAATCCCAGCGTCGCCATGCGGCGTGCTTTCCACGTGGCACTGTGGGATTGGTTATTAAAAATAATTCGAGTCAATGGTTGTGTGGCGGCTGCGAAACACGCTTTCTCTTATGCCATCTGATTTAAGATCGGATGGTTACGATTAATCTCATAGTGCTAAAGATTAAATTAGATAATTCTGACAGATCTAATCATGATCATCCATTTTGATCACGCGGAACGGACGATGCTTAATCTATCATCACGCGAGCAAGGGGGAATAGTGTCCGTCCGCCATTCCTCATGTGATCTGAGCTCACTTGAGCTCGAATTGACTCCAAATGGATCTCACACCTTCATGCGAAGAATCTGAAGGGATCCAACGGTTAAGATCACGCGGGATGAACATTTTCTTTAAAAAGCTCCAACAATTTTTTTTCTAAGGATCAATTTTTAGAAATTACCTCATCGGAGCAAATGACCGGTGGCAAATCTGATTGAGGAAGCTTCATTTGTGGAGATGAAGTCCTATTGATTAGCACGAGCTACAATTTGAGGTGGTTTGCTCAAAAGGCTACAAATCGAAGCTTGGGCATCCAACATTGTTCAAAATTAACCCTCCAATTGTCAGGAAGCTTGGGGGATATTTTGTTCTTTCTCAACTAGTTTTAAGGATGGCGTGTGCAAAGTTTAATGCATTTTGATTATGGTTTGAGAAAATGGGAATCAAAGGAAGGGTGTCCTATTTCTGAATGGACAAAAATGGTGATTTTTCGATTGAGGGACGAGCTTGGGAGCTTGGAAAATGTCTCTAGTGGCTCGTCTTGGGTAGCTAGGGCCTCTGAGGGAGTGCAAGTGTCAATTTTGAGTTGGAATGAGGGGGGGAGGGGGAGGGGGGTGGACCCCCTCCTCTTGATTATATGACTCAGCTTGATTTGGCATTTTGTGGATGCTTGGCCACTAGTGATGACTGGGAATGGTAGAGAATCTCCTGGTCTGAGTGTTTTTGCAGGTGGTCGCCAAGGTGGAATCATGGGTGTCCTTGGTGTTTCAAATGCACCAACGAGGGAGGTAAAGGTAATTTCACATCCCCATGGGTCAGGTTGGTCAGTGTCCTAGGTGCTTAAGTGGACCAATGGGAGAGTGCCAAGTGGCCAAGGAATGGAAATGACCACTTACATGAGTGATTTGTCTCATGTGACACCCCTAGCCTAAGGGTAGTATTGTCATTTAGCATTTGATTTGATTTTGGTAGATTTAAAATAAGTCAAAGGTAGGTTAGCCCAAATTTCAAGTGATTTAGACTTCATTTAGTTAGGTTTGGCTCAATTTGACCCATTTGGGTCAAATTAGGTCAAATCAAGTTATGTTGACCAATTGGTCAAATTAGGTAAAACCAAGGGTTGGGTCAAGTTTATATGATCAATTAGAGTATATTGGCGTCAATTGTTAGGTTTGGTTTGGGCTAGATTTGATTTTGGCTCATTTGAGTTCATTTGGGTCAAATGGGTCAAGTTGACCAATTTGATCCAATTGGCCAAATTAGCTTGGGTCATGGCTTGGTTTGGGTTTGGTTGATCATTTGGAATATGTTGTAGGTTTTGGTTGAGTTTAATTTGGATTTGATTGGGTTTTAGGTGGGTTTGACCCTTTAGGTCAAGTTGGGTTCAATAAGTCATTTGGGTCTAGTGAGTTAATTGGGCTCAATTGAGGCTTTGGTCAAGTTCAACAATCAATTTGGAGTGAACTTGAGCTATTGGTTACAATCAATTTGAGTTAGATTTTGATTTGACCCATTTTGGCCATGTAGGTCAAATTGGGTCAACTTGGGTCAAGAGGGCCAATTGGGTTAGGTTTGGCTCAATTGAAGGCCAAGTCATGCTCAAATGTTGGTTTTGAGTTGGTATGAATCACTGGTTTTAAAGGATTTGGCTTAGGTTGTAATTTGGCTAGTTTTGGTTCATATTGGTAAGAAGGTTGACTTGGTGAAAGCACCAAGTTGACTTGGCTTGACCAATTTGTGACAATTAATCAACCGATGGTGATCAACAATCAACAATCATGATAGGAGGTTTAGGTAGGCTTGGTTCAATCTGATTTGGGTAGGATTGAAACTTGGCTGAAATTGATCAAATTGGCCACTTTGGATCAAGTGGACTAATTGGGTTTAGTTGGCTTGATTTCGGGTTGAGTTTGATTTAGTTGAGTTTATATTTGGATTTGGGATTGATATATAAATTCAGTTGCAATTTGTTTGGGCTCAAATGAGTTTTGGTTCATTTAAATATTTTAAGTCAAATGGGCTAAGTTGGGTTTGACTTGGGTTGATTTTGGTTTGGCGTGATTATTGTAGATTTAATTTATATTTGAAAATATGATTGAAGGAATAATTGATTTATGAGAAAATCAATTGAATTTGGGTTTTGGAATGAAGGAATTTGGCTAAGTCCATGGAGTTGGGTCATGTGGTTTAGGTTAGGTTTTTTGATTTAGCTTGATTTAGTTTTGATGATTTAAATATATATTTAATTTATATTTGTGAAGATGATTGAAGATATGATTGATTCCTGTGAAAATTAATTAAATTTGAATTGATTTGGGTTAAGATTTGGCTAACCTCATATGATTGATTCATATGGATTAGGAAGGGTTTTGATTTAATTTAGTTTAGTTTGATTTAGTTTTGATCATTTGAATTTAGAATTTATTTATATTTGGGAAGATAATTAATGGAGTAGTTGATCCATGAGAGGATCAATTGAGTTTGATTTGATTTGAATGAGATTTTAGCTAAGTTCATGGAAGTGGATCACATGGTTTAGAAGGATTTGGTTTAATTTGAATCGTGATTTGGACTTGGAATTGAGTTTGATTGTAAGCTTAATAGAGTGACTGAGCGGTTGAATTGATATTTGAGAAAATAAATAGAGTTTGGATTGATTTGAATTTGGCTAGGGCTAAGTCCATTAGATAAAATCATAGGGTTTGGGTTGATGTTGAATTTGGATTTGATCACGGGCTTCAATCATTTGACTTGGAATTTGGATTTGAATTTGGATTTTATTTAAATTGAATTTGAGGTTTGGTTTTGGCTTAAGAAGGTGAACATGGATTGGGTTTAGGCTATAGGGTAGGTGAATTTCCCTAAGTCCTAAAGCATAGCCTAATCTTAAGATTAACATGTGGTATTTATTTTTGGATGTATGGAGAGACACCATGCAGATCATAGGGGGTACTTATTGAAGTGATCGTGTATGAAATTAAGGTATGATATACTATCTTAAAAAATAGAGACATCACTTTTTAATAGACCTAATCACCTAATAAGGACTCTTAAGGCATTATGAGTCTTTGAATATAATAAAGATTTTTCTCCTACTTTACATGGATGAATAAAATAAGGTTTATATTAAATTGGGTTCTAAAGTTCCCTATGAAGGCAAGCCTTCATAGTTAATTACATCCTAAGGATGGTAAATCCCTTAGGAATACTCTCGATTAAAGTAGACACTTAGGGTCTCCAAAGATTTCAAGGTTAGACTATCAAAGAATTGGCTATATTTGGAAAATCAAATGAGATAGATCAAATGGAGAGATTTATTTTGGAAGCCAAAGGAGATAAGTAGGAAATGCTCATGATACTAGGAAGCCTAGTGAGCATTCCAGCCTATCCTATGATTGGCTTTATATATCTGAAAATGTAGAGATTTATTTGTTAGAGTCGAATTTTAATTAGATCACTAGGGCTTATAATCCACCAACACAAGGTTGTGGAATTTCTTAAGAGGCAAGTATTTATGCTTATAGCCAGAAGGAAACA
This sequence comes from Cymbidium sinense, assembly GCA_021442155.1. NCBI lineage: Eukaryota > Viridiplantae > Streptophyta > Magnoliopsida > Asparagales > Orchidaceae > Cymbidium > Cymbidium sinense. Next base: position 38,118,458 of record CM038232.1, on the reverse strand, counting down.
ACAACCTCGAATCTTAAATTTAGAAAACTTTAGGATAAGCTAAAGCATGCCCTAAATCTAAGTGAAGATGGGCATAAGGTTTGCTACCATAAAAGAGGATAAATCGCCTGACTGCTGGGTTACAACCGCTTGGAGTGACTGCCAACTAACTCCTCTTACGATTCAAATCCATATGGTCTGGTCATATGAAATTGAAAAATAGTTGGGCTGTTATTTATTTAGGAAAGCAACTAAAGTCCTTAAACCCACTCTCTAAGAGACTAGAGCATGAGTGGTATGAATAATGACTTAGTATAATGCAAAATATTTTCAAATTTTATTTTAATTTTGACAAAGGTTTTAGAATTTTTATATGCCTAAATGCATGATGAAATGGGTTATTGGCCAAATCAAGAGAGAAAGAAGGTGAATCTCCGTCAGTAGGGTTTGCTCTCACAGGTCAAGCGGTCCCTATGTGTGTAAGGATGGAGGCCCTCATTCGCAATAATGATTCAAGATGCATGCATGATGTGAAACATACAATCATACAACTAAGGGGTTACTAAATCTGTTAATTCTCTTATTTAAGACCTAGGCTTTATTGTGAGGTTATGAGTTATTTAGATTTTAATTATGAGTGATTAGTTGGGGTAGAAAAATTAATTTTTCCCTAATATCCTAATCGCATCTAGGCCACACATTAAAGCACCATTCATTTAGGAAGCTAAGAAAAGTATGCCATTCATAATACACAATTTAAACATAACATCAATCAGTTTTATAAACTAGCATAAAAGAATAAAAGGTAGGTGCTATCGGGTATCACCGTACAACCCAAAAAGAAAATACGAGTAGCCGAGCTCTACCCAATTACAAAGTAATAATTATAATTCATAATGAATGAATGCTATGGGGATTCTTTATTCTTTATTCTTTGTGTCTTCATTTCTTTCCTCCTTGCTTCTTTGATTTGATAAGTTTCAAGACATCACATGGCACCCCAGGACAAAGCCTTCTAGCCAATGCTCATCCTAATCTCCCATAGCACTAAGCTTAATTTCTAATGCAAAGTTATATTAAGAATAAGATAAGTAAACCTAACTACACCTACTAAACAGAGGTTAGCTAAACATACATACTTTCCCATCCAGTTATATTTATAGTTTGAACTTAGCACTTTGCACATTGGTAACCAAGCCCGCCTGTCCTAACTTGGATTATGCTTAAGGGTTTAAGCAACCTGTAAAGAGAGCATTTATATTTATTTTATGTATCCCCTTAAGCACGATCTCTTACAGAAAATATGATTAGGCTAATATCGGCCTACTATATAGTCTACAAAGCATACACCCTAACATCTAGTCTATAACATTATATCAAAAAGTAAAATATACATCACATCATACGTCATCCTAGCTTATGACTAGAAGTAGTGACTTAATTCTAATGTGTGTGTTAAGGCTTGTGTGGTATGTCTCACTAAGCATTAGAGTTATGTTTTCTATGTTTGGAAAAGGTTCAATTTAACATGAAAGGTTGATTTCACTTGAAGTTGTTTAGTTGATTTGAGAATTTTAATTTGTATTTTATTTTGTTTCATTTTATTACACTTAGCAACCAAGTGTTATAAAGAGAGAAGAAGAGGATTGTCCTCTTTCATCCCTACCTTAAGCCACTTCTAAAGCATGTTAATCTTTAGTCAATGGCTTATTAAATGATTTAATTAATCCTAAGTTTAAATTCACCTTAAATGATCCTATTCAATATAAAAGGCTTCTTATGATTAATCTAATTGAATTACTTTCACATGACATATATCAATCATTCCTTTCCATCACATGTAACTTGCATATGATTTAATTCTAAGTGTATTTATACATACAATATGTTTTAGCATACTCATATGATGAATGTATATATGTATATTCAAAGTTTATATTCTTTTATGTGATTGAATTATTTAATCATATTAGTTTAAAGCTCTATCTAAATTCTTATACAAAAATACATAGGGATGAAATTAAATAGGTACGTGTCATTATTAACCAGGGAAGTGAGGTAATTAAGTGACCTCCTTGGGGCTAGCTAAAGCCTCATGTTCTTGGGGTGTCCGGACTATATACCCATTTGCCTTCAAACACATGTAAATTTGTAGGCATGAATCATAGGAAAGAGAGCATTAATTTATATGTAACACATGATTAAGCAATTCAATCATTTGAATAATTATGGATGCTAGCATTTTTAATATAAAAGAGGGATTCTCATTCTTTAATCACATGTACTCACACATGTATAAGAGACATAAGGAAGTTCGTGCCATTACTAACAAGGGAAGTGAGGTAATCTAGTGACCTCCTTGGGGCTACTTAAAGCCTTGTATTCCTAGGTTGTCTAGACTAAACACTTGTTTTTCTCAAATACATATGGATGTATACATAAATAAAGGATGGAAAACCATGCAAAGACTGTATTTCTATTTGTTTGAAACATTTATGCATGTGGGTTAAAGTTCTATCCAAATTATAATGTAGAGACATAAGTAAATGAAATCAAATAATTATGTGTCGCTATTAACTAGGGAAGTGAGGTAATCAAATAACCTCTTTAGGGCTACTTAAAGCCTCATATGCCCGGGATTTCTGAACTATATACTTATTAACATTTGAATACATGTAAAACTACATATGAATTAAAGAAAAGAAAGCTTTACTTCACATACTTGAGCTATAAGCACATGCATTTCTTATGTATTTATAACTATTATCACTCTAATTAATATAACTGATTTATAAATTTTAGAAAAATAATTTGAATTTTTTAGTGATAATAGCCACACATATATTAAATTAAATCAACACATGCAAGCTTATATGAAGGATATCATTTGATTTAATTAATTTTGAAAAGATGAATGTATGATTCCCAAATGACATACAATATTTAACATGATTAGAAGGGAATAAATAAACATAAGCACATGATTTCATTCAATCAAATTAATTTCTAAGAAAAATCATATTAAATAAAATTATTTAAAGTAAACCAAAGCTTCTTTAATGTCATTTTTAACTTCATGTTTAATTTGATTTAAGGAATATGAGGAGAAGTTTGCTGATCCTAACTTATTCTCATGTTTGTGAATTAATTTGGTTTAATGAAATATGATTAAGTTGATTTTATGGATTAATTGAGTTGTAATATGCAATAAATTCATTAATTAACCCTTACCTATGTTATATTAAAGTAATTAACTAAAGAATTATGAGCCAACATGATATGCATGGAAAGTAAAATTACAATGATCCTAAGAAATGAAAGGGCCTAATCAATTAACTCATAATTAATAATTAATTAGCTTACAGAACTTGTTTAAGCACTTTTATGGTTTTCCCACACATTTGGATTAACCATAATTTTTTTAAATGTCTTTATGTTATTGGACACCTAAAGATCTACCCCTCAGTTAATTAGGATTGGATACATTTTAGATTTTAATTAGACTAATTAAGTAATTAATTAGCCAATTAATCCTTAATTGATTTTTTTTTAAAATTGGGAAGAACTTAGGGAAAGAGATTAGGAAAGAAGTCCCAATCATATTCCATAAGTCCCCTTTTTGGTAAACAATGATTAATAAGCCTAATTAATTAATTAGTCACTTTTTATGTGATTAATTAACTCTTAATTAAATTAAGAAAGTAATTAGGTCTTAATTAACTAATTTACCTAATTAATTAACTAATAAATCCCTAGAAAATTAAGGGAGGCAGAGGTCATCGCCTTAAATAATCTCAAAAAGTTTGGAGTTAATTAATTAATTAATTAATTAATTAGGGAATAATTATGCTAATTAATTTTCTAATTAAACCCTAATTAATCCCTAATTACTATTTAAAAATACTTAAGGATATTTTTAATAAATTCCTCTCTAAAATACCTCTAAAATAAGTATTTATTTGTATTATTTGGATATTTCTGTGATTTATTGTAATTTCTGCAAGTTTTAGCCATTAAAACACACAATGATTTAAAGGATTCATATCATGATTATTTCGACAAGTTTTACACTGGCTGTCGACTACCTATCGCAACCCTCCACTTTTCACATCTGGACTTGGGACCGACAATGGTAGTGTTAAAGGTTTTCATTTAAGTAGATCTAAAACTGAAAATATGATGTGTAATTTTAGTTGTAGAAGTACTAATGGTAGTGTTGTGACATTAGGTGAACAAATCATTAATAAGAGTGAACGATTCAGATATTTAGGCTCTATTGTTCAAAATGATGGTGAAATAGATGGAGATGTTATTAATAGAATTCAAGTTGGATGGTTGAAGTGGAGGAATGCTTCTGGCCTGTTGTGTGATAGAAAAGTTCCACTTAAACTTAAGGAAAAATTTTATAAGATGGTGGTAAGACTTGCAATGACTTATGGTGCAGAATGTTGGCCACTAAAAGAGAAGCATAAGACTAAGTTAAGTGTTACAGAGATGAGGATGCTCAAGTGGATGAGTGGCTTTACTCTTAGAGATAAAATGCAAAATGAGAATTTTTGGGAAAAAGTTGGAGTACCCAGGTAGATAATATTATAGGGATGTAGATGGTTTGGCCACATAAAGTGTCACGTCCATGACCCGAAGAGAGTAGATGCATTAGGTTTGCCTTATGTTAAGAAAGGTAGAGGTAGACCTAAAAGACTTGGTTAAGATGTATAAAAAAATGACATACACGAATTAAATGAGAATTTGACACATAATAGGACACAATGGAGATGAAGAATTCATATAGCCAACCCCACTGAGTGGGATAAAGGCTTGTTGTTGTTGTTGTTGTTGTTATTGTTCAGCCATTAAAAATAGATAATTAGGCCTAATTACTCCCTAATCCCATTGGAACCATGTGTCACATTGACATGAAGTGCTTTCCATGCGATGCTGCGGGATTAGCTATTAAAGTGCATCAGAGTCAGTGTTTATGTTGTTGACGGCGGACGCTCTTTTGATCTCCATCATTCGATCTTAGATCAGGCAATGCAGTTTGATCCTACAATTAATGAAGAATTAAAATGACTTGATCTAATGGATTTAATCACACGCATCCATTCTGATCAAGTGGAATGGATGACACGTGATCTATCGTGTCACGGGCGACGAAGGATGGAAGGACCAGTAGGAGGGTGCCAAGTGGCCGAGGAATGGAAATGACCACTTACATGGGTGATTTATCTTATGTGACACCCTTAGCCCAAGGGTATCTTGGTCATTTAGCAATGGATTTGATTTGGAAAGATTTGAAATGAGTCAAAAGTGTGATGGGCCAAATTTCATGTGATTTGGAATTCATTTGATTTGATTTGGCTCAATTTGACCCATTTGAGTTAAATTGGGTCAAATCAGGTTAGGTTGACCAATTGGCCAAATTGAGTCAAATCAAGGGTTGGGTCAAGTTCATATGATCAATTGGAGCGTATTGGTATCATTGGTTTGGTTCAATTTAGTTTAGTTTTGATTTTGGTTCATTTTAGTTCATTTGGGTTAAATGGGCCAAGTTGACCAATTTGACCCAATTTACCAAATTGGCTTGGTTATGGCTTGGTTTGGGTTTAGTTGATCAATTGGAGTATGTTGTAGGCTTTGGTTGAGTTTAATATGAATTTAATTGGGTCTTAGGTTGGTTTTACCCTTTAAGTCAAGTTGGTCAATAGGTCAATTGGATCTAGTTGGTCAATTGGGCTCAATTGAGGCTTTGGTCAAGTTCAACAATCAATTTAGGATAAACTTGAGCCATTGGTTACAATCAATTTGATTTGGATTTTTATTTGACCCATTTTGGCCATTCAGGTCAATTTGGGTCAACTTTGGTCAAGAGGGCCAATTGGGTTTGGTTTGGCTCAATTAAAGGTCAAGTCATGTTCAAATGTTGATTTTAGGTTGGTATGAATCATTGGTTTTAAGATATTTGGCTTAGGTTGCAATTTGGCTAGCTTAAGTTTATATGGGTTAAGGGGTTGACTTGGTCAAAGGGCAAGGTTGACTTGGTTTGACCCAATTTATGATAATTGATCAACCTAGTTTGATCAATAATCATGTCATAAAGTTTGGATTGGCTTAACTCACTTTGGTTTGGATTGAATTGGATTTGGTTCATATAGGTCAAATTAGTCAATTTGGGTTGAGTGAGCCAATTGAGTTTAGTTGACTTGATGTTGGATTGAGCTTGATTTAGTTGAGTTTATATATGGATTTGAGATTGATATATAAATTCAATTGCAATTGGTTTTAGTTCAAATGAGATTTAGCTCATTTGAATATTTCAAGTCAAAAGGGTTAGGTTGGGTTTGACTTGGGCTGATTTTGATTTGGCTTGATAATCATAGGTTTCATTTATATTTGGAATGGTGACTGATGGAATGACTGATTATGAGAAAATATTATAGTTTTAGTTTGAATTTGAATGAAATTTGGCTTAAAGGGTTTGGATTTGGATTTGATTTGGTTTCTTTTAGTTTGATTTAGTTTTGGTCATTTAATTGTAGATTTGATTTATATTTAAGGAGATGATTGGAGATATAATTTGATTATGGGAAAATCAATTAAATTGATTTGGGTTAAGATTGGCTAAGCTCATGAAGGTTGATTCATATGGCTTTGGAAGGGTTTTGATTTAATTTGATTTGGTTTATTAGTTTTTGTCATTTAATTTTAGATTTGATTTATATTTGGAGAGATAATTGGAGATATAAATTGATTATTGGATAATAAATTTCTTTTAATTAGTTTGAATGGAATTTTGGCTAAGTTCATGAAATTGATTCAAAGGACTAAGGAAGGATTTGGGTTTGATTTCAGATTTTGGCAAATTGGGTTTAGATTTGAATTTGATTGTAAGTTTAATAGAGTGATTTAAGGGTGAAATTGATATTTGAGAAAATCATTTGATTTTGGATTGATTTGAATTTGATTAAGGATAAGTCCATAAGATAAAATCATAGGGCTTAGGTTTATTTGATTTGATTTGATTTGGAATTGGTTATAGATTTCAATCATTTGATTTGGATTTGGATTTGGATTTGGATTTGGTTATAGATTTTCATCATTTGATTTGGATTTAGATTTGGATTCTAATTTGGTATTTGAATTGAATTGGAGGTTTGGTTTTGAGAGGGTGAACATGGATTGGGTTTAGGTTATAAGGTAGGTGGATTTCCCTAAGTCCTAACGCATAACCTAATCTTATGGTTAACCCTTCTAAGTTTAGATGCTTAGGTTAGGTGTTCACTTTAGTGCTAGAAGTGTCTTAAGACTAAGGAATTTTTAGTGTTTAGAAGACCTCTAGGTCTAAAATGGGGAGATTGAGAACTCACTCTAAAAGTGAGGCTAAAAAAAGGACCCCCAATAGGTGTGGTGTAACCGACAAGGCACACCGCATGTAGTGGCATTGATCGAGACGATCAACAATGTCCAACAGACTTCAAGTATTAATGGAGATGATCTATATTTAAACCCTCAAGGTAGATAGAATCATCATCTTAGTGCAATGCAACTCGACTTATGCCAAGAGCATAAGAGAAGGGAATCTGCTGGGGATTGAGTACATGAACCTTCCACTAGGGAAGCAGGTTCAAGCTATCCACTGGGTATATAGATTTGAGTTTGATTGTGAATATGATTTGTGGGAAGGAAGATCTGCTAGGGATAAGAATCTATAATCCGTCGGGGATCAAGATCGAATTAATTTTAATTTATTTTATTTTAATTGATGTGGAGGCATATTCATTAGGGATATGGACTCGAATCTGACAGGGATTGGGTATATGAACCTTCCACTAGGGAAGCAGGTTTGGGCTATCCACTAGGGATAAAGGTTTGATTTGATAGAATCATTTGGGGAAATATCCATTAGAGATAAAAGTTTGGTTGGATTTCTTTGATTTGTTTGATTAACTCTGCTAGGAAGAGATATGATGATTTTGAATTGAGGTATCCACTAAGGATGTAAACTTGATAAAATTTGTTTGATTTAGGTTTTGATTTAGGATCCACTAAGGAGACTAATTTGATTTGTGCCTCACTACAGAGAAGTTTGGTTTGCTTGATATATTTGATTTGACTCCACTAGGGAGGTCAGTTATGAATTTGATTTGTTATGGACCCAATCGGTGTGCGATGGACCCACTAAGAAGGAGCCACGGGGGCCTTGGCCCAAAGGGGTAGTCCACCTGTCATAAGATAGGGCTATCCAACCTAAGGGTTGCCTTTTGGTGTGTAACGACTATGCTAGGAAGAAAGCATAGTAGACTAATATCTTTCAAAGTAGGGAACAAACGTTGGGGTGATCTGTTAGATGCTCAACAAATTGAACCCGATCTAGGAAGACTACTGAGAGCATGTCGCTAGGGATCTTACCTCAACTCAAGGGTAGTCAAGATTAATTTCAATTGATTTGTTTTAATTTTATTTGATTTGATTTGGTGTGTTATGTTGTGGACCCTATCGATGTGCGATGGACCTACTAAGAAGGGGCTATGTCAGCCTTGACCTATCTCAAATTTATAAGTCTAAAGGGGCAGTCTACCATCCATAAGGTAGGACTAACTGACCTAAGGGTTGCCGTTCGGTGCGCAAGGACTATGTTAGGGAAAAGCGGAGCAGACTTACATCTCCCAAAGCGGGGAACAACCATTGGGGTGGCTTATTGATGGCATAACAAATCAAACCCGACCTAGACGACTATTGAGTGAATGCTATTGGGGACTTATGTTAGCTCAAGAGTAGTCAAGATTAATTTCATTTTAATTTGATGGACCCTATCCATGTGCGATGACCACACTAAGAAGGGGCTATATCGATCTTGACCTATCTCAAATTTATCGATCTAAAGGGGTAGTCTACTGGCTGAAGGGTTGGACTATCCAACTTAAGGGGTACCTTTCGGTGTGCAATGGCTATGCTGGAAAGAATGCATAGGAGACTTACATCTTCCTAAGCAAAGAACAGCCACTGGGGTTACCTATTGGTAGCACAATAAATCAAACCCGACCTAGGGCTGCCCGTCAGTGTGCAAAGGTTGTGCTGGAAAGAAAGCGTAGTAGACTTACATCTTCCAATGCAAGGATGACCACCGGGGTGACCTGTCGATGGCACGACAAGTCGAACCCGACCTAAGGGTGACTACTGAGAGAGTGCTGCTGGGGACTTATCTCAACTCAAGAGTAGTCAGTAGATTCTTATAGGGAGTTTTGCTAACTTTGCCCTAAAGATAGGATGTCTGCTTGGGAAAAGTGCCACTAAGGGCATTCTCCTAATCCATAAGTGAATATATATTTTATTTTATTTTGTTATCATGGACCCTATTGGTGTGCGAGGGATCACACTAAGAATGGACTATATCGGCCTTGGCCTATCTTAGATTTATTAGACCAAGTGAGAATCTACACATCCGTGGAACATATTCTCCAACCTTAGGGGTGGTTATTAGGAAAGGGGGATTATCCAATCCAAGAGTAACCCTGGTAGTGTCTAAATGGGATTGCAAAAGACATGATCTAAGCAGAGTGCCACATGGGAGGTGCCACTAGGGGCGTTATCCTAATCCTTGAAGAAAATAATATATCTAGGTATATGGTGCCTGACTCAAGGAGAAAGCATAGCAGACTTACATCTACCATGAGCGGTGTATCCACCGGGTGCTTCGTTGCATCATAGAGAACACCAACCAACCTATGGTGCTCATCAGTGTGTGATGATTAGTCTAAGAAGAAGGCGTGTAGACTTATATCTCCCTAAAGTAGAGCTAATCATCGAGATAGTCTGTCATTGGCTCGACAGGTGCTATCCGACCTAGGGCTACCCGTCAGTGTGCAACAGTTGTGCTAAGAAGAAAGCATAATAGACTTACATCTTTCAAAGCAAGGAACAACCTCTAGGGTGACCCATTGTTGGCACAACAAGTTGACTTGACCTAAGGGCGACTACTAAGTAGGAGTCACAAAGAAGGACTGGACCCAGACTTAAAGTAATCAGGAGGAAAGAAGCCACTGGGGGACTTACCCTCATCCTCAAATATACTCGACTAAGTCAGTGCACTATGGATAGTTTTAGAAGAAGGAGTAGCAGACTTACATCCTCATAAATGAAGCCAACATGGCGATAGCTTACTGATCACGTAGTAAGATCTATTATGCTAACAAGATGCTCGTCGGTGTGTAATGGTCAAGTAAGGGAGGAAAGCATTGCATACTTACATATTTTTGAATAAAGGACCACTGGGTGATGCACTAGTAGGGAAACATGTCAGCCTGACCTAGAGCAGTTACTGAGTGAGTGTCGCTAGGTGCGTTATCCAAACTCAAAGTAGGTCGAGATAAAATATGTGTATTTATTGATATATATTTGTGTGATATTTGTGTTTGTGTTGTGTTGATGAAGGATAGAATGCTGCTTGGGTTCTCTTACACCTACCCTAAACACATCATAGCGGATACACAAACAAAGATGTTTTCAACAAAGAGAGGATTTGAATTAAAATAGAATTTTCATTGTTGATTAATATTTTCAAATATGGATTTAAGGATAATATTTCTTTAAGTAAAGCATGTTGATCGAAAGCATTAGGAGCTCTCCTTTATGCTTGATGAGCTGATAAGATCCTCCTTGGTAGGCCTTCTCTATGGAGAAAGGGCCTTTCCAAGTGGGTTCAAACTTGCCTTCCATCTTACGACAGACAATAATTGGTCTCCTCAGAACTAAAACAAGCTCTCCTACTTGAAAAGCTCTAGGATGGACCAACTTGTTGTGAGCTTGAATCATCTTGGGTTTGTACAACTCAAGGTTCTCGCATGCCCATAGGTGTCTCTCCTCTAAACCTTTGAGCTCTTCTAACCACAACTTGGCATTATACTCCATTATGATCTTGCTACCCATAGCTATCCTTAGTGATGGGAGTTAGACTTCTAATGGTAGAATGGATTTGGACTCATGCACTAAGGAGAAAGAGGTAGACTGAGTTGGAGTTCTATATGTGGTGCGGTAGGCCCATAAGGTTTCAACCAACTACTCATGCCAATATGGCTTGTTGTCTTTGAGTGTCTTCTTCAGTATTTGGATGAGAATTTTGTTGAAAGCTTCTACCAAGCTATTTTCCCTCCGATAATAGATAGTAGAGTATCTCCAATCTATGTTGTGTCTCTAGGAAAAGTTGTTGATCTTAGTGCTCTTGAATGCAGTACCATTATCAGATATAATCCATCGAGGCACCCCAAACCTTTACACGACATGGTTCCTGAAAAATTGGAGCACATGCTAAGCGACTCGGAGTAAATCGTGACCACTATGTCGCATTACCCCAACACTCAAATGGCCATGAGGCCAATATAGGTCACAAAATTTTGGGTGGTTTGTGCAGGCACATCGTGTATCTAACACTAGTGGCATCACCTAGCTACATCCATGCAGTCTGTGATCATCAACGACCAGTAGTATCCTAGTCTCTTGATCTTGGATTTCATCTTCGGATCAGATTGGTGCACTCTACATAATCCTGAGTGTACCTAGGTCATTATCTTATTGGCTTCGTGTTTGTCCAAATAGCATAACTACATATAATTGAAGGACATCCGATACAAGGTGCCATCTGCAAGAGCATAGGAAAGTGCCCTCTGCTTCATCTAATGGGTTAGTGACTTCTCTTGAGGGAGTTTACCTCTATTTAGGTAATCTATGAATGGTTATCTCCAATCTAAATCATCATCCTTTTTGAAAATGGAAACCTCCCCTTTAAGAGAGTATTTTTTGATGAGTTCAGTATCAATAAGAGATATGACTTATCTATTTTGGACCCTTATCAATATGGACCCATCTTCTGGACATGCCAACTCCTTGGCAAGTTTGGCTAAGGCATCCGCTATGGCATTTCCTCCTCGAGGAATCTTGAAAATGGTAACCTCTGGGATTTAGGCCAACAACTCCATAATATACTTGTGGTAGTGACGGAGCTTAGGCTTTAGAACCTTTAGGACCCAGTAATTTGATTGATGACTAACTAAGAATCCCTGAAGATGTTGATGTTCTGGATGCTTAGTTTAATAGCTAACTCTAGACCAAAAATCAAAGCCTCATATTCGACTTCATTGTTGGTGCAAGGATTGTATAGATGATATGAGAATCTCATCACATCGTGGTCCGAAGTTAAAAGGACTACTCGTACCCTGCCTTCCCTTGGATAGTAGATTGTGGTTCTTCTCCTCTTTGAGAGGAAACCACAACATCAAAGTACATCTTCTAACAGTGAATGCTAGTGTCCCATAAGTTCATGATTCGTTCATCAGGGTGGTCATCACTAAGCAGAGAATCAGCAAGGAGTGGGTGTGCTGCTAAGAAATCTGCTAGCGCTTATCCTTTTACTACATGGAGGGGTACGAAAGTAACTTTGAACTATGACAAAATCATGGACCAATGAGCCAATCATCCGAAAAGCCTCAGCCATGTCATGAGATATTACAGTGGATTAATCCTAGAGATTAAGTTCACCTTTTAAGAAAGCATGTATTATCGTAGATTTTGGGATGCGAAGATTAAAGCAAGGCAATGCTTCTCAATGGGTGGATAGTTTTCTTTAGTAGGGATTAGACGACAGCTAAGGTATTAGAGCACATTTTCCTTCCCTTCGTCATTGTCTTGGACCAACAAAGCACTAATGGAGTCATTTAACACAACAGTGTATAATATGAGTAGCTTGCTCGGGATAGGGGCTGCCAGAATTGGTGGTGTCATCGGGTAGTGCTTGATGTCTTTGAAGGCATGCTAGCACTTGTCATCCCAGTTGAACTTGACATCCTTTTTTTATAAGGGTTGAGAATGGTTGGCATCTTCCTAATATGTTGGATATAAAACATCTTAGATATATAAACTGCCCTTGAAATGATATGAGTTGAGTTAAACTTTTAGGGGGTGACATTTCTAATATCACATTGATCTTCTCTGGATTGATTTTGATTCCCCAGTGTTGAACAACAAATCGAAGGAATTTCCCTGAAGCTACTCTGAATGCACACTTTAGGGGGTTTATTTTGAGGTTAAACTATCTTAACTATTTGAAAACTACTCTCAAGTCAAAGAGATGGTCTTCCTTTTCTTTACATTTTACTATGAGATCATTAATGTAGCACTCAACTTGATGATGAATGAGTTCATCGAAGATTTGAGTCATAGCCCGCTAATATGTAGCACCAGTATTTTTAAGGCTGAAAGGAAAGACCCTATAGCAATGGATTCCAATCAAGGTTCAAAAAATAGTATTTTTCTCATCTTTAGGGGCCATCTTTATTTAGTTATATCCATATGAGCCATCCCTGAAGGAGAAGACTGCATGAGATGAGACAATGTCTACCATCAGCTCTAGTATTGGTAGTGAAAATTCATCTTTTGGACATGCCTTATTTAATTCCCTAAAATTGATGTATATGCAAATTTGGTTATTCTTCTTCTTAGCTGGGATGACACTGGCCAACCAGGTAGGGTATTTTTCTTCCCGAATGAAACCAATGTTTATCAATTTCTTGATTTCAAAAATGACCTGTTGCTCAATGTCTAATCGCATGCGTCTAGGAGCTTTCTTGATAGGGTTAGCACTATGCTCTGTTGCTAGTTTATGGATTGCTATGTCAAGAGATAAACTAAGCATCTCTTCATACCTCCATGTGAATCAGTCCTTAAACTCAGTTAATAGCCTAACTAAGTCATTGATTTGATTTCATTCAACAAAGAAATGATGTATATCGGACATGGGTTCCTAAGTTGATTACTTTGAGCTCATCGATAGTTGACTTGTTCTCTTCTTCAAACTCTGGTGGTGCATCTTTAACTTCAAAATCATCTGGAGTATCTAAAGTTTCTAAGCACACCTCCTCAAATGAGTTAATGCTATTTGAAAAGAATATATCAGATTCAAAATGATTGGTGATGACTAAATAGTAATCATCATCATCAACTGGACCAACTATATCAAATCATAGTCTCAGTCTTGATTGAGAGCTTTTGCATTTGTTCTTCCATATTCTTTCGAAGTAGTATGATCTATGTTTTGACCAAGTATGTGGGATTAACCCTTTCTTTGCTAGATTTTGAACACACAGTGAGTACCAATCAAAAGGTAATTCTATTAAATCTTTATATGAATCATCCTTAAGTTCTACATCAACTTCATGACTTAAGGATGATGCTCCCAAAAAGAACCTCTGAGTCTTCACATTGATGGATGACTTAGGGGCTTCCTTAACTATCAAACTCTCAACTTTTTGTGAGGAAAGTGGGGTTAAAGCTAAAGTTCCCAACTGATGCCTAATTGTTTCACACACAAATTGGGATACATTTATGCTTTGCTTTGGAGCCCAGTCTTCATCGTTGTCTGGTTCGAGTGTCACCTCTAAGGGAATTTTCTACTTAGAAGAGCTGGCTGGTGTGCTAACCATATATGACTCATCCTTTGAACGAGATTCTAATTATATATGGATAGTAAGTGTACTCTTGGTAACTGGGACATATCTCCTATTGGGTGGCCAATAAGGGGGTTTTCCACCCCTAGGAATGCCTTTGAACTGGCCTCTTCCTATGCCTAGTAGAGGTTGGGTCATCCTACTCATTTGTTTGAATGGAGTGACGAACTGTGGGTGGAATATAATGTCAGGCTCCACCTTCTCCTCCAAGTCTATTTCTCACTCCCTTTTGTATTCTTTTTCATTTTCTCTTTTCTTTTCTTCCTCTTTTTATTTTTTTCTTAAAAATTTTTCTTTTTTATTTTTTTTTAATTTTTGAACTTTGACTAAGTTTGTGAGAATAGACATGTTGATTTTAAGGGAGGTAGTAAGCCGCATCCTCATATATGCCAACCTCGTGAACTAAAAATGACTTGAGATCTCCTTTAACATAGTAGCCTATCCCACCTCTCACAAACTTCATACATTAATGTAGAGAGGATGGAACCGTGTTGTTCTCGTGTATCCACGGTCTCCTAACCAAAGAATTGAAAGATGTATCCAAGTCTATAATATGAAATTTGGCTTCAGTCTTGCAATCATCTATCTCCAAGGAAAACACTATGGAGCTTAAGGCCCTCTCCCCTTATTCATTAAACCCTCTTAACATCATCCTTTCTTTTTGGAGTTTTAAGATGTCGATCCTCAAGTAGGCAAGGGTTCTTAAACTCATAATGTTGACTGATGCACTTGGGTCAACTAGAACTCTTGATAACTTATATCTGCCAACATTCATTGTAATGTAAAGAGGATGGTTGTGCTCGGTCATTCCTAGAAGTAAGTCTTCATTACTGAATGTAACTCCTAAGATGTCCTTCTAGTGGCATGCCTCCTCTTCAGTATGGTCAGCTAAGCTAAGCATATCTTTGGAGCAAGTAAGGCCTTAATTAGAGATTCCATCATCTCTTTGGATATGACAAGGGTGTTGCATATGCTTAACTTAGCTGACAACTTTCTAAAGTGAGCTAAGACGTTGTAGTCAACTATGCCTTAGTCCTCTATAAGAAAATCCATAGATGGAGAATCCTTTGGAGGGGTTATCTGCTCATCAAAACCAATGACTTGCTTACTCTTATCCCGAGGTGCTACCTTAGGAGGTCAAACTTTATCACTGCATAGGTTGACTTTAGTGACTTCATGTGGCAGGTTGGAGAAAAGTTCTCTTATGGGACCCTTAGAGTTAGTTGACTTTAAGTCAATCTCAATGGGCGAACTTGATTGATTTAGAAAAGAAAGGTTCAATTTTGAATTAAAAGAGAAGGGATCAGAATAACTAGAGATATTATTATTATTATTTAGACTTGGAGAGTTTTCAACAGAAAAAAAATCAAGAGCATCAAAAGTGGACAAGATGTAGGTAGAATCTACTTTCTTCATGGATTTCTTTCTAGGTGGAGGTACATGATAAAAATCAAGTAAAGTAAGAGCGAGGGTTTAGTGCCCTCATTCATATATACAACACTACTGCTAGTAGGAGAATAGATGGATGAAGTGGTAGCTGCAATGGTTGAGGGAGTGCTGGACTCGGATGGTGGTTGTGCTATTTGGCTATCCCGGGCAAGTATGGACTGTTGCTACTACTGCTGAGCTCCCACCTTCTCCGAGTTATCGTTGGCAATTGCAAACCCTCCTTTGTATTAGAGGTTTGAGCTAACCCAAGAACCTACAACAAAAATTTCTTGATCTTAGAAATAATCTTTTTAGATATTCGGGATAAGGAAATATCTCAACCTTCTTTTATCTTGAAAGGATCACATGTATCCCCAAAGATTAGTTTAACAAAACTAGATGATTGTTCTAATAAGTATTCTTTAGGGATAACAATGGTGCCCAACTTGTAATTATACTCAAGCCAGTATTTGAAGGTGATGTAATCCTCTATGACATATTCTAATATGTGGTGGTGGCAATAGCTAGGATCATCACTCTTGCCCACTTCCTCAGGCCTCTTAGTCTCTAGTAAATGGAAATCGAGTTTCTTTATGAAATTTTTAAAGATTTTCCTGACTACCTCCCTCTTGAATGAATAGGGCTTGTTTAATTTATCCAGAAGAGTAGGTGGATAGTAGCTACATGGCAGTGGGCATGAATACTGCTGTTGAGTGTACTACTACGGAGGAGGCGGTGGCAGCTATGTAGGTGGTGGTGGTATGAGAGGTGGCAAAGAGGCTCGAGCTCGTGGTCTCTCTGAACTCGTGCTTTCCCTTATCTACTAATACCACTGTCCCTGGCCTCTTCTCAAATACTTTCTGCCGCTTGTACTTGAATGATTTGTATTCGAAAGGTAACTGTTTGGCTTCCTCTTGTAGATTAGCTGCTTTGTTGATTACTTTCTCAAAGATTTTGATTATGAAGTCCTTGAGCATGAAGGTGGCCAGACCATCGATATTCTTGAGAAGAATTTCAATGGCATGCTGTTCATATAGTTATGATTCACATTTCATACTCAAGGTATGCCACCTGAGAATGTAATCAATAAGGGACTCATTAGGATTTTATTTTGCTACAATGAGGTCACCCACAGTTACCCTTTGCTGGGCCCCAGCATATCTTCTGGCAAAGAGTTGCTCCAACTCGGAAAATCTTCAATGAGCAGGTTAGGGATTCCAATCGAATGCAACCCCTAGCAATTTCTAACAAAAGCGAAGAGAAGTGCGTCCTACCTACGTTAACGTAGGCTCTAAAATGTGCCATGTGCTATTGTGGGTTCCCACTACCATAAAAACTTTTAAAGGAAGGTGGCACAAACCCTTTAGGGTATTGGACTACATCGAATTCCTCCGGGTAAGGTCTACCATTTGGAATGGATGAACTATCCCGGGCTTACGCCAATGCTTCCCTCACTTGTTGTTTCACCATCTGCTTGATATCTTTTTCATGCATGGAGGTACTGTCTATGAATATCTTATGCAAACTACCACTGTCCTGATCCATGGAAGAGGCACTCTTAAGAGGATCTAAGAAATGTAAGAGCTCGGGTTGATCGGCCTCCATGGGACTAGCTATAAAACCAGAGTTTGGTTTTGGATTGCTAGAACTGCTACTAATAAATCCTCAACCCTCTTTTCCATCATGTTGATATGCTCATCTGTTTGCCTAAGCTACTGAAGGAGGTGCTAAGTTGAGAGAGAGGTGTCACCATCCTCGATCACAGCACATTCCTAACTCTGATGGTCTCCATAGAGGGATCCTCGAGTATCTGTTAACCTAACTTTTGGAGTGAGTTCTCAAATCTCTCATCATAGATCTAGGACTCTTATTGACACTAAGAGCTCCTTAGTCTTAAGACACTTATAGTAATTTTGTGAATACTTAATCTAAGCCTAAAGACTTAGAAGGGTTAGCTATAGGAATAGGTTATGCCTTATGGACTTAAAAAATTTTACCTACCCTATAGCCTAAACCTAATCCATACTTTCCTTCTCAAACCAAACCTTAAATTCATACCAAACAAAATTTCCAAGACTCATAATAAATCTCATGATCAAATTAAAGCTCAAGATTTCTCCAAAAAAATCCCATGATTAAATTCAAAACTATTCCTAAGCCCATTGATTTCATCTTATGGACTTAGCCTCAACCAAATTCAAATCAATCCCGATTCAATTGATTTTCTCAAATATCAATTCAATCTCTTAATTATTTTTCGAATCCAAATCCAAATTTCAAATTAAAGAATTCAATCTTAGATCAAATCCAAGATCAAAATTCCTCCTTAAGCTTTATGACCTAGTCTCATAAGCTTAATCAAATCTCCACCTAAATTATCCCAAACTTGATTGATTTCTTTGTAAATCAATTATTCATTAATTTATATCACAAATATAAATGAAATCCATACCCAAATGGCCACAACCAAATCAAAATAAATCTAACCAAGCTAGATCCCTCTTAAGCCCTATAGACCCACCTCCATAGGCTTAATCAAATCTTATCCCAAATCAACCCAAAATTAATTGATTTCTTTATAAATTAATTATTCCTTCATTTATATGCATAAATATAAATGAATCAAACTAAATCAGTTCCCTACTTAAGCCCTTTTGACCTACATCCTTAAGCTTGGTCAAATTTACTTCCAAATCACTCCAAACTCAAGTGATTTTCTCATAACCCATTTATATCTTCTATTCCCAAATATAAATGACATATAAATTCAAATAGCCAAAATAAAATCCAAAATTAAACCAAAATGCAAGTCGAGCCTTTTTATCCAATTTCTTGAACTTGGCCAAATCATATCCAAATCAAGCCAAAACTAATGGATTTTCTCATGAATCAATCATTCCTTCAATCATTTAGCTAAATATAAACATAAACTATAATTATCAAACCAAACTCAAGTCAACCCAAACCAAGAAAAAGTTAGCCTTCTTAACTTGAAAACTTCAAATGAGCTCAAATCCATTTGACTCAAAATTGATTGTAGTTGGATTTATATTCTAATCCTAGGCTCATATATGAGTTCAACTAAACTTGAATCAAGCCAAAACCAAACAAATTGACCCATTTAGGTCCACTTGACCCAAAGTGACCTAAAGAACTTTTTTGAGCCAAGTTCTAATCCAACCCAAATTAGATTAAACTAAGCCCATCCAAACCTCATATCCTGATCAACAATCTTTCTAGGGTGATCAACTACCTTGAATTAGGTCAAATCAAGTCAACTTGGTCCTTTGACCAAGTCAACCTTTAGCCTAAATGAAACCTAAACTAGCCAAAACCCACCATATATTAAATTGATTGAAACCATTGATTCAAACTAATTCATAATCAATGATTGAACATGATCAAACCCTTAATTGAGCCAAACCAAGTCCAATTGACCATTTGACCTAAGTTGACCCAAATTGGCCTAAAAAGCTAAAATGGGTCAAATCATGATTTAACCTAAATTGATTAGAACCAATAACTCAAGTTCAATCTAAATCATTTATTGAACTTGACCAAAGCCATAAATGAGCCCAATTTGACAAATTGGTCAACTTGACCCAACCTAGCCCAAATTGACCTAAAAGGTCAAATTGGCCAAAATCCAAATTAAACTCAAATCAAATCAAACCAAAGCCTACAATCATTTTCAATTAACCAATTGAATAGGAACCAACACCTAACCCAACCCAATTTGGTCAAATTGATCAAATTGGTCAACTTGACCCATTTGATCCATTTGATTTTGAATGAGCCAAAATCAAACCTAAGCCAAACCAACCCAAATCATTTGAACCAAAACTCTTCAAAACATCATTTGAACCTAACCCAAGCCTTGGTTTGACCCAATTTGACCAATTGGTCAACCTAACCCAACATGAACCCATTTGACCAAATGAAGCATAATCACCCAAAATCAACTCATGGGGCTTTGGTGGCTGACCAAAACCAACCCAAATTGATCCTAATTCAACCCAAAATCTGCACATATGCAAAGTGGGCCCCACCCAAGGGGATTAGCCATTAGATAAACACATTTTCATTAGATTCCATCTAAAAAAAGGCAAAGTCCACTCCCCCCTTTCCTTGACAGCCCTAAACTTTGCTATTTGGAGTATCATCTGCCCCATCGCCCACTCTAAGCACACTAGGATCAGCCATGGACCATGGGAAACCCAACCTTATCCTCTTCACTCCAAGCTGAACCCCATGGACAAAGGGAGGAGGAAATTTGCCACCACTTGCCCATATCAGCCTTGGAGACTCCTCCCAAGACTTCCCCCACTCAGGTCATGCCACATGGACTCGATGGAGACAAGTATGATGCCTTGGTAGTGGTTGTCCATCCAAAATTCTGGGTTCGATCCTATCCATCCATCACATTCAATTCAAGGGTATACACCCCCAATTCGAACTGAAAGTGATGGAATTTGATTGATTTGAGCCTCCTAAGTGATTTCGAAAACCCAAAGTCTTCCTTAGAGCCTTCCCAAGTATCACCTCACCAAAATTTCTTCTTCCCGTGTAAAACTGAAATAAGGCAACCCCCATTCAATATTACCTCTTACATTCTTCCATCAAATTCTAATTTCCCCTTTCCTCACCATCTCCATGACTTGTCGAAGCCGTTTGATTCTTCCTTCAAGCTCCAAAGCCACCAGAGATAGGAGTTCAACCAAAATTGAATGCTCAAAGGGAGGATCTTGGTCTCTAAAGCAATCCCCCCTCCAAACCAAAGTAATTTTTGCTCAGTATAGCCTCATCTCTACTAGACAAAGCTTCCTTAATTGCTTAAACCGTTGGTTTTAGCTCCAGTGAGCTATGGCCATTAAAACTGACCCTTAGCTCATTTTTGGTTAGTTTTTGTAAAGTGAACGTGAATGTGAGTCGATCATAGTCATCAGATCCCTTTGGATCCTTCGTGTAAAGGTGTGGGCTCTATTTGGAGCTAATACAAGCTTTGGTGAGCTCAGATCGGACAAGAGACAATGGACGGGTTCCATCTTCCATCTCCCGTGTACAAGAAGGACCATGAGCCGTCTGTTCCACATGATCAGAATGGATGGCTCTGATTTGATCACACTAGAGTTGTGGAATTTCCTTCCTTAAGCCTCGAGTTTGATCCTCATCGTCCGATCCAAGATCAGACTGCAGGGATAAATACTGCGTCCATCGCCAGCTGACGAGGCATGTGGATGTTACAATTTAAAGAACCAATCCTATGACACCATGTGGAAAGCATACCGCATCAACGCGCCACGTGGCTCCGGCAGGATTATGCTTAATTAAGGTTGTTTAATTAATTTTTAATGCTGGAACTTCAAAAATTCATAACTAATTATAGAAAAATCTAAAAAATATAAATGAGGGCTCATTTTAAAGGTATTTTAGAGCAGAATCCAATAAAATTATCATTAATTAAATTAAAATAATAATTTCTACTTAATTAATGTTTAATTAAAAAATTAATTAACCTAATTACTCTTTAATTAATCATTTGATTAATTTTAAACTTTTCAGAGATGTTTAGGGGGATGACCTCTACCTTCCCTAGTTTTCTTGCAATTTATTAGCAGGTTAATTGGGGTAATCAATTGGTTAAGCCTTAACTACCCTTTTAGCTTAATTAAGGATAATTAATCAAATGAATAGTAAATTAGTTAATTAATTAAGCTTAATAACCTCTGTTAATAGTGAAGGAACTTAAGGAAATGGATTGGGACCTTTATTCTAAAATTTTCTGTAAGCCCCCATCATTTTATTTAAAGAGTAAATCAAGAATTCATTAATCACTTAATTAAAATTTGGATTGCTACAGAATTTAATTAATCAAGCAAAGGACTTGGGAATAGGTTGAGGCCTCTTTCTTGGTCTCTTTCCTTAAGCCAATTTTATCTCACTAATCAAGAATGGTTAAGGCTTAATTAATTAATTTATGGTTTAATTAATCTAACTCTAATTTCAAATCATCTTTAACTGGATTAGTTAAACCTTGGGTAGATCTTTAGATGTTTAATAATCTGAAGAAACTTAATGAAATTATGATTGGTCTACATGCATAGAGAAATCATAAAAGTAACTAAATAAAGCTTAATTAACTATTAATCATGAGCCAATTGCATTAGGCCCCCTCCATTTCTTAGGAGTATTGCTAATTTGCTTTTCTATGTGGTTGTATATCATGTTGACTCATCATTCTTTAGTTAATTAATTTAAGGTGATGTAAGTAAGGGTTAATTAGTTAATTTAATTCCTATCTTAACTTAATCTATTCATAAAAATTAATTTACACAATTGGGGATGGGTTAAAATCAACAAACTAAGCCTCAATTTTATAAATCAAAATTAGAACATAAAGCAAAAGTGACATTAAGAAACTTTGGTTCATCTTAAATAAGCTTATTTAATGTGATTGTTGTTAGGAATTAGTTGTATTGGATGAAATTACATGCTTGTGTTTCTTAATTTCTTTCCAATCATATTAAAGTGTTGTATGCCACCTGATTCATGCATTCATTTCTTCAAAAATCAATTAAAAATAAATGGTTTCTTTTATGTCAAATTTGCATGTGTTGACTTAATTAGAAATATGTGTGGTGATTATCATTATTAAATCTCAAATGTATTTTCAAAAGCTTATTAATGAATAATAATACATGTTGTCATATTAGCTATACATACATATGAGATGCATGTGAATATAAGCTTAGTGTATGAAATAAAGTTTCTTTCTTTCATTCACATGTTGATTTTCATAAGTATGAATGTTAGTGGGTATATTAGTTTGGACATTCTGGGGATGCACGGCTTTAAGTAGCCCCAAGGAGGTTCCTACCTCACTCCCCTGGTGCAAAACAATGGTGACATACCCGTTTGATTTTATTCTTATGCATTTTGACATTAGAATTTGGATAGAGATTTAATTCATTCATACAAATAAATCAAATAAATCAAATTCTATTTTTTGCATGGTTTTCTATTCTTATAGTTGCTTATGTATCCATATATTTAAGAATAGTGGGTATATCTAGTCTAGATATTCCGGGGATGCACGACTTTAGGTTGCCCCAAGGAGGTTCCTACCTCACTTCCCTGGTGAAAAATAATGGTGAAGTGCTTGCTTAGAACTTTAATACATTTGAATGTGTAGTTATCTATTGAATGAGAATCCTTTTTTTCTATAGAAAATCATTTATGCATCTTGCATTTAAGTGTGCCAAAAACATATTGCATGTGTAGATATGTTTAGGACTTAATCCTATGCATGTTATATATGATGGAAAGAAATGATCAAACATGTGTTGTGTGATTGGAATTAACTCCAATTAATCTTAAGATGCCTTTCTTATTGAATGAGATTATTTAAGGTAAACCTAAACTTAGGATTAATTTAAAATATGTAATAAGACATTCACTAAAGAAAATTGATTAATTAATATGCATTAGAAGGTAGGGATAAAAGAGAGCAATCCTCTCTTTTCTTCTCTTTATAACACTTAGTTGTTAAGTGTAAACTAAATGGAGTAAAAGAAAACATTAAATAAGAATTTCTAAATTAATTAAATCACTTAAAGTGAAACCACCCTTCAAGTTAAATGTCTTCATACTTAGAAAATTACAACAAAACCTAGCTAAGGCATACCACACAAGCCTTAATACACACACCTTAGATTAAGTCACCACTTTTAACTTTATGTTAGGGTGGTGCATGGTTTGATGTATGTTTGGTTTTATGATGTATTATTATAGACTAGATGTTAGGGTGTATGCTTCGTAGACTAGATGTTAGGCCGTGATTTGCCTAATTATATTTTCTGTAGGAGATTGTGCTTAAGGGGAGCTTAAAATAAATATAAATGCTCTCTTTTGCAAGTTGCTTAACCCCTAAGAATAATCTAGATTAGAACATGTGGACATGGTTACCCATGTGCAGGGTGCTAAGTCTAAATTACATATAACTGCTTGGACTGTATGGTGTGTTTAGCTAATAGTTATCTTGTAGGTGTATTTAGATTTACTTTTCCTAATTTTAATTTAATTTTGCATTAGAAATTAAGATTAGTGTTATGGGAGATTAGGATGAACGAAGGCTTGAAGGCTTTGTCCTAGGAGGCCCCGTGATGCCTTCAAAGCAAGTAAATCAAAATAAAGAAGAAATGAAGAGAAATGAAGAAAGAAGATATGAAGACCCCCCATAACATTTATTTATTTGTTTTGTAATTATTCTTCCATATACCAGGTTGTATAAGGGTTGAGCTCAGCTACCCATTTCTCTTTTCGGGTTGTATTGTGGAACCCGATAGCACCAACCTATTATTATTTTACATTAGGCTTATAAATTATTTGATTATTTCTTTATAATTGCGTAATAAAAATGACATGTATTTTTTTAGTTTCTTCATATATGGTGATTTAATGTGTGACCTTGATCTAGTTAGGCTCTTAGGAAAAATTAAACTTTCTACCCCAACTATAACTCATAACTAATTTTTTAAACAACTCATAACCTCATTTAAAGCCTAGGTATTAAACCAAGATAATTAAAAGATTTAACAACCCCTTAGCTTGATGTTGTATGCTTAAGATCATGCATGTCATCTTGTTTCACTTTTGCTAAGAGAGGGTTTCCATCCTTGCACGATAGGGGAAGACTTGATCTTTGAGGGTCTCCCTTATGGTGGAAAACACCTCTTTCTCTTTGATTTAGCCAATAATCTCATTTCATCATACATTAAGACATATAAAAATCTTATAGCTTTTGCCAAAATAAAGAGTCCAAAATTAAATAAAAATTCAAAAAATTTGCATTAGACTAAGTCATTATTCATACCACTCATGCTATAGTCTCTTATGGAGTGGGTTTAAGGACTTTAGTTTCTTTCTAAATAATAACATCTTAACCATCTTGTAAAACATATGACTTGACCACATCATTTTAAAGCATAAGAGGAGTTAGCTGACTGCCACTCCAGGCAGTTATAAGTCCAGCAGTCGTGTGGTTTACCGTCTCTTATGGAGGTAAATAATATATCCATTTTGGCCTTAGATTTAGGATGTGCTTTGGCCTTTGCTAAAGTTCCTTAGATTTAGGATCTGAGATTATTATTTCCCCTCAGGCTACAAGCATAAATCCTTCCCTCTTAGGCATTTTCATAATATTGTATTATGGAATTATAAGTCCTAGCTTTCTAATAAATTTTAACTAAAATATACAATTTTCTTCAATTTTAAATATATAAAGCCCAACCATAAGATAAAGTGGAAAGCTCACTAGGTTTCCAAGTATCATGATCATTCCCTACTCATCTCCTTTGGCTTCAATAAATAAGTCTCTCCTTTTGATCCATCCCACTTGATTTTTTCAAATATGATCACTTTATTGATAGTCCTATCTTTGAAATCTTTGGAGACAATAATTGCCTACTTTAATCGAGAGTATTCCTATGGGACTCTCCTTCCTTTGGTTGTAATCAACTATGGGGGATTACCCCAAAAGGAGACTTTAGAACCCAGTTTAAATAAACTTTACTTTATTCATCCATGTAAAGTAGGGGAAAATTTCTGGTATATTCGAAGACCCATCATGCCTTAGGATTCCTTATTAATGATTAGGTCCATTATAGGATAGTAATTTCTATCTTTCGAGATAGTGCACTATTTCTTAATGTCGTACCCGATCATCTCAATAAGTACACTCTCAGATCTTCGTGGTGTCCCTCATATACATAAATCATTAACAAACACCATAGTATTGACCATATGGATTTATGTTGAATCCTTAAATAGGTCATCCTCATGGTGGTTGAAATCTACTCTACCCTCCTTTTAATCGTAATGATCACTCCCAAGAAGTTGTTTCTTCTCGATAAAGTAGTCTTCTAGGATATCATCTAGTGAATGATCTCCTACTATGCCTGGTTGAACTTGTATAAACACCCACTGATGGATGACTTTAAAACTGTGCTCATCTGAATCTATGCACTAGATACTACCTATTGATGGAGTGTTCTCCCTAGGGGGATCAACTACCATGGGTACTGCACTAGTATCCCCCTATTTTTTCTATTACTAACTACGGTGGTGGAACAACTATGACACTTTTGGGTCGCCACTCCCTCTTCGCCACTGTTGAAGTAGAAGGTCGAATGGGAGAGCTCTACCTCACCTCATTGGGTGGAGCAGATGGAGCGGATCCTTAGGCCATAGCCAGATCAGCAATGGAGATTTCCTCCCTCTAGATGTAGGCATGGTAGGGATTGTTGAAGGAAGGACTTGGATAGGTGATGGTGGGCGACAAGTGGAGCGATATGATGGTAAAGACACTAACTACCTCCCCACCAAAGCTCTACACCTGCAGCTGGTAGTGTCTGTAAGGATTATGCTATCGGTATGATTGGTTTTGGTATCTCGTCGATCGGGTAAGTCCATCGACGCTGAGGTCATCGACTGTCTGACATACCTTCTTTTCTTCTTCTTGCCCACTTGGGTTGCAACTCTAGCCTTTGCATCTCTACATATCTGATCCCTAACACTCCTATGGATTAGAGTCCTCAAATTAAACAATGTGTTGGACTCTGAGTGTTTCTCAGCTCTGCCAACTTAGCGAAGAAACGGTCAGATCAGATAGCTTCCTCCTCTCTGGTACCTCAAACTGTGCTGGTAATGGAGGCAATGCAACAATCCTCTTATAGTCTTCCTCTCTGCAGAGGGGATGAAACCTACCACCCCAGAGTTGTGAGGTCCCACGGGAGAACCCTCATCAGCAATGTGAGAGGTAGTGTCTACCTCCCTAGCTGCTCGCTGGTGGTGTCACTTAACCTATCAGTTCTTGTTGCAGTGTTACATCCTGGTAAGCAAAGCAAAATAAGAACTAGAACCTACCTTAAA
This sequence comes from Cymbidium sinense, assembly GCA_021442155.1. NCBI lineage: Eukaryota > Viridiplantae > Streptophyta > Magnoliopsida > Asparagales > Orchidaceae > Cymbidium > Cymbidium sinense. Next base: position 38,091,627 of record CM038232.1, on the reverse strand, counting down.
GGAAGGGGAGACTCTCTCAGAGGCCAGGATAGCCATCCCCTTCAGAATGAGGGAAACTAGTGAGGAGGTGCTAGCCCTCGTTGGGGCTAGAGCGGGGGCAACAACAGACTGACCAACGATATTGTGACAACTGGCACCAAAACTGTAACTGGCACTGAAATGGATAGAGCTAATACTAGCACTACTGCGGGAACCTCCACAACCTTCCTCTTAAGTGAGGGAAACTTTAAGTCAAATAAAAAGTCAAAGTGTAGAAGTGGCTTTTTCCGTGCCACCTCTTCCCTGCTAACAGTCGGGAGGGCTGGCCCCTCACAACAGATAGCCTCAAAGCCACGGTTGAGCTGAATGATGTGCGTGGTGGTACTGGTAAGTATGGCCTGATCGAAGGCCAAATCCACACTAGAGGGGAAGGAAAAGATCATCTTTCTAGCAAATATGGTGAAAAAATTGACTGAAGAAGCAAATAAAGGATTAAACTGCTATCTCTGCATTTGTTAAAAATAGAACTCAATCAAACCCTTATTTTAATAGTTTCCTTTAATCATTAATTCTTGATTTTGGAATTTGACCCACACTTAAAAAAATTTAGGTATGCTAAGTGGGTTCATTGAATTGGAGAGACTTTGATGATTGAGGAGAGATTTTGCCATAGAATTTGACTTTGATTTGGAACCCACATTCAACAAATTTGGGTATGTTGGATGGGGTTCGTTCATTTGGAGAGACTTTAGAAATGAATTTGTTTTGTGTTGACCTCACTTTTGGAGCGAGCGTTCAACATCTCCATCTTAGAAACAGGACTCCTCTAGACACTAAGAGTTCTTTAGTCTAAAGACACTTCTAGTGATTAGGTGAACACATATCCTAATCTTAGAGACTTAGAAGAGTTATCCGTATGAGTAGGTTATGCCTTAGGGGTATTAAGAGGACTTGCCTACCCTATAGCTTGAACCTAATCCTTGCCTCCCTCTTTCAAATCAATCTAAATCAAACCTTAAATCAATTCTAACTCAATTAATTTTCTCAAATCATAAATAATTTCCAAAACCCAAATCTTAAATCAATTCCAACTCAATTGATTTTTTTTCAAATCATAAATCATTTCCAAATAAAATCTTAAATCAATTCCAATTCAAATGATCTTTTCTTTTTCAAATCATAAATCAATTCCAAAGCCCAAATCTTAAATTATTTCCAACTCAATTGATTTTCTCAAATCATAAATCAATTCCAAAATCCAAATCATAAATCAATTCTAAATTAAATGATTGAAACCCATGATTGAATTCAAATCCCAAAATCTTTCCTCAACCCTTTGATTCCTTCTTATGGACTTAGCTTAAATCAAATTCAAATCACTGCAAACTCAAAAGATTTTCTCATAACCCATTTATATTTCATTTATATTCATAAATATAAATGAAATATAAATTCAAATAACCAAAATCAATTCAAAACTCAAATCAAAATCCAACTTATATCCTTTGAATCAATTTCTTGGAATTTAGCCAAATCATTCTAAATCACTTCAAACATCTGTATTTTCTCTTCAAACAATCACTTCTTCAATCACATGCCCAAATATAAAAATAAATTTCAATCACCAAACCAAAATCAAACTAACCTAAATCAAACTCATGCTCATCCTTTGAACTTGAAATTGTCAAATGAAGTAAAACCCATTTGACTCCAAACCACTTGAAATTGGATTTAAATTTCAATCATAAGTCCATATGTGAGTTCAATCAAACTTGAATCAAGCTTTAATAAAGCCAATTGACCCATTTAGGCTAACTTGACCTAAAGTGACCTAAAGGACCTTTTTGAGCCAAATTCTAATCCAACCCAAATTGGATTGAACTAAGCCCATCTAAGCCTCACATTATGAGCAACAATCATCCTAGGATGATCAATCACTCAAATTGGGTCAAACTAAGTCAAACTTAGCCTTTGACTAAGTCAATATTTAACCCAAATGAAACCCAAACTAGCCAAAATTTACTATAAGCCAAATTGATTGAGACCATTAATCTAAACCAATTCATAATCAATGATTGAACTTGATAAAGCCATCAGTTGAGCCAAACCAAGCCTAATTGACCACTTGACCTAAGTTGACCCAAATTGACCTAAAAAGTCAAAATAGGTCAAATCTTGATCTAAGCCAAATTGTTTGCAACCAATGGGTCAAATTCATTCTAAATTGATTGTTGAACTTGACCAAAGCTTCATTGACTAATTAAACTCAACCTAGCCCAATTGACCATGAACCCAACTTGACCTAAAAGGTCAAATCAACTTGAAATCGAACTAAACCAAAATTGCTTGAAACCAAAGCTTGCAATACATTTCAAATGGCCAACCAAGCTTAACCAACCCATGACCTAACTCAATTGGGTCAAATGGGTCAAACTGTTCAACTTGACCCATTTGACCTACATGAACCTAAATGAACCAAAACCAAATCTAAATCAAATTGAATCAAACTAATGATACCCATAGGCTCTAAATGATCATTTGAACTTGACCAAACCCATGGTTTGACCCAATTTGATCGATTGGTCAACCTAACCCAATTTGACCCAATTTGACCTAAATGGGTCAAATTGAACCAATTTTAACCAAATTAACTCCAAATCACTTGAAATTTGGCCCATCCCATTTTTGAATCATTTCAAATCTGCTGAAACCAAAATCATGGCCAAATGACCTTTTTGCCCTTAGGTCAAAGGGTATCCTATGACCAAATTCATATAAAATTTGGTCATTTATTTCTCAAGGCCACTTGACATCCTCTTAATGGTCGTCATGGACACCAAGAAGGGTGGTGAACATGACCCAATGAGCTTAGGCTGGCCATGACTCAAGCCAAGGCCAAATCAACCCCTATAATGGAAATTGAACACTTGGATCACCAAATGCACTCCCTAGCACATGGGCATCCACTCTTCTTCACTCCACTACTTAAAATAACTCACATGGGATATTTGGCAGCCCAAACCATGAAACCAATCATTATCATTGATCAAAAAAGGCAAAGGAACCCATTACCGTCTGATCTAAAGAGGGGGAGTTATACTCCTTCTCATTCCCACTCAAATGACAAGCACTCATGTCCATAGAGCTAAGGAGATTCAATTGAAGCCTCCCCAAGCTTTTCCAAGCCATTCCCAAGCTCTATTGATTTCCCATTCTCGATTTCACTCAAAGTTGAAACAGGGGAGATCAATCATGAGCTAAACTCATCCAATTTTCCATCAAAATCAAAGTAACCTCACACACACCATCAGTGGACTTCATTGAGCTCAACCAAGTCATTTCCTAAGTCTCCAAGCCACAGGAAGCATCACTTCGATCAAGGCCGATCGCCATTGAAGGGGAGCTTGGTCAACCGAACCATCCACTTCAAATCAAGACCTAATACCTTTAACAGGGCTTTATCTCTACTAGATGAAGCTACCTCCTTCGTTGGAAGCACCAGTGATAGCCTACGGCATGGTAATTACTCAAAATCATAGACATAAAAAATATTGCTTGGTCCTTTTTGAAGAAAAGTGTCATCTCTTGAAATCTTGACCATTGGATGTGCATCCTCCCTCCTTCTGAAGGTGTGGGATCATTTTGATCCCAATCTAAGCATAGGTGAGCTTGAATTAAATGGAGAGAGATGAATGGTGTTTATCTTTCATCGCTTGTGAAGGAGAAGGATCACACACCATCCGTTCTGCATGATTGGAACGAAAAGTTGTGATTAGATCATGCTAGATACCCTTTGATCTAAGCCTGAATCATAGAATTAATCTCAGCCATCTAATCTTAGATCGGACGACCCGTAGAGAAAGCGTGTCCACCGCTGGCTCACTCAGCAGATGGATGTGACAACTTAAATAACCAATCCCATCACGCCATATGGAAAGCACGCCGTATCAGCCGCCATATGGCCCGACGAATTAGGGGGTTAATTAGGCTTAATTAATTTATTTTTATTGCTGAAAATTTCAAAATTCATAACTAATTGTAGAAAAAAATACAAAATATATTAATAAACACCCATTTTAAAGATAATTTAGAGAAAAAAATAGAAAATTAAGATTAATTAATTTTGAATAGTGATTTTAACTCTCTAATTAATTAGGTAATTAACTCCAAACTTTTTGGGATTAATTAGTGGGATGACCTCTGCCTCCCATGATTTTCTTGAAATTTATTTCTTAATTAATTAGGTGAATTACTTGTTTCATCCATAATCAGTTCCTTAATTAATTAACCTATTAAACTGTGATAAATTCACTAATTAAGCTTGCTAATCATTATGAAATAGTGAATGGACTTAGGAAATGAGATTAGGTTTTCTTTTCCAATCTTTTCCCCTAAGTTTATTTCATTTCGATAAACACGTATGTAATTTGCAAATTAATTAATGACTTAATCACTTCATTAATTAGTTCAATTAATCAAACTCATAAGTAAATCACTCTAGAACTTAAACATTTAATTCTTGGGTAGATTCTTAGGTGTTCAATAACTTAAGAAAATTTCAAAGAAAATCATAATCAAACTACATGTGTAGGATGGTTATGAAAGTACTTAACTAAACTATTTAGCTTAATTAATCAATAATTATGTGCCAATTTCATTAGGCCCCTTCATTTCTTAGGTGCATTGCTAATTTAATTTTCATGTGGTTGCATATCATATGTTGGCTCATAATTACTTCAATAATTATGTTAAAGTGGTATAGGTAAGGGGTAATTCATTGATTTAATTCATACCTTAACTTAAACAAAGCATAAAATCAACTTAATTGCTATAAAAGTTAAACTAAACTAATTCACACATGAGGGAAATGGGTTAGGATCAGCAAACGCTTTTCACATTTTCTAAGTTAAATCAAATTCAAAAAATAAAAATCTCCTTAAAATAAAAACTAATTCACACATGAGGGAAATAGCCTTTGCTAAACTTTCATAATTTTGTATTGTTTCATTATAAGTCCTAACTTTCTAATAAATTTTAGCTCAAATATATAATTCTCTTCAATTTCAAATATATAAAGCCCAACCATAAGATAAATTAGAATACTCACTAGGTTTTCTAGTATCATGAGCATTCCCTACTCATATCCTTTGGCTTCGATAAATAAGTCTCTCCTTTTGATTTATCCCACTTGATTTTCCCAAATGTAACTAATTTATTAATAGTCTTATTTTTGAAATATTTGGAGACAATAATTGTCTACTTTAATTGAGAGTATTCTTAAGATACTCACCTTATTTAGGATGTAATTAACTATGGGGGCTTGCCCCATAGAGAACTTTAGAACCCAGTTTAAATAAACTACGCTTTATTTATCTATGTAAAGTAGGGGAAAAAAATCATTGGTATATTCTAAGACCCATCATGCCTTAGGAGTCCTTATTAGGTGATTAGATCCATTGTAGGGTAGTGATTTCTATCTTTTAAGATAGTGCACTATTTCATATTATCATACCCAATCACCTCAATAAGTACACCCTCAGATCTACGTGGTGTCCCCTATATACATAAATCAAAAATAAACACCATAGATTTTTTTGGCTGACTTTGAGGATCCCATAGGAGAAGCTGTAGGTATATCTGATGAGAAGGTAGAACTTTTCATAAGTTCATCATTCCAAGAAGTCACTGAAGTCAACTTGCATAGTGGCAAAGTTCTACCTCCTAGGGTAGCACCTCTTGATAAGGGTGAATAAGTCATTAGTTTTAGTGAGTAGATAATGCCTCCACAGAATGCTCCACCCATGGATATGTTTGTGGAGGACCAGCTAAGAGTTGATTACTACATCTTGACACATCTTAGAAAGTTGCCAGCTAAATTAAGCATATATGACGCCCTTATCTTATCTAAAGAGATGAGGGATTCTCTAATCAAGGCTCTTCTTGACCCAGAGATATGCTTAGTTCAACTAGCTGCTACTAAAGAGGAGGCACACAGCTCAAAGAACATCTTAAGAGTTACATTCAATGATGAAGACTTGCTTCTAGGAATGACCAAGCACAACCACTCTCTTTACATTACATTGGATGTTGGCAGATATAGGTTATCAAGAGTTTTGGTTGACCAAGGTGCATTAGTCAATATTATGAGTTTAAGAACCCTTGCCTCCTTGAGGATTGACATCTCCAAACACCAAAAAGAGAGGATGATATTGAGAGGATTCAATGAACAAGGTGAGAGGGCCTTAGGCTCTCTAGTATTGCCATTAGAGATAGATGATTTAATGACTGAAGCCAAGTTCCATATCATAGACTCGGATACATCTTTCAATGCTTTGCTTGGGAGACCATGGATACATGAGAACAACATAGTTCCATCCTCTCTACATCAGTGCATGAAGTTCAGGAGAGGTGAAATTGAGTACTACTTCAAAGGAGATCTCAAACCATCCATAGTTCATGAGGCCGGGATGTATGAAGATGCAACATATTTTCTTCCCCAAAACCAACAAGTCCATTCTTGTGAATCTAGTCAAGATCCCCAAAAGGGGCAAAAAGAAAGAAAAGAAAAAGAAAAAGATATAGAAGTAGAAAAAGAAAAGAAAAAATAAATATAAAAAAATAAAAGAGAGCGAGGCATGGACTCTGGGGAAGATATAGAGCCTGATGTTAGATTCCACCCACTGTTTGTTACTCCATTCGAACATATGGGCAGGATGACCCGACCTCCACCAGGTAGAGGCAAAGGATGGTTCAGAGGTAGCCCCTGAGGTGGAAAGCCTCACTATTGTCCACCTAATAGGAGGTATGTTCTAGCCACCAGGAGTACACCTACCATCCACAAAGACTTAGAATCGAGTTCAGAGGATGAATCTTATGTGGTTAGCACACTAGCCAACACTTCTCTACAGTGGATCCCATTTGAGGTGACGTTCAAACATGACAGTGATGAGGACCAAGCTCCAAATCAAAGCATAAATGTATCCAAGCCTGCATATGAGATAGTTAGGAGTCAGTTGGGAACCTTAGCTCTAACCCCACTTTCTTCTCAGAAAGTTCAGGGTTTGTTAGTTAAGGAAGCCTTTAAGTCATCCACAGATTGAAAAATTCAGTGGTTCTTTTTGGGAGCATCATCCTCAAGTCAATAAGCTGATGTAGAACTTGAGGATGATTCATATAAAGATTTAATGCAATTGCCTTTTGATTGGTATTTGCCTTGTGTTCTTAATTTAGCAAAGAAAGGATTAATCTCACAACTTGGTCAAAATACAAGTCAGACTACTTTGAAAGGTTATGGGATAACCAAAGTAGACATCCTCAATCAAGATTATGACTAAGATTTGGTATAGTGGATTCAATTTTTGATGATAATCATTGCCTAGTCATCACCAATCATTGGAAATCTGACAGGTTCTTTTAAAATAATGTTAACTCATATGAGGAGGAGTGTTTAGAAACTTCAGATAATCCAAATGATCTTGAAGTCAGAGATGCATCGCCAGAGTTTGAAGAGGAGATCATATCAACCATCGATGAGCTCAAAGAAATTAACTTAGAAATAGATGACAATCTGCATCTGACATACCTCAGTTCTTTATTGAATGAAACTAAAACCAATGACTTAGTTAGGCTATTGATTGAGTTTAAGGATCAGTTCATATGGAGTTATGAAGAGATGCTTAGTTTATCTCCTGACATAGCAGTCCACAAACTAGCAATAGAGCCTAATGCTAACCCGATCAAGCAACCTCCTAGACGCATGTGATTAGACATTGAACAACAGGTCATTTCTGAAGTCAAGAAACTGATCGATACTGGCTTCATCAGGGAAGAAAAATATCCTACCTGGTTAGCCAGTGTCATCCCAGTTAATAAAAAGAATGGCCAAATTTGTATATGTGTCAATTTTAGGGATTTGAATAAGGCATGTCCATAAGATGAATTTCCGCTACCAATACCAGAATTGATGGTGGACATTACCTCATCTCATGTAGTCTTCTCTTTCATGGATGGCTCATCTAGTTATAACCAAATGAAGATAGCCCTTGAAGATAAAAGAAATACTACATTTTGAACCCTGATTAGAATCTTTTGCTATAGGGCCATGCCTTTCTGCCTTAAAAATGCTAGTACTACATACCAACGAGCCATGACTCACATCTTCAACTAACTCATTCATCATCAAGTTAAATGTTACATTGATGATCTTGTAGTCAAAAGTAAAGAAAAGGAAGACCATCTCTTTGACTTGAGAGTAGTTTTTGAATGGTTAAGTCAATTTAACCTTGAAATGAATCCCCTGAAGTGTGCATTCAGAATAGCTTCAAGAAATTCATTGGCTTTGTTGTCCGACACCATCGAATTGAAATTGATCCGAAGAAGATCAAGACGATATTAAAAATGTCACCTCCTAAAAGTCAAACTCAAATAAGATCATTTCAAGGGTGGTTGGCGTATCTAAGACGCTTCATTTCCAGCCTATCAAGAAGATGCCAACCATTTTCAGCACTTGTCAAAAAGAACACCAAGTTCAAGTGGGATAATAAGAGTCAGCATGCCTTCGAAGACATCAAGCACTACCTAATGACGTCGCCAGTTCTAGCAGCCCCTATCTCAGGCAAGCAATTGATATATGCTGTTGCATTAAACAACTCCCTTGGCACTTTGTTGACTCAAACCAATGACAAAGGTAAAGAAAATGCACTTTACTATCTCAATCGTCATCTAATCCCTATTGAGGCAAACTATCCACCTATTAAAAAGTACTGCCTAGCTATAATCTTTGCATCCTAAAAGCTACATGATTACATGCTTTCTTATAAGGTGAATCTGATCTCTAAGATCAATTCACTGTAATATCTCATGACACGGCCGATGCTATCTGGATGGTTGGTGCATTGGTCCATGATTTTATCACAGTTTGACATCACTTTCATACCCCTCCGTGTAGTGAAAGGACAAGCACTAGTGTATTTTCTAGCAGCACACCTACTTTCTGCTAATTACCCGCTTAGTGATGACCTCCCCGATGAACAAATCATGAACTCAGGGGACACTAGTATTCTCCACTGGGAGATGTATTTTATGGCGCGACTTCCATTCAAAAGGGAGAAGAACCATGATCTAATCTTCCAAGAAAGATAGGGGTAGGGATAGTTCTCCTAACTCTGGACAGTGATGTGATGAGATTATCATATCATCTGTCCAATCCATGCACCAACAACAAAGCTGAATATGAGGCTCTGATTGCTAGTCTGGAGTTAGCCATTACACTATGCATCTAGAATATTAACATCTTTGAGGATTCTTAATTAGTTATCAACCAAATTGCTGGGTCTTACAAAGTTTTAAAGCCTAAGCTCCATCATTACCATAAGTACACCATGGAGTTTTTGGCTCAAATCCTAGAGGTTATCATCTACAAGATTCCTCAAGAAGAGAACACCATAGTAGATGCATTAGCTAAGCTGGCCAAAGAGTTAGCATGTTTGGAGGATGAGTCCATACCAATAAAGGTCCAAAATAGACAAGTCTTATCCCTTATTGACGTTGAACTCATCGAGAGACTCTCTCTTGAAGAGGAGGTTGATATCGCCAAAAAATATGATGAGTTAGATTGGAGGCAACCATTCATGGATTATCTAAATATAGGCAAATTACCTCAAGAGAAGTCATTAGCCCATCAAGAGAAGCAGAGAGTCCTCTCATACGCTCTCGTGGATGGCACCTTATACTGGCTGTCCTTTGATCATATATGGTTATGCTATTTGGATAATCACGAAGCCTATAAGATCAGGATCGAGGTACATTCAGGTTTATGCAGACCACATCAATTTGGTCTGAAGATGAAACCAAGATCAAGAGACTAGGATAATACTAGCCTTCGATGATCACAGACTACATGGACATAGCTAGGAGATTCCATCAATATCAGGTACACGGTGTGGTCTTAAACCAACCACCCAATATTCTACATCCAACATTGGCCTCATGGCCATTCGAGTGTTGGGGTACCGACATAGTGGGTTTGATCGATCCTTCTGCTTTCAAGGGTCATCAATTCATTTTAGCTGCCACCGACTACTTTTTCAAGTGGGTAGAGGAAATCACACTTAAAGAGATCACAACTCAGCATGTGCTCCAATTTTTCAAGGACCATATTGTATATAGGTTCAGGGTGCCTCGATGAATTATATATGATTATGGTGCTGCATTTAAGAGTGCTAAAATCAACACTTTGCATGGAGACACAACATAGATTGAAGATATTCTACCATCTACTACCCAAGGGGAAATGGCTTAGCAAAAACCTTCAACAAAACTCTCATCCAAATATTAAAGAAGATACTCGATGACAACAAGCGATAGTGGCATGAGCAGTTAGTTGAAGCCTTGTGGACTTACCACACTACATACAAAACTCTAACTCAATCTATCCCATTCCTCTTAGTGTATGGGTCTGAAGTAGTTCTACCATTAGAAGTCCAACTCCCATCATTAAGGATAGCTATGGGTAGAAAAATCACAATGGAGCATAACAACAATTTGTGGTTAGAAGAGTTCGAAGGTTAGGAGGAGAGATGCCTCTGGGCATGCCAGAACCTCTAATTGTACAAAGACAAAATGATTTAAGCTCATAACAAGTTGGTCTGTCCTAGAGCATTTCAAGTAGGAGAGCATATTTTAGTTTTAAGGAGACCAATTATTGCCCGTCAAAAGATGGGAGGCAAGTTTGAACCCACTTGGGAAGTCCCTTTTTCCATAGAGAAGGCCTACCAAGGAGGATCTTATCAGCTTATAAATTGTAAGGGAGAGCACCCAATGCTTCCAATCAATGGGCTCTACCTAAAGAAATACCATTTATAAATCTTATTTCAAATCAATTATCAATGAAATTTCTTTCATCTTAAACTCCATATCTTAAAACTGGTTAGAAATATCTTTCCTTGCGAATCTTCCATGATGTGTTTATGGTAAGTGTAAGGAACCCAAGTGGAGTTCTATCCTTTAACAACACAACACCAATAAAAAGTACACACAACCACATAAAACAAACATATATCTTTTATCTCGGGCTATTTTGATGTGAGATAAAGCCCCTTATGGCTCTCACTCGTTAGCTGCTCTAGGTCGGGCTGACATGCTACTTGGCTAGTGTGTCACCCCAGTGGTTACTTATCTAGAGGATGTAAGTCTACAAGCTTTCTTCCTAACTTGCCATTGCAAATCGATGAGCGCCTTGTTAGTTTGGTATGCCTTACTGCAGAGCCGATAAGCTACCCTATGTTGACTTTGTTTAAGAGGATGTAAGCCTACATGATTTCTTCTTAAAATAGCCATCATGCACTAAGTGGGTTGAGTATATTTGAGGCTTAGGATAAGTCCCCCAGTGGCTCCTTTCCTCTTGACTACTTCAAGTCTGGGTCAAGCCCTAACATGAGACTCCCCACTTGGTAGTCACCCTAGGTCGGATAGCACTTATCTCGCCAATGATAGGCTATCCCGATGGTCATTTCTGTCTGTGAAGATGTAAGTCTATAATCCTTCTTCTCAAATTGATCGTCATAAATTGATGGGCACCTTAGGTTGATTGGTTATCGCCATACTGACAGTGACCCACCCAGTGGATACACCACTCATGGCAGATATAAGTCTACAAGCTTTCTCCTAGAGTTAGCCACCGTATACCTATAGACTTTCTTTTATAAGGTCCTGGATAAATCCCCTAGCAGCACTTTCCCTGTGGGTACTCTATTTAGATCATGTCTTTAGTGATCCCATTTAGACACTATCTTGGTTACTCTTGGATTGGACAGTCCCCCTTTCCTAGTAGCCACCCTTAAGGTTGAAGAATTTGTCTTACAGATATGCAAATTCTCCCTTGGTCCAGTAAGTCTGAGATATGACTAGGCTGATATAAGCCCCTTCTCAGTGTGGTCCCTTGCACACCAACAGGGTCCATGCAACATATATAAATGAAATTCAAATAACTAAATTCAAATCCAAAATTAAACCAAAACCCAATTCAAGCCTTTTTAACCAATTTCTTGAACTTGGCCAAATCATATCCAAATCAAGCCAAAAGCCAATGAATTTTCTCATGAATCAATCATTCCTTCAATCATTTAGCCACAATCATTTAGCCAACTATAAACATAAACTACAATTAGCAAACCAAACTCAAACCCAAGTCAAGCCCAAGTTAGCCTTCTTGACTTGAAAACTTCAAATAAGCCAAAATCCATTAGACTCCAAACTAATTATAGTTGGATTTATATTCTAATCTTAGGCTCATATATGAGTTTAACTAAACTTGAATCAAGCCAAAACTGAACCAATTGACCCATTTAGGTCCACTTGACCCAAAGTGACCTAAAGACCCTTTTTGAGCCAAGTTCTAACCCAACCAAAATTGGATTGAACTAAGCCCATCCAAACCTCATATCATGTTCAACAATCATCCTAGGGTGATCAACTACCTTGAATTGGGTCAAACCAAGTCAACTTGGTCCTTTGACCAAGTTAACCTTTAGCCCAAATGAAACTTAAACTAGCCAAAACTCACCATATACCAAATTAACGAAAATTATTATTTCAAACCAATTCATAATCAATGATTGAACATGATCAAACCCTCAATTGAGCCAAACCAAGTCCAATTGACCATTTGACCTAAGTTGACCCAAATTGGCCTAAAAAGCCAAAATGGGTCAAATCATGAGTTAATCCAAATTGATTGCAACCAATGGCTCAAGTTAATTCCAAATCATTTATTGAACTTGACCAAATACATAATTGAGCATTTGAACAATTGGTCAACTTGACCCAACCTAGCCCAAATTGACTTGAAAGGTCAAATTGACCAAAATCCAAATTAAACCCAAATCAAATCAAACCAAAGCATACAATCATTTTCAATTAACCAATTGAACATGAACCAACACCTAACCCAACCCAATTTGGTTAAATTAGTCAAATTGGTCAACTTGACCCTTTTTTCCCATTTAATTTCAAATGAGCCAAAATCAAACTTAAGCTAAACCAACTCAAATCATTTGAACCTAACCCAAGCCTTGGTTTGACCCAATTTGACCAATTGGTCAACCCAACCTAACATGAAACTATATGAACCCATTTGACCAAATGAAGCCTAAGCACCTAAAATCAATCCATGGGGCTTTTGTGGCTGACCAAACCCAATCCAGATTGATCCTAATTCAACCCAAAAATATGCCCATAAGCAAAGTGGGCCCCACCCCAGGGGATTAGCCATTGGACAAACACCTTTACATTGGATTCCATCTAAAAGAGACAAAGTCACTCTCCCCTTTCCTTGGCAGCCCTAAACTTTGCTATTTGGAGTTTCATCTACCCCATAGCCCACTCTAACCACACTAGGATCAGCCATGGTCCAAGGGAAACCCAATCTCATCCCCTTCACTCCAAGCTGAACCCCATGGACAAAGGAAAAAAGAAATCAACCACCACCTACCCATATCAGCCTTGGAGACTCCTCCCAAGACTTCCCCCACTCAAGTCGTGCCACATGGACTCAATGGAGATAGGTCCGACGCCTTGGTGATGATTGGCTGGCTGAAATTCTGGGTTCGATCCCATCCAGCCGTCACGTTCAATTCCAGGGTATACTCCCTTAATTTGAATGGGAAGTGATGGCATTTGACTGACTTGAACCTCCTAAGTGATTTTGAAAACCCAGAGCCTTCTTGAATCCCATGTGAAATCGAAATAGGGCAACCCCCATTCAATTTCACCTCTTCCATTCTTCCATCAAATTTTAATTCTCCCTTTTCTCACCATCTCCATGACTTGTCGAAGCTGTTTGAATCTTTCTTTAAGCTCCAAAGCTGCCAGAGATAAGAGTTCGACCAAAACTGAATGCTCAAAGGGAGGATCTTGGTCTCTAGAGCAATCCACTCCAAACCAAAGCAATTTCCACTCAACAGAGCCTTGTCTCTGCCAGATGAAGTTTTCTTAATCGCTCGAATCGTCGATCTTAGCTCCAATGAGGTATGGAAATTAAAGTTGATACTTAGCCCATTTTTGGTTAGTCTATTATGAAGTGAACATGAATGTGAGTCAATCATAGCCGTTAGATTCCATTGGCTCCTTCGTGCAAAGGTGTGGGCTTAATTTGGAGCCAATCCGTGTTCTCATGAGCTTGGATCGCACGAGATAGAATGGACGGGTTCTGTCTTCCGTCTCTCATGTAGAGGAAGGATCACGAGCCATCCATTTTGCATGATCAAAATGGACGGCTTTGATTAGATCACACTAGAGCCATGATATTTCCTCCCTTAAGCCTTGGGTTTGATCCACGCCGTCCCATCCAAGATCGGACGGTGGGGATCAATATCGCATCTACTGCCAGCTGATGAGGCGTGTGGATGTGACAATTTAAAGAACCAATCCTGTGGTGTCACTTGAAAAGCACTCCGCATCAATGCGCTACATGACACCGATGGGATTAGGCTTAATTAGGGCTATTTAATTAATTTTTAATGCTAAAACTTTAAAATTTTATAACTAATTTTAGAAAAATCTAAAAAAGTACAAATAAGGGCTTATTTTGAAGGTATTTCATAGAAGAATCCAATAAAGTTATCATTAATTAAACTGGAACAGTAATTTCTTCTTAATTAAAGTTTAATTAAAAAATAATTAACCTAATTGCTCTTTAATTAATCATATGATTAATTTCAAACTTTTCAAAGATGTTTAGGGGGATGACCTCTACCTCCCCCATTTTTCTTGGAATTTGTTAGTTTATTAATTGGGGTAATCAATTGGTTAAGCCTTAATTACCCTTTTAGCTTAATTAAAGATAATTAATCAAATAAATAGTAAATTAGTTAATTAATTACGCTTAATGACCTCTATTAATAGTGAAGAGACTTAAGGAAATGGATTGGGGCCTTTCTTCTAATCTTTTCCTTAAGCCCTCGTCATTTTCTTTAAAGAGTTAATAAAGAATTCATTACTCACTTAATTAAAATTTAGATTGCCATAGAATTTAATTAATCAAGTAAAGGACTTGGGGATAGGGATTGAGGCCAATTCAAATAGCCAAAATCAAATCCAAAAATAAACCAAAACACAATTCAAGCCTTTTTAGCCAATTTCTTGAACTTGGCCAAATCATATCCAAATCAATCCAAAACTAATGGATTTTTTTCATAAATCAATCATTCCTTTAATCATTTAGCCAAATATAAACATAAACTACAATTATCAAACCAAACTCAAGTCAACCCAAGTCAAGCCCAAGTTAGCCTTCTTGACTTGAAAATTTTAAATGAGCCAAAAATCCATTAGACTCCAAACTAATTGTAGTTGGATTTGTATTCCAATCCTAGGCTCATATATGAGTTCAACTAAACTTGAATCAAGCCAAAACTAAACCAATTGATCTATTTAGGTCCACTTGACCTAAAGTGACCCAAAGACCCTTTTGAGCCAAGTTCTAACCCAACCTAAATTAGATTGAACTAAGCCCATCCAAACCTCATATCATGATCAACAATCATCCTAGGGTGATCAACTACCTTAAAATGGGTTAAATCAAGTCAACTTGGTCCTTTGACCAAGTTAACCTTTAGCCTAAATGAAACATAAACTAGCCAAAACCTACCATATACCAAATTGACTGAAACCATTATTTATAACCAATTCTTAATCAATGATTGAACATGATCAAACCCTCAATTGAGCCAAACAAAGTCCAACTAGACTTAAGTTGACCCAAATTATCCTAAAAAGCAAAAATGGATCAAATCATGATTTAATCCAAATTGATTGCAACCAATGGCTGAAGTTCATTCCAAATCATTTATTGAACTTGATCAAAGCCATAATTGAGCATTTGACTAATTGGTAAACTTGACCCAACCTAGCCCAAATTGACTTAAAAAGTCAAATTAGCTAAAATCCAAATTAAACCCAAATCAAATTAAACCAAAGCCTACAATTATTTTCAATTAACCAATTGAACATGAACCAACACATAACCCAACCCAATTTGGTCAAATTAGTCAAATTGGTCAACTTGACCAAATTATCCCATTTGATTTCAAATGAGCCAAAATCAAATCTAAGCCAAACCAACCCAAATAATTTGAACCAAAACTATTCAAAATATTATTTGAACCTAACCGAAGCCTTAGTTTGACCCAATTTGACCAATTGGTCAACCCAACCCAACATGAAAATATTTGAACCCATTTGACCAAATGAAGCCTAAGCACTTAAAATCAACTCATGGGGCTTTTTTGGCTGACCAAACCTAACCCAAATTGATCCTAATTGAACCTAAAAATATGCCCATAAGCAAAGTGGGCCCCACCCCAGGGGATTAGCCATTGGACAAACACCTTTGCATTGGATTCCATCTAAAAGAGACAAAATCGAGTCTCCCCTTTCCTTGGCAGCCCTAAACTTTGCTATTTAGAGTTTCATATGCCCCATAGCCCACTCTAACCAAACTAGGATCAGTCATGGACCAAGAGAAACCCAACCTCAACCCCTTCACTCCAAGTCGAATCCCTTGGACAAATGGAAGAGAAAATCAACCACCACCTGCCCATATCAGCCTTGGAGACTCCTCCCAGGACTTCCCCCACTCAAGTCCATCCATCACGTTGAATTCCAGGGTATACTCCCCCAATTTGAATGGGAAGTGATGGCATTGAAGTGACTTGAGCCTCCTAAGTGATTTTAAAAACCTAAAGCCTTCTTCAGAGCCTTCTTGAATTTCCCCTCGCTGGAATTTCTTCTTCCCGTGAGAAACCAAAATAGGAAAACCCCCATTCGATTTCAACTCTTCCATTCTTCCATAAAATTTTAATTCTCCCTTTCCTCACCATCTCCATGACTTGTCGAAGCCGTTTGAATCTTCCTTCAAGCTATAAAGCCACCGGAGATAAGAGTTCAACCAAAATTGAATGGTTAAAGAGAGGATCTTGGTCAACAGAGCAATCCACTCCAAACCAAAGCAATTGTCACTCAATAGAGTCTCGTCTCTAATAGATGAAGTTTCCTCAATCTCTAGAACCATCAGTATTAACTCCAGTGAGGCATGCAATTAAAATCGATTCTTAGCTCATTGTTGGTTAGTCTATTGTGAAATGAACGTGAGTGTGAGTCGATCATAGCCGTTGGATCCCTTTGGCTCCCTCATGTGATGGTGTGGGCTCGATTTGGAGCCAATCCGAGCTCTCATGAGCTTAGATCACATGAGAGATAATGGACGTGTTCCATCTTCATCACTCATGTAGCGCAAGGATCGCGAGCTATCTGTTCCACATGATCAAAATGGATAACTCTGATTAGATCACACTAGAGCCGAGATATTTTCTCCCTTAAGCCTCAAGTTTGATCCATGCTGTTCCATCCAGATCGGATGGCGGGGTTCAATATCACATCTGCTGCCAACTGACGAGGCATGTGGATGTGACAATTTAAAGAGACAATCCCGCGACACCACATCAAAAGTGCATTGCATCAACACGCCACATGGTGTTGGTGGGATTAGGCTTAATTAGGGTTGTTTAATTAATTTTTAATGCTAAAACTTCAAAATTTCATAACTAATTACAAAAAATTTAAAAAAAAATACAAATAAGGGCTTGTTTTGAAGGTATTTCATAGGAGGATCCAATAAAATTATCATTAATTAAATTGGAACAATAATTTCTTCTTAATTAAGGTTTAATTAAAAAATTAAATAACCTAATTACTCTTTAATTAATCATTTGATTAATTTCAAACTTTCCAGAGATGTGTAGGGGAATGACCTCTACCTCCCCCATTTTCCTTGGAATTTATTAGCTGATTAATTGGGGTAATCAATTGGTTAAGCCTTAACTACCCTTTTAGATTATTAAGGATAATTAATCAAATGAACAGTAAATTAGTTAATTAATTATGCTTAATGACTGCTATTAATAGTGAAGGGACTTAAGGAAATGGATTGGAACCTTTCTTCTAATCTTTTCTATAAGCCCCCATCATTTTATTTAAAGAGTTAATAAAGAATTCATTAATCACTTAATTAACCAATTAAATTAATTAAAATTTGTATTTCTATAGAATTTAATTAATCAAGCAAAGGACTTGGGGATAGGGATTGAGGCCTCTTTTTTGGTCTCTTTCCTTAAGCCAATTGTATCTCACTAATCAAGGATGGTTAAGGCTTCATTAATTGATTTATGATTTAATTAATATAACTTTAATTTCAAATCATCTTTAATTAGATTAGTTAAACCTTGGGTAGATCTTAAGATGTTTTATATTCTAAAGAAGCTTAATGAAATTATGATTGGTCTACATGCATAGAGAAATCATAAAAGTAATTAAACAAATCCATTAAGCTTAATTAACTATTAATCATGAGTCAATTCCATTAGGCCCCCTCCATTTCTTAGGAGCATTGCTAATTTACTTTTCTAAGTGGTTGCATATCATATTGGCTCATCATTATTTAGTTAATTAATTTAAGGTGATGTAGGCAAGGGTTAATTAATTGATTTAATTCCTATCTTAACTTAATATATCCATAAAATTCAATTTAATCATTCCCCATTAAACCCAATTAATTTACACAATTGGGGATAGGTTAAGATTAGCAAACTAAGCCTCAATTTCATAAATCAAAACCAAAAATTAAAGCAAAAGTGACTTTAAGAAACTTTGGTTCATCTTAAATAAGATTATTTAATGTGATTGTCCTTAGGAATTAGTTGGATTGAATGAAATTACATGCTTGTGTTTCTTTATTTCTTTCCAATCATATTAAAGTGTTGTGTGTCACTTAATTTATGCATTTATTTCTTCAAAAATCAATTAAAAATAAATGATTTTCTTTATGTCAAATTTGCATGTGTTGACTTAATTAGAAATATGTGTGGTTATTATCACTATTAAATCTCAAATATATTTTCAAAAGCTTATTAATGGATAATAATACATGTTGCAACATTAGCTATACATACATAGGAGGTGCATGTGAATATAAGCTTAGTGTATGAAATGAAGTTTCTTTATTTCATTCACATGTTGATTTGCATACGTATGAATGTTAGTGGGTATATTAGTGTGAACATTCTGGGGATGCATGATTTTAAGTAGCCTTAAGGAGGTTCCTACCTCACTCCCCTGGTGCAAAATAATGGCGACATACCCATTTGATTTCATTCTTATGCATTTTGACATTAGAATTTCGATAGAGCTTTAATTCATTCATACAAATAAATCAAATTCAATTTTTGCATGGTTTTATATTCTTATAGCTGCTTATACATCCATATGTATTTAAGAATATCGGGTATATCTAATTTGGACATTTTGAGGATGCATAGTTTTAAGTAGCACCAAGGAGGTTCCTACCTCACTCCCTTAGTGCAAAATAATGGTGAAGTGCTTTCTTAGAACTTTCATACATTTGAATGTGTATTTAGCTAATGAATGAGAATCCTCTTTTTCTACAAAATAATATTTATACATCTTGCATTTAAGTGTGACAAAAATATATTGCATGTGTAGATATGTTTAGGACTTAATCATATGCATGTTATATATGATGGAAAGAAATGAACAAACATGTGCTGTGTAATAGTAATTAGCTCCAATTATTCTTAAGATGCCTTTCTTATTGAATGTGATTATTTAAAGTAAACCTATACTTAGGATTAATTTAAAATATATAATAAGCTATTGACTAAAGAGAATTGATTAATTAATATGCTTTAGATGTGGCTTAAGCTAGGGATAAAAGAGAGTAATCCTCTCTTTTCTTATATTTATAAAACTTAATTGTTAATTGTAAACAAAATTGAACAAAAAAACATTAAATAAGAATTCCTAAATTAACTAAATCACTTAAAGTAAAATCACCCTTCAAATTACATCTCTTCATACTTAGAAAATTACAACAAAGTCTATCTAAGGCATACCACACAAGCCTTAATACACACACCTTAGATTAAGTCACCACTTTTAGCTTTATGTTAGGTCGGTACATGATTTGATATATGTTTGGTTTTATGATGTATTATTGTAAACTGGATGTTAGGGTGTATGCTTCGTAGACTAAATGTTAGGCCGTGATTAGCCTAATTATGTTTTCTGCAAGAGATTGTGCTTAAGGGGTGGTTAAAATAAATATAAATGTTCTCTTTTACAAGTTGCTTAACCCCTATGCATAATCTAGATTAGGGCAGGTGGACTAGGTTAGCCATGTGCAGGCTGCCAAGTCCAAATTAAATATAACTACTTGGATTGTATTGTGTGTTTAGCTAACACTTGTCTTGCAGGTGTAGTTAGATTTACTTTTTCTATTTTGATAATATTTTGCATTAGTAATTAGGATTAGTGTTATGGGGGATTAGGATGATCGAAGGCTAGAAGGCGTTCTTTTGGGAGGCCCCGTGATGCCTTCAAAGCAAGCAAATCCAAACAAAGATTAGAAGAAGAGAAATGAAGAAAGAAGATATGAAGACCCCCCATAACATTTATTCATTTGTAATTGTAATTATTCTTTCATCTACCAGGTTGTATATGGGTAGAGCTTAGTTACCCATTTCTCTTTTCGGGTTGTACGGTGGTACCCACCACACTATACTATTATTCTTTTATGTTGGGCTTATAAATTATTTCATTCTTTCTTTACAATTGCGTAATAAAAATGACATGTATTTTTCTAGTTTCTTCATATATGGTGATTTAATGTGTGGCCTTGATCTAGTTAGGCTCTTACGAAAAATTAAACTTTCTACCCCAACTATAACTCATAATTAATTTTTTAAACAACTCATAACCTCATTTAAAGCCTAAGTATTAAACCAAGATAATTAAAAGATTTAACAACTCCTTAGCTTGATGTAGTATGCTTAATATCATGCATGTCATCTTGTTTCACTTTCGCTAAGAGAGGGTTTCCATGCTTGCACAATAGGGGAAGACTTGATCTTCGAGTGTCTCCCTTTGGTGGAAAACACCTCTTTCTCTTTGATTTAGCCAATAATCTCATTTCATCATACATTAACACATATAAAAATCTTATAGCTTTTGTCAAAATAAAGAGTCCAAAATAAAATAAAAATTCATAAAATTTGCATTATACTAAGTCATTATTCATATCACTCATGCTATAGTCTCTTAGAGAGTGGGTTTAAGGACTTTAGTTTCTTTCTAAATAATAACATCTTAACCATCTTGTAAAACATATGACTTGACCACATCATTTTAAAGCATAAGAGGAGCCACCCAGATAAGTCCATAAATGTGGTTTACACTCTTATGGAGGTAAATAATATATCCATTTTGGCCTTATATTTAGGATGTGCTTTGGCCTTTGCTAAAGTTCCTTAGATTTAGGATCTGAGATTATTATTTCCTACAAGCATAAATCCTTCCCTCTTAGGCATTTTCATAATATTGTATTATGGAATTATAAGTCCTAGCTTTCTAATAAATTTTAACTAAAATATACAATTTTCTTCAATTTTAAATATATAAAGCCCAACCATAAGATAAAGTGGAAAGCTCACTAGGTTTCCAAGTATCATGATCATTCCTACTCATCTCCTTTGGCTTCAATAAATAAGTCTCTCCTTTTGATCCATCCCATTTTTTTTCAAATATGATCACTTTATTGATAGTCCTATCTTTGAAATCTTTGGAGACAATTGCCTACTTTAATCGAGAGTATTCCTATGGGACTCTCCTTCCTTTGGTTGTAATCAACTATGGGGGATTACCCCAAAAGGAGACTTTAGAACCCAGTTTAAATAAACTTTACTTTATTCATCCATGTAAAGTAGGGGAAAATTTCTGGTATATTCGAAGACCCATCATGCCTTAGGATTCCTTATTAATGATTAGGTCCATTATAGGATAGTAATTTCTATCTTTCGAGATAGTGCACTATTTCTTAATGCATGATCATCTCAATAAGTACACTCGGATCTTGGTGTCCTCATATACATAAATCATTAACAAACACCATAGTATTGACCATATGGATGTTGAATCCTTAAATAGGTCATCCTCATGGTGGTTGAAATCTACTCTACCCTCCTTTTAATCGTAATGATCACTCCCAAGTTGTTTCTTCTCGATAAAGTAGTCTTCTAGATATCAGTGAATGATCTCCTACTATGCCTGGTTGAACTTGTATAAACACCCACTGATGGATGACTTTAAAACTGTGCTCATCTGAATCTATGCACTAGATACTACCTATTGATGGAGTGTTCTCCCAAGGGGGATCAACTACCATGGGTACCCACTAGTATCATTTTTCTATTACTAACATGGTGGAACAACCATGACACTTTTGGGTCGCCCCTCTTGCCTTGTTGAAGTAGAAGGTCGAATGGGAGAGCTCTACCTCACCTCATTGGGTGGAGCATGGAGCGAGATCCTTAGGCCACAGCCAAAATGGAGATTTCCTCCCTCTAGATGTAGGCATGGTAGGGATTGTTGAAGGAAGGACTTGGATAGGTGATGGTGACAAGTGAGCGATATGATGGTAAAGACACTAACTACCTCCCACCAAAGCTCTACACTGCAAAGGTAGTGTCTAAAGGATTATGCTATCGGTATGATTGGTTTTGGTATCTCGTCGAGTAAGTCCATCGTCGAGGTCATCGAGCCCGACATACCTTCTTTTCTTCTTCTTGCCCACTTGTAACTGCCTTTGCATCTCTACATATCTGATCCCTAACACTCCTATGGATTAGAGTCCTCAAATTAAACAATGTATTGGACTCTGAGTGTTTCTCAGCTCTGCCAACTTAGCGAAGAACAGATCGTAGATCAGCATAGGGCTTCCTCCTCTCCTAGCTGGTACCTCAAACTGTGCTGGTAATGGAGGCAATGCAACAATCCTCTTATAGTCTTCCTCTCTGTCTAAAGCCGAGAGGGGATGAAACCTGCTACCACCCTAGAGTTGTGAGGTCCCACGGGAGAACCCTCATCAGCAATGTGAGAGGTAGTGTCTACCTCCCTAGCTGCTCGCTGGTGGTGTCACTTAACCTATCAGTTCTTGTCTGTTACATCCCGGTAAGCAAAGCAAAATAAGAACTAGAACCACCTTAAAGGAAGGGAGACTCTCTCGGAGGCCGATAGCCATCCCTTGAATGAGGGAAACTAGTGAGGTGCTAGCCCCTGGGGCTAGAGCTGGGGCAACAAATGACCCACCAGCGATATTGTGACAAGGCACCAAAAAGAATGGTTGAAATGGATAGAGCTACTAGCACTATCACTGGAACCTCCACAACCTTCCTCTTAAGTGAGGGAAACTTTAAGTCAAATAAAAGTCAAAGTGTAGAAGTGGTTTTTCCGGTACCTCTTCCTGCTAATGGAGGCCCCTCACAACAGATAAATTTCAAAGCCAGGTTGAGTCAATGATGTGCGTGGTATAGTATGGCCTGATCAAGGCCAAATCCACACTAGAGGGGAAGGAAAAGATCATCTTTCTAGCAAATATGGTGAAAAAATTGACTGAAGAAGCAAATAAAGGATTAAACTGCTATCTCTGCATTTGTTAAAAATAGAACTCAATCAAACCCTTATTTTAATAGTTTCCTTTAATCATTAATTCTTGATTTTGGAATTTGACCCACACTTAAAAAATTTAGGTATGCTAAGTGGGTTCATTGAATTGGAGAGACTTTGATGATTGAGGAGAGATTTTGCCATAGAATTTGACTTTGATTTGGAACCCACATTCAACAAATTTGGGTATGTTGGATGGGGTTCGTTCATTTGGAGAGACTTTAGAAATGAATTTGTTTTGTGTTGACCTTTTGGAGCGGCGTCAACATCTCCATCTTAGCAGGACTCCTAGACACTAAGAGTTCTTTAGTCTAAAGACACTTCTAGTGATTAGGTGAACACATATCCTAATCTTAGAGACTTAGAAGAGTTATCCGTATGAGTAGGTTATGCCTTAGGGGTATTAAGAGGACTTGCCTACCCTATAGCTTGAACCTAATCCTCCCCTTTCAAATCAATCTAAATCAAACCTTAAATCAATTCCAACTCAATTAATTTTCTCAAATCATAAATAATTTCCAAAACCCAAATCTTAAATCAATTCCAACTCAATTGATTTTTTTTCAAATCATAAATCATTTCCAAATCAAATCTTAAATCAATTCCAATTCAAATGATCTTTTCTTTTTCAAATCATAAATCAATTCCAAAGCCCAAATCTTAAATTATTTCCAACTCAATTGATTTTTCTCAAATCATAAATCAATTCCAAAATCCAAATCATAAATCAATTCTAAATTAAATGATTGAAACCCATGATTGAATTCAAATCCCAAAATCTTTCCTCAACCCTTTGATTCCTTCTTATGGACTTAGCTTAAATCAAATTCAAATCACTGCAAACTCAAAAGATTTTCTCATAACCCATTTATATTTCATTTATATTCATAAATATAAATGAAATATAAATTCAAATAACCAAAATTCAAAACTCAAATCAAAATCCAACTTATATCCTTTGAATCAATTTCTTGGAATTTAGCCAAATCATTCTAAATCACTTCAAACATCTGTATTTTCTCTTCAAATAATCACTTCTTCAATCACATGCCCAAATATAAACATAAATTTCAATTACCAAACCAAAATCAAACTAACCTAAATCAAACTCATGCACATCCTTTGAACTTGAAATTGTCAAATGAAGTAAAACCCATTTGACTCCAAACCACTTGAAATTGGATTTATATTTCAATCATAAGTCCATATGTGAGTTCAATCAAACTTGAATCAAGCCTTAATCAAGCCAATTGACCCATTTAGGCTCACTTGACCTAAAGTGACCTAAAGGACCTTTTTGAGCCAAATTCTAATCCAGTCCAAATTGGATTGAACTAAGCCCATCTAAGCCTCACATTATGAGCAACAATCATCCTAGGATGATCAATCACTCAAATTGGGTCAAACCAAGTCAAACTTAGCCTTTGACTAAGTCAATATTTAACCCAAATGAAACCCAAACTAGCCAAAATTTACTATGAGCCAAATTGATTGAAACCATTGATCTAAACCAATTCATAATCAATGATTGAACATGATGAAGCCATCAATTGAGCCAAACCAAGCCTAATTGGCCACTTGACCTAAGTTGACCCAAATTGACCTAAAAAGTCAAAATGGGTCAAATCTTGATCTAAGCCAAATTGATTGCAACCAATGGGTCAAATCCATTCTAAATTGATTGTTGAACTTGACCAAAGCTTCATTGACTAATTAAACTCAGCCTAGCCCAATTGACCATGAACCCAACTTGACCTAAAAGGTCAAATCAACTTGAAATCAAACTAAACCAAAATTGCTTGAAACCGAAGCTTGCAATACATTTCAAATGGCCAACCAAGCTTAACCAACCCATGACCTAACCTAATTGGGTCAAATGGGTCAAATTGGTCAACTTGACCCATTTGACCTACATGAACCTAAATGAACCAAAATGAAATCTAAACCAAATTGAATCAAACTAATGATACCCATAGACTCTAAATGATCATTTGAACTTGACCTACCCATGGTTTGACCCTATTTGACTGATTGGTCAACCTAACCCAATTTGACCCAACTTGACCTAAATGGGTCAAATTGAACCAATTCTAACCAAATTAACTCACAATCACTTGAAATTTGGCCCAACCCATTTTTGAATCATTTCAAATCTGCTGAAACCAAAATCATGGCCAAATGACCTTTTTGCCCTTAGGTCAAAGGGTATCCTATGACCAAATTCACTTAAAATTTGGTCATTTCTTTCTCAAGGCCACTTGGCATCCTCCTAGTGGTCCTCATGGACACCAGGGAGGGTGGTGAACATGACCCAATGAGCTTGGGTTGGCCATGACTCAAGCCAAGGACAAATCGACCCCTATAATGGAAATTGAACACTTGGATCACTAAATGCACTCACCTAGCAAGTGCATCCACTCTCCTTCACTCCACAACTTAAAATGACTCACATGGGATATTTGGCAGCCTAAACCATGAAACCAATCCTTGTCATTGATCAAAAAAGGCAAAGGAACCCATTACCATCCGATCTAAGGAGGGGGGAGTTATACTCCCTCTCATTCCCACTCAAACCACAAGAACTCATTTTCATAGAGCTAAGGAGATTCGATCGAAGCCTTCCCAAGCTTCATTGATTTCCCATTCTCGATTTCACTCAAAGCCAAAACAGGGGAGATCAATCACGAGCTAAACTCATCCAATTTTCCATCAAAATCAAATTAACCTCACACACACCATCAGTGGACTTCATCGAGCTCAACCAAGTCATTTCCTAAGTCTCCAAGCCACGGGAAGCATCACTTCGATCAAAGTCGATCGCCATTAAAGGGGAGCTTGGTCAATCGAATCATCCACTTCAAATCAAGACCTAATACCTTCAATAGGGCTTTATCTCTACTAGACAAAGCTACCTCTTTCATTGGAAGCACCGGTGATAGCCTACGGCGTGGTAATTACTCAAAACCATAGCCATAAAAATATTGCTTGGTCCTTTTTGAAGAAAAGTGTCATCTCTTGAAATCTTGACCATTGGATGTGCATCCTCCCTCCTTCCGAAGGTGTGGGATCATTTTGATCCCAATCTAAGCACAGGTGAGCTCAAATTAAATGGAGAGAGATGAATGGTGTTTATCTTTCATCGCTTGTGAAGGAGAAGGACGCTGTTCGTTCTGCGTGATTGGAATGGACGGTTGTGATTAGATCATGCTAGACACCCTTTGATTTAAGCCTGAATTGCAGAATTAATCTCGGTCATCTAATCTTAGATCGGACGACCCGTAGAGAAAGTGTGTCCCCCTCTGGCTCACTCAGTAGACGGATGTGATAACTTAAATAACCAATCCCATCACGCCATATGGAAAGCGCGCCGTATCAGCTGCCATATGGCCCGACTGGATTAGGGGTTAATTAGGCTTAATTAATTTATTTTTATTGCTAAAAATTCCAAAATTCATAACTAATTGTAGAAAAAAATACAAAATTTATTAATAAACACCCATTTTAAAGATAATTCAGAGAAGAATAATAGAAAACTAAGCTTAATTAATTTTGAATAGTGATTTTAACTCAATTTAAGTTTTATTGGAAATATAATTAAGCTAATTACTCTCTAATTAATTAGTTAATTAACTCCAAACCTTTTGGGATTAATTAGTGGGATGACCTCTACCTCGCATAATTTTCTTGAAATTTATTTCTTAATTAATTAGGTGCATTGCTTGTTTCATCCATAATCACTTCCTTAATTAATTAACCTATTAAACTGTAATAAATTCACTAATTAAGCTTGCTAATCATCATGAAATAGTGAATGGACTTAGGAAATGAGATTAGGTTTTCTTTTCCAATCTTTTCCCTCTAAGTTTATTTCATTTTGATAAACACGTAAGTAATTTGCAAATTAATTAATGACTTAATTACTTCATTAATTAGTTCAATTAATCAAACTCATAAGTAAATCACCCCAAAACTTAAACATTTAATTCTTGGGTAGATTCTTAGGTGTTCAATTACTTAAGAAAATTTCGAAGGAAATCATAATCAAACTACATGTGTAGGATGGTTATGAAAGTACTTAACTAAACCCTTTAGCTTAATTAATCAATAATTATGTGCCAATTTCATTAGGTCCCTTCATTTCTTAGGTGCATTGCTAATTTAATTTTCATGTGGTTGCATATCATATGTTGGTTCATAATTACTTCAATACTTATGTTAAAGTGGTATAGGTAAGGGGTAATTCATTGATTTAATTCATACCTTAACCTAAACAAAGCATAAAATCAACTTAATTGTTATAAAAATTAAACTAAACTAATTCACACATGAGGGAAATGGGTTAGGATCAGCAAACTCTTTTCACATTTTCTAAGTCAAATCAAATTCAAAAATAAAAATCTCCTTAAAGAATTTTGATTCATTTTAAATAATCCTATTTCATTTGATTGTCCTTAGGAAGTAATTAGGGTGAATGAAGTCATGTGCTTACATCTCTTTATTTGTTTCCAATCATGCTAAATCTTGTTTGCCATATGAAATCATACATTCATTTCTTTTGAAAAATCAATTAAATAAAATGTTTCCTTTCATGTAAAATTGCATATTTTGGCCAAAGTTAAGAATATGAGTGGCTATTATCACTATTAAACCAAAATTATTTTAAAAACTTATAAATCAAAGATTATGAATGAAGAGATGCTACTTATAAATACTTATAAGCTTGCATGTGATTATAGCATAAGAAGTATTTATGTTATTTTCTTCTCTTCTCTTAACATGAATTTGAATAGGATTTGCAAAGTGTATAGTTCATTTGAAAAGAACACAACACTTGCTTAAATCTATTCCTATGCATTTCTATGTTATGGCTTAAGTAGAATCTGAACATTTACACATGTAAACTATATAAATAAATCAAACAAAAATCTTTTGCATGATTCCTTATCCAATTGATTCTTTTTGTACATCTACATGTATTTAAGAAAACTGGTATATTAGTCTGGACATCCCAGGGCTGCGAGGCTTTAAGTAGCCCTAAGTATGTCTTGTACCTTACACCCCTGGTATAGAAAACAATGGCGTTGTAGTCACTTATATCTTTTATACATGTGGATGTGCATTTAGTTAATGGATGAGAAACCCTTCTTTTCTACATAATAAAGACAACAATCATTTATCTTAATCAAGAGTATTCTTAATGAATATCATTCCTTAGGATGTAATTAACTATGGGGGCTTGCCTTTATAGTGAACTTAATGAACCCAGTTTAAATAAACTCTGCTTTAATTTTTCATGTAAGGTAGGGGAAAGATCTCTGGTACATTCGAAGACCTATTATCCTTAGGAGTCATTATTAGGTGATTAGGTCAATTGTATGATGGTGGCTTCCGTCTCTCAAGATAGTACATCATTCCTCAATGTCACACCTGATCACCCTAATGAATACATCTACAGATCTACATGGTGTCCCATTTATATTTTCAATCCAACGAAAATAAAACACCACATATTTTTCTGGCGACTCCATTGGGGATGGTTCCTCTCTCCATCTTTGGAAAATGCTTGGTGTTTCCAAGCATTGATAGTGGATTTGTATTTTATATGAATTTGAGACTATTCTCCTTTTTCATTGGCACTGAACTCATTTCATTGTTAAGCTAAGCTAGCCAACATCCATTAGGTTTTAGGACCTCACTCCATGTAGATCTTAAAACCCTATTGTGTCCCCTAATATGTGAAAATAAAATTTAACCAAAAGAGATGAATAAAAACCTTGTTGAACCTCCTTACCATTTCTATGGTAAGGTAAAGTTCATTCCACAAATAAGAAAAATAAATCCTTTATAAAAATCTCACTTTTCAAAAGAACTTTCCAAAAAGTTCACATACTAAAATACTTGCACAAAAATTTTCATAACTCAACCTCATCTAACAATCTTCAAGATTGTTACATGCATGATCTTTTCAAAAATCAAAGTTTAGAATCATCTTTCAAAAAGCACAAATTTAAAAATGAACATCCTCATTCAATATACCCAAATTTATTGAATGATGATTTCATTTCCAAAAATAAAATCAAAATCATCTTTCAAAAAGCACACATGAACATCCTCATTCAATATATCCAAATTTATTGAATGAAGATTTCATTTTCAAATAAATCAAAATCATCTTTCAAAAGCACATATTTCAAAATGAACATCCTCATTCAATATACCCAAATTTATTAAATGCAGATTTCATTCCAAAATAAAATCATATCATAAAATTAAAACTCCATTTCAATATATCTCACATATGTTGAAGTTAGAGTTTCTTCCTTTTTAAAAAAAGGTACAAATTTGAAAATAAGCATATTCATTCAATATATCCAAATTTTTTGAATGGAGGTTTCTTTTTTAAAATAAAATCACACCATTTGAAATTCCACTCAACACATTCCACATGTGTTAAGTTGGAATTTCTTTCTTTTCAAAAAGCAATAATCACACCAAAAAAAAATTTCTTTCAAAAGTAAAACATGATTGACTTCCATTTTATATATCCAAATTTCTTAAATGGAAATCTCCTTTGAAAAAATCATGAAAATCAAAATACATTGGAATTCCATTTGACATACTCAAATTTGTCAAATGAGAGTTTCATTTTGCCGAAAAGAAAATTAAAAATAAATTGGATTCTATTTAACATACCACATTTGTTAAATTGAAACCCATTTTTTTTCTTTTCAAAATAAATTTGGACTTTATTTAGCATACCTAAATTTACTAAGTAAAGATCCACTTTTCAAAATCAAATCAAAAATCAAACACATTTGGACTTTATTTAGCATACCC
Source organism: Cymbidium sinense (assembly GCA_021442155.1). Taxonomy (NCBI): domain Eukaryota; kingdom Viridiplantae; phylum Streptophyta; class Magnoliopsida; order Asparagales; family Orchidaceae; genus Cymbidium; species Cymbidium sinense. The sequence continues at coordinate 38,061,240 of CM038232.1, read as the reverse complement.
AAATTTGCTATGTAAAGACCTCACTTTCAAAAATCAAACACATTTGAAATTTATTTAGCATACACAAATTTGCTAAGTAAAGACCTCATTTTCAAAAATCAAAATGAAAATTAAACACATTTGGACTTTATTTAGCATACCCAAATTTGCTAAGTAAAGATTTCATTTTTAAAATCAAAACAAAAATAAAACACATTTGGACTTTATTTAGCATACCTAAATTTGCTAAGTAAAGACCCCATTTTCAAAAATCAAAAAAAAAATCAAACACCTTTGGACTTTATTTACCATACCTAAATTTGCTAAGTAAAGATCCATTTTTCAAAAATAAAACACATTTGGACTTTATTTAGCATACCCAAATTTGCTAAGTAAAGATCCCTTATTCAAAAATCAAAACACAAAAATCAAACACATTTGGGATTTATTTAGCATACCCAAATTTACTAAGTAAAGATCCCATTTTCAAAATTAAAATAAAATCAAAATCAAACACATATGGGCTTTATTTAGCATACACAAATTTTCTAAGTAAAGATTCCATTTCCAAATTCACACATGATATACATCATGGACAAACAAGCAAAAAAAATTATTTTCAAACATCTCATTTAGCATACCCAAATTTGCTAAATGAGTAATCCCAAACAAAATCAATTTACCCTCTATTTAACATACTCAAATTTGTTAAATAAAGGATCCCCAAACAGAAAAATCAAATTCAAATATGAACCAATGGAAGCATCAAAAATCTCTTCAAAATATTTGAACCCATTTTCAACATATATAAATTTGTTGAAAGTGGATTCTAAACTCAAAATATCTTCTCCAATTCATTCAAGATCTCTCTCCTAAATTCAATGAGACCCACTTAACATATTAAAATTATTGAGTGTGGGTTCAAATTATAAATCAAATTTAAAAAGTCAGCAGAATATCAAGACATAAAATCTGATTTGAGTTTATTTCTAACAATTGTAGAGTTCTAGTTCAGTCTCAGTCAACATTTTCTTAAGTTTAGTACAATACAAATGGATTCTCAAAAGTATGTGTTCACCTTCCCCTTTAAGCTGGATTTGGCCTTGGATCGACCCAGCCTCCCCCAAACTGATTTTGCTCATCTAATACACTTTAGCTGAGCATTCGAAGGAGCTAGGATTACTTGTGAGGGGGAAACCATCACAACTATCAGTAGGAATGTGGTGACTGGGAAAAAACCAGTCATCCATATTGAGATGCCTTGAAAATTTGAATTTCCCTCATTGAAGAAGAAGGCAGTAGAGATTCTTGTAGTAGCCACAGCTCCAGTGCCTGTAGGTTTAGTTGTTCCCATCACTGCTCCAGTGCAGGATAATACCCACTCACTGGCTTCCTCTAAGGGGAAGGCTACCTTGGCTTTAGGGATAGTCTCCCCTACCTTTGAGATAGGGTCTAGCTCCTGTACTGCTCCACATAGCAGAACTCAGCATCATAATAAGAGCCACGAGATCAAGCGGCATCATGTGCACTTTACCAAGGAGATGGAGACATTGTCTCATATTACAGTAGAGGAGTCACCCAGGGTAGTTTCTCTTTTGCCCACTCAGAATAAGTTCCATCCTTTTTTTGATTCTGAAGGGGAGGAAGATCTCAAGAGGATCACAGTATCACCCCCACCTCTCGTTCATTATGATACCTATCAAATATAGGAGGAGGTCGTATGCTGGCCTCAGCATAATCCTACACCAAGTTGGCGGGGCATATGGATGGTTAGAGTCTAGTGCCCAGCTCAATTTACGGTCAGTTATCCCTTGCAGTGTAGGCAAGCATATTCGTCAGGAGAGGGCCAAAGAGGCTCGTGTATCAGTTCATGTTACTAGCAGAGAGAGGCAAAGATATGCCTGGTAGTCAGCAGCCTCCGCCCTCATAGATTTCCCTAATCAGTGTGCTACCCATGTCAGTCACACATATAGTATTCTATTATCTAGTACCACCCATCATAAGAGGGGAGCCTCCACACAGAGGGAGTCAGTGTTATCTCCATCACATTGCTCCACTCCATGTCCACCATCGCCAGTGCAAGTTCCATCTTCCATAGTTCCACCTAAAGCTATGAGAGCAGCATCAGGGGAGAAGAAAGCCCCACTAGTGATCTGGCTACGGTGAAGGGATCCCATTTCATCAACACCGCTAACTGAGGAGAGGGTGAGCTCTCCTGCTCGACCTCCTACAACAATTGTGATGAAGAGGGAGTAGCAACCTCATAGCATCATAGTCATGCCATCACCACCACCACCTCAATAGATCATAGACATAATAGCAGCAGAGGGAGAAGGAGACAGTTCTGTTGTCCTTATGGTGATAGATCCCCCCAGGGACAGTACACCATCCATAGAAGTTGAAAACCATGAGCACATATCCTCTGGTGAGTGTAACCTTCATAGGGTGAGCTCTCCAGTAGTAGGGGAGGTTATATTTATCTCCATTCATGAGCATGATCCCACCACCAATTAGTCGCGAGCATTTGTGCCTACACAGTTGGACCATTCCTTGGATGATATTGTAGCACAATATCTCACTAAAAGAGAAAAATCCTATAGTATGATTGGTCTGACCTTAAAGAGAAGAGGGTTAGCTTTGATCCCAATGAAGATGATTTGTTGGAAGACTTAGCAGAGGTGCAAATGGTTGATACTAGAGGTTCCCTCCTTCGGGATCAACATAGTTCGAAAGGTGTTGTGACCGAACAGGATGATACAGCCCATTCGACCCAACACCTCCTTCAGCAACTCAAATAAAAGGATGAGAAAATTGATAGGATGGGAAAGAGACAGTAGGATTTGTTAGCAGTAGTTCTAGTACTTCAGAATCAAGATCTAGCAGCACATCCTACTATTATAGAGACTGGTTATCCCGAGTTATTGCATGTCTTGGATCAACCCAAGAGTTCACCTCTAGTGGAGCAGGATATTACTATCTTGTATAGTACCTCTATAGAAGAAAAAGATATCAAACTCATGGTTGAACAACAAGTGAAAGAAGCGCTGGCACAAGCCTGAGGAGGTTCATCAGTTCCGAATGGTAGACCCTACCTAGAGAAATTTGATGCCATCCAATATCCTAAGGGTTTTGTGCCTCCTTCTTTCAAAAGTTTTGATGGCAGTGGTACCCTCACCAGATTATAACACACTTCAAGGCCAACTGTTACAATGCTGGTGGCAATGATGCGCTATTGTTCTATCTCTTTGTCAGCTGTTTAGCAGGCCTAGTTTTTGATTGGTGTGCTGAACTCCCTAACAGTTCAATGAAGACTTTTACTGAATTGGAGAAACTCTTTGTTAAGAGGTTTGCTGGAGCTCAGCAACGGGTAACTATGGGTGATCTCATTATGGCTCAACAATACCCCGGTGAGTCTTTCATTGATTATATTCTTATATGGCATAATTTAAGCATGAAATGTGAACCACAGCTGTCTGAACAACATGCTATTGAAATTCTATTAAAGAATATTCATGGCCTAGTTGCCTTCATGCTTAAAGGTTTTATCATTAAGACATTTGAGAAGCTAATCAACAAGGTGGTTAGCTTACAAGGAGAGGCCAAACAGTTACCTTTTCAAGATCAGTCATTAAAGCCAAAGCCGCAGAAAGCCTATGAAAAGAAGCCAAGGGCAGGACAAAGGAAAGCAACCGGCCAGAGATCTGCATGAGAGACCTCGAGCTCCATAACCTTCATTTTTGCCTCCTTTACCACTACCTCGGCCATCTTATCAACCACCATAGCAGCTTCCATAGCCTTCTCCACCTCCTCCTCAGCCATACTCTCAGCAGCGGTACACATACCCGCCTCTAGGTAGCTATCATCCACATTCTTTTTTGGATAAAAACTTATTCATTTAAGAGGGAGGTAGTCAAAAAAATCTTTAAGAACTTCTTAAAGAAACCTAATTTTTAGCTACCCAAGCCTAGGAGGCCAGAGGAACTGGGTAGGAGTAATTATCCTAAATTTTGTCCCTGCCACTACATGCTAGGTCATGTTTTGGGGGATTTCTTTACATTTAAGGATTGGCTTGAGCATAGCTACAAGTCAGGCCCTATAGTTATCCCTAAGGAATACCTAGTAAAACAACCATCTAGTTTTGTTAGGGTAATCCTTGGGGATGCATGTGATCCTCTCAAAATAAAAGAAGGTTCATATATCTCTTTATCTTGAACCTCTAAAAAGATTATTTCTAAAATCAAGAAACTTTCCTTATAGGTTCCTAGGGCAGGTCAAACCTCTAAAATCAAGGATAATTTATAGATTTTCAAAGATAACTTGGGGAAAGTGGGAGCTCAATAGTAGCACTAGTAGCCCATACTTGGCTGGAATAGCCAAGTAGCGCAACCACCGAATAAGCCCAGCCTCCATTCCACTGTTGGAACTTCTACTTCAGCTGACATTCCTACTTCAGCTAGTTCTTCTTCTAGTAAACATATTGTATCGATGGATGAGGGCATCAAATCCCTCACCCTACTTACTTTACTAGATTTCTACTGTGTACCTCCTTTTAAATCTAAGAAATCGAGGAATAAAGCTAGTTTTAATTACAACTGTGTAACTTCTGATGGGTTATCTGATTCTACTCCTCTAGAAAACTCTTCAAGTCTTAATAATTATAACAACTCTGATCATCCTCTTTCTAATTCAAATATGTACTTTCCTTCTCTAAATAATATGGGTTCACCTCCTGAGATAGACTTGGAATCATCTGATTCTGAGGCTCCTATAGGAGAAGCTGTAGGTATGGCTGAAGAGCAGGTATAATCTTCCATTAAACCCCCACAAGAAGTCACTAAAGTTAACCTCCATAGTGGTTCGGTTCTACTTCCTAGGGCAGCACCTCAAGATAAGGATAAGTAAGTCTTTAGTTCTAGTGATCAAGAAGCCCCTCCACAGGATGATCCACTCATGGATATGCTTGTGGAGGATCAACCCAGAGTTGATTACAATATCCTCGCTCACTTAAGAAAGTTTCCAGCTAAACTAAGCATATATGATGCCCTTGTCTTATCCAAAGGGATGAGGGAATCATTAATTAAGGTCTATCATGATTCAGTAATATGCTTAGCTCAGCTGATCGTTGTTAGAGAGGAGGAATATTATTCAAGAGAAGCCCAAGTAGTCACATTCACTGACGAAGACCTTCTTCTGGGGGATATGGAGAATAATTTTCTCATCTACATTACAGTGGATATGGGAAAATTCAGACTTTTTAGGGTGTTGGTTGATCCAGGTGCATCGGTGAACATTATGAGCGTAAAAACCCTTGCCTATTTGAGGATTGACATCTCTAAGCTCCGACGAGATCGGTTGATGTTAAGACGATTCAATGAATAGGGCAAGAGGGCTTTAGGCTCTATAGTGTTAGCTTTAGAAATAGGCAAATGGAAGACTAAAGCTAAGTTCTATATAATTGATTCGAATACACCATTCATTTCTTTGCTCGGCAGGCTTTGGATACACCAGACCAAGATGGTTCCATATTCCATTCATCAGTGCATCAAGTTTCGAAGAGATGGAATCGAATACCATGTCAAAGGAGATGAAAGGCCATTCTCAGTTAGAGAGGTCGAGATATATGAGGATGTGACTGACTATCTTTTTTAAAATCAAAACACATATTCTCATGAACTTGGCCAAAATTCAAAAGAAAAGGAAGAAAAAGAAAAAGAAAAGAAAAAAAAGTACAAGTGAGCGAGAAAGGGATACCGAGGAAGAGGTAGAGCCACATGTTACATTCCCCCCATAGTTCATTCCACCATATGGACATATGGGTAGAATGGCTCGACCTCCACCAGGCAGAGGCAGAGGTAGATACATAGGCAGTTTCGGAGGTGAAAAACCCCATGGTTGGCAACCAGCCAATAGGGGCTATGTTCCAGTTCACAGGAGTACTCCTAGTATTCACATAGAGTTAGAATCTAGCTCAGAGGATGAGACTCATGTAATTAGAAAACCAGTCAACCCCTCTCAGTAGGTTTCATTAGAGGTGACACTTGAGCCAGATAGTGATGAAGACCAGGCCTCCAAGCAAAGCATGAATGTATTTGGTCAGTTATGTAAAACCATTAGGCGGCGGGAAGCTTTAGCTCTAACCTGACTTTCTTCTCAAAAAGCTGAGGGTTTAGTAGTTAAGGAAGCCCCTAGATCTTCCATGGATTTCAAACTGAATAGATTTCTATTGGGATCATCATCCTCAAGTCTAAAAGCATATGTAGAACTTGAGGATATTTCATATAAATATTTAATGGAATTACCTTTTTATTGTTACTTGCCTTGTGTTCATAATATTGTAAGGAAAAGTTTGATTCCTTACACATGGTCTAGGTACATGTCAGAGTATTTTGAGAAGCTGTGGAACAACAAAGGCAAGGATGCAAACTCAAGACTAGAACTAGGATTCAGTACAATGGGTCCAGTCGACGATGATAATTACTGCATAGTCGTCACCAATCATCTAGAGTCTGATAGGTTCTTCTCAAACCACACTAACTCTTATGAGGATGTGTGTTTAGAAACTTCAGATGATCCTGATGATCTTCAAGCAAAAATGCTCCTCCAAAATTTGAAGAAAAAAATCCATTCAACTATTGACAACTCAAAGAAATCAACCTCGGGATAGAAGAATATCCACGCCACACATATATCAGTTCCCTACTGAATGAAATTAAACCAATGACTTAGTTAGGCTATTGATTGAGTTTAAGAATTACTTTTTATGGAGCTATGAATAGATGTTTGAATTATCTCCTGGTGTAGTAGTCCATAAACTAGCAATAAACCCTAACGCTAACCCTATCAAGCAAGCTCCTAGGCCCATGCGATTAGAAATTGAACAACAAGTCATTTCTGAAGTCAAGAAACTGACCGATGCTGGCTTTTTTAGGGAAGAAAAATACCCTACTTGGTTAGTCAATGTCGTGCCAGTTAAGAAAAAGAATGAACAAATTCACATATGCATCAATTTTAGGGACTTAAATAAGGCATATCCTAAGGATGAATTTCCACTTCCTATACTAGTGTTAATGGTTGACATTACCTCATCTCATGCAGTATTCTCCTTCATGGTTGGGTCATATGGCTACAATCAAATCAATTTGGCCCCCGAGGATGAAAGAAATACTGCTTTTTGAACCCTGATCAGAATCTATTATTATAAGGTCATTCCTTTCGGCCTTAAAAATACTGGTTCAACATACTAGCGAGCCATGACTCAAATCTTCAATGAAGTCATTCATCATCAGGTTGAATGCTATGTTGATGGTCTAGTAGTCAAAAGCAAAGAAAAGGAAGACCATCTCTTCAACTTGAGAATAATTTTCGAATGGTTAAGACAATACAACATCAAAATGAACCCATTGAAGTGTGCATTCGGAGTAGCTTCAAGGAAGTTCCTTGAGTTTATTGTCTGGCACCGGGGAATAGAGGTAGACCCAGAAAATATCAAAGCTATCTTAGAAATGCCACCACCTAAAAATTTAACTCAACTCAAATCATTCTAAGGGAGGTTGGCATACCTAAGGTGCTTTATCTCCAATCTATCAAGGAGATGCAAGCCATTTTTAGCACTTGTCAAAAAGGATGCTAAGTTCAAGTGGGATGATAAGTGTCAGCATGCTTTTGAAGATATAATGCAATAGTTGGTGAAGTTGCCAATTCTAGCTGCCCCTATCCTGGGCAAGCCACTTATCCTCTACACTGTAGTATTGGATGACTCCCTTGGTGCTTTGTTGGCCCAAACAAATAATGAAGGGAAGGAGAATGCTCTCTACTATCTCAGCCATCGTCTGATCTCTGTTGAAGCAAACTCCCCACCTATTGAGAAGCATTACCTAGCTTTAATCTTCTCATCCCAAAATCTACATCAATATATGCTCTCTCATAAGGTAAATTCAATTTCAAGAATCAATCCACTGTAATATCTCATGACATGGCCGACCCTATCCAGATGGTTGGCATGTCGGCCCTTGATTTTGTCATAGTTTAACATCACATTCATACCCCTATATGTTGTGAAAGGATAGGCACTAGCAGATTTTTTAGCAACACACTAACTTCTTGTTGATTCTCCGCTTAGTGATGAATCCCCAATGAACAAATCATGAGCTTAGGGGACACTAGCATCCACCATTGGGAGATGTATTTTGATGGTGTGGCTTTCAGAAAAGGTAGGGGTAGCAATCATCATTTTGACTCTACATCGCTATGTGATGAGATTTTCATACTATCTCTCTAATCCATGCACTAACAATAAAGCTGAGTATGAGGTTCTGCTTGCCAGTCTGGACTTAGTCATTACACCATGTGCCAAAAGCATCAACATCTACTGGGATTCTCAGCTAGTCATCAACCAAAATGTTGGGTCTTATAAGGTTCTAAAGCCTAAGCTTCATCGCTACCATGAGTACACCATGAAGCTGTTGGCCCAAATCCCTGATGTCACCATCTACAAGGTTCCTCGAGGAGAGAATGCAGTAGCAGATGCTTTGGCCAAACTCGTCAAGGAATTAGCATGTCTGGAAGATGAGTCTATTCCAATAAGGGTCCAAAATAGGCAAGTCCTATCCCTTATTGATGCTGAACTCGTCAAGAGATTCCCTCTTAAAGGGGAGATTTTAATTGCCAATAAGACGAGGAGCTGTATTGGAGGCAACCATTCATAGGTTACTTGAACACAAGAAACCTACCTCAAGAGAAATCACAAGCTCATCAAATAAAGTAGAAAGCTCTTATCTATGCTCTCATGGATGACACCTTATACGGATGGTATTTTGATTAAATGTGTTTATGCAATTTAGACAAACACGAAGCCCATAATATCATGACTGAGGTACATTCAAGTCTATGCAGAGTGCATCAATCCGGTCTGAAGATGAAATCCAAGATCAAAAGACTAAGATACTACTGTCCCTCGATGATTACAGACTGCTTGGATATAGCTAGGAGATGCCACCAATGTCAAGTACACAGTGTGGTCTTACATCAACCACCCAACATTCTACACCCTACATTGGCCTCATGGCCATTCGAGTGTTGGGGTACTGACATAGTGTGTCCGATTGATCCTCCTTCTTCTAAGGGTCACCAGTTCATTCTAGGTGCCACCGATTACTTTTCCAAGTGGGTGAAGGCAATCCCATATAGAGAGGTCACAGCTCAGCATGTGCTCCAATTTTTCAGGAATCATATCATATATAGGTTTGGGGTGCCTTGATAAATTATATTTGATAATGGTATTGCATTCAAAAGCACCAAGATCAATAGCTTCATGAGGAGACACAATATAGATTGGAGATACTCCACCATCTAGTATCCCAAGGGGAATGGCCTAGCAGAAGCATTCATCAAAACTCTCATCCAGATACTAAAGAAGATACCCGATGACAATAAGCAATAGTGGCATGAGTAGCTAGTTGAATCTTTATGGGCATACCGCACCACATACAAAACTCCAACTTAATATACCCCATTCTCCTTAGTGTATGGGTCTAAAGCCGTTCTACCATTAGAAGTGCAACTCCCATCACTAAGGATAGCAATGGGTAGTAACATCACTGCAGAGTCGAATGTGAGGTTGTGATTAGAAGAGCTCAAAGGTTTGGAGGAGAGACGCCTATGGGCATGCCAGTTGAGTTGTACAAAGCCAAGATGATTCAAGCTCACAACAAGCTGGTCCGTCCTACATCTTTTCAAGTAGGAGAGCTTGTTTTAGTTCTAAGGGGACCAATTGTTGCCCGTTGAAAGATGGGAGGCAAGTTTGAACTCACTTGGGAAGGCTCTTTTGTCATAAAGAAGGCCTACTAAGGAGGATCTTATGAACTTATTGATTGTAAAGGGGAACACCCAATGCTTGCAATGAATGGGCTCTATTTGAAGAAATACTACCGATAAAATCATGTTTGAAAATAAATATCAACAAAATTCTATTCCAATTCATCAAAATATTCTCTTCATTTGAAGCATTGTTTGCTTGTTTGTGAATCTATCACAATGTATTTAGGGTAGGTGTGAGAGAACCCAAGAGGCATCCTATCCCTCTTTCTTAACACAAACTTAAATTAAACATGATTCCCCACTCCTACTAAACTAGATGTAAAAGAACCCAAGATGCATCCTATTTCAACGAGCATGACTAAGTTAGGTGTAAGAGAACATAAGCGGCATTCTTTCTTGGTGGGATCACAACTGCCATTCATGACACCATTTCATCAACTTGTAAGCATGCTTTAGGGTAGGTGTAAGAGAACCCAAGAGGCATCCTATCCTCTTTAAACACACACTCAGACACAGATCTTTTATCTCAAGCAATTTTGTTATGGGAGCAAGCTTCCTGTGGCACTCACTCATTAGCTGCTCTAGGGCGGATTGACATACTACCTTGCTAGTGTGTTGCCCCAATGGTCACTTGTCTAGCGGATTTGATCCCTCATGCTTTCTTCCTGACTTGACCATTACAAATTGATGAGCACCTTGTTAGTTTGGTAAGCCTCACTGCGCAGCCAATAAGCTACCTCATGTTGACTTTGATTAAGAGGATGTAAGCCTACACGCTTTCTTCTTGAACTAGCCATCATGCACTGACTAGGTTGAGTATATTTGAGGTTTAGGATAAGTCCCCCAGCTGCTCCTTTCCTCTCGACTACTTTTGAGTTGATATAAGTCCCCTAGTGGCATTCACTTAGTAGTCTCCTTAAGTTAGAGAATACCTATTGAGCTGAAGATAGACTATCCCAGCAATTAGTTCCATTGTAGCAGGATGTCATTCCTCGATACTTTCTTCCTAGGCTGATTATTGCAAACCGATGGGCACCTTAGGTTGGTTGATGTTCGCTATGTTGATATCAACTCACTCGAGGATACACCACTCTTAGCAGATATGAGTCCCTGCACTTTCTTCTTGAGTTGGCCACCGAATACTTAAAGGCTTATCTTCTTCAGGGTTTTGGATAAATCCCTTAGTGGCCCCTCCCTTGCAGGCACGTTATTTGGATCACATCCTTTGCAACCCCATTTAGACACTACCTGGGTTACTCTTGGATTGGACAGTCTCCCTTTTCTAGTAGCCACCTCTGTGGTTGGAGAATTTGTTCAACGATGCCCAGATTTTCCCTTGAATAGTAAATCTGATATCAAACTAGGCTGATATAAGCTCCTTCTCGGTATGATCTCTCACAAACCAACAGGGTCCATGATAAACAAATAAATAAAATAAACAAATTTATCACTTGTGGATTAAGAATTCAAGCCCCCAGTGGCCCCTTTCCCAAGTAGGCATCCTATCTTTAGGGCAGTTTCAGCAAAACTTCCTATAGGAATTGCCTGACTACACTTGAGTTGATATAAGTCCCCAGGTCGGGTTCAATCCATAAACAGGTTACCTCGAAAGTCATTTCGCTCTGGAAGATATAATTCTACTATGCATTCTTTCTAGCATGACTGTCACAAATTAACGGGCGGCCCTAGGTCGGGTTGACATGTTACCTCACTAAAACATCTCCCTAGTGGTCTCTTATAGTGGAAGATGTGTGTCCTAGTGCTTTCTTCCTTGAATTTGCCACTGCAAACTGAAAGGACTCCTTTGGTTAGATAGTCCTCCCCTCGGCCGAGAAGCTACTCCCTTTGGATCAGTAAATTTGAATGTAAGTCAAGGCTAACATGGCCCCTACTCAGTGCAATCTATCACAAACCAATGGGATCCTTCAAACATAATTAAAATAAAATTAAATTTGACTATCTTTTAGCTGATTTAAGTCCCCCATAGGCATTCACTCAGTAGTCAGCCTAAGGTTGGGTTCAATCCATTGCCTCATCAGCTGATCACCCCAGCGACTGATCCCTACTTTGGAGGATGTAAGTCTATAATGCTTTCTTCCTAGTATAATCGCTGTAAGGGATTTGATGCCCTTATCCACTTATACAAGAGTTCTACTAGTAGAAGAAGTAGAGCTAGCTGAAATGAAAAAGTCACCGGTGTGGAAGCTATAACTGTAGGCTGGAGCTTGGACAGACTTGGTGGTTGCGCTAATGGGCTATCCCAAGCTGACACATCCTGCTGCTACTGTTGAGCTCCCCCTTTTCTAGAGTTAGCATTGGTAACTTACAAACCTTCCTTGGTGTTAGAGGTTTGAGCTGACTCAGGCACCTGTAAGGAAAGCTTCTTGATCTTCTGGATGATCTTCTTAGAGATTTTGGATAAAGAAATATCACAACCTTATTTTATTTTGGTATGATCACATGTAACCCCAAGGATTACCTTAATGGAACTGGAAGGTTGTTCCACAAGGTATTCCTTTGGGATAACTATAGCACCGATCTTGAAACTATGTTCAAGCCAATCCTTGAACGTGAAGCAATCCTCTAAAACATGGCCTAGCATGCAGTGGTAAGGGCAAAAGTTTGGATCATGAATTTTGCTTACTTCATTCGGTCTCCTAAAATCAGGCTTCTTTAAGAGATTCTTAAAGATCTTCCTGATTATCTCACTCTTAAAAGAATAAGGTTTGTTTAACTTATCTAAAAGAGTAGGTGGACCATAGCTACCTGGAAGAGAATATGCATGCCGTGATGGTATGGGGTGGCGGTGTTGGTTGAAGGCTGCGGTGGGCCGTAGGTTTGCCTCGGTGGTAAGGAGGTGGAGGTCAGGTGGTGATCTCTCGGCGATCTCTAGTTGAGGTCATGGTCTCTCTGACTGATCTCTAGCTAGCTGCTTCCCCTTACCAACCACTACTATTACTACTTGCTTCTTTTCATAGATCTTTTGTGGCTTTTCTTTAGGTAACTGATCTTGAAAAGGAAATTATTTGGCCTCTCCTTGTAGACTAGCCTCCCTGCTGATTAGCTTCTCAAATGCATTGATAATGAAGCCCTTAAGCATGAAGGCGATCAGGCCATGGATATTCTTCAAAAGAATCTCAATGGCATGTTGTTTAGATAGCTGCAGTTCACACTTCATACTCAGGTTATGCCATCAAAGAATATAATCAACAAGGTACTCAACGGGGTGTTGTTATGCTATAACAAGATCACCTACAGTAACCCTTTACTGTGCTCTAGCAAACCACTTGATGAAGAGTTGATCTAACTCCACAAATGTCCTTACTAAACTGTTGGGCAGTTTAACATACCAATCAAAAGCAATACCCGCTAGGCTACTATTAAAGAGGCAGAAAAGCAAAGCGTCACTGCCACCTACGTTACAACAACTGGCCCTGAAGTGTGCTAAGTGTTGCCTTGGATTTCCACTACTATCAAAGCTTTTGAAAGAAGGTGGCATGGGATACTAGATAGCATCCAATTCCTCTAGGTAGGGTCTACCCTTTGAAATCGATGATTCTGCCCAAGCTTGAGCCAATGCTTCCTTCACTTGCTCCTCAACCTTGGATTCTATGTCTTTTTCTTGTATCGAGGTACTTTCCACTATCTTCTTATACATGCTAATGCTACCTTGCTCAATGGGAGGTAAAGTCTTGACTGAGTCCAAGACATGCACTAACGCAGACTGACTAATGTCGATTATAGTAGGATGAACTAATAGGGCTTGTTTCTGAAGCACTGAAACTGCTGCTAACAAGCCCTCTAACTATCGTGCCATCCTATCGATCTGCTCATCTTTCTACCTCAACTGATGTCAGAGGTGTTAGGCTGATATTGTGGTGTCTTCTTGATAAACCTCATCACCTTTCCATGGCTTATTGTTCCCTTAGAAAAGTTCCTCTAGTGTCTACCATGTTGACTCCAGCTGAGTCTCCTGACAAGTCATTTCATTAGGATCAAAGCTGACTTTCTCTTCATCTGACTAATCATATGAAGTAATGTGACACTATCTCATCTAAAGAATGATCCATCTGGGAATGTACAAATAATCTAGGCTGGCCGGTGTGATCATTATCATGCACTGAGAGGCACGGACCTCGCCTGTCCTTGGAGAGTCAATCTTATGTGGATTGTAGTCACTAGATGAGTGACATTCTTAACTGCCACTAGCTATGAGAGTGGTAAAAATCCTAGGATGTTTCACTATCACTGGTGCAGCTAGACTATCATCTGCAATCTTTGACATGACTGCACTATCTCTGCATCCTGCTGTGCTGGCAGAGTTGGTGAAGGGATGACCAGGATACTTTAGAGTCTCCACTCCTTCCACACCACTACTGGAGCAGAAGGTCGAGCAGGAGAGCTCAGCCTTGCCACAATAGGCATTGTGGATGGGACAAGATCCCTTGGCTGTAGCTATATCACCAACAAGGTGTGCTTCTCCTCGGATATGGCATTCATGACCTTCGATGGAACAGGAGATGTTGTGACCTGGACTGGTGATGGTGGATGAGGGTTAGAGCGGTAGGGTGGAGACACCAATGACTCTCTATGCATAAGAACTGCCCTCCTGCGGTGACTAGTCCCAGTAAGAAGGATGCTGTCAGTATGGTCGGTGAGCGTAACATGCCAAGCTGGAAAATTAATAAGTGCAGAGGCTGTTGAATGGTGATTGAACCTCCACCTCTCTCTACTAGTAATATGAGTTGTATGGGCCTCTTGGGCCCTCTCCTGGCAGATATGCCTCCCCACACTGTGGGGGATGATGGATCTGAGATCAAATTGAGCTCTGGACTTTGAACGTATGTAAGCTCCGCCTACCTAGCATAAGACAAATCGTAGTTTGGTGTACAAACTCCTGCTCCTAGTAACTACTTGCTGATGTTGCACCACTGGAGGAGTGATGAGCGAATCCTCCTAACATCCTCTCTATTTGACTCAGAGAGAGGATGGAACTGGTTTGCTATAACCAGTGGTGAACTGATAACAGGGAACTCCTCAATAGCTGAACAGGTTGTTGCCTCTATCTCCCTAGCGATTATGGTGTTATACCACTTGATCATGCAATTCTTATTCCTACACCGTGTCCCGGTAGAATGGGAGGAGTGAGAGCTAAGCCTATACTCAAAAGTAGGGGAGGCAAGCCCTACAACCAGGGGGGCCTTACCCTCAGAGGGTACAGATGAGAGGGTGCTAGCCCTCACTGGGATAGCATGAGAAACCATGGGGCATACTGAAACTGGGGCTAACATTGTTGGTACTACTGATGCTATCATAACTGAAGCCTATGGTACTACCACAACTTTCCTCTTTAGTGAGGAGATGTCTGAATCGGAAGGTAGATCAATCTTGATGACTGGCTTTTGCCCGATCACCGCGGTCCTACTGATTGTAATGAGCAGAGTGCCCTCAAATGTAATCCTTGCTCCCTCAAATCCCTTACCAAAGTGGATCAGATGTGTATGGTCCAGTCGAGGGAAGTTGGCTTGGTCCAAAGCCAAATCCATACCATGGGGGAAAGTGAAAATGAACTTCTGTGAACCGACCATCTCAGAACAATTGTAAAAGATTGAAAACTAAACTGTCACTGTACTATAATTGATTATAAGAATCTGCAATAAAAAATGAGTTTGTATCATATTTATGTCTTTGTTGATTTTTGAATTTGAATTGAAAATTTTAACCCACATCCAACAACTTGGAAGTGTTAAGTGGGGTTCAAATATATTTAAAAATTTTATTGAAGAAGAATTTTGAATATGAATCCAACTTCAACAAATTTAGGTATGTTGAACGATGGATTCAAATATTTTAAAAGGATGCTTCCATAGGTTCATGTTTGTTTGAATTTAGATTTTTGATTTAAGGACCTTTTCCTTTAACAAATTTGGGTATGTTAAAGTAAGGGTCAATTGATTTTGTTTTTGTTTGGGGATTTTGGAATTTTCTTTACTTAGCAAATTTAAGTATGCTAAGTAAAGTGCTTTGGAGATGTTTGTTTCTTTTTGTTGAATTGGTGTTTTGATTTTTGGAAATTTGGAATTCCCACTTAGCAAATTTAGGTATGCTCAGTGAAGAATCCAAATATGTTTTATTCAATTTTTGAAAATAGGATTCTTAGCAAATTTGGGTATGCTAATAAAATCCTAAGTGTTTCATTTGTTTGTTTTGATTTTTGAAGGAGTAGGATCCTAAGCAAATTTAGGTATGCTAAGGAAATCCTAAGGTGTTTAATTTTGTTTTGATTTGTTTGAAAGTGGAAACTTCACTTTAGAAAATATGGTATGCTAAGGTTGAAGTCCAACTTAGTTTTGTTAAATGGAAATTTCACTTAGCAAAATTTGAGTATGCTAAATGAAATTCCAAAATATTTGTTCAAAATTTTGTTTTAGTTTTGGTTTTGAAAATAGAAACTTCTCTTTTAGCAAATTTGGTATTCTAACTAATGAAGTTCTAAAAGGCCCTTAAAGATTTTTGGTTTTGGGTTTGGAGACTTCACTAAGCAAACATAAGTATGCTAAATGAAATTCCAAATGTGTTTGAAAATTTTGAGTTTTGAATTTGGAGACTTCACTTAAAAACTTTGAGTATGGTAAATGAAGTTCTAAATGATGTTGGAAAATTTTGGATTTTGGATTTGGAGACTTCACTTAGCAAATTTAAGTATGCTAAATGAAGTTCCAAATGTGTTTGAAATTTTTTGATTTTGAATTTAGAGACATCACTTAGCAAATTTGAGCATGCTAAATGAAGTTCCAAATATGTTTAAAAAATTTTGGATTTTGGATTTGGAGACTTCACTTAGCAAATTTGAGTAAGCTAAATGAAGTTCCAACTGTGTTTGAAAATTTTTTATTTTAAATTTAGAGACTTCACTTAGCAAATTTTAGCATGCTCAATGAAGTTTCAAATATGTTTAAAAAAATTTGGATTTCAGATTTGGAGACTTCACTTAGCAAATTTGAGTATGCTAAATGAAGTTTCAAAAAAAATGTGTTGTTTGATTTTTTTTATTGTATATTTTATTTTCTTATTTTTTGATTTCAGATTTGGAGTCTTCACTTAGCAAATTTGAGCATGCAAAGATGAAGTTCCAAATGAGTTTGAAATTTTTTGATTTTGGGTTTGGAAACTTCACTTAACAAGTTTGAGTATGCTAAATGAACTTCCAAAATTTGTTTAAAAAATTTTAAAATATGATTATTGATATTTGATTTTTTTGAAAAGAGGATTTCCATTCAAAAAATTTGGGTTTGTAGGAATGGAGATCAATCTTATTTTTGAAATGTGAAAATTTTATTTTGTGTGTGACTATTGCTTTTTAAAAGAGGGAATTCCAACTTAATCATATGTAGGATATGTTTAAGTGGGTTTTCCAAATGATATTATTTTTAGTTGGAAATAAAATCTTCATTTAATAAATTGAGTATTTTAAATGAAGATGTTCATATGTTCTTTTGAAAAATTTAATTTTATTTTACAATGAAACTTTCATTCAATATGTGTGAGTGTATTGAATGGAAAGGTTCATGTGAGCTTTTGAAAACTTTATGATTGTGATTTTTGGAAAGATGATTGTTCATTTTATTTTGAAAATGAAATATTCATCAAAGTGAAGTAAAAGAAGATGTTCATTTGTGCTTTTGGAAAATTTGATTTTATGCGCAAATGAAACTTCCATTCAATAAGTGTGAGTATATTGAATGAAAAGGTTCATGTATGCTTTTGAAAACTTTATGATTATGATTTTTTGAAAGATGATTGTTTATTATATTTTGAAAATGAAATCTTCATCAAAGTGAATTGAAAGAAGATGTTCATTTGTGCTTTTGGAAAAGATTGTTAGTTTCATTTTTGAAAAGTCCGACATGTAACAACTATAAGAATTATTAAATGAGGGTGATAAAATTGTGTGGAAAATATTTTATTAAGTGCATTTTTGAAAGGGTGCTTTTGAAAAGCAAAGTTCTTTATGGAAAATTTATTGTGTCTTTTTCATTTTAGAATGAACATTTCCTTACCATAAAAATGATAAAGGGGAAGTCTTTAAATGTTTTCTTTTTATTTAGATCTTTTCATTATTTTTACCCATTGGAGAACCCAACACGGGTTTTAAGACCAACACAGAGTGAGGTCCTAAAACCTAAGTATGTTGGCTAAATTAACTTAAGAATTAAATAAGCTAATTTTCAACGAAAAGAAAAATAGTCTTGGATTCATACAAAAGCACAAACCCATTATCGATACTTGAAGACAATGATCATTTATCAAAGATGGAGAGAAGAACCATCCCCAGTGGCATCGCTAGAAAAATTTGTCGGTAAAAAAATTTCTATAGCGTCACTTTTCAAATTTGTGGAGAAAAGCGAAAGAATATAGAAATTCATCTTTTTCAGATCCCATGCAAATCCACAGATGTGCTTATTCAGGTGATCGGGTACGTCATCAAGGAATATTATACTATCTCGAAAGATAGAAGTCACTACCCTTTAATGAGCCTAATCACCTCAATAAGGACTCCTAAGGATGATTGGTCTGCATATGTACCTGAGATTCATCCCCTACTTTACATGAAAAAGTAAAGTAGGGTTTATTTTAAACTGGGATCATTAAGTTCCCTACAGAGGTAAGCCCCTATAGTTAATTACATCCTAAGGAATGGGGATTCCTTAGGAAAACTCTCGATTAAGCTAAATGATAGTTATCTTCAAAGATTTCAATAGGAAAGGACTATCAATCGATTAGTTTATTTTTTGAAGATCAAATGAGATTGATCAAAGAGGGAGAGTTATTATTGAAGCCAAAAGAAAGATAAGTAGGAGACGCCCACGATGCTAGAAAACCTAGCAAGCATCTCAAACTATCCTATCGTTGGGCTTTATATTTTTGAAATTGATTTAATTTGTTTGAGTTGAATTTTTCATTAAAAATTTAAGATTTATGATTATTTAATACAAGATTAAGGAAATGCCTAAGAGGTGAGGAATTATGCTTATGGCCCATAAAGGAGACAAGCAACCTCAGAACCTAAATCTAGAGTGCTTTGGCAAGGGCCGAAACCTAAATCTAAGGAGAAAATAGGATAATTGGTTTGCTTCCATAAGAGAGGAAAAACCACCCGACTTCTTGGACTTACAACCGCCTGGGGATAGTCGCCAACTAATTCCTCTTATGGCTCTAAATACATGTACGCAAGTCATTTGCTTATGCAAGATAAGTTAGGATGTTATTTATTTAGAATGAGATTGAGTCCTTAAACTCACTCCCTAAAGAGACTAGGTCATGTAAGGACATGCTTTAAATGACTTAAATCTAATGCAATTCAAATTTTATTTTATTTTTATTTTTGGATAGTTATTTTGACTCAGGCTGGTAGGATTCATATGCCTAATGCATGAGAAAAAAAGTTATTGGTCAAAATCAACAAAAAAGGGAGGAGGTGTGTTTCCACCATGGCTCTCAAAGGTCAAGCTAAGTTTCTCTAGCAAAGGTAGAAGCCCTCAAATCAAGAGTGAAATAGGATGCTATTGTGCATGATATTATAAAAGAAATACTCATCCAACTAAGGGGTTGCTAATTCTTTTATCTTGATTTTAAACCTAAGCATTATGTGAGGTTATGAGTTCTTTATTTTTTTAGTTTTGAGTTGTTAATTTGGGTAAAATATTTATTTATCTCTAAGAGCCTAACCCACATCTAGGCCATACATTAAATAAAGAAGAAACTAAGAAAAAGACGTCATTAATGCACAAGCTAAACAAATCAGTAATCAATTTATAAGGCTAGTCATAAAAAAGAATAAGAAGCCGTTGTAGTCGAGTACACCACAGAAACCTAAAAATAGTAAATTGGGTAGCTGAGCTCTACCTTTATAAAACCTAGATTATAAATGAATTAAATTACAATTAAGCAAGGAATTCATTATTTTGGGGGTCTTCAAACTTCATTCTTCATTCTTCTTTTCTTTTTTCTTCATCTTTTCTTCTTTCTTCTTTGGTTTCTTCTTTGGATGGTTGGAAGATAGATTCTCCAAGGCTTCACATGGTGCATAAGATGGGATCTTATGACCAGTGCTGCTAATCCCCATAACTATCATTCCAAAATCCTAATTGCATAAATTTACATGAAAATGAAAAGAATGGAAATCTAACCAACACTTACAAAATAGAGATTAGCTAAAATTAATCACACAAATCTCAAGCATGTTTATTGGACTTAT
The DNA here is from genome assembly GCA_021442155.1 of Cymbidium sinense. Lineage (NCBI taxonomy): Eukaryota > Viridiplantae > Streptophyta > Magnoliopsida > Asparagales > Orchidaceae > Cymbidium > Cymbidium sinense. Next base: position 38,041,187 of record CM038232.1, on the reverse strand, counting down.
CACCCCACACATGGGTGACTAAATCCACCTGGCCTATTGGATTATGCTTAGGGGTATAAGCACCTGCAAGCAAAAGCATTTATATTTTTATTTATTTCATCGTCCCTTAAGCATAATCTCCTGCAGAAAATAATGGTTAGACTAAGATCACCCTACCATTCATTCTATGAGCATACATCCTAACATCCAGTCTAAAACATATATCACAAAACAAAACAAACATCAAATCGTGCACCACCCAAATCTAAAGCTAGACGTGGTGACTTAGGCTAATGTGTGTGCTTTGAATGTTTGTGTGGTATGCATAGCTATGGCTTTAAGTTTGAATTTTCTAAGTGTGAAGCTTGTTCAACTTAGAAGAGGGTTTCATTTAAGTTGTTTAAATATTTTGGTTGATTTTATTTCATGTTTTGATTAGGTTCAAGTGAATCCTACAATTAATTACTAAGTTATAAAGAGAGGGAAAGAGAAGAAAACTTCCCTTTCCTTCCATAACTTAAGTAATTTATAAAGTAAACTTATATTTTCCATTTTATTTAGTGAACATTTTAATTAAGTATTTTAATTAATCCTAAGTTAAGATGAACTCTAAACAAACCCATTCAAAAAGAAAGGCATTTCAAGATTAAATAAAATGAACTAAATTCATAAAACATACATCACTTCATTTCTTTCTCAACATGTATAACATGCATATCAATGAGTCCTAAGCATATCTATACACACAAATGAGAATATTTAACACACTTTATGATGCATGCTAAGTAATTCATTTAAGAAAATTTGAAAGTTTAAGATGCATGATTTTCATTAAGTAGAAAAGGGATTTCTTATTCAATCTTCACATGCACACATGAAAGTAAGGAAAGCATAAGTGAGTATGGTGCCATTGTTAACCATAGGTGTAAGGTACAAGATCAACTGAGGGCTACTTAAGGCCTCACAACCTCAGAGTTTTGAGACTAATATACCACTTTCCTTGAATACAAACATTTGTGTACGAAAGAAATGAATGGAAAAAGTAGTAAGAATGTAAAAGTTGTATTATTTGATTTGTTTTGTTTAGGAAATTTATATGTGCAAGCATATGTAACCTTCTTAAGTGATAGCATAGGAATGAATAGGATATAGAATTCAGCAAGTGTAAGTTTCTTTTCAAATGAACCATACATCTTACCATATCCTATTCAGAACTATAATATAAGAAAAGAGAAGGAAAACCTATACTAAGCACATCCTTATATTCTCTCACATGCAAGCTTATAATTAAAATATAAGTAACACACTTTTAGTTTTATGCATTTGATTTATATGTTTTGAAAATAATTTGAATTTAGTAGTGATAGTAGCAACTCATATTATTACTTTAGCCAACACATGCAAATTTGAAATAAAGTAAACAATTTCATTTTGAATTTGATTTTCAAAAGTATGGATGCATGAAACCTTATGACATACAAACCTAGATGTTGGGGAAAGAATTAAAGCAATCAAAGCATGTAAACACATTCACTTTAATTAAATCCTAAAGACATTCTTATGAAATAAGAAAGCTTAAAAGTAAATCAAAGTTTATTCAATGTGAGTTTAGTTTGATCTTGAGTTTGATTTAATTTTGAAAATGTGAGTTAAGTTTGTTGTTCCTAACCCATTCCCACATGTGTTTGATATTTTTGTTTAATTTATAGATGATCAGATTCATTTTTATATATTAATTAGGTTAAGGTATGAATTAAGCAAGATAATTAACCCTTACCTACACCACCTTAATATAGTTAACCAAGTAATTATGAGCCAATGAGATGACATAAATACTCACAAAGAAATTACACTTTCAATGCACCTAGGAATAAAAGGGCCTAATGCAATTTGGCTCATGATTAATGGTTAATTAAGCTAAGGGGTTTAACTTAAGTAATTTCAAAACACCCCTTCACACATATGAATTGGGTTTTGATTTCCTTAATTGAACTTATGCTCTTAAACACCTAAGCATTTATCCAAAGTAGATTAACTAAGTTTAGGATGGTTTTATAATTTTTATAAATTAAATAAAGGGATAAAAAATGAATTAACCCTTAATTAAGAGAGGATTAAGGAAAGAAAATGGGGTTTAGGGAATAGCTTAGGGGAAGTACCCCCAAAATTATTCCCTAAGCCTTCTATTCACTAGATCTAACCTTAATCAACCTAAATATTGGATTAAAACACTAATCCAACTTTAATTATCATTAATTAGATTAAGAGAGTAATTAGGAAACCTATTTGTGATTCCCTAATTAAGATTTTAATAAATCCCAAGAAAATTAGGGTAGGTAGACGTTATCTTCCAAAACATACCCAAGAAATTTGGGATAAATCAGAGGATTAATTAAGGGATAATTAGAAAAATAATATTTCCATTAAAACCCAAAATCAGAGAAAAGTATATCTCAAAATCCATTGAAATCATTTTTAAAATATTCTAGGTTGAATTATCTTTCCATAGAAATTTACCTCATAATTTTCTAAATTTGATTGAGAGAGATATGAATTTTTGAAGGTTAGGAGATTAATTAAAATTTAATTAAATTCCTAACTAATCCCTTCAACTGACAGTGCGACACATGGCAGTGGTGGTCATCGCGCTTTACACACATCACGTCGTGAGCTCTTCACTTAAGTGTAGCATCACAAAGGTGGCATGGCGTCGAGACGCGATTTGATCCCTGTCGTTTGATCAAGGATCGAACGGCCAGGGATCATCCCACAGTTTTAAAAGAGATAAAGGATTCTAAAATGTGCGGTTAATCTTGGTCATCCATCCAAAATGCTCTAATGGATGTCTAAGATCACCCTAGTTCTTCCCTAAGAATCAATAGAGACCGTCCATGATCTAAGGGAAGATCCGAGCTCAATTGAGCTCAGATTAGAATGAGATTATTCCCACACCATTTAAGAATAATTACAAACCTATCCAACGGTGGATTTCACATGCCATGAATATTTCTTTCACAAAGGTTCAACATCTCCTAAGCTAAGTGGTCATAAAATTACATACCTCGCCAGAGGTGATCACCGGCACTCGAGCTCGATGAGGTAGCTTTTTCTAGTGGAGACGAAGCCTTGTTGAAAGTTTCAAGCCTTGGGGTTGAGTAGATCTCCCTTTGGACCAACACCACTTGCTCCCCTTTACAACTTTGATCCAATTCACCTCCTCCTTGCTTTAGGAACTTGAGAGAATGATTAGGTGCACTTGACTTGATCCCCTAAGGGAGTGTGCAAAGGAAATTGGAGTAGTTTTGAGTGAGGAGGAAGATGGGAATTTAAATGAGCTCCCTTCCTTTCTAAGGAAGAAAATCGTGAAAGCTAAGATTCAAATCCCTCTTAGAAAGCTTAGGGATGCTCTCTGATGGCTCCTAACTCTCTCTACTGCTTAATTGAATGAGAGGATGATCAATTCAAATTGAATTAGGGGGAGTATATCTCCCCCTATGGCAATGAGACGGCTGACACTTAACTTGCCATTTTGATCCAATTGACCACATGAACAGGGTTGTTTAGGCTGTTAGATCTTTGCACATGGTCGATTTGAGGTCTTGAGTGATTAGTAACCTCTCATGTGCTTCAAATTGAGTGGAAGGAGGATTTTGAATTAGCCAATTTTATTGCTAGGAAGGTATTATCAGTTGATATAAAGAGGGCATGACCAATTTAACCATGAACTAGATCAAAATATGTTCTATGGCTTAGGGGTAGAATGGTCATTTTGCTAATTTTTTAATTTTAATATGTTGGGTATGTGGAAGAAATAAGTTTGGTCAAGTTTCATGAGATTTGGAATTCATTTTATAAGGTTTGGCTCATGTTGACCCATTTAGGTTAAAATGGGTCAACTTGGGTCAAGTTGACCAATTGGTCAAATTTGGTTAAACCAAGGGTTTGGTCAAGTTCATATGACCATTTGAAATGTTTTGGTAGCTTTGGTTTGATTCAATTTGGTTTAGTTTTGAATTTAGCTCATATGACTTCATTTAGGTCAAGTTGGGTTCAAGGTCAATTGGGCTAGGTTAGGTCTAGTTGGCCAATTGAAGCTTTGATCAAGTTCAACAAGTGATTTGGAATGAACTTGACCCATTGGTTTGAATAAATTTGGCTTAGATCAATTTTTTACACATTTTGACTTTTTAGGTCAAGTTGGGTCAACTTGGGCCAAGTGGCCAATTAGGCTAGGTTAAGCTCAAATGTTGACTTGGTCAAGTTCAAACATAGTTCATGAATGAACTTAGATCAATGGCTTCAATCAATTTGGCCTATGTTGGATTTTGGTTGTGTTAGGTTTCATTTCTGGCTAAGTGTTGACTTCATCAACCTTTATGTTTGACTTTGTTTGACCTAATTTGATTGATTGATCATCCCATGATGATTTTGATCATGATGGGAGGCATAGGTGGGTTTGGTTCAATCCAAATTGGTTAGGATTAGAATTTGGCTCATAAGGGTACTTTAGGTCAGTTTGGGTCAATTGAGCCTAAGTGGGTCAAATGGCTTGGTCAAAGCTTGATTTGAGTTTGATTGAACTTGTATATGGACTTATGATTGAAAAATAAATCCATTTGCAAGTGGTTTGAAGTCAAATGGGTTTTGATCCATTTGACAATTTCATATTAAAAGGAAGAATATGAATGGATTTGGGGTTTGATTTTTGACTTGGGTTTTGATTAAGTGATTGAAGTTTGTATTTATATTTGGATTCATGATTGTAGGGTTGATTGAATCATTAAGGAAAATCAAGAGTTTGGTTTGATTTGAAGTTGATTAGGCTAAGTTCAAGATTTTGACTTGAAAGGCTTAGGTTGGATTTTGAATGGATTTGAGTTTGATTTTTGGAATTGGTTTTGATTGTTTGAATTTATATTTCATTTATATATGTGAATATAAATGAGAATATAAATGGATCATGAGAAAATTTCAAGGATTTGAATTGATTTGATCATCATTTAGCTAAGTCCATTAAAAAAAATTTAAAAGACTTAGAAAACTTTATGGAGTTTAAAGTTTGAATTTTTGAATTTGATTGATTTATATTTATATTTTATTTATATATGTGAATATAAATGAGAATATTAATGAATTATGAGAAAATCCTTTGAATTTGAATTGATTTGAAAATGATTTAGGCTAAGTCCATGAAAGGAAATTTAAAGGATTTAGAGAGGATTTTAAATTTAAAATTTAATTTTTGGATTTGATTGATTTGTATTTATATTTCATTTATTTATGTGAGTATAAATGAGAAAATAAATTATTTATGAGAAAATCTCATGAGTTTGATTTGCTTTGATCATGACTTAGGATAAGTCCATGAAGGAAAACTTAAAGGACTTAGAAAATTTTGGAGTAGGGATTTGAATTTTTGAATTTGGTTTGATTGATTTGTATTTATATTTCATTTATATATGTGAATATAAATGAGAATATAAATGAATTATGAGAAAATCTCATGAATTTGATTTGGTTTAGATCATAATTTAGGTAATTTAGGTTAAGTCCTTAAGAGGAGATTAAGGACTTAGAAAGATTTGAACTTAGGAATTTCATTCATGGGTTTCAATCATGGATTTTAATCATGGATTTCAATCACATGGAGTGGATTTGAGTTTGGAGAATATCAAATAATATTGATTTGGAATTTGACTTGAAGGAAGGAAGGTGAGGAATGGTTCAAGCTAAGGGTAGGCAAATTTCCTTAACACCCCTAAGGCATGACCTATTCCAATGGCTAACTCTTCTAAGTCTCTAAGGCTAGGTTGAGTGTCCACCTAATCACTAGATGTGTCTTAAGACTAAGGAACTCTTAAAGTCAAAGAGGAGCCCTATGTCTAAGATGGAGGGGTTGAGAGCTCATCCTAAAAATGAGGTCAACAATAGCAAATGCATTTTTATATTAGGCTTAAGGAGCTCAACTAATTATTCTTATGGTTTTCTCACACATCTGAGCTAATCATAATTTTTTTATCTTGTATTTTGGGTTATTGAACACCCAAAGAGCTACCCAAGATTAGATTGATTAAGTTTCTGGATTAATTTTGGTTTCAAGAATTTTATTAATTTAATTAATTAGGTCATTAGTGGATTAGCCCTTAATTAATTTAGATTAAGGAAGGAATGGGGTTTAGGGAATGACTTGGGGAAAATACCCCAAACCCATTCCATAAACATCTTCTTCACTTAAATAAAGTTTAATTAACTTAATCAAGAAATTAAATAACTATTCATATGCTTCATTAAGCTTAATTACATTAAGAGGGTGATTAGGGGTTCATTAATTAATTTCCTGATTAACTCATTAAGAAATTCTAAAAATTTTAGGGGAGACAGAAGTCATCCCACTAAACATTCTTGAGAAGTTTGGAATTAATTAATAAAGTCATTAGAGAGTAATTAAGGTTATTAAGTTTTTAAATAAACCTAATCAAGGAAAATCTACTGTTCAAATTAAATTAGAAATAATTTTATTGGATTTTCCTTAGAATTATCTTTAAGATGAACTTGAGTTTGTAGTTTTTAGATTTTTCTATAATTAGTTATGAATGTAGAAGTTTCAATTCATTTAAGTGATTTTTATGAAATCTATTAATTTATTTTATTAAAATAAATCATTTGAGACTCAAAATTCAATATATTTTATTCCAAGGGTCATTTTGACTTGAAATTTGTATGGTAGGTGTATTTTAACAACAATTCTAATCTCTGAAAAATTCAACTTAATCTAACATGTATTTTTGGTTTAATTAATAAAATTTGATTTTTATTAAAACTTATATTAAGCTCAAAATATTCTATAAATTTTGGGGATTTTAGGTTTGTTGGATTCCTCTCGGAAAGACGAATCCAATTAGCCCTTGTTTGCAATTTTTGGTTTAGTATTTTTTTCTATGATTTTTTGAAGTTTCAGGTGATTTAAAGTAATTTTTTAAATCAAAAAATTGGATTTTTCCTATTTAGCACAATCAGCATACCGCATGGCACTGACGTGGCAATGCGGTGCCACATGGCACCATGCGATTGATGCTTGGGTGCGGTGTGCATGTAGTGCCACATCGACAAACGACGGAAAATGGCTAGATAGCGGACGCAGCGCTTCTCGGACCATCCGATCATAGATCATGTGGTTCAAATTAGATCATGCATTCCAGAGGCCAGGATCGCACAATCGGTGCATGATCTAAGCCGTTCGATCCTGTGAACCACAGGATCGGACAGTCCATATTGCATTAAGCGATCTAAAGGGCCAAATCACTCAATCCATGCACAATCCAAGCAGTCCGATCCCGTAAACCATGGGATCAATGGTGGATGCTACTCGTTGGTGATGAATAGTAAAATCAAGGGATATTTTTGTAAAAAAGAGGAATTCTAAGTGAAAACTTGTCCAAATGGACTCATTTTCATGTCAATTTGCACCCAAAAATTTTTATTTTCTAATTTGGATGATTTAAAATAAAGAAATGTAGGATTATCTAGGGTAAATTCCTAAAAATTGTGCAAAAAACTATCACAAATGGAGGATCCTAAGGCCGACTATAATTTTTGAAAGTTACCTTACCAGGGATGATTTCTGGTAGTGGTGATGACTCGAGCATGCTGTTAAGTGAGGGAAGAGGTCTTGGAGTGAGCTTGGATCTTCGCCTTCACGTTGAAAAAAAGCTTCCTCCAGTGATCATCATTTTCGCACCGAAATCCAATTAGTTTTGAAGTATTTCTCTCCAAAATGAAGTGGGAGTGATTGCCAATGGCTTTAAGAGCTCTAAGAGAGGGAGAATGAGAGGAATGAGTGAATGCTTCAGCCTCTAATGCCTTGGAATGAAAAGTGAATGAATATCCCACCTTTTTTTAATTTTTGGCTCCAAACTCATGTCATTAGGCTTCGGGTGATTGGGAATGGAAGAGAATCATCCTAGGTGGCTCACTTTGGTTGGCTAAGCATGGAAAGTGGCTGCCATGATGGACAATTGGGTGTCCTAGCCAAGGGGAGGTGAGAGTCCTTCAAGCCATGTGTTCCGATAGGAGAGGTGAGGTGAATTCACCTCCCCATGAGTCTTGACTACCCTAACCACTCCTTGGGTCAGAAAATTAGTGTCCTTGGTGCCTATGTGGACCAATGGATGAGTGTTAAGTGGCCAAGGAATAGAAATGACCACTTGGGAAAGTATCTTTTCTCATGGGATGCCGTTGACCTAAGGGAAAAGTGGTCATTTGGTATAGAATTTGATTTGAACAGATTTGGAATGAGTCAAAAGTAAGTTGGACCAAATTTCATGTCATTTAAAGTTCATTTGGTTTAATTTGGGTCAATTTGATCCATTTGGGTCAAATTGGGTCAAAATGAGTTCGGTTGACTAATTGGTCAAATTGGGTCAAACAAAGAGTGGGTCAAGTTCAAAACTATTTATTTGGTTCAATTTACTGATTACTAAATTAATTTGGATTTTAAATTTGATTTTAGGTCAATTTGACCAAATTGACCAAATTGGCTTGAATCATGGCTTGGTTTGGGTTCAATTGATCATTTTGAATATGTTGTATGCTTTAGTTTCAATTAATTTTGGTTTGGTTTAATTTCAAGTTGATTTGACCTTTTAGGTCAAGTTGGATTCATGGTCAATTTGGCTATGTTGGGTTTAGTTGGCCAATTGGTCAAATTAGGTTTAATTGAGGCTTTGGTCAAATTCAATAATCAATTTAGAGTGAGCTTGAGCCATTGGTTGCAATCAATTTGGTTTAGGTTGCAATTTGGCTAGTTTGGGTTCATATGGGTTAAAGGGTTGAGTTGGTCAACGGGCTAGGTTGACCTGGTTTGACCCAATTCATGATAATTGATTAACCTATGATGATCAATAAACATGACATTAAGTTTGAATTGGTTTAACTCACTTTGATTTAAATTAAATAGGATTTTGATTCATGTAGGTCAAATTGGCCACTTTGGGTCAAGTGAGTTAATTGGGTTTAGTTGGCTTAATCAAGGCTTGATTCAAGTTTGGTTGAACTCACATATGGACTTGTGATTGAAATATAAATACATTTGCAAGAGATTTGAAGTCAAATGGGTTTTGATTAATTTGACAATTTCCAGTCAAAAGGATGAATATGGGTTTGACTTAGGTTAGCTTGATTTTGATTTGATGATTGAAATTTGTGTTTATATTTGGATTCATGATTGAAGGATTGAATGAATCATGAAAAAAAAACCAAGGGTTTGGCTTGATTTGAGTTTGATTTGGCTAAGTTCAAGAATTTTATTTCAAAGGCTTATGTTAGATTTTGGTTGAATTTGAGTTTGAGTTTTGAATTTGGTTTGGATATTTGAATTTATATTTCATTTATATTTGTGAATATAAATGAGAAATAAATGGGTTATGAGAAAATTTCTTGAATTTTAATTGATTTGGATTTGATTTGAGCAACGTCCATAAGACAGAATCAAAGGGCTTAGGAAAGATTTTTTATTTGGATTTGAATTTTGGATTTAGTTTGATTGATTTGCATTTATATTTTATTTATATATGTGAATATAAATGAGATTATAAATGGGTTGTGAGAAAATTTTATGAATTTGAATTGATTTAGATTTGATTTAGGCTAAGTCCTTAAGAGGGAATTAAAGGACTTAAAAAAATATTTTAAACTTGGAATTTCAATCATAGGCTTCAATCATTTGGAATTGATTTTTTGAGTTTGGAGAAAATCAATTAAGTTGGAATTGATTTGAGTTTGGAGAAAATCAATTAAGTTGGAATTCATATAAGTTTGGAGAAATCAATTAATTTGGAATTGATTTAAGTTTGTCTTGAAGGAAGGAAGTGAGAAATTTGGTTCAAGCTATGGGGTAGGTAAATTTTCCTAACACCCCTAAGCCATGACCTATTCCTATGGCTAACTCTTCTAAGTCTTTAAGGCTAGGTTGAGTATCCACCTAATCACTAGATGTGTCTTAAGACTAAGGATCTATTAAAGTCTAAGAGTAGTCCTATGTCTAAGATAGAGGGGTTGAGAGCTCATCCTAAAAATGAGGTCAACACTATAGTTTTGAGGAATTACCTCACCGAAGCTAATGTATGGTGGTGTAATGCTAAAGGTAGCTTAACCTAGTTGAGGCAAGGCCCTGTTAAAGAAGTTCAAGCTCAATTTGTCCTAGGGTGCTAGGTTGACTAATTAACACACATGCACACCTCAGTTTCAATCGAACTCAAACCTCTGGTGCTTTGGAAGGCCTGGAAATGGTTTGGTTAACTTCCATTAGGTATGAGGATGGTGGGTGCTAAAAATTTTGATTTGGTTCAGTAGAGAGGGATTTTTGTTTGAGGGAATGGTGTCCTATTTCAGCTTGCACACGAGAATGGCAATGGCCGAACGGAGAGGGCTTGGGGATCCTTGGATTTGCTCTAAGGGAGTTTGAAATGTGCTTAGGGACACACCCGAGCTGATTGTGTGTGAAATTGGCTTCGAATTGAGGGGGTATACCCCTTCAGTTTTCCATCATTGATGGACGGGAGTGTGTGCACATTTTTCCCTAGCTCACCGCCTCCTGGCCGCCAAAGTTATCTCCATCAAGGTCAGGCTGCACGCTAGGGATGGGAGTATTCATGGGGAGCTGCCATGGATCCATTATGCCAAGTTCCCATGGGTTTGATCCAATGGGTGTTCAGTTTGGGTTGGAGGTGAGTTAACTTTCCTCCCAGGGTCCTTACCTGATCTAAGGTGAGTAAGGTTAGCTAGGTGGGTCAGGGGAAAGTTCCATGTGGTGTTAATGAGCTGCCATGGGGATGGGCAAGTTGACTTTAGTTTTGATCCATTGTCTTTAAGGTTCAAATCCTATGATTTGATGGCTAATACCCTTGGTGGGCTCCACTTGGCTTTTAGGCTGATTTGGAAATAAAGTAAGGCATGTCTAAGTCAGGTTTGACTAAGCCCTAGGGTCCCATAAGTTGGTTTGTAAAGATTTGGTTTCATTTAGGCTAGGGTGAGTTGGGTTGACCAATTGGTCAAATTGAGTCAAACCAAGGCTTGTGTTAGGTTTATATGATGATTTGGGATGTTTTGGTTCAATTAATTTGGATTGATTTGGTTTAGGTTTGAATTTGACTCATTTGTATTCAAAAGGGTCAAATTGGTCAAGTTGATCAATTTGACCAATTTGACCAAATTAGGTTGGGTTAGCTATTGAGTCAAGTTCAATTGGTTGATTAAAAAAGATTGCAGGCTTTGGTTTAGTTTAATTTTGAATAAATTTGAATTTTGGTCAATTTAACCTTTTAGGTCAATTTGGGCTAGGTTGGGTCAAGTTGACCAATTGGTCAACTTGAGCTCAATCATGGCTTTGGTCAAGTTCAATAAGTGATCTGGAATGAACTTGAGCCATTATTTGTAATCAATTTATATTAAACCAGGAACTAACTCATTTTGGCTCTTTAGGCCAATTTGGGTCAACTTAGGTCAAGTTGTCAATTAGGCTTGGTTTGGCTTAATTGATGACTTGGTCATGTTCAATCATTGATTATGAATGGATTTGGGTCAATGGTTTCAATCAATTTGGCATATGGTGAACTTTGGCTAGTTTGGGTTTCATTTGGGCTAAGTGTTTCCCAATTCAAGATGGTTGATCACCCCATGATGATTGTTGCTCATGATTGTGGTTTTGATGGGCTTAGTTCAATCCGATTTGGGTTGGATTAGAACTTGGATCAAATAAAGGTCATTTAGGTCACTTTGGGTTAAGTGAGCCAAAATTGGTCAATTGGTTTGATCAAGGTGTGATTCAAGTTTGGATGAATCCACATAAGAGCTTAGGATTAAAATATAAATCCAATTGCAATTGGTTTGGTGCCAAATGGGATTTAGTTCAAATGAAAATTTCAAGCAATAAGGGTTAACTTGATTTTGTTTTAATAATAGTGGTTTATATTTATATTTAGATCCATAACTGAAGGAATGATTGACTCATGTAGAAATCCATGAGTTTTGAGTTGATTTGAGTTTCCTTTAGTTATGCTCAAAAGTTTGGCTAAAAAGGATAAAATTGAGAATTTGATTTGATTTGAGTTTGGTTTTGGTCATTTGAATTTATATTCCATCTATATTTGTGAATATAAATGGGTCATGAGAAAATCACTTGACTTTGGAGTGATTTGGAAGCAAACTTGATTAAGCTTAGGGATATAGGTTGAAAGGGCTAATTTGGGTTTTGATTTGATTTAATTTATTTTGATTTGATTTGAAAGATTTAAATTTGGCTTTCATTTATATTTGTGAAAATAAATTATTGATTTATAAGGAAATCAACCAAGTTTGAGTTGATTTGAAGGAGTTTTGGTTAGGTTTATGGAGGTAGGTCCATATGGCTTAAGAAAATATTTTGGAATTTGGAGTTAATCATGGGTTTCAATCAATTTGGAATTTTGGAATTCATTTATGATTTAGAATTTGATTTGAGATTGACTTTGATAATTGAGAAATTCAATTGGAATAGGGTTGATTTGGATTTAGTTATGGCTAAGTCCATAAGATAAAATCAAAGGGCCTAGGAAGGGATTGGGAGTTTGAATTTGGTGATGGATTTCAATCATGGGATAGTTGGATTTGATTTTGGAATTTAAATTTGAATTTGAGGTTTGGTCTGAAAGAAGGAAGCAAGGATTGGGTTTGGGCTATAAGATAGGCAACTCTCTCCTAAATCCTTAAGGCACAACCTATCCTTATGACTAACTCTTCTAAGTCACTAGGGTTAAGTTAAGTGTTCACCTAATCACTAGAAGTGCCTTAAGACTAAGGAACTCCTAGTGTCTATAAGAGTCATAGACCTATGATGATGAAGTTGAGAGCTCACTCTAGAAGTGATCAACATGGGGACACCATGCAGAACTGAGGGTGCAGTTATTGAGGTGATCATGTACGATATCAAGAAATGATGCACTATCTCGAAAGATAAAAATATCTATCCTATAAAGGACCTAATCACCTAATAAAGGCTCCTGGCATGTCAGAATATACTTTTTTACTTTGACATAAAGGTTTTATTTAAATCGGGTTCTAAAGTTTTCTATGGGGGAAAGCCCCCATAGTTAATTACATCCTAAGAAAGGTGAGTTCCTCAGGAACACTCTCGATTAAAGTAGGCAATTATTGTCTCCAAAGATTTCAAAGATAGGACATCAATAAATTGACTATGTTTGGAAAATTAATCATGGTAGATCAAAAAAGAGAGACTTATTATCGAAGCCAATGAGAGATGAGTAGGGAATGCTCATGAAATTAGGAAACCTAGTGAGCATCCCAATCTATCCTATTGTTGGGCTTTATATGTTTGAAATTTAATGAAATTATGTATTTGAGTTGAAATTTATTAGAAAGCTAAAACTTATAATCTCATAATACAAAATTGTTGAAATGCCTAAGAGTTGAGAACTTATGCTTGTAGCTCAAAGGGGAACAACAAGCTCAGATCCTAAATCTAGGGAGCTTTAGCGAGGGCCAAAGCATGCCCTAAATCTAAGTGAAGATGGGTGCATGATTTACCTCCATAAGAGAGGGTAAATCACCCGACTGCTGAATTTATAACTGCCTGGAGTGGCAGCCAGCTAACTCCTCCTACACTTTAAAATCATGTGGTCAAGTCATATATTTTATAAGATGGTTTGGATGTTATTATTAGAAAGAAACAAAAGTCTTTTAACCCACTCCCTAAGAGACTAGAGCATGAGTGGTATGAATAATAACTTAGTCTAGTGCAAATTTTATCACTTTTTTTTATTGATTTTGGACTCTTCATTTTGATAAAGGTTATAGGATTTTTATATATCTAAATGCATGATTAAATGAGGTATTGGCTAATTTAGAGATAAAGAGGTGTTTTCCACCATAGGGGAGACCCTAAAAGGTCAAGCCTTCCCTTATCGTGCAAGGATGGAAAGCCTCTCTTAGCAAAAGTGAAATAAGATGACATGCATGATATTAAGCATACAACATCTAGCTAAGCAGTTGCTAAATCTTTTAATTATCTTGATTTAATACCTAGGCTTTAAATGACGTTTTGAGTTATTTAGAAAATTAGTTATGAGTTGTAATTGGGGTAAAAAAGGTTTATTTTTTCCTAAGTGCCTAATCGGATCTAGACCATATATTAAATCAACATATATGAAGAAACTAGAAAAAGACATGCCATTTATATTGTGCAATTACAAACAAAACATCAAATAATTTATAAACCTAACATAGAAGAATAACAGGCCGGTGCAGTCAAGTACCACCGTACAACTCAAAAAAGAGGAATGGGTAGCCGAGCTATACCCTTATACAACCCAGTATATGAAAGAATAATTATAAATTTACAAATGAATAAATGCTATGGGGGTCTTAATTTCTTCATTCTTCATGTCTCCTTCATTCCTCCTTTGGATTTTCTTACTTCAAAGGCATCACGGGAGCCTCCCAGGGCAAAGCCTAGCCTCCGCTCATCATAGTCCCCCATAACACTAATCCTAATTCCTAATGCACAATTACATTAAAAATAGGAAAAGTAAATCTAACTACACCTACAAAATAATTCCTAGTTAAACACACCATACAACCCAAGTTGTTATATGAATAATTTGGACTTAGCACCTTGCACATGGTTAATCAAGTCCACTTGTCCTAATTTAGATTATGCTTAGGAGATAAGAAACCTACAAAAAAGAGCATTTATATTTATTTAAAGCACCCCTTAAGCACAATCTCATGTAGAAAATATAATTAAGCTAATCACGGCCTAACATCCAATCTACGAAGCATACACCCTAACATCCAGTGTGCAATAATACATTATAAAACCAAAAATACATCAAACCATGCACCGCCCTAACATAAGGATAAAATTGGTGACTTAATTCGAAGGTGTGTGTATTAAGGCTTGTGTGGTATGCCTTAACTAGATTTTGTTATAATTTTATAAGTAAGAAAGGATTTAATTTGAAGGATGGTTTCACTTTAAATGATTTAGTTAATTTAAAAATTTTTACTTAATATTTTCTTTTATTTCATTTAGCTTACACTTAACAACTAAGTATTATAAAGAGAAGAAAAGAGAGGATCACTCTCTTTTATCCCCATCTTAAGTCACATCTAAAGCAAATTAATTAAATGAATTCTCTTTAGTGAATGACATATTACATATTTTAATTATTCCTAGGTTTAGGTTCACTTTAAATAGTCTCATTCAATAAGAAAGGCACCTTAAGATTAATTGGAGTGAACTACTATCACATAACACATGTTTGTTCATTTCTTTCCATCATATGTAGCATGCATATGATTAAGTCCTAAACATATCTATACATGCAATATGTTTTTGGCACACTTAAATGTGGGATGCATAAGTGAGTTTTATAGAAAAATAGGATTCTCATTCATTAGCTAAATACACATTCAAATGTATGAAAGTTCTAAGCAAGTACTTCATCATTGTTTGACCAGGATAATGAGGTAGGAACCTCCTTGGGGCAACTTAAAGTCATGCATCCCTGGGTGTCTAGATTAGTTATGCCCATTATTCTTAAATACATATGGATGTACAAACAACTATAAGAATGGAAATCACACAAAAGTTGGATTTAATTTAATTGATTTATTTGTCTAAATGAATTAAAGCTCTATCCAAATTCTAATGTCAAAATGCATAAGAATTCCTCCTTAGGACTACTTAAAGCCTTGCATCCCTATAATGTCCAAACTAATATACCCACTAATATTCATACTTATGCAAATCAACATATGAATGAAAGAAAGTAACTTCACTTCATACGCTAAGCTTAAATTTACATGCACCTCCTATTTATGTATAACTAATGTCACAACATATATTATTATTCATTAATAAGCTTTTGAAAATACATTTGAGATTTAATAGTGATAATAGCCACACATATTTTTAATTTAAGCACCACATGCAACTTTACATAAAGAAAATAATTTTATTTAATTATTTTTTTATTGAAAAAGATGAATGCGTGATTATAATGTCATACAATATTTAATAAAACTGGAGAGAAATAAAATAATATAAGCACATAATTTCATTCAATCCAATTAATTTATAAGGACAATCATATTAAATAAGATCATTTAAAACAAACCAATGTTCCTTAATGCCATTTTTAATTTTATGTTTGATTTGATTTAAGAAATGTGAGAAAGATTTGATAACCCTAATCCCATTCCCCATATGTGAATTAATTTGATTCAATGAAAAATAATTATATTGATTTTATGAATTGGTTAAGTTAAGCATGGATTAAATTAATTAATTAAACCTTACCTATGTTATCTTAAGGTAATTAATTAAATAATTATGAGCTAATATGATATGCAAATAAATTGAAAAGTAAATAGAAATGCTCCTATAGAATTAAAGAGGCCTAATACAATTATCTCACAATCATTAATTAATTAAGCTTAAAGAACTCAATTACTTTTATGATTTTCTCACACATGTGAGCTAACAATAATTTCATTGGCTCTCTTTAGGTTATTGAACACCCAAAGAACTATCCAAAGATTAATTAGTGAAATCAGATTTAATTAAATTTTAATTTAATTGATCAAAGGATTAATCCATTAATTCATTTTTCTCTTTCATAATTATCAAATTTGATTATCTTTGAAAATTGAGGTGGCTTAAGAAAAAAAAGGGGTAGCGAAAGCGGTCCCCACTTATTTCCATAAGCCACTCACTGGATTAAGCATGATTTAAAATGATTTGATTCTAATTTAGCTAATTAATTTTCTAATTAGCTAACTAATTAATATTTAGGACTCTAGTTGACAAGAGAGGAAAAATTAGAGAAAGAATTAAGAGGAAGGCTCCAATCCACCTTCCTAAGTTCAACAGTGATTAGAGAGTCCAAATAATTAATTAATTACTAGTCATATGCTTAATCATCCTTTAATGAAGTTAAGAGGGTAATTATGAATTAATCAATTAATTTCTCTAATTAAGCAACCTATAAATTCAAGAAAAATATGGGAGGTAGAAGTCACCCCCCTAAACATCCTTACAAAGTTTGAAATCAATTGGATGATTAATTAAGGAGTAATTAAGATAATTAAGTTTTTTAATTAAACATTAATTAACATTTGTTTACTGTTCAAAATCCATTGGAAATATTTTTATCAAATTCATCTCTAAAATACCATTAAAATGAGCCCTCGTTTGTATTTTTTGGAATTTTTCTACAATTAGTTATAAATTTTAGAAGATCCAGCCTTAAAAATGGATTAATTAACATTAATTAAATCAAATCCCATCGGTGCCACATGGCGCGCTAATGCGGCACACTTTTCACATGGCACCACGAGATTGCTTATTTAAATTATCACATCCATGTAATTGAATCAGCTAGTAGCGGATTCACGTTCTTGTGGACCGTCCGATCTAAGATCAGAAGGCCATGATTAATCCCATAGTTTAGAAGGAATAATCAGAGGATTTATGCATAATTTAATCACAGTTGTCTGTTCTGATCATGCAGAACTTACAACCCATGATCTTTCTCCTTCACGAGCAACGAAAGACAAATGTCGTCTGTCTTTCGTCGTTCAATTCGAGCTCACTAGAGTTTGGATTGATTCCAAAATGATCTCACACCATCAAGGGAAGGAGAGGAACACATCCAACAGCTAAGATTGCATAACATACACATTTCTTTCACAAACAACCTACCACACTTCATCTAGGCTATGATTTTGAAGAATTACCTCGTTGGAGCTTAAGATCGGTGGTGGGATCGATGAAGGTAGCTTCATCTAGTAGAGATGAAGCCTTGTTGAGAAGCTTGGGCCTTGATTTGGAGTAGATCCCTTGGATGACCAAGCCACGCACTTTGAATTTTCAATTTTGATCGAACTCAAGCTTTCAGTGGCCTTGGAGCTTAGGAAATGATTGGGATGGCTTCAATATCTTGCGTGGAAGGTATGCCAAAGTTGATTGAAGTTTGGTGGAGGATTGAGCAAATGGGATTTCAAATTGATCTCTCCTATTTCAGCTTGACATAAAATCGAGAGAGGGTGGAATGGAGGAGCTTGGGAGCTTGGGGAAAGGCTGTGGGAGACTCTCCTTCACTCTCTCTGGCTCAAATGAAAATGAATGATTCAATTCATATTCGAATTGAGGAGATATATCCTCTCAATTTTTGAGGTGTATGGACGAGATTCAATCTTAATTTCTAGCTAGATAGCTATCGTCAGATCACTGGAGTTATCTCCATTAGGTCCACGTGGCTCGCCAGGAGTGAGGGAAGGCTTGGGAGGTAGCTCAAGGTCTAATATGGGGAGTTTCCTTTCCTTGATCCAATGGGTGTTTGGTTTGCATGGGATTAACTATTGGGTGTTCGATTAGACATACTTCATTTGGCAATTGGATGGCTACCCAAGTGATGGGAGTGTGGACTTTACCAAATAGGGAAGGAATCCAATGCAAATAGGTTTATCTAATGGCTAATCCTTTTGTATGGGGCCCACTTTGCCTATGGGCAGACTTTGGGCTGACCTAGGGTCAATTTTGGTTGGGTTTGGTCAACCACCAAATTCCCATTGGTTGGTTTTATGGGTTTTGGCTTCATTTGGTCAAATGGGTTCACATGGGTGCATGTTTGGTTGACCAATTGGTCAAATTGGGTCAACCAAAGGCTTGAGTTAGGTTCAAATGATGATTTGAAGAGTTTTAGTTCAAGTGGTTTCAATCAATTTGGCTTAGGTTTGATTTTGGCTCACTTGGATTCATTTAGGTCAAATGGGCTAAGTTAACCAATTTGATGAATTTGACCAAATTGGGTTGGGTTAGGTGTTGGTTCAAGTTCAAATGATTAATTGAAAATGATTGTAGGCTTTCTTTGGAACAATATGGGTTTAATTTGGATTTTGGCCAATTTGACCTTTTAGGTCAATTTGGGCTAGGTTGGGTCAAGTAGACCAATTGGTCAAATTGGGCTAGCTTATGGCTTTGGTCAAGTTCAATAATCAAGTTGGAATGAACTTGAGCTATTGGTTGCAATTAATTTAGGTAAGATTGTGATTTGACCCAATTTGGCTTTTTAGGCCAATTTGGGTCAACTTGGGTCAAATGGTCAATTGGACTTAGTTTTGCTCAATTGAGGGTTTGGTCATGTTCAATCATTTATTATGAGTTGGTTTGGATCAATGGTTTTAATCAATTTTATGTATGGTGGATTTTGGCTAGTTTAGATTTCATTTGGGCTAATGGTTGACTTAGTCAAAGGATCAAGTTAACTTTCTTTGACCCAATTCAAGGTGGTTGTGCACCCTAGGATGATTGTTGATCATGATGTGAGGTTTGGATAGGCTTGGTTCAATCCAAGGGTTATATTGGAACTTGACTCAAAAACATCCTTTAGGTCACTTTGGGTCAAGTGGACCTAAATGGGTCAATTGATTTGGTTTTAGCTAGTTTCAAGTTTAGTTGAGCTTATATATGAGCCTAGGATTGAAATACAAATCCAACTACAATCAACTTAGAGTCTAATGGATTTTGGCTCATTTGAAGTTTTTAAGTAAAAAAGGCTAACTTGGGTTTGACTGGGGTTGGTTTGAGTTTGGTTTGATAATTATAGTTTATGTTTATATTTGGATAAGTGGTTGAAGGAATGATTAATTCAAGATGCAATCCATTGGTTTTGGCTTAATTTGGATAAGATTTAGCCAAGTTCAAGAAATTTGCTAAAAAGGCTTAAATTAGATTTTGGTTTGATTTTGGACTTAGTTTTGGCTATTTGAATTTATATTTCATTTATATTTGGGAATATAAATGAAGATATAAAAGATCCATGAGAAATCACTTGAGTTTGGAGTGATTTTGAAGCAAATTTGACCAAGCTTAAGGATGCAGGTCAAAAGGGCTTAAGTAAGGAATTGATTTAGTTAGATTTATTTTATGTCATTGGGGGGTGAGTTTCATTTTTATTTATGAATATAAATGAAGAAGTAATTGGTTTATAAAGAAACCAATTTATTTTGGGTTGATTTATATGAGATTTGGCTAAGCTTATGGAGGTAGGTCCATAAGGCTTAAGAGGGGATTTCACTTTAGTTTGATTTAGTTTGATTTGGTTTTAGTTATTTGGATATGGATTTCACTTATATTTGTGAATATAAATGAGAGAATAATTGATCTATAAAGAAATCAATCAAGTTTGGGATAATCTAAGTGGATATTTGGCAAAGCTTATGAGAGTGGGTCATAAGACTTACAGAGGAATTTTAGTCTTGGATTTGATTTGAGGGTTGAATCATTTGGAATTGGGTTTGAATTCAGATTTGGTAAATGATTGAGAGATTGAAATGATATTTGAGAAAATCAATTAAATCAAGATTTATTTGAATTTGGTTAAGGCTAAGACCATAAAATGAAACCGAAGGGCTTAGGAAGAATTTTGATTTTGGATTTGATTATGGGTTTCGATCATTTGGTTTAGAATTTGGATTTAGATTTGATATTTTAGTTTGATTTGAAGTTTAGTTTGAGGAAAAAAGCATGGATTGGGTTTAGGCTATAGGGTAGGCAAGTTTGCCTAAGTCTCTAAGGCATAACATATTCTTATGGCTAAACCTTCTAAGTCTTTAGCCTTAGGTTAAGTGTTCACCTAATCACTAGAAGTGTCTTAAGGCTAAGGAGCTCTTAGTGTCTACAGGAGTCCTAGATCTATGATGAGGGAGTTGAGAACTCACTCCAAAAGTGAGGTCAATAGGTGTACATGAAGAAATGAAAAAAAGAAGACCCCCATAGCATGTATTTTTTTGTAACTCGGGTTGTATAAGGGTAGAGTTCAGCTAGCCATCTTTTCTCTTTTTAGGGTGTACGGTAGAACCCGACCACACCAGGATTTTATTCTTTTATGCAATTTATACATGTTTGATTGATGTTGTGTTTAGATTGCACATTAGAACAACATGTTTTTTATAGTTTCTTAATGTTTGATGTTTGAATGTGTGGCCTGGATGCGATAGGATCTTAAAACAAAATTAATTTTTCTACCAAACTGTCACTGACAATTAAATTTTAATCAACTTACAACCCCATCATAAAGCTTAAGATTTAATCAAGATAACTAAAAGATTTAGTTCTTTGAATATGGGGATCTCTATCCTTGCATGATAAAAGAATGCTTGACTTGTGAGGGCATCTTTTGTGGTGGAGAACACCCCTCTTCTCGTTGATTTAGCCAATAACTTTATTTCATCATATATCTAGGCATAAAAATCCCAAGTCCTTGTCCAAATGATTGTGTCAAAAATGAGATAAAATTATAAAATTTTGCATTTTTAGATTAATTCATATGCTCATACCACTCATGCTCTAGTCTTTTAGGGAGTGGGTTTAGGACTTAATTTCTTTCTAATTAAATAACAACCCAACTATCTTGCATATTCATAAGACCTGCTTACATGGATTTAAATCATAGTAAGTGTTAGCTGGCGGCCACTCCAGGCAGTTGTAAGTCCAAAAGTTGGACGGTTTATCCTCCCTTGTGGAGGTAAATCATTATGGCAATCTTTCACTTAGATTTAGGTTATGTTTTAGTTCGTGCTAAAGCTCCCTAGATTTAGGATCCGAGATAGTTGTTTCCTTCGGGCTATAAGCATAAATCCTCACCTCTTAAGCATTTTTACAATCTTATGTTGATGAATTTTAAGCCCTAGCAATCTAATAAAATTTTAACTCAAACAAATAAATCTCTTCAATTTCAAATATATAAAGCCCAACTATAGGGTAAATTAGAATTCTTGCTAGGTTTCCTAATATCATGGGCATTCCCTACTTATTCCCTTGGGCTTCCAAAAATAAGTCTTCTCCTTAATCTTTCCCAATTGATCTTCGAAATATAACCAATTTATTGATAGTCTAGTCTTGAAATCTTTGGAGACCATAATTATTTACTTTAGTTGAGAGTGTTCTTACAAAATTTGATTTTCTAGGATGTAATTAACTATGGAGGCTTGCCTCCATAGGGAACTAAAGAACTAGGCTTAAAATAAACCTTACCTTACTTTTCAATATAAAGTAGGGGAAAGATCTCTGATATATTCGAAGACCTGTCATTCCTTAGGAGTCTTTATTAAGTGATTAGGTCCATTGCATGGTGATGTTTCTATCTTTTGAGATAATACATCATACCCTAATATCATACCCGATCACTTCAATAAGTACCCCCTAAGATTTGCATGGTGTCCCCCACATTTAAAAATAAACACCACAAATACATACTCATATTTTGCACACTTGATGCTCATTAATGCATGAATTTGGTAGAAAAGGAAGATTTCATTTCATAGCTAAGCATATGCAAAGATATATTAAAAATTTAAGCAAGTACATATCATTGTTAAACTAAGGAAGTGAGAAAGTATCATTTTTGGGGATGTCAGGACTATATACTTGTCAATTCAAATATATGTAAACATATCCACAAGCATAAAAATGGAAATCATGCTAAGGTTATATAAAAAATAAATCTTTTGTTCATTTAAAGTTTAGTGGCATAAAAAGTAAAATTTTATCCAAAATTTTAGCACATGCATACACATAAACAAAATTAAGTGAGTATGTGTCATTGCTAAACCAGGGCAGTGAGATTATCTAAGACCTCCTTGGGGCTACTTAACACCTTGTGTTCCCGGTATGTCCAAACTATATACTTATCAATTCAAATATATGTAAACATGCACATGAAACAGAAAGATAAAATAATTACTATCTTAAAGTTATAACTAAATGAAAACTTTATTAAGTATTTATAGCCAACATTAACTTAAACTTTACACATTTTTATTCATTATTAACTTATAGTTTAAAAATTAATTTAAGATTTATTAGTGATAATAGTCACATCATATAATAACATTTATCCAACACTTGTAACTTAAATGCAATCATATTCTTTTAATTCTTTTTTTTAAAAATGAACATATGAAATAAATGACATGCACATTTATAATAACTGAAAAAAATGTAATTAAATGTTGCCACATAACATACTCAATTACATTAAATCATAAGGACAATCAAGCTAAATAAATATTTCTTAACACTATCAAAGTTCTTATAAGGTTGATTTTGATGTTTAAGTTGTTAAAACCTAAAGAGGATAAATGATACTTATGATTTACCCCATCCCATGTTGGTGACTTGACATATTTAAAGAAAAAAATTAAATAGATTTTATGAGTTGATTGGGTTCAGGCCATTAAGCACATCAACTTAATTACCCTTCTATAAGCTTCTTTAATTTAATTAACTATTTGACGATGAGCTTCAATCATATGTTTTGAGAAAATAATATTAGCAATGCACCAAAATGAGTCTAATGCAATTAGGCTCATGCTTAAAAGTTAATTAAATGAAAGAAGAAAAAAATCTAAGTTAAATATTCTTATGATTTTCTCACACCAATGGGATAGTCATAATTTCTTTAACGACTTTAAGCCATTAAAAACATAAAGGGATTAACGGATTATGTTTGAATTATCTGAATCAATTTTTTTTATCTTTAATTTTCCTTAATTATTCCTTAATTATTAAATATATTAATTAACCCACTTAAGAAAATATGTTTGAAAAAAAGGAAATAAGTCCTAATTATTTCCCTCACTATTTCCACTATTCATATTGATTAATTAACATTAATTATTTATTTTTTACTTTTCACCACTTTTAATAATCATTTAATTAATTAAAGAGGGTAATTATGGTTGAAATTTCAAAATCTTTGAATTACAAGATAAATAATTTCAAGAAAATTATTTGAGGCAGAAGACATCCCATAAAATCATCTCACTAAATTTGAAATTAATTAGCCAAGTAATATAGCCTTAATTAAGATAACTAGACTAAGCTTCAAACCTTAATTAAGCACATTTCATTAGGTATTAATTAAGGATATTTTTTTATTAAATTTTTCTTTGTCTAACTTTTCTAAAATAGGTTTATTTACATTTTTTGGATTTTTCTATAATTAATTATGATTTTTTTGAAGTTCTTGCTATTTAATTATATTTGTAAACCTTAATTATCCCTTTAAGTCATTGTGCCACGTAGATGCTGATGTGACAACTCCTTTCACGTGACGTCGTAGTATTGGTCACTTAAATAGTCTGACATGGCAAGATTGGAGGCGGACACGGCTTCATCTCGACCATCCGATCTCGAATCAGACGGACAAGATTAATCATATGATTTCAAAGGGATTAAATCAAAATTTTTAATGCGAGTAATCACAGTCATCCATTCTAATCTCGCGGAATAGAAGACTGGTGATCCGTCATCCCGCCAGCACTGGAAGATGGAGACCATCCACTTTCCGCCACTCGATCTGAGTTGATTGAAGTTCGTTCGGCGGTGAAATTGATTCCCAAACAATAAGGAAATGACTCTAGAGATATCCTACAATAGAGGTCTCATAAAAAACGATTCACTTAAAAAAATTGATTTTTATAAATATAACATATTTTATATGCATAAAAAATATTTTTTATTTTAAAAAATCAATCTTTAGATGTCATATATGTAAATACACCTCTTACATGATATAATCTCTCTTCCTCTTTCCTCTCATACATGTAACATGATGGTGAAGTTAGTGTGGACTCGTGAAGTTTAAATTTAAGCTTAGAAGGCAGTGTAAAGTGACTTAGTTAATTGTTTATTTACACTATTTAAGTAGATTTCTCTTTAGATATTAGAAAAGATAATTGTCATAAAAAAATAATTCAAAAATTATAATACTCATGCTTAAGATATATTTGATGCAATAAAAACTAAACACTATATACTCTTTCTTGATCTAACGGTTGTAAGCAGATTCATAATGCCTTGGAAGAGTATATAAACATTACCAATGATTGATTTGCCCTACCTAAACTATAGTAGTATTGTGTTACTATATCATACTTAGGAATGATGTATTGTTGATATGATTTCATCAAAACCATTGAATTAGAGAACCAAATGTTATCTTTTTTCCTTCCATTTAAAGTGCCAATATTGCAAATGAGGAAGATAATGGGAGGTTTTGTTGTGTAGTTAAAAGCAAATTTTCATAAACTCCTAGTCAATCTTCTTATGTGCCTAATGGAAAATATCAAAATCATGCGAATGCACCTCAGTGGACATTAAGTATAACTTTGGTGATAACTACAAAGAAAGTGAAGATGAGTAAGTTAAAATCAGTTTGATTTACATGAATAGGCAACCCACCATGCAAAATTAAAGAGCTGATAGGAAGTCTGGAGGATAAAGAAAATGTGAAACCTTGCTCTACTTTTTCATATAAAGTAGGGGAGGAATCTTTGGTACATATGCAGACCCATCGTCCTTAGGAGTCCTTATTGAGGTGATTAGGTCCATTGAAGGGTACTGACTTCTATCTTTCGAGATAGCACACTATTTTCTTGATGTCATACTCGATCACCTGAATAAGTACATCTACGGATCTATGTAGCATCTTAAAAAGATGAATTTCTATATGCTTGCCTCTTTCATTTCTCCCTAACAGATTTGAAAGGTGACACACTTCTCATTATAGGAATTATTCTCCAGTATCAGATGTGGTAGGATGAACTATTGGGGCTTATTTCTGCAATGCTAAGACAGATGCTAACCGATCCTCGAGCCTCTTCTCCATCATTTCTATATTTTCATCTTTCTGTTTGATCTGTGCTAGGAGGTATTCATTTGAGTTTTTTGTGTCTTCCTACTTGGGCTCAACACCTTCCATAGTCTGATTCTCTCTGAGTAGGGATCTCCTAGTATCCACCATGCAAACCCGGGCTACATCTCCCAATAAATCATCTTCATTGGGATCAAAGTTGATCTTCTCCTTATCAGATCAGTCATACCCCAAAATTTCCTTCTTCTCTACAAGATAATGTGCTACTATCTCCTCAAGAAAATGATCAATCTGAATATGAACAAATGATATTAACTGATCGATGTGATCACTGTCATATACTGAGAGGCACTGGACCTTGCCTATTATTGGGGAGTCAATCCTATGAGGACTGTACTCACTAGATGAGAGACACTCCTGACTGTCACTAGCTATGAGAGGGGTGAGATTCCTAGGAAGTTCCACTATCATTGGCGCAGCTGGGCTATCATCTGCTACCTCTGAAATAACTACCACCACCTCCTCGTCCGACTGAACTGTCAGAGTTGGTGAAGGATTGACCACTATGCTTCAGGGTCCCCACTCCATCCGCATCACCACTGGAGTAGAAGGTCAGGTAGGATAGCTCAGCCTCGCCATAATAGGTGGTGTAGATGAAGTAGGATCCCTCGGCCATAACTGGATCACCAACATGGTACGCTTCTCCCCGGATATGGCCTTCATGGCCTTTGATGGAACTGGAGATGTTGTGATGTGGACTGGTGATGGCGGATGGGGGGTAGAGCGGTGTGGTGGAGACACCACCGACTCTCTATGAACATGAGCTATCCTCTTGTGATGACTGGTCCCAGTAAGTAAGATGTTGTCTATATGGTCAGCACGGGTAGTGTGCTGAGTTAGAAAATTAATAAGTGCGGAAGCTGCCAACTGGCGACTGAATCTCCGCCTTTCCCTATTAGTAATATGAGCTGATGTATGGGCCTCTCTGGCCCTCTCCCGATGAATATGTTTCCCCATTCTGCTAGGGATGATGGATCTTAGATCAAATTAAGCTCTAGACTCTAAACATCCATAAGCTTCGCCAACCTGGCACAAGACTGATCGAAGGCCGGCATACGACCTCCTACTCCGAGTAACTGATGGTCGATGTTGGACCACTGGTGGAGGTGATGTGTGAATCCTCCTAGCATCCTCTCTGTTTGATCCAGAGAGAGGATGAAACTGGTTTACTGGTTAGAAGTCAAAACAGGAAACTCCTCAACAGCTAAACGGGTGGCTGCCTCCATCTCCCTGGCAATCCTGGTGTGAAACTGCTTGATCATGCAGTTTTTGTTTATTCGCTGTGTTTTGGTAGGATGAGAGGAGTGAGAGCTAGACATGTACTGAAAAGTAGGGGAGGCAATCCCTGAGATTAGGAGAGCCTTACCCTTAGAGTGTACTAATGAGAGGGTGGTATCCCTCACTGGGGTAAAACGAGAAACCACAAGGCACACTGAAACTGAGGCTGCTGTTGGTACTATCACTACTAAAGTTGGTGGGACTGCCATTCCTTTTCTCTTCAATGAGGAGACATCAGAATCTGAAGGTAGATTGATCTAGATGATCGGCTTCTGCTCGGCCACCGCGGTCCTACTAACAGACACGAGGGGAGTGCCCTCACATGTAATCCTCACTCCCCCAAATCCCCTATCGAAATGGATAAGGTGTGTATGATCCAATTAGGGGAAGTTGGCCTGGTCCAAAGTTAAATCCATGCCATGAGGGAAAGTGAAAATAAATTTCTATTAGCTTGCTATTTCAGATCAACTGTAAAGACTAAAAAAACTAAACTGTATCCATACTGATGTTGAGAATCTGCAAGATAGGAAACAAGATTGGATCATATTTTCATCTTTGTTGATTTTTGCATGTGAATTGAAATTTTGAACACACATCCAACATCTTGAAAGTGTTAAGTGGGGTTCAAATAGAATTGAGAAGATTTAAAATTTTGATTAGAAAAAAGGAATTTTTGAATATGAATCCAACTTAAACAAATTTGGGTATGTTGAAAAATGGGTTCATACATTTTTAGAAGGATGCATCAATAGATTCATGTTTGTTTGAATTTAGATTTTGATTTGGGGACCCTTTCCTTTAACAAATTTGGGCATGTTAAACTAAGGGTCAATTGATTTTGTTTTTGATTTGGTGTTTTTACTTACTTAGCAAATTTGGGTATGCTAAGTGTGAAGTGTTAGAAAATAATTATTTATCTTTGTGAATTATTGAATGATTTTGAAATTTGGAATTCCCACTTAGCAAATTAAGGTATGCTAAGTGAAGAACCCAAGTGTGTTTTTGAAAGATTTTTGAAAATAGGATTCTTAGCAAATTTGAGTATGTTAAGAAAATTATAAAGTGTTTCATTTATTTAGGATATTTTGATTTTTGCAAAAGTAGGATCCTTAGCAAATTTGGGTATGCTAAGAAAATCCTAATGTGTTTCATTTTTGTTTTGATTTGATTGAAAGTGGAGACTTTACTTTAGCAAATATGGTATGCTAAAGATAAAGTTCCACTCAATTTTATGAAATGAAAATTTCACTTAGCAAATTTGAGTATGCTAAATGAAATTCCAAAAGATGTGTTTTATAAAAAAAATTGTGTTTTGATTTTAGAGACTTCACATAGCAAATTTGAGTATGTTAAATGAAGTTCCAATTGTATTTGAAAAATTTTTTATTTTGAATATGGAGACTTCACTTAGCAAATTTGAGTATGTTAAATGAAGTTCCAAATGTGTTTGAATAATTTTGGTTTTGACTTTGGAGCCACTTAGCAAATTTGAGTATGCTAAATGAAGTTTCAAATGTGTTTGAAAATTTTTTGTTTTAAATTTGGAGACTTCACTTAGCAAATTTGAGTATGCTAAATGAAGTTTCAAATGTGTTTGAAAATTTGAAAGTATGATTACTAAGTTTTGATTTTTGAAAAGAAGACTTCCATTCAACAAATTTGGGTATGTAGAAATGAAAGTCAATCTTATTTTAAAAATGTGAAAATTTTATTTTGTTTGTGATTATTGCTTTTTGAAAGAGGGATTTCCAACTTAATCTTATATTGGATATGTTTAAGTGAGATTTCCAAATGATATTATTTTTATTTGGGATTGAAATCTTCATCCTATAAATTTGGGTATATTGAATGAGATGTTCATATGTGCTTTTGAAAAATTTAGTTTTGTTTGAATATGAAACTCCCATTCAATAGGTGTGAGTACATTGAATGGAGAAGTTCATATGTACTTTTTAAAAATTTTATTTTTGATTTTGATTTTAACTTTTGGAAAGATGATTGTTAAATTTATTTTGAGAATTAAACTATCATCAAAATGAATTGAAAGAAGATGTTCATTTATGCTTTTGAAAAATTTAGTTTTGTTTGAATATGAAACTCTCATCAATAGGTGTGAGTGTATTGTGTGCTTTTTGGAAGTCTTATCTTTGATTTTGATTTTCACTTTTGGAAAGATGATTGTTCACTTTATTTTGAAAATAAAATCTTCTTCAAAATGAATTGAAAGAAGATGTTCATTTGTGCCTTTAAAAAATTTAGTTTTGTTTGAAAATGAAAATTCCACTTAATAGATGTGAGTGTGTTGAATGGTAAGGTTCATGTGTGCTTTTTTAAAGTCTTATGTTTGATTTTGATTTTAACTTTTGGAGAGATGTTTGTTCACTTTATTTTTAAAATGAAATCTTCATCAAAATGATTTGAGGGAAGATGTTCATTTGTGCTTTTGGAAAATATTGTTAATTTTAATTTTGAAAATTCCTACATGTAACAATTATGAGAATTGTTAGATGAGGGTGATTTAAGAACATTTTGTGGAAAATATTTTATTATGTGCATTTTTGAAAGGATGCTTTTTGAAAAGAAAGATTTCTATGAAAAATTTATTTTGTCTTTATTATTTTAGAATGAACCTTTCCTTATCATAAAAAAAGATAAGGAGGAAGCCTTTAAATGTTCTTTATTTATTTAGATATTTTTATTTTTGCCCATTGGAGAATCCAACGGGGGTTTTTAGACCAACACGGAGTGAGGTCCTAAAACCTAAAGAAGTTAGCTAACTCAACTTAAGAATGAAATAAGCTAAGTACCAATAGAAAGAAAGATAGTCTCAGATTCATACCAAAGTATAAACCCACTATCAATACTTGAAGATAATGATCATTTACCAAAGATGGAGAGAGGAACCATCCCCAGCGGAGTCGCCAGAAAAATCTATGGTGAAATATTCCTGCCTTCATCTATCCTCTTGAAGAGGATAAATGAAAATAGAAATATACACCTTTTAGTTGGGACACTACATAGATCTGTAGATGTTCTTATTAGGGTGATCGGGTATGACATTAAGGAGAGGTGTACTATCTCAAGAGATAAAAGTCACTACCCTACAATGGACCTAATCACCTCAATAAGGACTCCTAAGGATAATGGTCGCATATGTACTGAGATTCTTCCCCTACTTTACATGGAAAAGTAAAGTAGGGTTTATTTTAAATTGGGTTTGTTAAGTTCTCTACAAGGGTAAGCCCCCATAGTTAATTACATCCTAAGGAAGGGGATTCCCTAGGAATACTCTCGATTAAGGTAAATGATCATAGTTTCCAAAGATTTCAATATGTGGGATTATCAATCGATTAGTTTATTTTTAGCAAATCAAGTGGGATCAATCAAGAGGATGGACTTCTTATCGAAGTACAATGGAGGTGAGTAGAGGATGTTTAGGATACTAGGGAGCCTAGTAAACATCCCAAACTATCCTTTGGTTGGGCTTTACATTTTTGAAATTGAAGGGAATTATTTGTTTGAGTTGAATTTTTATTAGAAGTTTAGGACTTATAATTCCATAATACAAGGTTATAGAAATGCCTAAGGGGTGAGGATTTATGCTTATGTCCCATAGAAGGGAGAAGCAACCTCAGAACCTAAATCTAGGGAGCTTTAGCGAGGGCCAAACCATGACCTAAATCTAAGGTGAAAATGGGTATATGGTTCTCCACAAGAGAGGATAAATGACCCAATTGTTGGACTTATAATTGCCTGGGGGTGGCCGCCAACTAATGCCTCCTATGATTTTAAATTCATATAGGCAAGTCTTTTGCTTTATGCAAGATAGCTTGGCTATTATTTATTTAGAAAGAGACTGAGTCCTTAAACACACTCCCTAAAGAGACTAGATCATGTAAGGATATGCTTTCAAATGAGTTAAATCTAATGCAAAATATTACATTTTACTTTTATTTTTGGATAATCATTTGACTCAAGCTTATAGGATTCATATGCCTAATGCATGAGAAATAAGATTATGGGCCAAAATCAGCAAGAAGGGGGAGGTGTGTTTCCACCATGGCTCTCAAAAGTCAAGCCAAGTTCTCTGGCAAAAGTGGAAGCCCTCCAATCAAGAGTGAATCAATATGCTTTTTATGCATGATGTTATAAAAGAAATACTCATCCAGCTAAGGGGTTGCTAATTCTTTTATCTTGATTTATAGACTAAGCTTTAGGTGAGGTTATGAGTTATTTATTTTTAAATTTTGAGTTGTTTAATTTGGTAGAAGATTTATTTTTTCCTAAGTTCCTAATCATCATCCAGGCCACACATCAAAGTATGAAAGAAACTAGGAAAATATGACATCTTAATGCACAAGCTAAACAAAACATCACACATTTTATAAAGCTAATGCAAAAGGATAAAAGGCTATTTGTGGTCGGGCACCACTGCATAAATCTGAAAATAAATTGGGTAGCTAAGCTCTACCCTTATATAACCTGGATTACAAATGAATTAAGTACAATTAAGCAAGGAATTCATTATTATGGGGGTCTTCAAGCTTCATTTCATCTTTCTTCTTTGGTTCATTCTTTTGGATCATTAGAAAGTGGATGCTCTAAAGGCTTCACATGGTACATAAGGCATGGCCTTATAACCAATGTTCATCCTAATCCCCATAACAATCATTCCAAAAAGGAAAAGTAGATCTAACACGCACACTTGCAAAATAGAGATTAGCTAAACAAACCACACATTCCCAAGCATGTGTATAAACAAATTGGACTTAGCACCCCACACATGGGTAACCAAGTCCACTAGACTATTTTGGATTATACTTAAGGGTATAAGAAACATGCACAATAAAAAACAGATACATTTTCATTACACCATCTCTTAAGCACAATCCTCTATAGAAGATAATGATTAGACTAAACCATCCTACCATTCATTCTACGTACATACACCCTAACATCCAGACTAAAATATCACATCACAAAATAAAAGCAAACATCAAACCATGCACCGCCCTAACATAGGACTAGAAGTGGTGACTTAGCCTAATGTGTGTGCTATGTAAGATTTGTGTGGTATGCTTAGCTAGGCTTTAAGGTTAGGATTTTCTAAGTATGAAAAGGTCCAACTTAGAAGGGTGGTATCATTTAAGTTGTTTAGTTGATTTGGATTGATTTTATTTGATGAGTTGATTCGATTTGAATGAACCTATTTAATTACTAAAGGTTGTAAAGAGAGGAAAAGAGAAGAGAACTTCTCTTTCCTCCCTACCTTAAGTGATTTCTAAGGTAGATTCATTAAGGATCTTTGTTTAGTGAATATTTTACTATGTATTTTAATTAATCCTAAGTTTAGATTTTCTCTAAGCAAACCTATTCAAAAAGAAAGACATTTTAAGATTAAATAAAGTGAATTACTATCACAAAACACACAACATTTTATTTCTTTCCCACATGTGTATCATGCACATGAATGAGTCCTAAGCATATCAACATGCAAGTATTTAGCACCTTAATAATGAATGCTAAGAGAGGTTGCTTAAGGAAACTTGGAATGTTTCATGTATGCATGATTTTTTTAAGTTGAAGAGAGTGATTCTTTTATCCATTTTTCATATGCACATTTACAAGTATAAAACATAAGTGAGTATGATCCTATTGTTAACCAACGGTGTAAGATACAAGATCTACTTAGGGCTACTTAAACCCTCGCTACCCTGGGATTGTCCAGACTAATATACCACTTTTCTTAAATACATAAGCATGCACAAAAAGAAATGCATGGAAAGGAAATGCTAAGTGAGTTACTTAAAAAAATTTGAATGCTTTATGATGCATTATTTTCATTAGGTAGAAAAAAGATTTTCTTATCCATTTTTCACATGCACACATGTATGTATGAAAGGCATAAGTGAGTACGGTGCCATTGTTAACCAGGGGTGCAAGGTATAAGACCTACTTTGGGCTACTTAAAGCCTCACAACTCCAGGATTGCCCAGACTAATATACCACTTTTCTTAAATACAAGCATATGTACAAAAAGAAATGAACGGAAAAGAAAGATGCAAAAAGTTTATGTTGGTTGATTTGTTTTGTATATGCAATTTATATGTGCAAATGTAGATGTCCTTCTTAAGTAATAGTATAGGAATGAATAAGAAGGAATTAGGCAAGTGTTATGTTCTTTTCAAATAAACTATGCACTTTGCCAAATCCTATTCAAAACCATACTAAAAGAAAAGAGAAGGAAGGTTACACTATGCAAATATTCTTACTTATATGCACAAGCAAGCTTATAAATAATTATAAGCAGCACACTTTCAATTTTAGGTATTTGATTTATAGATTTTGAAAATAGTTTTGAATTTAATAGTGATAATAGCCACTCAAATTTTTTACTTTAGCCAAAACATGCAATTTGACATAAAGAAGGCATTTCATTTTGAATTTGATTTTTGAAAAGCATGAATGTATGATTTTCATATGCATACACATTTAGTATGCTAGGAAAGAAATAAAGTGATGTAAGCATGTAATTTCATTCACTCTAATTAATTCTTAAAGACAATCTTATGATGTAAGATCATTTAAAGAGAATCAAATGTTGTTTAAAGGGACTTTCATTCTGCTTTGAGTTTGATTTGAATTAGAAAAGTGTGAGAAGGTTTGCTGGTCCTTGTCCATTCCCACATGTGTGTATAATTTTAGTTTAATTTTTAGGTGATTAGATCAATTTTATGCTTTGATTAGGTTAAGGTGTAGATTAAGTTCATTATTTCCCCTAACCTATACCACTTTAACATATTTAATCAAATAATTATGAGCCAATATATAACATAAAACCACAAGACATTTAAATCAGTAATGCATCCTAGGAAAGAAAGGTACCTAATGTAATTGGCACATAATTAATGATTAATTAAGCTAAAGAATTTAATTTAAGTACTTTCATAATCTTTCCCACACATATGGATTAGGTATGATTTCCTTAAGTTACTTAGGTTATTGAACACCTAAGCATCTACCCAAGAAGTATTGATTAATTTTCTGGATTAATTTCAGTTTTGAGAATTTGATTTGATTAATTAAGTAGATCATTAGTGGATTAACCCTTAATTAGATTTAAATTTAAGGAAGAAAGGGGGTTTAGGAAATAGCTTAAGGAAAATATCCCAAAATCATTCCATAAATCTCTTAATCACTTAAACAAAGTTTAATTAACTTAATCAAGGAATTAAACCACTGTTCATATGATTAATTAAGCTTAATTACATTAAGAGAGTGATTAAGGGTTCATTAATTAATTCCCCAGATTAACTCATTAATAAATTCCAAGAAAATTAAGGGAAGCAGAAGTCATTCCACTAAACATGCCTTAAAAGTTTGGAATTAATTAATAAACTCTTAAGGGAGTAATTAGGGTTATTAAGTTATTAAATAAACCCTAATTAAGGAAAATATACTATTTAAATTCAACTAGAAACAATTTTATTAGATTCTCCTCTAAACTATCTTTAAAATGAACCTGAGTTTGTATTTTTTGGATTTTTTATAATTAGTTATAAATTTAAGAAGTTTCAATTAATTTAAGTGATTTTTATGAATTCTGCTAATTTATTTTATTAAAATAAATCATTTGACACAAAACATGCTAATTTATTTTATGGTTGGAATATTTTACATAAATTTTAATCTCTAAAATTTCAACTTAATCTAACATGTATTTTTGGTTTAATTAAAGAAATTTGATTTTTACTAAAACTTAAATTAAGCTCAAAATATTCTATAAAGTTTAAGGATTTTGAGTTTGTTAGATTCCTCTCGTAAAGACAAATCCAACGAGCCCTTATTTGTAATTTTTTATTAAGTATTTTATTGTTTATGAATTTTTGAAATTTCAGGTGAATTAAATTAATTTTTTAAATTGGAAAATCCACACAGCAATGATGTGGCAATGCGCACCACGTGGCGCCGCACGATTGGATGTGCGGTACAGCATGGCATGTGCATGCCACATGGCATCACGCGATTCGCGCTCGGTGTCGCATCAATGTTGATGAGCGATAAACGGGTCAATGGTCTAAAGAGCAACCCATGGTTCGCTCTGGACCGTCTGATTATAGATTGGACGGTCTAGATCAGATCGTGCAATCTAGAGGCCAAGATCGAGTGATCTGTGTGTGATCTGAGCCGCCCAATCACCCGAACCGCGCGATCGGACGGTCCAATTCACATTAGACAATCTGATGGCCCGAATCGGGCGTCGAATATCGATCCGTATGAGATTAGAATGGCGGTAGCGCGATGATGAAAGTAAAATAGGATTTTTTTAAAAAAAAATAGGATTTTTAAGTGAAAACTTGTCCAAATGGACTCATTTTCACGTCAATTCGCACCAAAAAAATTCTACTTTTAAATTGGGATGATTTAAAGTAAAAATATGGGATTATCTAGGGTAGATTCCTTAAAAATCACACAAAAATCATCACAAAATGAGGGATCCTAAGGCTGGCTATAGTTTTTGAAGGTTACATCATCGGGGATAATTTTCTGTGGTGGTGGTGACTCGATCGCGTTGTTGACTGAGGGAAGAAGCCTTGGACTAAGCTTAGATCCTCGCCTTCACATCGAAATAAAGTTTCCTCCAGTGATCATCATTTTATTGCCAAAATCCACTTAATTTTGAAGTATTTCTCTCAAAAATGAAGTGGGGGTGATTGCTAATGACTTTCGGAGCTCTAGGAGAGGAGAATGAGAGGAATGGGAGTTTTCTTCAGCCACCAAAGCCTTAGAATGAAAATGAACTCAAATCCACCTTTTGTTTAAAATTTTGGCTCCAAACTCATGTCATTTGGCTTGGGATGGTTGAAATTGGAAGAGAATCATCCTAGGTGGCTCCCTATGGTTGGCTAAGGCATGGAAAATGGCTATCATGAAGGACAAGTGGGTGTCATAGCCAAAGGGAGGTGAGTGTCCTTCATGCCAAGTGTTCTAATGGGTGAGGTGATTTCACCGCTCCATGAGTCATGGCTTCCCCAACCACTCCTTGGGTCAGAAAATCAGTGTCCTTGGTGCCTATGTGGACCAATGGATGAGTGTCATGTGGCCAAAGAAGAGAAATGACCACTTGGGAAAGTTTCTTTTCTCATGAGATGCCCTTGACCTAAGGGCAAAGTGGTCATTTGGCATTGAATTTGATTTGGGCAGATTCTAAATAAGTCAAAAGTAAGTTGGACCAAATTTCATATCAATTGAAGTTCATTTAGTTTAATTTGGGTTAATTTGACCTAGTTGGGTCAAATCAGGTCAAAATGGGTTAGGTTCACTAATTGGTCAAATTGGGTCAAACTAAGAGTTGGGTCAAGTTCAAATGACTATTTGGAATATATTGGTTCAGTTGCTTTCAATTAATTTGGTTCAATTTGGATTTAATTTAGATTTTGGCCAATCTGATCCTTTAGGTCAATTTGGGCTAAGTTGATCGATTTCACCCAATTAACCAAATTGGCTTGAATCATTACTTGGTTTGGGTTTGGTTAATCATTTGGAATATATTGTAGGCTTTGGTTTCAATTAATTTTAATTTGGTTTAATTTTGGCTTGATTTGACCTTTTAGGTCAAGTTCGGTTCACGGTCAATTGGGCTATGTTGGGTCTAGTTGGCCAATTGATCAAATTGAGTTTAATTAAGGATTTGGTGAAGTTCAATAATCAATTTGGAATGAACTTAAGCCATTTGTTGCAATCAATTTGGTTTAGGTTGCAATTTGGTTAATTTGGGTTCATGTGGGTTAAAGGATTGACTTGGTCAATGGGCTAGGTTGACTTGGTTTGACCCAATTCATGAAAATTGATTAACCTATGTTGATCAACAAAGATGACATGAAGTTTGGATTGACTTAACTCACTTTGATTTGAATTGAATTGGATTTTGATTCATGTAGATCAAATTGGCCACTTTGGGTCAAATGAGCCAATTGGGTTTAGTTGGCTTGATCAAGGCTTGATTCAAGTTTGGTTGAACTCATATATGGAATTATAATTGAAATATAAATCCATTTGTAAGGTATTTGAAGTCAAATGGGTTTTGATTTATTTGACAATTTCAAGTTCAAAGGATGAACATGAGTTTGATTTGGGTTTGATTTTTGAATTTTATTTTGGTTTGAGGATTGAAGTTTATGTTTATATTTGGATTCATGATTGAAGGTTGATTAAATCATGAAGAAAAATCAAGATTTTGGCTTGATTTGAACTTGATTTGGCAAAGTTCAAGATTTTTGACTTGAAGGCTTAGGTTGGATTTTTGATTGAATTTGGATTTGATTTTTGAATTTGATTTTGGATATTTGAATTTATCTTTCATTTATATTTGTGAATATAAATGATAATATAAATGGGTTATGAGAAAATTTCTTGAATTTGAATTGATTTGGATTTGATTTGAGCTAAGTCCATAAGATGGACATCAAAGTAGCTTAGGACAGATTTTTTATTTGGATTTGAATTTTTGATTTAGTTTGATTGATTTAAATTTATATTTCATTTATATATGTGAATATAAATGAGAATATAAATGGGTTGTGAGAAAAATTTCATGAATTTGACTTGATTTGAACATGATTTAGGCTAAGTCCTTAAGAGGAGATTAAAGGACTTAGGAAAGATTTGAACTCGGAATTTTAATCGTGGGCTTCAATCATAAGGAACTTATTATAGATTTCAATCATGTGAAATTGATTTGAGTTTGGAGTAAATCAATCAAGCTGGAATTGTTTCAGGGTTGATGTTGATTTGATTTGGAGTATGACT
The DNA here is from genome assembly GCA_021442155.1 of Cymbidium sinense. Lineage (NCBI taxonomy): Eukaryota > Viridiplantae > Streptophyta > Magnoliopsida > Asparagales > Orchidaceae > Cymbidium > Cymbidium sinense. Next base: position 38,003,346 of record CM038232.1, on the reverse strand, counting down.
TGAAGGAAGGAAGTGAGGAATTGGTTCAAGCTATAAGGTAGGCAAATTTTCCTAACATCCCTAAGGCATGACCTATTCCTATGGCTAACTCTTCTAGGTCTTTAGGGTTGGTTTAGTGTCCACCTAATCAATAGATGAGTCTTAACACTAAGGATCTCTTAAAGTCTAAGAGGATTCCTATGTCTAAGATGGAGGGGTTGAGAGCTCATCCTAAAAAAGAGGCCATCACAAGGTATGGTTCTTATGAATTTTGGTCATACAATTTCCACATCAATGAATTAGTTGTTCCATCCCTACCTTGATCAATTAGGATTGTCTACTTAGGTGATATAGTAGTATATAGCAAGACACTTAATTGGCATATAGAATACTTAAGGGAACTGTTCAACATACTCAAAAATAATGAGCTATACATCAATAAGGAAAAATGTTTTTCCACCCAACTGGAAGTATCATTTATGGGGTATGAAATCAATGATGACAAGCTAATAATGAACAACAAGTGAAACCATCTAAGACTAGGAGCCACTTACTTAAGTGCATTAGCATGATCCTCTTTTGGGCTAGTTAACTAGTTGATTCATTAAGGGATATTCAACAAGAGCCTCTCCACTAATCGATCTTCTCAAGAAAGATAAAGCATGACAATGGACTATAAAATATCAAGAAGCCTTTGAAGATCTAAAGATGGTGATTCATGAAGAGCCTGTACTAAGCCTACCTGACCACACTAAGTTGTATGAAGTGCACATTGATGCTCTTGACTTTGCCATTGCCAACATCTTCATGCAACAAAGACATCCAATCACATATGAGAGACATAAGCTTAACAAACCAGAATGGGGCTAAACTATGCAAGAGAACTAGATGACGAATATCATTCACTGGCTTAGAGTGTGATGACACTGTCTACTTTGATAAATATTTATGATCATGATTGATAATATTGTTATTAGCAACTTCTAGATCTAAAAAAAAAAGCTAAATCTAAAGTAATCCAGATGACAAGATTTTCTAGTTGAATTTGGTTATGTCATAAAATACATGCCAGGAAGAGTGAATATGGTGGTAGACACACTAAGAAAAAAGGTTGAGCTATTTAACATATCTTTAGTAACTTGCTTCATGGGAAGGATCAAAAAAGGACTTAAGATTAATGCTCAAGCTCAAAGCATTATTGTCATAGTAAAAGAGGGCAAAACTTGAATTTCTTACTTGTTGACAACATGTTCTATACTACAGAAATTAGGTTTATGTTTTAAAGTAAAATAATTTAAAAAGGGATAATTAAGAATTTTCATGATTCTGTATAGGTTGGTCACCTAGGAATGTGGCACATTTGCACTTTTAAAAGCCAACTACTACTGACTAGGCATGCAAGAAGAGGTTATGGAGTATGTTCAGACTTGCCTTATCTACCAATAAGATAAAACCATCCAACAACAACTAGAGAATTATTGGATCTATTATCGATACTTGAGAGGCTATGAGGAAATGTCTCTATAGACTTCATATCCAATCGATTGTTGTTTGAAGGATGTTGAAGCATCATAGTAGTGGTAGACAAATTCAATGAATTTGTCACATTCATCGTAGCTCTAATTAATTGCGCAGCTAAAGAAGTTGCTAGTCTATTTCTCCATAATGATCTGGTCAAACTATTGGGGGGCGAGGAGGATCCTAAAGAGCATTATCAGTGATAATGACCCCATTCCACTAGTAGATTTTGGACTATTATTCAAAATGTTAGGATAGACTTGAACTTCTTTGTGAGCTTTCTTCCTCGAAGTGCTCTCAATCTAAAGAACCAACCTCTCTTAGAGTTATACTTAAGGCACTATGTAAGTCCAAATCAGTAAGTTCAGCCAAGTTTATTGATATTTCACACTTTTCATACAACTTATAACAAAGCGAAAGGGTCGTCCTAACTTCCATTCAGTGATAGTGACCCCCATTCCCTAAGTGATTTTGGATGCTATTCAAAATGCTAGGATCAGACTTGAACTTCTCAATGAGCTTCCATCCTCAAAGTGATGATCAAGCTATTAGAACCAACCTTTCATAGAGTTATCCTTAAGGCACTATGTAATTTCAAGTCAATGAGATTGAGTCAAGTTTATTAATGTTGCACAATTTTCTTACAACTTGCTACAAAGAGAAGCCACAAGAAAAAACACATTCAAAAACATCATAAAATCACAGTTGTCAAAACCTCTATCCCTTGCACCAATTAATTAGGAAAGAGTCTGATGGTATTTAAATTTACTAAGTCTAGGTGTGAGAAAATTGAAGTAGCTCAAGCAATATTGCATAAGATTGCAAAGCCAATGAAGAAATGGGTTGATGAAAAGAGAAACCATGTGGAGTTTAAGGAAGGATATCTTGAAATGGTGAAATACCTACTGCAACAATTTGAGACGCTTAGAAAAGTGCATAAGGGGCTAGTGTGCAAATATGAATGACTTTTCAAATTGACCAAGTGTGTGAAAGGTTTCTTATGAGATTCATCTCCCATCCAAACTAAAAGTTCAACAGTCTTTCATGCAAGCATGCTAAAATCATATCATGAAGATGTGAAAGGCACATCAAAGGGGAGTTTCTAAGAGGGTACCAACAATAAGAATCAATTCCTTTGATAAAAAAATAAAATGAAATACTAGTTAATAGAGAGTTAACTATCAATGCAAGGTGCCAAATTATATATAATACTTCGTCAAATGAAAGGGGCTACTTGACACTGAGGATAGTTGGGAGTCTAAGGATGAATTATGACAATTTAAAGACAAATTTCAATAGTACTGTAAATAATGTGTGATAAGAGCATCACGAGCTTAGGTGGGGTTGGGGGGCTAAGCACACAATCAGATTAGTTACATATATAGGGTCATTTCAAGACAAGCATGAACTAAGGAAGCTACATGAAGAACCTAGAAAGGTCCACAGCTATTTAGAGGGAACCAAAAGATTTTGTTAGCTTTGAAAGAAAGATGATTTAATAATAGTCTAGTACACTTAAGACTAAAATGTGGAATTATCTAGAACTCTCCACACATAAGCATAATTTATTTTAATGTAGAAACATCTATAAGAGAGGTGGAGGAACCACCATCTTATGTGTGATCCATTCAAGTAAATTCAAGTGTTAGTAGTCTTGAAAAGTTAATCTAGTTTAGAAGAACTTTTTCTTATGCTCCTAAAATTTTATTACTTCTTCTAGTCCTAGTATTAGTGAAGTATTAGAAGTGAGTGCTAAGGAATCACACATAGCTTTCTAAAAGTTTAGTCTATGATATTAAGCTTCATATTAGAACATATAAACAAATATAAATATGATTTTAAAATTTTAAGACATTTAAGCCCAATTTTTTGCTTAGATCGTAGATCATATAAACCATAGTGAAAGGAGAGAAATTCTAGGGGTGCACAAAAAAGAAAAATAGTATATAATATCTTATTTCCACCTCTACTTAGCTTCATTTATCTTTGAGTTTTTTTTAATCTTACTACTAATGATTTCAGCAAAGTCTACCACTTAAAGAGTGTGGAAAAACACAACAACATATTATGACAAGCGCTCAATAATTATTCATGAGAAGAAAAAACCTTTCATTCTTCGAGGGATATCATATTAAGAAAATATAAAAATAGCACATGCAGTGTTATGTTTGTAAACATTATTTTCAAGAATTTAGAAAAATAATAGGTTAAGAAAACATAGCTTCCACCTGGGTTATTAGTTGGATTGTGATATCCCTAGTTAAATTTAGCTCAAGATATAATATATTTATTGTTGAATTGCAAAAAAAAATTTTTCTCAAATTTCACTAGAAGATATTTTATCTAGTAAAAATTCACTATCATGATTTTCATCTTATAAAATAGAAAGAAATATCATGCAATTTTATTAAAATATCTTGGACAACCAAATTATTCTCATATTTTACATTAAGTTAATTAAGGATATCCTCAACCAATTTTTTTCTATAATCCTAAATAAGTGACTGACAAAAAAGTTTATAGAAAAATTGACAAAAGCTTAGCTAAAGAAGTAAAATTTACAAAAGAAACTTACCATGATTTGAAATAGTAGATTTTGTAGGCTGGTTGTTCTCTAAAGAGATAGATTCAATAACTCTTAACAGAAAGACTACTACTGCTACTTGTTGTGAAGTTGGATCTTTTGATTCTTTTATCTTCACTTGAGGATACACTTCAAACAAGACAAGGATGTTAATTCACATGTCATAAAAGCAAAATAAGGCTATAGGAGATCACCTAGAAGAGTGACTGTGATTACAATCTAGAAATAAGAGCATACAGGTTCCTTTTATCAATTTTCATGCTTATTTACTTGATTCCAATTTCCTATATAAAATATAGCAAAATATACAATAAGCATCCATTCACATAAATGTGTTTTAGCATCTAGTTCAGACCATCTACTAGTTATTGTTTCTCATAATGTTGCTCTTCTCCTTCACTTGATGCAACAAAAAAAATCTAATGATCAATTTACTCTTAATCAAACAAAATAGATATAATATATGTGTGTTTGTTTGCATGTCAATCATGATAGACATGCTTCCTGGGGACTAGGGCTAAAAACTACAAGTTCTACACAAGGGTTAATCTACGCAGTCTTATTTAAAAGGAGAATTGTTGTAGTATTATTACAAGCCATTTGAGTAATTTATGTACTTTGCTTATGTTTCAAAAATGATAGAGGATATGTTGGTCTTTATGTGATTAACCTTAAATTTTGTCATTAAATAAAGGCGCCATTAGGTTATGATATAGGTCTCAAAGTTTATAATCTTCTGAAGCGCAAGGTGTGAATGTTAAGACAAGCAAAGTGACATTTTACATTTTAAAATTTTCACTTTCATTGATTTTATTTTGAAAGCATTCTATTTTTTATTTTAATTTTAGTTTTGTTATGTCTATGATGATTCCCTAAGAGAACTGGTTATGTCTCTAATGTCTTAAGATCATTTGTATCGAAGTCTTTTATGTTGTTGGGTGGTCGCTTACAATTTCTTTAGTTGAAAATTAGAGTATATTGTAACTTATATGCTTGACTACTCCTAAGGGCTTTTGATCCCACGAGATCTAATGTAATTCTGCCTCGTGGGATTTTCTTTTGTGATATTTTCTCCTATAGTTGTTTAGCAGGGCTTATATAGAGAATTGTAATTATGAACTTTAAATTCTATCTTTATTTTTTGTTATTTGAGAGAAAGTTTTATAATCATTAATAAGATTACTTAGGTATATAAAAGATAATTCTATTAATATTTTCTTTCCTTTTTAGGCTTAAATGTGAGTTGAATATAATTATTTATAATTATTTTTAGCCTAATGCAACTAGAGATTTGAAGGTTTAGGGGAAGTTATTTCCTTAAATTGGGTTGAGTCTAGATTATTTGTTTTTTATTGTATTTTAGTTTTTCTTCTAAAGTAATGAATATTTTCTCAATTCCTAAGCTATGATTTGATAATTTGAATTTGTATTTGTTATTTAGTGCCTTACATTATATAACTATATCAATAAGCCTAGGCCTTAAGATGTCCTACATCGATTTAATATCTGAGAAGAGTGAATGTCAAGTTAATTTTGTAAGATTAAAATTAACTTGATAAGCTAAAATATATTAGATAAGTATAAAAAAATAATGGGAAAGATTTGGCTATAACTATTTGGATTGAAATATGGAATCAAGAAAATATTGCAATTATCACATCATGAGTAACTGCATGATGAATTTAATGCTCTAAAGAAGGAGCAAAATGTCACTGAATACTTGAATTAATTTGAGGAATTATCACTAGTTGAAATAATTAAAGATCCTAAAATGATACTTTCTAGATTTAAATTTGTGCTAAGACCTAACAACAAAAAAGAGATGACACCTTAATGACTCATCATTTGATCATGCTTCCCAACATCCCTTAGATTCTGAATATGTGTGAAATTTCCTACTAATAAGAGAGTTATTATATACAAAAGAAATGAATCTCATGATGCACCTATTGCATCTAAGAGAAAAAAATGCCATGTTTAACAAAATCAATATAAATAAATTTATTGCTATGATGTTTGCTCTAATTTTTTTTACAAAAAGCTTATTTTAAATGTCATTATATAGTTACTAGATGGGTTACTTTGCAAATAAATATCCTACAAATATCATATTTATGAGGATGAAAAGGATAATGAAATTAATAAGGGGATGATGTCACAAATTTGATGAAAGGATAAGTGATTTTGAAGAAGTTTTAATAAAAAACTCCTTGTATTTTATGTGATATATCATTGTCTTACCTAAAATTAATTTTCATTAAAAAAATGGCTAGCATATTTGAAACTTATTTCAAACATGATGATAAGATTTCAAAATTATCATAGATAGTGTGAGTGGTATGAATGTCGTGGATGAAGAGGATAATGAAATTAATGAAGGGGATGATGTTCACAAATTTGATGAAAGGATAAGTGATTTTGAAGAAGTTTTAATAAAAAAACCCCTTGTATTTTATGTGATATATCATTGTCTCACCTAAAATTAATTTTCATTAAAAAATGGCTATTATATTTGAACCTTATTTCAAACATGATGATAAGATTTCAAAATTATCATAGATAGTGTGAGTGGTATGAATGTCATGGCTAAATTAATTGTTGATGGTATGAATTTAAGATCTAAACCACACCAATAATCATATTAGGTAGCATGGGTAATAAAATAGTGAATTTTATAAAATAAAATTGTTTATTGCGCATAGATTATTATATATAATAATAATTTTTGGTATGTTGTTCTGTTATAAATGTAGCACATCTCAATTGGGGTTGATTGTGGTGGCATAATTAAGATGCAACTTACTTTTAGGAATTCAAATACTTATGTATCAAGAATAGTCCTACAGGATCTAGTACTAATGAACTAAGCAATACCACATATTTGTTCCAACATGTTTTGAAAATGGGAGTCTTGAAGAAGGGTTGATTTATGCTTAAGTGAGTATAGCATTGAAATATATTATATTTGACCATGTGACTTTATGTAAGAATATTAATGTAGTATTGTCCAATTTAAAAGATCTTTATCCTAATGATATTTCTAATAAATTATAATCACATATAAGCTGAAAATGCATTATTGATTTGATTCCTAGATCAATATTATATAATATTTCACATTATTGAAAAAATATAACACATCTTAAACTTTAAAATATAAGTAGATGATTTCTTTAAGAAAAGACAAATTATAGAAAGTATGAATCTTTATCTGGTTCTTACATTACTTATGTACTTAAGAAAGATGGTTGTTGGTGAATGTGATTAAATAATATAAAAAATAATAAGATTGTCATCAAATATCTTTTTCATATGCTTGAATTGGATGATATTTTAGATATGGTGGTCAGAATCATTAACTATTTTGAACTTAATATGAGAAATTGTTATCATCAAGTAAGAATGTAAGAGGAAGATAAATAACAGAGTTATCAAGTACTTCTATGAGAATCATGAATCACATTATTCAACATTTCTTTAGAATTGTTTTGGTGTTAGTACATTAGGTATTGCAATATGATATTTTATATTTAAATCTAAACAAGTATTATTTATAGTGGATGCTAAAATTATCTTGTGCAAAGCACAATAGATTTGCTTGTGATGATTCACAAATTACTCTAAAAAAGCACACTAAGTATGCTCAACATTATTTAATGAATATCAAATGCTCAATCTCTTAAACTTGAATTATTCAAGAACAGACAAATTTGATGCAAATCTCAAAGTTTATACTCATTGAAAATGTAATATATGCTAAACAAGCTAACTGATATTATGATCATTTTTTTACTTTAGTTAATTTTATTTCAGTAATTTTGTAGTTTTGTATTTTAATTTTAATTTCATCATGCTTAAAAGAATAAGTCGTATGATTTAATTCAAATATTTCTCCCCTACCTTAATATAATTTGATTCACTATTTTTATTGGCTCATTTGATTACTTATTTAGCAATGTTAGTTTGCCTCTTTATATTGGTCAACCTGCTAATTGAACACCTCTATTTTTGGTCTTACTTCTTAGGTTTATTAGACTTAGGACTTGCTCCTGCTCTCCATTGCTTGTATTTTATTATTGAGCTTAACAAATAATAATCTAGCAATGCCTTAGAGTTATGGTTCAGGTCTTTGATTTTAAGACTTATATTATGTGGTTGTAAAATGTGATTATTCTAACTAAAAAGTTTAGTATTGTTGTTAGCTTATCTAATCACATGAGATAATAATTCATTTATAATAAATGTACATATAAAAGATAGTTTGATAATATTCACTTCAAGTTATATCATTTTTTCCATTTGGCTTAAGTGATAGTTGAATATGCTTCTTTCTTGTCTGATCAATTTGAGATTAGAATTTTTTGGTGTGAAAATTATCTCCTTGTGGATGTGAAGCCTAGATTTTGTTTTGATGTCTTTCTCATTATGCTATTTTTAAATCTATAATTTTAGTTAGGTATGTCGATGTGAGTAAATTTATCAAAATAAGATGATATAAGTTTCAATCAATATGCAATTTTGCATGATCCTTAATTTCTACATAATTTTTCAATTAGATGATAATTAATTACCTTTTGTGTTGATTTTTTTTGCATTTTTTATTAAAGAGATGATATTTTTAATCAACAATATATGATCAAAAAAATTGAATTTGTGTGAATGATTTTATGCATTATTTTATATAACCATATTAAGAAATTAAGGTGTCCTTCATTAGGTTATATGAAGTATTATGAATATTTGACAAATGAAGCCTCAACTCATGCAAGATTCTCTCCCTTCATTACCTACTCAAAATTATTTCATCTCTTCCCCTTTGTTTATCACTTCTTATCTCTGCTCTCCTTCAATCTCATATCATTCCCCACTTTCACTCTCTACTTAAACTCTATACTAGCTCACTTTTTTGTTATTCAAAGCTCACAAGGTTCCTTCCACTAGCTTGAACCTCATTCAACCATGAAAGGATAGACTGGCTACTTAGAAGATTGTGGGTAGTCAAATTAACTCAATAACATTATTTGGTATCAAAGGGGATATCTTGCATGGATTGAAATTTGATTTGCTCTACACTCCATTTTGTCAAAACATTTTTTTCTAAAGTTTTTTACATCAGATGTTTATAAAGATTGTTTTAACAAAATTTTATATCTTATTTCTCTACCAACAACAACAACAAGCCTTTATCCCACTAAGTGGGGTTGGCTGCATGAATCTTTTGTCTCTATTGTGTCCTAGTATGAGACAAATTCTCATTTAATTCAAGCATATTAAGGTCAATTTTTATACATCTTAACCAAGTCTTTTTAGATCTACCTCTACCTTTCTTAGCATAATGCAAATCTAATGCATATACTCTTTTTAGGTCTACCTCTATTTTAGGTATTATTTCTCTACTCTTTTAAGATAATCCCATTGTTGTGAAAATTGATGAAAGCCTTATGCCCATCATGTGCATGTCTATGTTCTTTGTGTGCTCTATTAATCATTATTTGTGTGACCAACAAGAGCATATATAGTCCCTTGATAACCTTGGCCACCAACTTATTGCTTTAGCTCATTGGATTGCACCACAGCACACCCTTCTATTCACAAGTTGACATTTTTTACATTCAAGTTCATCTCCCCTGTCAATTCCATCAAAACAATAATTTTCAATCAACCTTAGCGGCACAAATATATAGTGTGGTTATGGCTTATCATCTAACTCGCTTGAGGTTTGTTGGTTCAATCATGATCTTTTACAACAACAAGCCTTTATCCCATTACGTGGGATTTTTTACATTAATCTTTTTTCTCCATTGTGTCCTATTAAGTATCATATTCTCATTTAATCCTAATAAAGTAAGGTCATTTGTATACTTCATAACCAAATCTTTTTAGGCTTAACTCTATCTTTCTTAATATAGGATGAATCTAATTCATCTACTCTCCTAATTTGGTCACTGGACAATTGCCATTTTATGGGACCTAACCATCTACGGTGACTCTTTCAAATCTAATATGCCACCAGAGCTACTCAAACCATATTATGTATATATTCATTTATCATTGTCTCTAAGTGTAAATCCACTCATCCACTTGAGCATCCTCATCTCGACAACACTTAACTTAATTTGATGCCAACATTCTACATCATAAAGCATTGCAGGTCTCACCACCACAACAATAAGTTTTTATCCCATGATTACACTAATCCTTCTACTCCTTTTTGTCCTATTATGTGTCAAATTCTCATTTAATTCTAATAAACTATGGTATTTTTTTATACATCTTAACCATGTATTTTTAGGTCTACCTCTACCTTTCTTAACATAAAGCAAATCTAATACATCTACTCTCCTAATTGGATCATCGGATGGCCGACTCCTTATGTGGTCAAACCATCTAAAGCGTCTCTCTCTAATCTTATATGCCATTGGAGCTACTCCAACTTTTCCCGAACATATTTATTTTGCATTTTATCTTTAAGAGTAAAACCACTCATCCACCTGAACATACTCAACTCTGCAACACTTAATTTAGTCTTATGCTTCTCTTTTATTGGCCAACATTTTGCACCATAAATCATTGCATGTCTTACCATCATCTTATAAAATTATTCCTTTAAGTCTAAGCGATACTTTTTTATCACACAACAGGCCAAATCAGTTCCTCCACTTCAACCATCCAACTTAAACTCTACTGATAACATCACCATCTATTTCCCATCATTTTGAACAATAGAGCCAAGATATTTGAAATGCTCACTCTTTTTAATGGCTTGATCACCCATGTCACAACACAACCACTAGAACTTCTACAACTAAAATTACACTTCATATATTCAAATTTAGATATACTCAAACAAAAATCTTTAGACTCTAAGGTTGACCTCTATAATTCAAGTTTCTCTTGGACTCCCTCTCTAGTCTTATCAACAAGAAGAATGTCATTAGAAAAAAGCAGACACCAAGGTACATTCTCTTGCAAATCTCTAGTGAGAACATCCATAACTAAAGAAAAAATACATATGAGCTTAAAGCTAATTCTTGATGTAATCCAACTGAAATAGAAGAATATTTTGTTAATTCCTTTTGTGTTTGGACACAAGTAACAACTTTAGTATACATATTCTTAATAGCTTCAATATAACAACTATTAACTCCTTTCTTTTCTATAGCTCTCCAAAGAACTCCTCTTGGAATTTTATCATAAGCTTTCTCTAAATCAACAAATATCATATGTAGATCCTCCTTACTTTCTCTATACTTCTCCATCAAATCTCTCAACAAATGTATGGAAACCATAGTAAATTTAGTCGGCATGAAACCAAATAGATTTTGAGAAATTTTTATATTACATCGTAACCTATGCTCAATTACTTTCCCCTATAATTTTAATGTATGACACATTAACTTAATTCCTCTATAATTTGCACACTCTTGTGCATCGCCTTTATTCTTAAATATAGGAACCAACAAACTCTTCCTCCACTCATCTAACATCTTTTTTGTCTTTAAAATAACATTAAAAAATTCGTAAGCTAAGAAATTCCTTGATCTCCTAAGTATTTCCACACTTTTATTGGAATATCATAAGGTCATACTATTTTCCACACTTCATTTTTGTTAAAGCTTCTCCAACTTCAAATATACAAAAATGATGATAAAAATATAATTCTGTATTTTGTTTAGGGTACTAAGGTTGCTAAAATTAATCGTATTCTCATATCCTTTGTTGAAAAGTTAATTAAAATAACTCATCTACCTATTTTCAATATCTTTTTCTAAGAAAAGTAATTTATGATTTTCAGCCTAATACATCTCACTTCAGCTAGATCTTATTTCTCCTATCTTTTTTCTTGGAAAACTTATACATACATATTTCACCTTCATTGGTATCAAATTTATTATATAAATCACTAAAAGCTAATTTTTTGCATCACATATTACTTTCTTAGAATCTCTACGAGATACTTTATATCTTTCTCAATTCTCTGAGTTTTTACATCTAAACTAAGTTTTTTAATAATGATTTTTATTTATTATCTTTTCTTGCAAATTATGAATCCACCACCAACTATTTTATTAAAGGAAGCTTTTTCTTTTGATTCTCCAAACACATTTTTTGCAACTTGCTTAATTTTACTTGCTATTTTTTCACACATAATATTAGCCTTCTTATAAACATCCCAAATTCTAAGCTCTTGTAGCTTGCTCTTAAAAATGTTTTTATTAGTATTCATTAAGTGACTCCATATAATTTTAGGACAATAATTCCTTTTATCTTTTATCTTCTAATCCTTCATCTTAAAATCTAAAACTAACAGCCGATGTTGGGTACTTAAACTTTTATTTGGAATGACCTTACAATCTTTACAATCTAAATAATCTAATTTTTTATTAGAAAATAATCAATCTGTGTTTTATTAGGCCCAATCTTATAAGTAATAATATACTCATCTCTTTTCTTAAATAAAGTATTAACAACCATAAAATCATAAGCTAAAGCAAAATTTAATATAGTATGATCTTCTTCATTAGTCACTTCAAATCCATAACCACCATAAATATTTTTAAAATCTTCTAACACTCTACTAACATGTGTAATTAATTGTCCTTCAATAAATACATTTTCTTCAAGAGATATCTTTTGTATTAATGTCTTTAAGTCATTCTAACATTTTTCTTTTAAACCTACATCCAAATCTACTTGAGGAATATAAACACTTATAACGTTGATAATCTTAATATCAACAATAATCTTTAAAGTTATAATTCTACCTTTAATCTTATTAATATTATAATTTTATCTTTCAAACTTTTATTTATACTCACACCTACATCATTTCTAAGTTATCTCCTACCTGAATACCAAAGTTTAAAACCTAAACTATCAATCCCATTGGTCTTCTCCCCAACCTATTTATTTTCTTGAATATATAAAATATTTATCTTTCTATAAACTGTAATATATATTAATTCCATTAATTTACTTATAAGAGTACTTATATTCCAAGTTCCTAATCTAATTTTAGTTTTATGAACTAACTTATTTTCCCGCATCCATCCATAATATGGGAATCCTTGCTTTATACACCTTAACCCAACCCTTGCACTTTCATCATGGGATAACTTGACATTAACACAATATTTTAAACGATTTTGTGGTGTTTATTTTTGAGATGTGAGACACCATGCAAATCTTAAAGGGTACTTATTGAAGTAATTGGGTATGACATCAATGAATGATGTACTATCTCAAAAGATAGAAATCACCACCCTATAATAGACCAAATCACCTAATAAGGACTCCTAAGGCATGATGAGTCTTCGAATGTACTAGAGATTTTTCTCCTACTTTACATGGAAAAGTAAAGTTGGGTTTATTTTAAGTCGAGTTCATTAAGTTCCGTATGGAGGCAAGCTCCCATAGTTAATTACATCTTAAAGGAATTGAATCCCTTAAGAATACTCTCAATTAAAGTAGGAATTAAAGTCTCCAAAGATTTCAAGGCTAAGACTATCAAAGGATTGGCTAATTTAGAAAATCAAATTGGATAGATCAAGGAGAAGACTTATTTTTGGAATTTAAAGGAAGAAAGTAGGAAATGCCCATGATATTAGGAAGCCTAGTGAGCATTTTAATCTACCCTATAATTGGGCTTTATATTTTTAAAATTGAAGAGAGTTGATTATTTGAGTTAACATTTTATTAGAATACTAGGACTTATAATCCCACAACATAAGATTATGGAAATATCTAAGAGGTGAGGATTTATGCTTGTAGCCCCAAAGAGAAATAACAACCTTGGATCCTAAATCTAGGGGGCTTTGGTGAGGGCCAAAGCGTGACCAAAATCTAAGGTGAAAGTGGATATATAGTTTACCTCTACTAGAGAGAGTAAACCACTAGACTGATGGACTTATTACTGCCTAGAGTGGTAGCTAGCTAACTCCTCCTACGCTTTAAATATATGTAGGCAAGTCATATATTTTTGCAAGATGGCTAGGCTATTATTTATTTAGGTGGAAACTAAGTCCCTAAACTCACTCCCTAAGAGACTAGAGCATGAGTGATATGAATTCATGACTTAATCTAATACAAATTTTAAAAAATTTATTTTGTTCTTTTGAATTCTTTATTTTGACATGGACTATGGGATTTTGTATGCTTAAATGTATGAGAACTTGATTATAGGCCAAATCAAGAGAGAAAGGCGTGTTCTTCCATCAAAGGCTCTCACAGGTTAAGCCTTTATTCTCTAGCATGGATGGAAGCCCCCTCTTAACAAGAGTGGAAGAATAAGGCGTGCATGATATTATACATTCAGTCATTCAGCTAAGGGGTTGCTAAAAATTTTATTATCCTAATTTAATTCCTAGGATTTATAATGAGGTTATGAGTTATTTTAAATTTTAATTGCCAGTTATTAATTGGGGTAGAAAAATTAATTTTATCCTAAGAGCCTACCGCATCCAGGCCACACATTCAAACATCAAACATGAAGAAACAAGAAAAACCATGTAATTCTAGTGTGCAATCTAAACACAACATCAAATAATTTTATAGACTACCATAAAAGAATAAAAGGCGAGTGCGATCAGGATCCGCTGTACACCCTCAAAAGATCAAAAATGATGGGTAGTCGAGCTCTACCCTTATACAACCCGGATTATAAAAATAATACATGCTATGGGGGTCTTCTTTTCTTCATTTCTTCCTTCTCTTTATTTTGATTTAATTTACTCCAAAGGCATCACAGGACACCCTAAGGACTAAGCCTTCTAGTCACTGCTCATCCAAATCCCCAATAACACTAATCCTAATGTCTAATGCAAAATTACATTAAAAATAGAAAAAGTAAATCTAACTACGCCTACAAAACAAATGTTAACTAAACACACCATACAACCCAAGCAGTTATATGAATAATTTGGACATAGCTCCTCACACATGGGGAACCAAGCCCACCTATCCTAACATGGGTTATGCTTAGGGGCTAAGCAACCTATACAGCAAAAGCATTTATATTTTTATTACAGTGGCCCATTAAGAATAACCCCTACATAAAATATGATTAGGCTAATAACTGCCTAACATTTTATCTATGAGACATACACCCTAGCATCCAGTCTAAAACCTTATATCACAAAATAAAATATCTATCACACATACAATAAATACATCAACCTAGCCTAATTCAAGGTCGGTGACCTAGCATTCTAATGTGTGAAAAGAAGGCTTGTATAGCAAGACTTTACTAGGCTTCTTTAGTTTAAGTTTCAATTTGGAGTTTGAATTTGTTTAAATTTTAACTTTGGGTGATTTCAATTTAAATGATTAATGATTTATTTTTTTATTTTGATTTCACTTTATTTGCTTAAAATGATGTTTAGGTTTTCAAAAATGAAGAGTAGAATGAATTCCATTTGTAGATAGAACTCACCTTATTTTACATCTTAACTAAAGAGTCCTTTAAGACCCATTTGAATTTATGCAATTCATTTGATTTGATTTAGCATTTAGAATTTAAGTTTGTTTAAGTATTTGATAGATTGATTTTAGATTAGATATTTTGGCTTAATTAAATCTTGATGATTCAATATCCTTAATATCTAATGAAGTTTAAGTTTGTTTAAATCCACGTGTTTTTGATTTATTAATTTTGATTAGATGTTTTGGTTTAATTAAATCTTGATAATTCAATATCCTTTTAAATTAATTCTTCTCTGATTATGATTATGACTTAATATTATATTTATTTGATTTAATTATGGTTCATTTATTTGTAGTTTGGATTAATTGAGATTTTATTTTAATTTTAATTGAGTTTATATTGGGATTTTATTTTTAATCTCATACATCATCAAAGTTTGATTTGTATTTTGATTTCATGCATTGGATAGTTAATTAGTTTATCTTATTTAAGTAGGTTGAATGAGATTTGATTTGATTACATATTAAATTGATGAGAGTCTTTCTTAATTTAATTTAATTTGATTTAATTTGATTAGCTTTATTGAGGTTCTTGATTATGTAATTAGTTTAATTGTGTATGATTTAATTATAAAGATTTGTTTAATTTTCAATTTGATTTTATATTTATTTAGATTAATGATGTAATTAATGACTTAATAATTTAGGTTTAATTTAGGTTTTGATTAGTATTTAATTGCATTTATGTTTGATTAAATTTAAATTTAATATGACTAATTTGATTAACTTTATTTAAGATGTGTGATCAAATTAATTAGTAGACTAAGATTTTGAATTTGATTTAAAAAAGTTAATTTGGTTCATTAAGATGATGGATTAATTCATTAAGTTTGCACTAATTAGGTGTTTATTCAATAGGATTAGTAAGTGTTTGATTTGAATTTGATTTAAAAAGTTAATTTGGTTCATTAAGATGATGGATTAATTCATTAAGTTTGCACTAATTAGGTGTTTATTCAATTGGATTAGCTTAAAGGTAATTAGTTTAATTAAGATGTATGTTTTATGTTAATTATTAAATTAATTAAGGATTTGCTTAATTTTAATTTAGTTTTATATTTATTTATATTAATGATGTAATTAATGAATTAATGATTTATGTTTAATTTAGAATTTGATTGGTATTTAATTGCATTTATGTTTAATTAAGCTTAGGTTTAATATGTTTAATTTGATTAACTTAATTAGTTTACTTGAAGGGTGTGATTAATTTTAAAATTTAATTAGGGGTTTGATTTAAGCTTAATTTAAGAGTTAGCTTTAATGTAATTTATTTAAATAAATTTGATTCATTAAATTGATGGATTAATTCATTAATTTTGCATTAATTAGATGTTTGATTAAAAATAATTAAATTTTGAATTATTGGATTAATTAAAGATTTATTTAATTAATGACTTAATTTCCCACATGTGAGTGATTTGAATTAGTTAAGTGTTTTACTTAAGTTTGATTTGATTAAAGGATTATTATTATTATCATCATTATTATTAAGTGAATTAATTGTTTATTTTATTTCAATTAAGTTTGATTATTTATGATTAGAGTTGTATTTGATTTTCTTCATTTATTATATTTGTTTAATATCATTAACATGTTGGATTTAGTTATTAGCTTGAAATATTTAATGGTTGAGTAACTCCCTTATTCCAAATGGATTAATTTTGATATTAAAATAATTAAGTTCACTTTAGCTTCATTTGATTTGGTTTGGTTTGATTAATATTAATCGAATATGATGTATTGGATTTATACTTAATTTAACTTTCTAGTTTAGTTAATGATTAATCAGTTTTAATTTATTTATACTCATTGAGGAGTTTCATATGATTAAGATTCCATGCTTAGTATAGGTTTAATTATATTAGTTTGACCCATGTTAAAGTGTCCTAGATTTATTTAATTTTGAGTTTGATTTATGATTTAATCATTTAATTGAGTTTTATTAACTTAAATAGGTTTATGATATTTTTTTGATTTGAGGTTTGATTAATGATTGCATAAGTGTTATTTCATCTATAATTTTAATTTATTATTTAGATTCTTATGAATTTTATTTTAATTAATTCCTTAATTTATTAAATTTTAACCCTAAATATTTATTATAAGTTCATTAAGCTTCAAAATATCATGTTATTATTATTATTATTATTATTATTATTATTATTATTTAACTGAAGCGATTTAAGCCACTTTGAAGATTTTGTAAATTTTTCGATTTTTATTTGATTTATTTTATTAAAATAGACAATTTGAACTTTAAAATTTAATTTCTCCCAATCCATAAATCTTTTTTACTTGAGATTTTGGTCATATGTGTGTCTTAACTTTAATTATAACCTCTAAAAATTTCAACTCAATCCCATGTATATTTTTAGAGTAATTAATGAAAATTTATTTTCACTAAAACTTAAATTCAGCATAAACAATTCACTGGAATTTAAAAACTTTTGGTTCTTTGGATTCCTCTCGGGAAGAAGGATCCAATGAGCCATTATTTGTAATTTTTCGCTAAGAATTTTATTTTTTTTATTAATTTTAAAAGTTTAGAGATACTTAAATAATTTTTAAAATTAGAAAATATGTGATTTTCCCACTTAACTCAACGTCAAACAGGCCGACGGAACCGAATGCATGTTGGCAATATAGCACCACCATCTGCCATGCTGCCATGCATATGCCCCACACAAGGCCCACGTAGCGCGACAGAAAAAGTGGGATTTGGGAAAACGACGCACGGTTCGATCCAGACCATCAGATCACATATAGGATGATCCAAATCCAATCTGCAGAATCAAAGAGCATATCACTTGTTCTCGGTGTCGAAAAGACATGAGTACGACATGATCTGAGCCGTCCGATCCACTAAATGTGGGATCGGATGGCTACTGCTCACCGACAGGAAAAATGCAAAAAAAATGTGAAATGAGATTCGATTGAGCTCGTTTTTGCGTCAATTTTCTTTGGAAAATTTTGACTTCATATTGGGATCAAATAAAATGAAAATTGCAGGATTTATCTAAGGTAAATTCCTAAAATCGCAAGAAAATCATCACAAAAAGCAAGAAATCCTAGGGCCGACTATGAGTTTTTGAAGATTACCTCATCGGGGATGATTTCCAATGGCAATGAAGATCCGAGCGAGCTCCTAGGTGCAAGAGGAAGCTTTAGAATGAGTGTAGCCTTCACCTTCACTTCAAAATGATGTATCTTTTGATGCTTGCTATTTTCTTATCGAAATCAACCCAATTTTGGTGTTTCTAACCTAAGAGAGATGGAGAAATGGTTGTTGGTTGTTTTGGGGAGTTCTTGGAATGAAGCCTCATTTCTCCCTCCTTTAATAGTGGCTGAAAATCCTCTCTTTTTAAAATTTTTGGCTCCAAAGTATTATCATTTTGTTTGGGGTGATTGAGATGGATGATGGATTGATTGAGGACTTTGAATTTTTGCTCCAAAGTTCTCTCTTGCTATCATATGATCAACTCTACTGAATGTCATGGATAGGGGAGAGTTGAATGCATGTGATGGGGACAATTAAATAAAGTTGGGTGAAATCCTATGTGAGGGAGGACCCATGAGGAATTTAATTGGGTTGTGTTGATTTTGGGTTAATCCTAAATGGGTCATGGCTTGGTTTCAAGGGATTTGGCTCAATTTGGGTCATATGGGTCACATTGGGTCATATCAGGTTAGGTTGACCAATTGGTCAAATTGGGTCAAACCAAGACCTAGGTTAAGTTCAAATGATAATTTGAAGAGTTTAGGTGTGATCAATTTAATTTAATTTGGCTTAGAATCGATTTTATCTTATTTAGAATCAAATGGGTCAAATAGGTCAAGTTAACCAATTTGACTAAAATTGGCCAAATTGGCTTGGGTTTTGGGTTGATTCATGTTCAATTTGCTCACTGAAGATGAATGTGGTATTTAGTTCGAATCAATTTAGATTTAATTTAGATTTAGGCCAAATTGACCCTTTAGGCCAATTTGGTCTAAATAGCTCAATTGGGCTCGATTGATCAAATTGGGTTTAATTGTGGCTTTGTTCAAGTTCAATAATCAATTTGGAATGAACTTGAGCCATTGGTTGCAATCAATTTGGGTTAGATCATGATTTGACCTAATTTGGTCCTTTGGCCAATTTGGATCAACTTGGATCGAATGGCCAATTATGCTTGGTTTGGCTCAATTGGTGGTCAAGTCATATTTAAATATCGATTTTGGGTTGATTCAATTCATTGATTTCAATCAATTTGATGTAGGATGAGTTTTGGCTAGTTTTGGTTCATTTGGGCTAAGGGTTGACTTCATCAAATGACTAAGTTGACTTGGTCTGACCCAATTGATTGCAATTGATCATTCTAGGGTGATCAACAATCATGGTGGAAAGCTTTGTTGGGCTTGGTTCAATTTAATTTGGGTTGAATTGAAAGTTGGCTCAAATGGGTCCTTTAGGTTACTTTGGGTCAAGTGGACTTAAGTGGGTCAATTGGTTTGGTTTTGGTTTGATCCAAGTTTAGTTGAACTTATATATGAGCCATGGATTGAAATATAAATTCAACGATAATCAATTTGGAGTCAATGGGATTTTGGCTCATTTGAAATTTTCAAGTCAAAAGGGCTAGGTTGGGTTTGACTTGGGTTGGCTTCGATTTGATTTGATGATTATAAGTTTCATTTATGTTTGGGTAGATAATTGAATGAATGATTGATTTAAGAGAAAATCTATTAGTTTTTATTTGATTTGGATCAAATTTGGCTGTCTAAAGAATTGGCTTAAAGTTTATAAATTGGATTTTGGTTTAATGTCAGATTTGGTCTTAGGGTTTGAATTTGATTTTGGATTTCAATCATTTGAAGTCAAATTTGGGATATAGATTTGAAATTTGGATTTGAATTTGAAGTTTGGTTTGAGATTTAAATTTGGGTTTGATTTGAGAAAGTGTATATAGAATAGGGTAAAAAATTTCCTTAAGCTCAAGCATAGCCTAATCTAAGATTAACCTTTCTAAGTCTCTAAAGCTTAGGTGTGTTCACCTAATCACTAGATGTGTCTTATGACTAAGGAGTTCTTAGTATTTAGAAGAGTCCTAAGTCTAAGAAGAGGAGGTTAAGAGCTCACTCCAAAAGATAGGTCAATAAAAGGACCCCAATAGGCGTGGTGTAACTAACAAGGCACACCACACGTATTGGCATTGACTGAAATGATCAACAATATCAAGAAGATTGTAAACATTAACGGAGATGATATATACCTACACCCAAGGGGTAGATAGAATCATGAGCTTAGTGCAATGCAGCTCTCTTTATTCCAAGGGCATAAGATAGTAAGCAGGAATCCGTTGGGGATTGAGTACATGAACCTTCCACTAGGGAAGCAGGTTCAAGTTATCCGCTAAGAGATAAGAATTTGAGTTTGATTATGAATATGATTAGTTGGTGTGTGTATCCACTGGGAATAAAAATCTATAATATGATGGGGATCAAGATTGAATTGATTTTAATTTATTTTATTTTAATTGATGTGGAGGCATATCTGTTAGGGATATGTGCTCGAATCCTCTAGGGATTGGGTATGTGAACATTCCACTAGGGAAGTAGGTTTGAGCTATCCGCTGGGGATAAGAATATGATTGGATTTCTTTGATTAGCTTGACTGGGGGGGTTGGTTTAATTTTTTATGGCTCCACTAGGGAAAAGGGTTTGAGATTGAGGGCATATCCATCAGGGATATACAGTCGGTTAGATTTGTTTTATTTAGATCTGAGCTCCACTAGGGAGGCTAATTTGATTTGTGCCTCACTGGTGAAAAATTTGGTTTGTCCAACATGTTTAATTTGACTCCATTGGAGAGATTAGTTTTGAATTTATTTTGTTATGGACCCTATCAATGTGTGATGGACTACACTAAGAAGGAGACATGGGAGCCTTGGCCTTTCTTAGATTTATAGGTCCCAAGGGGTAGTCCTCTTGCCAAAAGGTTGGACTATCCGATCTAAGGGGTTGTCTTTTGGTGTGCAATGACTGTACTAGAAAGAAAGTGTAGCAGACTTACATCTTCCAAAGTAAGAAAAAGCTGTCGGGGTGATCTATTGGATAAGTAACACATCGAACCCTACCTAAGGCGACTACTAAGTGAGCACCGCTAAGGATCTTACCTTAACTCAAGAGTAGTCTTGATGATTAATTTGATTTATATTTGATTTGATTTGATTTGATTTGATTTGATTTGGTGTGTTATGTTGTGGACCCTGTCAACGTGCGATGGACCCACTAAGAAGGAGTTATTTCAACCTTGACCTGTTTCAGATTAACAAATCCAAAGGGGTAATCTAACAGCCACAAGGTAGGACTATTCAGCCTAAGGGTTTCCTTTCGGTGTGCAATGACTATATTAGGAAGAAATCATAACAGGCTTACATCTTCTAAAGTAGGGATCAGTCGTCGGGGTGATCTATCGATGGCACAATAAATCAAACCTGACCTAGGGCGACTATTTGAGCGAATGCTGCTATGGACTCATATTAACTTAAGAATAATCATAATTAATTTAATTTTAGATGGACCTTGTCAGTGTGTGATAGATCTACTAAGAATGAGCTAATATCAGCTTAAACCTATTTTAAATTTACAAATCCAAAAGAATAGCCTACCGGCAGGTAGAGCTAACCAACTAAAGGGGTGTCTTTCGGTTTGTAATGGTCAAGTTAGGAAGAAAGCGTGGGGAGTCACATCTTCTTAAATAAGGAACCACTGAAGTGATTGGTCACTTGTGTAACAAATCGGGCCCGACCCAGGGTTGCCCTTCGATTTGCTACGATCGTGTTGGAAAGAATGCGTAATAGACTTATATATTTCAAAGCAAAGATAACCGTTGGGGTAGCTCGTTGGTGGCACAACAAGTTGAACCCGACCTAAGGGCGACTACTAAGAGAGTGCCGACCTAAAGACTTATCTCAACTCAAAGTAGTGAGGCAATTCCTATAAGGAGTTTTGCTGACACTTCCTTAAACATAGGATGTTTGCTTGGGAAAGGGGCCACTGGGGGCTTGAATTCTTAATGTACAAGAAAATATATATTTTGTTTATTTTAAGTTTGCGTGGACCCTGTTGGTTTGCGAGGAACCACATTGAGAAGGAGCTCATATCAGCCTAATCCTATCTCAGACTTACTGGACCAAGGGAGAATGTGTGCATCTGCTAAACAAATTCTTCAATCACAGGGGTAGCTACTAGGAAAGAGGGATTGTCTAATCCAAAAGTAACCCGGGTAGTGTCTAAATGGGGTCGCTAAGGAAGTGATCCAAATAAAGTTCCCACATGGAAGGTGTCATTAGGGGTTTTATCCAAAACCCTATAAAAGAAAGCCTGTAGGTATTTGGTGGCCAACTCAAGGAGAAAGCGCGGGCACTCACATCTGCCAAAAGTGGTATATCCACCGGGTGGGTCGCCGTCAGCATGGTGATAACCAACCAACCTAAGGTGTCCGTCGATTTGTGATAATCAGTCCAGAAAGAAGGTGTGTAGGCTTACATCTCCCTAAAGTAAAACTGATTGTCAGGATAGTTTTTCTTCGGCTCGATAGGGGCTATTCGACCTAGGGAGACTAATAAATGAGGAGTCTGGTGTAAGGACTAGACCCAAGCTTAAAATAGTCATGGGGAAAGGAGCCATAGGGGGACTTATCTTAAACCTCAAATATACTCAACCTAGTCAATACATATTAACTAATCCAAGAAGAAAGCGTGTAGGATTACATCCTCTTAAACAAAGTCAACATAAGGTAGCTTACCGGCTGCGCAGTAAAGCCTACTAAATTGATAAGGTGCTCATTGGTTTGCAATGGTCAAGACAGAAAGAAAGCACGGGGACTCACATCCACCAAACAAATGACCACTAGAGTGACACACTAGTAAGGTAGCATGTCAGCCCGACCTAGAGCAGCTAATAAGTGAGTGCCGCGGGGGGCTTGCTCCCACATCAAAATAGCTTGAGATAAAAGATATGTATTTTTGTGTTGTGAAAGAGGGAATATGATGCCGCTTAGGTTCTCTTACACCTATCCTAAATACGATGAAGATTGGATGAAATGGTGTCATAAGGACAATGTGACTCTACCAAGAAAGGATGTCGCTCGGGTTCTCTTACACCTAACTTAGTTGTGATAGTCAAAATAGGATGCCTCTTGGGTTCTCTTACACCTATCCAAATAGACCTGGTAGATAAATATTGAGTTTTTATGTAAGTTTGAAGGAATGTTTAGATTGATGAGGAATTTTGAACGGTGAATGTAGATTGATTTTTTTAATTAATTTATTATTTATTTTTTATTCAGACTGAACCAATGTAGACGTGAAAACATAACATTACTAAGGAATTGCTTCTATTTTTTTTTTTTTTTTTGAAATTTCTTTAGGTGTGTGCAAATGGAACAAGAATAACTAAGAGTAGTGTTCTTTCTCCAAAATCTTTGGGACCTAGTCAAAGTATTTGATCATCCTTAGTGGAAGAAATTCACTAAGGCTTCTCAAATATTATGCTCTAATTTGTATTTGAATGAAAGAAATTTCTCATTCCAATTACTTGAATTATTCTCCAAATTTGAATTTTGATTTTGAGTGTAATGAATTTTGAAGTAGTGTTTGTTGACATAAAAATACAAGACACTCTCCTATCATAGTGGTTTAGACAACTTTCCATCCTTCAAAACACCGAAGTAGATTTTTGTAATGATTAGAAGCAACATCTTGATTTGGAGAGTTTTGAGATAGACTAAATTTGAAAGAGTTTAAACCATCTATGTTCAAAGTTAATTGAGGTTTCTCTTTTTTTTTTTTTTTGTAAGACCTTTAAGCTTTTCAATCTATGCATAGAGTTTTGTAATTTGATTATTGATGATAAATTTTAACAAGAAGAGTTATACCCTAAATGGAGATAGCCTTAAACTAGTGGCCTAGGGCGAATGGAGGGACCAATATTAGAGGTGTCATGAAATATTACCTCATTCTTTTGAATGAGTATTGAAACTTATCATCCTTCAGAACTTGATCTACTTTCTTTGTCAAAGTAGTGAATGATTGACACCTACCAAAAAAAATGAGAGATTAAATATCTAAGACCCGACAACCTTCCTCGAAATGATTTGAATTTGTTGAGCCCCTCCTTTATTTTCTCTTTTTTTATCTTTTTTTGTCTTTTTGTCTTTTATTTTTTTCTTTTATTTTTCATATTTTTTTCATTTTTTTCATTTATTATTATTTTTTCCTTTTTATTATTTTCTTTTCTTTTTTTTTTCCTTTTTTTTTGAGGTTGCATCTCTAATATCACTTTAATGTCTTTTAGATCAATTTTTGTTATCCCATGATGCTTTACTACAAGCCCTAAAAACTTCTCTAAAGCTATCCTAATTGTATACTTTAGGGGATTCATCTTTAGGTTGTAGTATCATAATTAATCGAAGATAACTACTTAGATCGTAAAGATGGTCTTCCTTTTCTTTTCTTTTGACCATGAGATTGTCAACATAGCATCCAACTTGGTGATGAATGAGTCCATCGAAGAATCGAGTCATGGCCCGCTGGTATGTGGCGCCAGCATTTTTAAGGCTGAAAGACATGACCTTATAGTAGTAAATTCTGATGAGAATTATAAAGGCAAATGACCTCTCATCCTCCGGCATCATTTGACCCATCCATGAATGAGGAGACCATATGCAAAGAGGCTATGTCCTCTATTAAATTTTGATATAGGTAATGTGAATTCATCTTCAAGACATGCCAACCTTAGATCTTCAAAATTGGCATATGTGCGAATTTGAATGTTCTTCCTTTTGGCTGGGAATAATGTTGGGAAATCATGGTAGTATCTTTCTTCTTCAATAAGGTTAACTTCAAACTTTGATCCTCTTCTTCGCACCAAAAGTATCTAAAATAGGAATAGCATTCATTTGAAATTGCTACCTTTGAGATGTATTGGGAACTTTATATTTGGTTTTGTAAAAGATGTTGGTGGACTCTTTATGTTCTAAGGTTAATTTTAAAACTTATTAGTTAATGATCCCGTTCAATTTCTTGGGAGGGTGGGTGGACTCTCTCATAGCAATTTCAGGGGAGTGCATTGGAAAATCTTCAAAATTATTTGAGCAAAGTAGGTAGACTAAGCAAAAGATAATTTTATTACTTCATTTGAAGGTCTATCTGCAAGTGTGGAATCCTCTTTCGTGCTTAGAGAAAGAGATATGAAGTGGAAATTTGAAATCTAATAATGTATTTTTTTTTTTTGCTGGAGATTAGGAGCAACTCTTAACTTCCAATCCTATAATAATATCATGAGATAGTAGAATTGGAGTCAATGAGCTCACATACCTACTAAGTTTCTAGTCATACATACACGAATCAACCTTTTAGAGCCCTTTTTTTATTGCCATCTAACTCCAAAGACTTGTCAAATTTTGACTCAAAATTTATTTCATATATTCTTTTCTCTCTCTTCTTTTCTTGGATTTACACCTCGTACACATGATTTATTTTTTGGATTCTAAATCAATATGTATTATTGGTGCTTTACATTTTCTCTTTTTCTTTGTATCGTTCTCCCTTTTTTTTTTTAATTTCCTTTTTTTCTTGTCTCTCTTTTTTTTTTTTTTTTTTGAGTCTTTGTTTATATTGTATTCTATGTAGGATATTGCTTGTCTTTCTTCTCCATAGAATATTCTATGTTGAATATGACTTGAGGAGGTTGCCACTAACTTAGCAAGGAAGAATCAAATACTTTTCTATCTCTTTAGAGAATGTGAGAGTGCACTTATTACTTAGCTTAGTGGGCAACCTTCCAAGATAGTTTAGGACCTTAAGATTAACCTTCAGAATAGTTTGATGCCCTTTTTTTGGGTTGTGAGGTGTATCTTATGAAGGATTTAGAATTTGATTATTTCCAACGACTGGTTTGCTTCTTTCTATGATGTTGATCAAAGTGGTAGGACCCTGTCACTGCAATAATTGACTTTTGTGATATCTTTTGAAAGAGAGGTAGAATTGATATCTACCTACTCTTTTTTATGTGCCCAAACTTTATCCCATTAGACCTTTAAAATTGATGATTCTGACTGTCTATCGATAGTGACATCATGAAAGCTTAGAATGGAGGCATCTCTACCCGAGTTCAAATCATTAAGGCATCAAGGCCATCAGTACTGCTATTTTATGGATTACTATCGTTATTTTGAGAGTTATCTTCTTTTGAGAATTAGGATTCAAGTCATTTGAGTCATACTTATATGGAATAAATAAGACATACTTAAAATCCTTGTCAATTTCATTCTTGGCCCTTGAAGGAATCTTATGGCCTTTCTCCTTTAGGGTGAAAATTCACATCTTGGTTTTAAGTTGAATTCCCTCATAAAAGGTTTTATTAACCATAATTTTATGACTGATAATAATGAATATTGCATTATCACAAGTCATCTTAAAGTTTTCAAGCTCTATGTCAAATTTAATTCAGACATTATTGATAGATTTAAAGAATTTGGACCCACACTCATCAAATTTAAATATGATAAGGTGGTTCAAATAATTAGATTTTGATTTGGAGAGATTTTGAAAAGATTTTTTTTTTCGGAACCTCACTAGTCAAATATTGGTATGAATGTAGGTTTAGAGCTCTTTGATTGGGGCTTAAGAAATTTTGGAACCTTACTTCTCAAATGATGGTAGGTTCAAATATTTAAGATTTTTTTTTGGTTGTTGTTATTTGATTTTGATTTTGAAAGAGAACCATCATTTAACAAATTTGAGTATGTTAAATGAAATTGGTTAATTTTTGTTCGAAAAAAAAGGATTTTGATACTTATTTTTGAAGAAGAGGTTTTATTTGATTTAATTTTGATTTTTTTAAAAAAGGAACCTTCACTTAATAAATTTGGGTATGGTAATGGAAGTTCAATTAATTTTATTTTGAAAGAGGTTTAAAAAATTTTTGGAGAAAGGATCTTGTTTTTTTTTCTTTGTTTAATTTTGATTTTAAAAAGAGAAACTCCATTTAGCAAATTGGATTATGTTAAAGTCTTTTGATTTTTTTTTTATGTAAAAGATGTTTTTATTTTACTTTGGATTTTATTGAAATTTTGTTAAGCATGTGTTGCTTAAGAAAAATTTCTATATGGTTGTCTTTAATCTGTGGGTGAAAGGCAAGAATATAAAAATTCATCTTTTTTGGATACCACGCAGATCCATAGATATGCCAATTCAGGTGATCCGGTATGCTATCAAAGAATATTATACTATCTTGGGAGATAGACGTCACTACCCTTTAATGGACCTAATCACCTCAATAAGGACTCCTACAGATAATGGGTCTACAAATGTACCAGAGATTCTGCCTCTACTTTACATGAAAAAGTAAAGTAAGGTTTATTTTAAACTAGGTTCATTAAATTCTCTATATGGGCAAGCCCCCAAAGTTAATTACATCCTAAGGGATGGGATCTTAGAATACTCAATTAAGGTAAAATCGTGTCTTCAAAGATTTCAATAGAAAGGACTATCAATCGATTGGTTCATTTTGAAGATCAAATGGGATTGATAAAGAGAGGGAGTTATTAAGCCAAAAGAAAGATAAGTAGGAGATACCCATGATACTAGAAAACCTAGAGAGCATCTCAAACTATCCTATGATTGGGCTTTACATTTTTTAAATTGATTTAATTTATTTGAGTTAAATTTTTCATTAAAAATTTAGGACTTATGATTCCATAACACAAGATTATGGAAATGCCTAAGAGGTGAGGAATTATGTTTATGGCTCATAAAAGGGAGAAGCAACCTCAACCAAATCTATTTTAAAATGAAAGCATAACCTAAATCTAAGATAAAAATGTGTATTTGGTTTGCCTCCATAAGAGAGGACAAATCACTCGACTGCATGGACTTACAACCACCTGGGGGTGGCTGCCAACTAACTCCTCCTATGATTTTAAATATATGTAGGCAAGTCATATGCTTATACAAGATAATTGGGCTGTTGTTTATTTAGAAAGAGCCTAAGTCCTTAAACTCACTCCCTAAAGAGACTAGATCATGTAAGGACATGCTTCAAATAACACTAATCATAATTCTTAATATAAAATTATATTAAAAATAGTAAAAGTAAATCTAGTTATACCTATAAAATAAATATTAGCTAAACACACCATACAACCTAAGCAGTTATATGAATAATTTAGACTTAGCACCCCGCACATAAGTAACCAAGCCCACCTGTCCTAACATGGGTTATGCTTATGGGGTAAGCAACATGCACATCAAAAGCGTTTATATTTTTATTACAGCAGCCTCTTAAGCATAACCCCTGTAGAAAATATGATTAGGCTAATAACGGCCTAACATCCAGTCTACGAAGCATACACCCTAACATCCAATCTAAAATATTACATCACAAAATAAAACATATATCACACATACTTTCAATACATTGACCTAACCTAATTCTAAGGTCGATGACCTAGTATTTTAGTGTGTGAAAAGAAGGCTTCTATAGCAAGACTTTACTAGGCTTCTTTAGTTTAAGTTTCAATTTAGAGTTTGAATTTGTTTAAATTTTACCTTTGGGTGATTTCAATTTAAATGATTTAATGATTTTTTTTATTTCACTTTTATTTAGTTAAAATGATGTTTAGGTTTTCAAGAATGAAGAGTAGAATGAATTCCTTTTGTAGACAGAACTCACCATATTCTACATCCTAACTTCTGAAGAGTCTAACTAGGGTCCTTAAGTATCTCAATTAGCTCATTTGAATTTGTGCAATTCATTTGATTTGATTTAGCATTTAAAATTTGAGTTTATTTAAGTATTTAATTGATTGATTTTGGATTAGATGTTTTAGTTTAATTAAATCTTGATAATTCAATATCCTTAATATCTAATGAAGTTTAAGTTTGTATAAATCCATGTGTTTTTTATAGATTAATTTTAGATTAGATGTTTTGGTTTAATTAAATCTTGATAATTCAATATCCTTTTAAATTGAAATCTAATTATTTTCTTTCATTATAGTTATGTGACTTAATTTTATGCTTATTTGATTTAATTATGGTTCATTTATTTGTAGTTTGATTGGATTAGATTAATTGAGATTTTATTTTGATTTTAATTGAGCTTGATTCTTTGTAATTAGGATTTTATTTTTAATCTCATCCATTTGTCATGTTTATCAAAGTTTGATTTGTATTTTGATTTCATACATTGGATAATTAATTAGTTTATCTTTTTTATGTAGGTTGAATGAGATTTGATTTGATTACATATTAAATTGATGAATCTTTCTTAATTTAATTTAATTTGATTTAATTTGATTTGATTAGCTTTATTAGTTTATGGATTTGCTTAGGTTCAATGTGATTATGTAATTAGTTTAATTAAGAAGTGTATTTATGTTAATTATAAGGATGTGTTTAATTATTAATTTGGTTTCATATTTGTTTAGATTAATGATGTAATTAATGATTTAATAATTTAGGTTTAATTTAGGTTTTGATTTGTAATTAATTGCATTTATGTTTGATTAAATTTAAGTTTAATATGATTAATTTGATTGACTTAATTAGCCTATTTAAGATTTGTGATCAAATTAATTAGTAGACTAATTAAGTATTTAATTTGAATTTAATTTAAAAGTTAATTTGGTTCATTAATATGATGTATTAAATTATTAATTTTGCATTAATTAGGTGTTTATTCAATTGGATTAGCTTATGGGTAATTAGTTTAATTAAAAATTGTATTTTATGTTAACTATTAAATTAATTAAGATTTCCTTAATTTTTTGCTTGGTTTTATATTTATTTATATTAATGATGTAATTAATGACTTAATGATTTATGTTTAATTTAGGATTTGATTGGTATTTAATTATATTTATGTTTGATTAAGCTTAGATTTAATATGATTAATTTGATTAACTTAATTAGTTTACGTGAGGGATGTGATTAATTATTAAATTTAATTAGGGTTTGATTTAAGCTTAATTTAAGAGTTAGCTTTAATGTAATTTATTTAAATTAATTTGATTCATTTAGATGATGGATTAATTCATTAAGTTTATAGATATTTGATTAATTTGGTTTGATTAAAATAATCAAATTTTGAATTATTGGTTTAATCAAAGATTAATTTAATTAATGACTTAATTTTCCACATGTAAGTGATTTGATTTAGTTAAGTGTTTACTTAAGTTTGATTTGATTAAAGTTTTATTGTTATTACCATCATTATTATTAAGTGAATTTACTATTTATTTTATTTCAATTATATTTGATTATTTATTATTAGAGTTTTATTTGATTTGATTCATTTATTATGTTTATTTAATTTCACTAACATGTTGGATTTAGTTATTAGGTTGAAATATTTAATGGTTGAGTAACTCTCTTATTCCAAATGGATTAATTTAGATATTAAATTAATTAAGTTCATTTTAGCTTCATTTGGTTTGGATTGGTTTGATTAATGATAAGCAATTATGATGTGTTGGATTTATAATTAATTTAAATTTTTAATTTACTTAATGATTAATTAGTTTCAATTTATTTATATTCATTAAGAAGTTCCATATGATTAAGATTCCATGCTTAATGTAGGTTTAGTTATACTAGTTTGACCCATGTTAAAATTTCTTAAATTTGTTTAATTTTAAGTTTGATTTAAGATTTAATCATTTAATTGAGTTCTATTAACTTAAATATGTTTAATCATATTTAATTTAATTTCCTCTGAGGATTATATGATATTTTTCTGATTTGAGGTTTGATTAATGATTGCTTAAGTGTTATTTCATTTCTGATATTAATTTATTATTTAGATTATTATTATTATTATTATTATTATTATTATTATTATTATTATTAGTATATTTGATGTTAACTGAAGTGATTTATGCCATTTTGAAGATTTTTGTAAAATTCTAGATTTTTATTTGATTTATTTTATTAAAATAGATAATCTAAACTTCAAAATTTAATTTCTCCCAATCCATGAGTCTTTTTTACTTGAGATTTTTATCATAGGTGTTCCTTAACTTTAGTTTCAATTCCTAAAAATTTCAACTCAATCCGACTTACATTTTTAGAGTAATTAATAAAATTTTATTTTCACTAAAACCTAAATTCAGCACAAACCATTCGATGAAATTTGAAAATGTTTGGATCTTTGGATTCCTCTCGGAAAGACAAATCCAAAAAGCCCTTATTTATAATTGTTCACTAAGTATTTTTTTTATGAATTTTCAAAGTTTGGGACATTTAAATAATTTTTAAAATCAGAAAACATGTTATTTTCCCATTTAACGGCCCGATGAGACCGACGGGCAAAGAGGCCACGCGGATCGCGCGTCGCCGTCCCCCAGACACGCTGGGTGCCATGCGATCGCGACGATTGGTATACGTCACGCCAACCAAGAGCAAGAAAAAAAATGGGATCTAGGAAAATGATGTGCGTTGACCCAAGTCCGATCCGGATCGAAAGTCCGATCCACCCACAAGATCGATAGATCAATGATCGGATGTCAAAAGACATGATCGACTGCGATCCAATCAACTGGGATCGATGGCGTACTCATCGACAGGCAAAACCGACGAAAAAATAAAAAAAATACGAAATGAGGTATGATTGAGCTCATTTTCATGTCAAATTTCTCCGAAAAAAATTTACTTCATATTGATATCAAATAAAATGAAAAACATGGGGTTTATCTAATAGAAATTCTTAAAATCGCAAGAAAATCATCACAAAAAGCAAGAAATCCTAGGGTCGGCTATGAGTTTTTGAAGATTACCTCATCAAGAATGGTTTCTGATGGCGATGAAGATCCAAGCGAGCTCCTAAGTGTGAGAGGAAGCTTTGGAATGAGTGCAGCCTTCACCTTCACTCCAGAATGATATATCTTTCAATGCTTGCCATTTTCTCATCGAAATCAATCCGGTTTTGTTATTTCTAGCCTAAGAGAGATGAGAAAATGATTGTTGATTATTTTGGGTAACTCTTTGGGACTGAATAGTGGTAGGAGGAAGAGGAATGAAGGCTCATTTCTCTCTCCTTTAAAAGTTGCCGAAAATCCTCTTTTTTTAATTTTTTTTCCAAAGTATTGTCATTTTGCTTGGGGTGGTTAGGATGGATGATGGATTGATTGAGGACTTTAAATTTTTACTCCAAAGTCCCCTCTTATTTTCATATGATCAGCTTCATTGAATGTCATGGATGGGAGGGGGGAGTTGAATGCATGTGATGGGGAGAATTAAAAGTAGTTGGGTGGAATCCTATGTGAGGGAGGACCCATGAGAAATTTAATTGGGTTAGGTTGATTTTGGGCTGATCCCAAATGATTTTGGGTCGAGTTTGATCAATTCCCAATGGGTCATGGCTTGGTTTCAATGGATTTAGCTCAATTTGGGTCATATGAGTCACATTGGGTCATATCAGGTTAAGTTGACCAATTAGTTAAATTGAGTCAAATCAAGGCTTAGGTTAAGTTCAAATGATAATTTGAAGAGATTTGGTATAATCAATTTGATTTAATTTGGCTTAGAATTGATTTTGGCTCATTTGAAATCAAATGGGTCATATAAATCAAGTTGATCAATTTGACCAAATTGGCTAAATTGGCTTGGGTTATGAGTTGATTCATGTTCAATTGGCTAATTGAAGATGAATGTGATCTTTGGTTCAAATCAATTTAAATTTAATTTGGATTTAGGTAAAATTGACCTTTTAGGCCAATTTGGGCTACATGGCTCAATTGGGTTCGATTGATCAAATTAGGTTTAATTATAGTTTTGGTAAAGTTCAATAATCAATTTAGAATGAACTTGAGTCATTGGTTGCAATCAATTTGGGTTACAACATGATTTGACCCAATTTGGTCCTTTAGATCAATTTGGGTCAACTTGGATCAAATGGCCAACTGGACTTGGTTTGGCTCAATTGGTGGTCAAGACATATTTAAATATTGATTTTTGGTTGATTCAAATTATTGGTTTCAATCAATTTGATGTATGGTGAGTTTTGGCTAGTTTTGGTTCATTTAGGCTAAGGGTTGACTTGGTCAAATGAATAAGTTGACTTGGTTTGACCCAAATTGATAACAATTGATCATTCTATGGTGATCAACAATCATGGTGGAAGGTTTTGGTGAGCTTGATTCAATCTAATTTGGGTTGGATTGAAAAGTGGCTCAAATGAGTCTTTTAGGTCACTTTGGGTCAAGTGGACCTAAGTAGGTCAATTAGTTTGATTTTGGTTTGATCTGAGTTTAGTTGAACTTATATATAAGCCCTGAATTGAAATATAAATTCAACGACAATCAATTTGGAGTCTAAGAGATTTTGGTTCATTTAAATTTTCAAGTCAAAAGGGCTATGTTGGGTTTAACTTGAGTTGGCTTCGATTTGATTTGATGATTGTAAGTTTCATTTATGTTTGGGTAGATAATTGAATAAATGATTGATTTAAGAGAAAATTCATTGGTTTTGATTTGATCTAGATAGAATTTGGCTAAGTCTAAAGAATTAGCTTAAAGGGTATAAATTGGATTTTTGTTTAATGTTGGATTTGGTCTTAGGGTTTGAATTTGATTTTAGATTTCAATCATTTGGAGTCAAATTTGGGATATAGATTTTAAATTTAGATTTGAATTTGAGGTTTAGTTTGTGATTTGAATCTGAGTTTGATTTGAGAAAGTGTATCTAGATTGGGTTTAGGCTATAGAATAGGTAATTTTCTTAAGCCTTAAAGTATAGACTAATCTTAGTTTAATCTTATGATTAACCCTTCTAAGTCTCTAGGATTAGGTTAAGTGTTCACCTAATCACTAGATGTGTCTTATGAATAAGGAGGTCTTAGTATCTAGAAGAGTCCCAAGTCTAAGAAGAGCAGGTTAAGAGCTCACTCCAAAAGTGAGGTCAATAGGTTCATTACATGATTACTTCGACAATTTTTACGCAGGCTGTTGACTGCCTATTGCAACCCTCCACTTTTCACATCCAGGACTTGTCAACTACTTATTGCAGGTCTCACCACCATATTATTAAATTATCTCTTGAGTCTAAGTAGTACTTTTCTATCACATGACAGGTCAGATGCATTGCTCCACTTCAACCATCCAACTTGAATTCTACTAATAGCATCCCTATCACCATCCCTTTGAATAATAAACCCGAGATATCTAAAATGTTCACTCTTTTTAATGACTTGATCATCCATTGTTGCCACTTTGTCACTAGATCTTCTACAATTAAAATTACACTCCATATATTCGATTTTAGATCTACTCAAATCAAAGCATTTAGACTCTAAGGTTAACCTCCATAATTCAAGTTTCTCTTGAACTCCCTCTCTAGTCTTATTATCAAGAAGAATACCATCAGGAAAATGTATACATCAAAGTACATCCTCTTATAAATGTCCAGTAAGAACATCCATAACCAAAGCAAAAAAGATATGAGCTTAAAGCCGATCCTTGATGTAATCCAACTTAAATAAGAAAATACTTGTCAATCCTCCTTCTACTTGAACACAAGCGACAGCTCCAGTATACGTGTCCATAATGACTTGAATATAAGCAATAATAACTCTCTTCTTTTCAAGAACTCTCCAAAGCATTTCTCTTAAAACTTTATCATGCTCTTTTATTAAATATTATTTATGTTAATCAAACTATGAAACTTTAAAAAAATAATATTAAATTAGTTTGCTCATTGACACTAGTTATTTCAAGAATTAACAAGATAATTAAAAGTTCAAACTATCTGTAAGAGCTCATAATGCTTGTGAAAACAATAAATTAC
The DNA here is from genome assembly GCA_021442155.1 of Cymbidium sinense. Taxonomy (NCBI): domain Eukaryota; kingdom Viridiplantae; phylum Streptophyta; class Magnoliopsida; order Asparagales; family Orchidaceae; genus Cymbidium; species Cymbidium sinense. The sequence continues at coordinate 37,967,952 of CM038232.1, read as the reverse complement.
ATGAAAAAAAATTAATACCTACTTAATGCAAGTCCATAACAAAACCTTATCTATCTAGCTTATCATTAACTACATGATATAAGATAGTTGAATCACATAATAATAACTAAAATGATGAAAATGCTCAGTTAGTGATGAAAAAGACATATGTGTTAGCAAGGAAGCACCTAAGCTAAGTAACCATTTTTCTTTATTCCATCAATTATCTCTTTCATTTGACCCTTACAAGTTTTCTTGGGCTTCAATCCCTCTTATTCCCCCTCACATTATTGAACAAATTGGTCACCCTTCTCCTTCTCCTTAAAGGGATGGTTAGTCATGCCCTATGTACACTAAGGTAGGTGTCAAACTTTTTTGTTGTTTCATTAATATAGCATTACTCTTACATTGTCAATAAGATTATGAATTTCGATAAGGCTTCCCTTCTTCTCACTTCATCAAGAGCAAAGGTCAATTTCTTTTATTTTAAGAAGATGGGCTCGCTAGCCTACTATTTATTTATATTTTGGGTGGAGGGGGAGTAGGTAAAGTTTAATCTTTATTTTCCATCACTATGCTTCTCTTTATAAATTCCTTCATAAGGTTTAATTATTGGTTGCCAACACCCTCTCTCTATAGTTCCTAATAGTTCAATCCCTCCCTCTTTATTAGGAGTTGGATCAATTGGCTTATTGTTATATTAGTTAGAGAAGGAGATATTGAAGTTATTTTTTTCCTTGAGTTTTGAACTATAAATTATTTTAGTTTGTTTATAATATCCCAAAATATATTATATAATGTATTATCCACTTTGGTCCCGCTCATTCAATGCTAGGTCGAAACTGACAAATTACATCCTTTTTCAAGTAACTTCCCAGAGGAGTCACTCATCCTAGTATTGCTTTATTATGATCACACTTAATTATATAGATCCCAAGGGATATTTACTATTATACAAAAAAAAGTGTCTTCTATATTATAGCCTAACTCTTTGCTTATATATGTGATATCATTTCTCTCTTTTGATGTGGGATTTGATTTATTTTTGTCTCCTTTTCTCTCATAAATCTATCATCCTAGAAGTTTGATAGGAATTACACCTTATTAAGGCCTCAACCTAGACAATCACTCCAAATCCTCATCAAACTATCATCTTTGAATTTAGAATGTCTCAATTTCAATGTTTTGTTGAACTATCCCATGGCACCCTCTCCCTTAACCCCACTCTCTTAGAAGTGTTAACCACCTTACTGGTTAAAATGGAATGTCAATCACAAGCCCATCTTTTTTTCCTTCATGAATCCTTAAGTGCAAGGGAAGTAGATCATCCTCTTTTCAAGGAAGGCAGGCTTGTCAACCATCACTATTACAAGCTAAATAGGTAGATCATATAAGAACTTAATTTCATTTAAAAAATATGATGCACCTTCTTTTTGAATCTATTTAAAGTGCTTTTAGGATTATTTGTTCCTTCCTTTCACCTTCTACTCCTTCCTTTTAAGTGAGATTTGGTTCACCAGTCTTGTTTTCTCTTAAGAGAACAAGAAATTGGACACCATCCTCCTTTAATGTTCGAGTAGAGAGAGGAATCAAAGAAATTCCTCCGCATTATTTTTTCACAATAACATGGTATTTTTCTTCTCGATAATAAAGTCCCAAGTCTATAGACTACAATCCATTGGCATAGTTTGATCATGCAGATACAAGAATCTGAAAGAAAAAGATCCATAACACCAAATACCTTTGAGTTATGACTTGTTTCTTCCTTCTAATATGAAGAGCTTACCCACATCATGAGATGAATTCCTCACAATCTATAGCATACAAAGGATGTCAGCTTATAATTTCCTCAGCCAAACTGCCAAAGCATTGGTGTAAGCATCCCATTTAACAAATTGGGTTTGGAACAATTGAAACCATTCCCATGAATGTCAACATTTATTGGATAACAATTCTAAATAAGAATAGTTAAACATTTCATCCCTTTAGTTAGAGTTAATCTTTGCTTTATTGGTGCTCGGGCATGACACCAAAAAGGTTGAAGTAGCTTCAAATGGCAGATAATATTAGAGAGATTCGCCTTAGATAGTTTGGTCGTATAAAATATTGGCCATCTAATTATTCAGTTAGGAGAGTAAATATATTAAATCAACTTATGTTAAGAAAGGTAGAGATAGAGTTAAAAAGACTTGGTTAGGAAGTATAAACTAAAAGCCTTATTTTCTTAGAATTAAATAAAATTTGGCATTTAATTAGACACAATGGAGAAGTAAGATTCATGTAGCTGAGCCCACATAGTGGGATAAAGGCTTGTTGTTGTTATTATTGTTGGTGATTGGGCATGACAAAACTTTGAGGATGTATTTGTTTCATCAAACTTTTATGGTTGAAGTTTACAAGCTGAAGCCTCCTAATTTATGGGACAACTTTTTGCTCTCTATTAAGATGGCTGCAGGTTGAACAAGCAGTAGCAGAATCTCCCCATTAGACCTTTTAAATTGATATGAATATCAGTAGCCAGAGAAATATCAGAAGTCCAAGGGAGAGAAGAAGGCCAAATTGGCTAAAAGACTTCACTAACATTCCCAAGCCATTATAACAAATATCCAGAAGAAGATTTACAATAAACAGAGAATAAAGAAATAAGTAAATAACAAATAAATATAATAAAGACATCAGCCTTTACAACAGAGGATCTCCAGACTACATGAGCAATACACAAGCCAATAAACAGATAAAGATGACCATGCCTTCATAACCTAAATCTAGTCCAACAGAGCTCATTACAAGACAGAATAAAATCAAGAAGTACAACAGAATAATCAAAGACAAAGATCTAAAATGTAAGACGATAACAAGAAATCAAGAAACCCAATCATACCATGAGGCAAGACTCTAAAAAATAATGTAAATTAGGAGACATGAGGAATATTCTAGAAGAGCAAACCAAATACTATAAATAGAGATGAGGAAATCAAAGAAGGGTTGAAGAATTATCTCAAGAACTCCTCTGTCTCTAGCTTCCTCTTCTTCTCCCTCTGTTCCGATCTTTCTACTTCCTCTCCAGATCATTTCTCACGGTGGAAGCCGCCGAAAATCTCCATCAGAACGGAGGAAATCAAACAGCGCTCCTCCTTCTCTGTCTCGAGCCTGTTCCGACCTCCTTAGAGCATTTCTACGATGGATCTTCACTGGATCGACCATCGCCGGTAAGAATCTCCGGCGAACACTCGATCTTCTTCTCCATCTCCCTGTTCTCCCTCAGAACCCTGGGACCACTAGATCCAAACAAATGAGGCATAGCAAGAATTCTCCATTCAATGAATTGATACCACGCCGATCATCAGACACTTGTAATCCACTAAAGCTCATCCAACGTTCATCAGCCAAAAGACGGATCGCGACGGGAACGGACCAGCTGTAATCCACTCAAACAATCAGACGGCCGCAAATTAAAGACAAGACGCCGTAGGAAAACACGGATCCAAGGGCAGAGATTAAGTTTCCCAGATCCAATGGCTTATAAACAGCGCAAGAAACACTCAATCCGTGTGTTAGCATCCAACGGCTGAGTTCAAAAGACGCCATCCAACGGTCCAGATCACACCCGATAGGACCCGGTTAGCAACCCAACTCAGACGGGTTCCAACACTCAGTGAGTTAACTCACTGCACTAAGCCTAAAGCTAGCCAGACCAGACTCAACCCGGAAATTCTGATCTAATCAGAGTCTGAATTAGCTCAGATCAACATTATTCACTCAAGCCTCACTGTATCAGATCCAATTACTGAATTACTTACATATCATTGGTGCTCCTGTTGAGTCCCACAACTCAAACAATGGCAGAAGGCACAAGACACACAGCAAAAACTATTGATGAATGTGTAAACAGGCTAAACAAAAATGATGAGCAAATGCAATCCATCACTATGATACTAAATGAAGTATCCGTAAGACTCACATCAATTGAAGAAAAATTGGAAAGCACTCGCAAGAACAACAACAATCATGTGTATGTACCCATCCTCACTCAAATTTCTTTTCCTCCTATACAACAAACTCAACACAACAATAGGCGTGAAAGTGGATATGCCAAGATTCAATGGAGAGAACCTGAGGTTGGTCATGTGCATCAATTTTTCAATATTATAGCCTTTTCGTAAGACCAAATTCTTAATAGCATCTGCTTACATGGATGGACCAAAGACTAAGTTGGTACCAATGGATGCATCTTAATCACCAATTACACTCTTGGATACAATTTAAAGAGCAAGTTATTCAGAGATTTGGCCCCTCCTTGTATAGAGATTTAAGGGGTGAACTTGCAAAATTACAACAGAAAGCAACAGTGCAGCAATTTTATAACGAATTTGAGAAATTAGCAAACCAGATATCAGGTATTCCACCTGAATTCTTACAGAGTTGTTTTGAATCAGGTTTAAGGCAAGATATAAAAAGGGAGATAAGAGCATTGCAGCCTAGCTCACTACAGCAAGCCTTCCAGTTAGCTAAATTGATGGAGGATAGGCTTGCTGAAGATATAACAATGCCAAGAAATCACAGAACACACCAAGCTCAACAGAATAAACAAAATCAAAACTATCTACCACCTTTACTGCCATCACCTCCAGGAATTCCAGCATTCAATCAAAACAATGGAATGCATAATAGACAAAACAACCCCATCCGTAAACGACACCAACACAAATAGATGAAAGAAGAAAAAGGGATTATGCTTTAATTGTGATGATAAGTATCACGAGGACACATTTGCAAATCAAAACTCCAATCTAATAGTGATCAATGAGGATCAAGAACAGATGTCCAAGCAAGAATCAACAAAATGCAAGAGCTACAAGAATTCCAAATCGTCTCAATCCATTTACAGTCAATCTAACCTAGAACATTAAGACTACAAGGAGTAATTGGCAACAAAAAAGGTAGTGTACTTATTGATAGTGGCTCGACCCACAATTTTATCCCCTAAACTAGCAAAGTTCATAGATCATACAAGAACTCCCTCGGTGTTTAAAGTGTTGGTAGGAAATGGAGAAACATTAAAGTGTTCAGGAATATGCTCAAATATTCCTATCCAAATACAAGGATACACTTTCACTATTGATTGTTATCTTCTTCCTATGCAAGGGGCAGATGTAGTGTTAGGAATTCAGTGGTTAGAACAATTAGGTGAGTGTACAACTGACTATAAAAAGCTCACAATGAAATTCTATCACAATGACAAGTTAGTGCAACTGCAAGGAGATACATCATCCAAAGTGGATAGCATTACATTCCACTAGTTTACAAAATTACAAAACAAAAAAGAAATAGTTTCATACTTACAAATCAGAAAAATACCTGAGGAAGCAGAACAGACTACAATGAAATTCAGCAAATTACCTGAAGGTATACAACAAGTATTAAGGCAATACCAAGAATTATTTCAGATCCCAACAAGTTTACCTCCCAACAGGAAGATAGACCATAAAATACAGCTACAGCCGGGAGCTCAACCTGTCAAAGTAAAGAATTATAGATATCCCCATTTTCGAAAAAAATAGAAAAGTATTAAAGAAATGTTAAGGGAATCATAAGAGAAAGTACCAGCCCGTTTTCATCTCTAGCCTTGTTAATCAAGAAAAAAGATGGCACTTGGCATTTTTGTGTGGATTATAGGGCTTTGAACAAAATCACTATACCTGATAGGTTTCCCATTCCAACTCCTGAAGAACTGATGGATGAATTACATGGGCTCAGTATTTTCCAAATTGATTTAAGATCCGGTTATCACCAAATCAATGGCGAGGAAGCCATCTATAAAGCTTTGAACTCATGAAGGTCACTATGAGTTCTTAGCAATGCCATTTGATTAACCAATGCTCAACATTCCAAGCACTAATGAATTCAAGATTTAAACCATTTTAAGGAAGTTTGTCCTAGTTTTTTTTATGACATACTCATATACAAATAAACATTGGAACTACACCAAGGTCATCTACAAGCTATTTTAGAACAATCAAAACAACATACACTATATGTCAAACCTTCCAAATGTTATTTCATCCAAGATAGAATAGAGTACTTGGGTCATATATTATCTGCACAAGGGATAGAAGTGGATCCCTCAAAAATCAAAGCAGTACAAGCATGGCCTATGCCAAAAACAAGAAACAATTAAGAGGATTCTTGGGCTTAACAGATACTATAAAAAGTTTGTAAAAAATTATGGCATCTCCCTTAACATCAATGCTTGCTAAACAACAATTCAAAGTGGACGTAAGAATCCATAGATTCAAACAACTGAAAGAAAAATGATCTCATTGCCATATTTTTTCCAAATTTTACTATACCCTTCATTTTAGAAACAGATGCCTAAACAACGAGATAGAGTCAGATAGCTCAAAACACCCTGCTTATTTCAGAAAAAAGTTATCTCCCACAATGCAGAAAATATCAACATATGCCAGAGAACTTTATGCTATAACTGAAGCTGTGGCCAAATGGAGACAATACTTATTGGGAAATAAGTTTACAATCAGAACAGATCAAAAGAGCATTAGAGAATTAATGCAACAAACCATTCAAACTTCTGAACAGCAAATATTTTTAATTAAGCTCTTGGGATTCGAATTATACTATTGAGTATAAACCGGGACAAGAAACAAGGTCACATGCCTTATCCCGAAAAGAGCCCAATACAGAAGTCAATGATAAGGCAAATCAGTCAGAAGTTTCCAGGAATGTACACTTATATGCTTATACTCAACACTTTACAAATTTGCTCCAGCAAATTAAAGAGGAAACAAACAACAATAAGGAACTCCAACAAATACAGCAATAGATAGCAAACAATCCAAGGAATTTTCCCAAACATAAAATTACTGATGGATTGCTATACTACAAAGACAGGATTGTACTAGCCAAAGATTCCCCTATCAAAAATACTATTATCAGAGAATTACATTCTACACCAGTGGGAGGGCATGGAGGCATCCAAAAGACTTTGAATGTATCCAACAATTCTACTGGAAACAGATGAAAAAGGATATAAAACATTTTGTATCCACCGCCTCTATCACAACAAGTCAAGTATGATACTCAAAAGCCGCCAGGATTATTACAACCACGCCCATACCACAAGCCATATGGGAAGAAGTATCCATGCACTTCATTACCTGGATCTCATAATAAAACAACCATATTAGTAGTGGTGGATAGATTATCCAAATATGCTCATTTTTCAGCCCTACCTAATAATTTTTCTCAGCCTATATGATCTTCACGACATCATTAAACTCCATGGTATTCCACAAGGAATAGTTTCAGACAGAGATCCAGTGTTTATAAGCAGTTTTTGGCAAGAATTATTCAGATCAAGTGGGACTACTTTAAAACACAGCAGTGCTTACCACCCCCAGATAAATGGACAAACAGAGGTAACTAACAGGATCCTAGAACAATACTTGAGAAGTTTTGTGTTGGAAAAACCTGAAGTATGGTTACAATTTATACCCTGGGCAAAATTCTCATATAATACTTCAATCAACACATCAACAAAGATGTCCCCTTTTCAAATTATATATGGCAGACTTCCCCCTAATGTACTATCTCACAAGGAAATTCCAACAGCCAACACAAAAGTGGAAAGCATGTTACAACAGAGAGACTAGATGCTTCAACAATTGAAAACCAATCTACAACAAGCTCAAAACAGAATGAAACAAATGGCTGATAAGTATAGAGAGCTTCAAAGTCAAGTCAATGACTTGGTATTGGTCAAGATACAACCTTATATAGATTTGGACGGAAATCAATACACCAAATTACAAAGGAGATATTATGGGCCTTTTAAAGTGCTACGAAAATAGAAAATGTAGCCTATAAAATTGAACTATAATATCGCAATAAGAATACATAATGTATTCCATATCTCCATTAAAACCATACAAACACGATTCTAACCTACACCCAGCACAATTATCAACACAATTCAGGGAAGGACAAATGCTTATCAAACCAATCAAAGTTCTAGACCACAGAACTATACTAAAGGGGGATCACCAGATCAAAGAATTACTAATACAATGGGAAGGTTTGTTAGCAACAGATAACTCATGGATAACAGAGAAAGAGTTATAAGAACCCTTTCCAGAATTTGACCTTGAGGACAAGGTCAAGGTGGGGGAGGGGAGTAATGATATGAATATCAGTAGCCAGAGAAATATCAGAAGTCCAAGGGAGAGAAGAAGGCCAAATTGGCTAAAATACTTCACTAACATTCCCAAGCCATTATAACAAATATCCAGAAGAAGATTTACAATAAACAGAGAATAAAGAAATAAGTAAATAACAAATAAATATAATAAAGACATCAACCTTTACAACAGAGGATCTCCAGACTACATGAGCAATACACAAGCCAATAAACAGATAAAGATGACCATGCCTTCATAACCTAAATCTAGTCCAACAGAGCTCATTACAAGACAGAATAAAATCAAGAAGTACAACAGAATAATCACAAAGACAAAGATTCAAAAAACAAAAGAATCGAGCAACAAGAAAATCAAGAAACCCAAGAAATACCACAGAGGCAAGACTCTAAAATATAAAATTAGTTACTGAGACATAGAAAGGAATATTCTAGAAGAGCAAACCAAATCTATAAATAGAGATGAGGAAATCAAAGAAGGGTTGAAGAATTATCTCAAGAACTCCTCTCTAGCTTCCTCTTCTCCTCTGTTCGATCTTTCTACTTCCTCTCCGGATCATTTCTCCTCACGGTGGAAGCGCGGAAATCTCCATCGAGCGGAGGAAATCAAGCGCTCCTCCTTCTGTCGAGCTTCCTCCTTAGAGCATTTCTACGGTGGATCTTCACTCGATCGACCATCACCGGTAAGAATCTCTGACGAACACTCGATCTTCTTCTCCATCTCCCTCAATTCTCCCTCAGGAACACTAGACGACTCGAACAGACGCCTGAAACGAAATGAGGCATATGCGTTAGAATTCTCCCGATTCAATCCCGAATACCACCGTCGGATCATCGACACTTGTAATCCACTAAAGCTCATCCAACGCGTTCATCGCCAAAAGCGGATCAAGGAGGAACGAACCAGTAATGTAAACAACAATCGACGGCCGATTAAAGACAAGACGCGTAGGAAAACACGGATCAGGCGGTAAGTTTCCGGATCCAACGGCTTATAAGCGGCAAAACACTCATGTTAGCATCCAACGGCTGAGTTCAAAAGACGCCATCCAACGATCCATCTCACACCCAATAGGACCCGATTAGCAACCCAACTCAGACGGGTTCCAACACTCAGTGAGTTAACTCACTGCACTAAGCCTAAAGCTAGCAACTCAAAAAATTCATCTAATCAGTCGAATTAGCTCAGATCAACATTATTCACTCAAGCCTCACTGTATCAGATCCAATTACTGAATTACTTACATATCATAAATCTTCAGGTGAATGACAGTGTGTTGTCGTCCCAACGCTGCAAAAATCCCATTTTAAATTGGCTGAATCACATATTTATCGATTCATCGGTAATGATAAAAGTTCCTTATGATTCATCCTCTTGCAGTGATTAAAAAATTTCAGAATTTCTATTTCCCATCAAAGTTGGAGCTGGGAACAGGTAAAACCCAAAATAAAAAGTCTAGAGGAGTTTAGTATCCTTTCCTGGATAGCTTGAACTGAAAACATAGGGGCTGTTTGGTGTACTATTCCAGTTTCTTAAGTTAAATCCTTTCAGGAGATTTGAATTCTGCAGTGTAGATAAATCTCATTTCAACGTTTTTATCAATCAAATTCGTAGTTTACTAGGGGCTATTTGGTTTGAAAAATTTGAGATACAGTGTATAATAAATGCAGGGATTTTAACTTTTTTAGTATTTTGTTTGAAGTAAAGTAAATTTTCAAGGTAATGAAATGTATTTCAAATACATTACATAGGTCATTTTTTGTGTATTTGAAATTCTCCCAATTTAGGCGAATTTTAAATATACCGGTTAATGTAAATCGAGATCATTGTTGTGTATTCTTTGCCGCCGTCGACTACCTCACATCGGCCGCCCTTCATTGCCGTCACCCTCCGTGGCCGCCACCATTGTCACAATCATCGTCGGACATCAAAACCTTCAAAATACTTTATATTACAATTTTTTATCAAAATAAAAAAAACAAAATCATAAATTTGTAAAACTCTCAATTAAATAAGTGTAAAATAATGTATTTATTTCACCTTAGATTTATTTTACACTGAATTTATTTTTTAGCCAACCAAACAGCCCTTATAAGTGTATATCATTTATAAGATTTAACAGATTTCAGGATTTTTTGTCCATTCATAAATGGTAATATTAAAATAAATAGTCCAATAATTGATGAGATATCATGTCAAATAGTTTGAAATTTTAATCCTATCAAAATTTCTTAAATCTAATTTATAAGATTTACTTAATCCTACTTGCACCAGCCCTAAACCGATGAACACATATGAAACGAAATCCCCTGCTTTTCTTGTCCGCAAAACCCCAGATCTCCTAAGCTCCTGAACGAAGATGACTCTCTTATGATTTCATTCCACAGCGAAAGAGAGAGAGAGAGAGAGAGAGAGAGAGAGAGAGAGAGAGAGAGAGAGGCGCTGCTTACTGATTTGAAAGGAGATTATCGTCGGCTCCTTCACCACGTCTCCCGCATCTGCTTCCAGGGGCCAGCAATGTCAACGTTGCGTCGGAGGGCTACGACAAGGGCGGGGAAGAATAAGAAGGGAGGAAGAAGATGAAACCTCTCAGCATTCTTGGAGGAGTCAAATGGAAGAAAACGCACGGCCGTCGTAGTAAAAGAATAATTAGAGGAATCGATTAGGAGAGTGAGTGCACGGCTCTACCTTGCTTTGCTTCTACAAAACGCGAAGGTCAAAACGGCTGCTGCTTGATCTTAAAAAAAGAACTGAGTATACCCTTGTCGGTGTTCCGCCGGAGTAATTTTACAATGGTTCCCGCAGATAATATTTTTAAACTAAACCTCATTAGTGATTTAATTAGCTAATTAGGCAGGATAAAAAAAATTAACAAAATAAGCTGGTCGCCAGTCAGCGGCTCTTCCCTATTGACGAAAACCCGAGTAAGCTCTGGGTTTCATGTTTCTTCGTTTATTTTCGTTCTTCGCCAAATCTAATCCGGTTGTTGCGGCGGATCCACCTTACCGCGGGGAAGTCGCCGCCAAGGTGCCGCCGCTAGGAAAATGGAAAGTTTATTTTCACCGATTTAGGTATTTAACCCTAAATGAAAAGAAATGTATTTTGTATGAGTTTATTTGGTTAGTTTAGCTAATTGTTATGATATTCATAGGAGATCTGATGTCGATCAGTGCTGATTTTGATTTAGGAAAGCTTCATTTTTTATCTTAGTGTTTTTTTTTTATTTAGGAAGTGTATATGTGTAGTTAATTTTAGGGTTTATGAGATCTGTGATCGATCTGAAATTGTGCGTAAATTTTATTTAGGAAAGCTTCATTTTTTGCGCAAAATTATTTTTTTATTTAGGAAATTTGTATATGTAGTTTAATTTAGGGTTTAGGAGATCTCGTGATCGATGAAATTGTAATTTTATGTAGGAAAGCTTCATTTTTTTCAATGTTTTATTTTTTATTTAGGAAATATGTATGTGTAGTTTAATTTAAGGTTTAGGAGATCTGATCTGATCGATCAATGTGCAATAATTTTATGTAGGAAAGCTTAATTTTTTGTGCAATGTTCTATTTTTTATTTAGGAAGTATGTATGTGTAGTTTAGGGATGTTTTATTTTTGCTTTCAAAGAGAATGATTGGATTTGGATTTTATTTGTCATATTGCGTAGTTGGATTACAGTTTGTTATCTTTGAAATATTAGGATCGAGTGATGGCTTGAATGCGTAAGTATTTCATCATCTTTGTCATATATTAATGCATGATGATGTTTGTGCGTAATAAGCGATTGAATAGGTTTTCCGTTATTACAAGCGTGATGAGTTGAATAGTGTATTTATTGTTCTTTAATATGATGGTGAACTTAAGTAAGTGATGAGTTCATTCCAACATATATTGGTGGGAGAAATCGTCCAATCCAAATTTCACGGATTAAATTTGAGGAATTACGAGAAGAGTTATGAGGTCATTGAAGTTAGATCCATCAAAATTCTTAATCAGGTAGTCGTTTTCTATTGGGCTGGATTTATTACACATAATGATGATGAAGTTTGTGAGACTATTATTAATGCGATGTTCACGCCTTGTGGTGTATGTCGAATTTGAGGAACTCCACATGGAGATAGGTTGTTTAGCGTAACGATCAGTGGTGGAATGTGTCGATTACATAACACCACCTCCTCAAATAAGTACTCAAGGGGAGATATATGAGCCTGCAGTCAGGCGTCAGTTGGATGAGGCAAGCGCCGACATAGCGAGGATGTATTCATTTCGTATGGGCTTGGGAGCACATTCATGTTGGCGGAACCTACGTGTTTTATCCACGAACATTGATGGTCTTAGTGTTGGATATGTTGGAATAAAGGATTTGTTCGAGAAATGCCGACATCCTCAACAAGTATCTGAGGATGAGTTTGGATGGACTTCGAGTCGTGCATAAATAGCTCATTTTTTACTTGTTTACTTGTCGTGAAATTTTAATTTTCAGAGTAACTTATGGTACATGTCAGTCATCCAGCCATATGGACATCGGATCGCAGATATATGTTTGTAGGGAGAGGAGATATGGCCGTACCGATTTGTTGGAAGAGGGTAGAGTGCGTGATCGTGTGACGATTGGCATGCCATGATTGATGTTGACCCGATAGATCCATCGTTTGTTCGTGTTGACGGGCGAGGAAAGCCGGCGTTGATTGGAGCGTGTACCACCACTCATACATTGCGGTGGGAGCGGCGTGAGTTGGTTGTGAGTATAGATTCAACAGGATGATGATTGGGAGCCGATCAGCGATTACGAGTGCGATCTTGGGCTTCACTTTATATCTTTGAAAGGCACCGGGTTCCGCGATACATACCCGATGCTTTGGAGATCGTCTGATGGTAAGTCTATGTGAAATTATAATTTGCTTTCCCTTACGGTGAAACCGATATAAATTTACTTTCTTGCGGTGTGACTACATCACGAATCAGAAGATATATTTTAGATTTGGGAAGGGTGACATAATTTGAAATCCATCGGCGATTATGGCGGTATGTCGTGGCGGAACATGCGGCAATCGGCGAGATACAAGGATATAGGCATTCAGGCACCGCATCGGCAGAGAGATGCCGTCGATGGATGTGAGTCCATCATATCACGATCCCGGGGCGATCTATCCATTCACCACGGCCCGATTCATATCGGGGATCTGATGTGGTCTCGAGATGAACTCATGGCGTACCGTCCACTTTATGCTCGCGTCATTCCACGATACCACCATATGTCTGATACCACGAATTTTCGTTGCCATCTCGAGGCGGGTTATTCTGGAGACAGGATGTTCGTAACAACCGGTGGCAGTGGGCGAGGAGGAGACCGTCGGCGGCATCATTTGCGTGATGCGACCCGTCGACCACCATCATTACACTCACGGTAGCGATCACGATTCCCGTATATTTCGGCGATAGTTGTATTTTTTTTTATGTCATGTGTAGTATTATCGTTTTTTTTTTTTATTTGTTATGTCCACTTATTCGATTCTGTACAATTATACTTTTGTTTGTTATCAATTTAGTTTTATTTGGTTAACTCACAACTATTTAGACTCATACCAAAAAAATTAATACACTTACAATGTTTAATATTATCAAAAAAATCATATGTACTCAACAAGCATTGTGTTAAGATCACACAAACGAGTGTTATCGTAATATTTTTAATTTTTTGCAACATCAAATTTTTTACATCTCCAAATATATAGACTCTTCCTTTTTTTAAAAAAAAATACATTTGCAAAAATCGGGCGAGATCCGTCAAAAGTTGTAAAATTTGTTATTATCTTTCCAACGATGCTAAACACGCCAAAATCCGACAACTGATGAGTCTGATATGGCCAAAAAATGAGGGTTGTATCAATATTGTTATTTTTTGTAACTTCACATCTCACATTGTAAAAGCGTATGGCTCAACGGTCGTCGAAAAGTCAACATGAAAGTTGTAGAATTTTTCATTATCTTTCCAACGACACCAACTGCTAAATTCTCGGCAACTAATGAACCGATATGTTCAAAAGCGGGGTGTCAATTATTTTTTTAAAAAAAATTTAGCCGTTAATCGGCGGCGATGCGCCATCGCCGCTAATCAGCATTCTTTTGTTAATTTTTTATCTCACTAATTAAACTAATTAAATCAATAATGATGTTTAGTTTAAAAATTATGCCGGTTCCCGCATGGGTTATCGGTGGAGACGGTTTCGTTTCCCAACTTTAAGGGCTCCATATATGGCGCCCATAGGGCTTATTTTAGTTTTAAATTTATTATAGATAAAATAATTTTTTAATATGTAAAAGTAAATGATATCTATAAGCTTTCAGAGAAAATATTTTTAATATTACTGTTAACAATTAATATATTACATACAAAAATCATAATTACTCTCTTGATCAACTAAATATTTTATAAATATTTTAATATTTTGACGATATCATGAGTCAATGATATTATCATATCTTTTCGTTAAGTTAATTATTTCAATTATCTACAAAAGAATTAGAAGTTAATTATTTTAACTACCTATATAAAAATTAGAGATGATTTGATTCTATAAAAGATTTTATAAAATTTTTAATTATATATTTAAGTATTTTATTTAAGTCTATTTTTAATATAATATTAATAATAAATATGCGTCATATCATATTCAAAGAAATAAAAGATTTTTTTGAACTTCTCTTATTACATAAACAAACTCCCAATAATTAAAATTATTAATGGAGAATAAAAACTAAGGGAAAACCCGACCTTAAATTTAATATTTGAAATTATATTATGTAAATAAATTAATTATTTTTTAATATTTTAAATTGTAAATCAAAATTTTAATTCTGAATTTAAACCGATCCTTTAGATCTTAAGACCCCTATGAACGCCATGTTATGAAGTTTACGAAGGGGTTCTGGTTAGACCATAAAGGGATCCGCAGGAACATCGTGTTGGGCCCGAAATTTGAAGGGAGAACGGGTAGGGAGCCCAGAGGAATGGAAGCGCTCCTTTATGCTCTAGGAAAAAAATTTCATTCAAACCTTAATTATTAGCGTTGGAGAGTGTAGCTTATTGATTAAAAATAAATTTTAAAATTTTAATGTGCTGAAATCAAGCGCTTATGAAGCCAAAAAAAAAAAAAATCTTATTATTAAGCAAATGATAATCGATTTAATCATTTTTTTTTTCATTTACCATTTTTATACAAATATTTGTATATCCTAAACGGGATGGATGAGTTAACAAAGGAAGCACTCAAATAACTCTAAAGATCAGATATATATATATATATATATATATATATATATATATATATATATATATATATATATATATATATATATATATATATATATATATATATATATATATATATATATAACGACAATTGTTTCTATCGAAAAGAGAAAAATTAAATCTTAACTTACAGAAATATAGATAATATTTTTTTTTAACATGAAAAACTTTATAAAGTATAAAATTATGAGTCTTTCCAACAAAAATAGTCTGTATAATATTTGAATTATAGGTCATATTTGACCTCAATTAAAGATTAGGGGAAGAAAATTCAAATAATGATAGTTTGAGAAAATAAATAAATTATAAATTTTTTTTATGATAATTGATAATAAATGTTAATAATAGTTGACTTCAAGCTTTCTTCATAATTTTAAATTTAGCTTTTAGCTCTCTTTTTTTAAGTAAGAATAAAGACTTATTTATTAATGAAATGATAGAAATGCAAATCTCCCTAGTACTTATGTTTTATAAATAAGATTAAAAATTCAAAAAACTAAGGCTTATAAGAAAATACTTGTGGAATACATCATAATGATAAGTGGGTATTGAGTAAAATTATTACCTAGTTTCAATAGGATCAAATATTATATGATTTACGGAGGATTTCGAAATACAAAGATGGTGCTCATAACTTTTTTGAAATTTGATGATAATGATCATTTTTCTAGAAGATAAGTGATTATGCATAACATTGAGAAGACAGTATAAATTATAGTTATCTTAAAATATATTGAGAGTTATATATCGAGATTTTTTTATAACTATCCCCAAGTTATATATGCTTATGTAATTAAGATAATTGATGAAGATAATGATAATATATATATATATATATATTGAGTTTATTTATACAGTAAAGAATTTCAAAATTAAAGGTGATATAAATTTGGGTTAATATCTTCAGTCCAGTAATATATATATATTTAACTATTGAAAAGTTTTCTTTAATTTGCATTATTATATATCATCAAACTTGAGAATGTCAAAAACACAGGCATAATTATTTGGTGCTTCATGACAATCTTCTAACTTATTGTCAACAAAGACTATCAATAACTCAAAATTTTAATGATCTTAAGAATGATCGATCAATAAAAAATAATTAAATAAGTCCGCCCAAAAATTCTCTAGAAGATGATTTCGATGTGAATAATATTCTACCTCCCCAATAAAATCGTATACTTCATTTTTTTATATATAACTCTTTTGCAATTTTTATTAAAATTATATTTATAGATTTAAATTTATTATTTAATTTTATTTTTAGATGAATTTTACTTATAAAATAAAATACGTAATTTTAGTATTTTTTTTAAAATTCGTGGTTTAATATAGTATAATTTTTTTAAGTAATTTACTCTTATTTTTTATGAGATTTGTACTTTTTTGTTAAGGAATTTCTTTTTTATTTTTTATATAATTTAAAATTCTTATTATATTTTAAAATCTTTTAAGTAAATTGACTCATTATGAATTTATTATTTATTATTATTTTTAATAAGTAGAAAATAATTGAATACTACATTTATTTTGTTTAGTAGAAAAAGCATTTATTTATAATTTTTGTAATAAAATTAATAAAATTGATAACAATAATAATAATAATATTACTCTTGATTGTAATGCATATATCGGTGAAAGATCGACTAAAGGTTCTTTTTTTTTTACTTTTTTAAATTCGTTCAAATTTTGGGCTCTAATGAAAAAATATTTTAGAAAATAAATTAAAATTTTAAATTAAAGAATATTTAAATATTATAAATATTTTTTTCATAAACAATTAAAACAAATAGTAAAAAAACACTTTTCCATAAATAAAATAAAATATTAAAAATAATAATAATAGAAAAACATAAAAGAACAAAAAGTTAAAAATAATAAAAAATGACAGGAAACAAGTCGCCCAAACATTCTTAATTTTTTATTTTATTTTTATTATTTAATTAAATAAATATTAATATCATATGAGAAATAACTTTACATTTTTATCAGAGAACTCACTTTATAAAACTTTTATATATATATAAATAACTTAAAACTACATTTTCAAAATGTAACCTCTAATGACCATAAATCATTAAATCCTAACACCTTATCCATTTCTCCTCACCCTTTTCCCCCTCCATTGGATGAGGAGAAAATATTTCTGAGTCCGCCGCGTAGCTTACGCGGACTCCAATCTATGGCAGTGTCCGGTATTTTTTCCCCGTTTTAGCGGTTAGCAGACAATAAGCGAGCAGAGAGATGGCGTATTCACGACGCTGTTTACACTTCCCCTGGCCCGTAAGTGTCGTTGGAATCTGAGGAATTTAAAAGAAAATATATGACGATTTAGAGTTTAGGGTTAGTTTTTTTGCAAAATGAGCTCGGAGAGAAATAGAAAATCTCATTTCCTTTTACAAAAGAACCATGAAGATAGAAACGTTGAGGAAATAACAATTTAGGCGAGGATGTATTAAATAGAAATTCATCGATAATGTTTCGTGCATTTTTCTACGGTTTGTTAGTGATATTCACAGTCATGCAGAGAATATGTTCATTACATTCTAGAAGCAATTTGGATGCTTTTTTGTTGAATTTTTCCTTTTAGTGTTATTTTCATCTATCTACCTCTTTGGAGGGTACAGAGCATTTAGGGACTTCTTTTTCCAGTTTATTTTGCCTGTTTCTTGAGATAATGTTCATTATATTACAATGGAAGTAATTTGATGGCTGCTTGGATGATTTCTGTGAGCTTTTTTGCATCTGTACTCTCTGTACCTCTTTGGAGAGTACAGAACATTAAGGGACTTCTTTTTCCAGTTTATTTTGCCTACTTCTTTTGATTATATTTATGACATTCCAATGGAAGCATTTGGAGGCTATTTGGATGATTTCTGGGGGGTATTTTGCATCTGTATTCTCTATACCTCTTTCGAGGGTACAGAGCATTAATGGCCTTTTTTCTAGTTTATTTTGCCTGTTTCTTGAGATTATGTTTAGGGCATTCCAATGGAAGCAATTTGATGGCTGCTTGGATGATTTCTGGGAGTTTTTTTGCACTCTCGTATCTCTTTGGAGGTTAGCATTAAGTTCTTTTGCCAGTATATTTTGGCTACTTCTTTTGATTATATTTAGGGCATTCCAATAGAAGCATTTGGAGGCTGTTTGGATGATTTCTATGGGATATTTTACATCTGTACTCTCTGTACCTCTTTGGAGGGGTACAGAGCATTTATGGCCTTTTTTTCAGTTTATTTTGCCTATTTCTTGAGATTATGTTTAGGGCATTCCAATGGAAGCAATTTGATGGCTGCTTGGATGATTTCTGGGAGTTTTTTTTGCATCTGTACTCTCTGTACCTCTTTGGAGGGTACAGAGCATTAAGGGACTTCTTTTGCCAGTTTATTTTGCCTACTTTTAATTATATTTAAGGCATTCCCATAGAAGCATTTGGAGGCTATTTGGATGGTTTCTGGGGGATATTTTGCATTTGTACTCTCTCTTTGGAGAGTCTGAGCATTATATTTCAGTTTATTTTGCTGTTTCTTGAGATTATGTTTAGGGCATTCCAATGGAAGCAATTTGATGGGTTTGTTGGATAATTTCTTGGAGTTTTTTCTGCTCTCACCTCTTTGGAGGGTCTGAGCATTAAGGGACTTCTTTTGCCAGTTTATTTTGCCTACTTCTTTTGATTATGTTTAGGACATTCCAATGGAAGCATTTGGAGGCTGTTTGGATGATTTCTGAGGGGGGTATTTTATATATGTACTCTCTGTACCTCTTTGGAGGGTACAGATCATTTATGACCTTTTTTTAGTTTATTTTGCCTATTTCTTGAGATTATGTTTAGGGCATTCCAATGGAAGCAATTTGATGGCTGCTTGGATGATTTCTAGGTGTTTTTTTTTGTATCTGTACTCTTTGTACCTCTTTCGAGGGCACAGAGCATTATGGGACTTCTTTTGTCAGTTTATTTTGCCTACTTCTTTTGATTATGTTTAAAGCATTCCAATGGAAGTATTTGGAGGCTATTTGGATGGTTTCTGGGGGGGGTATTTTGCATCTGTACTCTCTGTACCTCTTTGGAGGGTACATATCATTTATGGCCTTTTTCCAGTTTATTTTGCCTGTTTCTTGAGATTATATTTAGGGCATTCCAATGGAAGCAATTTGATGGTTGCTTGGATGGTTTATTTGGGGTATTTTGCATCTGTACTCTCTGTACCTCTTTGGAGGGTACAGATTAGGGACTTTTTTTTCCAGTTTATTTTGTCTGTTTCTTTTGATTATGTTCATTATATTCCAATGGAAGCAATTTGATGGCTCTTTGGATGATTTTTGAGTGATTTTTTGCATCTATATTTTGTAACATATTTTTGTATCTGTTTGGCCGGATGAATGCGGTCAATGAGCTGTGCGATGACGAAGTCATGATGTCTAATGACCCAAATTTGGGGAAACTCCTTGGCACCACTGTTCAGAATGAAACGGAGGTGTATGCACTATACTGTGACTATGCACATCAAATTGGCTTCAGTGTTCGGAAGGACCATACTAGTTATTGGCCAAACTCAAAGAAATTGAAATCAAAAGATTTTCTATGTGCAAAAACTGGTCGGAAGAAGTCTGCCAGTCTAAATGGCTTAACAAAATTCCAGAAAGTTGATACAAGAACTAGTTGTCCGGCCATGATTAGATTCTCTGTTAATTTGGAGGGGAATTGGATAATTAAAAAATATACAGATAGTCATAATCATTCTTTGGCAGAGCCTGCTGACCTACATCTTCTCAGATCACACAGATGCATTAGCGATGAGAAGACATCCTTGTTGAAGACAATGTGAGAGAATTGGAATTAAGCGATGCATTCACTATCTAACGAGGAAGTTGGCGTAGAGAATATCGGGTTCACAAAAAGAGATGCTTTCAATTTTATTTAGAAAGAGAAAAGATCGAAGATTGTGAATGGTGATAGTAGTGCATTAATACAGTTGTTTAAGGAAAGGCAAGCAGCGGATGGGATGTTTGCATGGGATGTACAATTTGATGAGTCGGATTGCTTAAAAAGCTTTTTTGGAGCAATGGCATGTCTAGGATAGAATATGATTATTTTGGGGATGTGATAATTTTTGATACAAGCTATCGACTCAATAAATATAATCTTATTTGTGCCCCTCTTGTTGGAGTGAATCATCACTGGCAAAATATATTATTTGGAGTAGCCTTTTTATCAGAAGAGACAATTGAGTCATTCTCATGGCTATTCCAAACATTTCTTCGGTTGATGAGTGACAAACATCCTATAATAATATTCACTGATCAAGATCGGTATGGCGAGAAATCAAATTATATTGCATACTCATCATAGGTTGTGCCAATGGCATATTTCAAAGAAAGTTCCTTCCAAGGTTCATTGCTTTAATAGTAATAAGATAATACAAGGGCTATTTTATAAATGCATGAGTAAGTGTGACTCAGAGGAAGAGTTTAAAGAAGCTTGGTCTGTCATGCTAAAAGAAGGCAATTTGCATGATCATGTTTAGTTATCTGAGCTTTATAAGATTAGATCCAAGTGGTCCTTGCATTTGAGGACTCATTGCATGGGCATCTTGTCAAGCGTAGTGAGTCCGAATAATGTATGTCATGAAATATCTAAACTAACAAGTTCACTCACAGATTATTTCTTGGGGTTGGAAAAGGTTATGGAGACATGGCATCGGAATGAACATGATGAAAACTTCAAGTGTAGCCAGTCATCAATTGTTCCTGTTGTTAAGACAAGTCCAATTCTAAAACAAGCTGCTATATTTTATATAAGAAAGGTTTACACTATGTTTGAAGAGGAATTTTTGCATGGAGTTGGAGGCCTATCGACTAAGTCGGATGAGTATTTGGTGAGAAACTTAGAGAATAAAATTGCATCAAAATATGGGACTCCATTTTGATAGGACTACCCAAAGTAACTTGTACTTGCAAAAATTTAAAATGATGGGATTACTTTGTGCATTGTATCGAGTTCTTAGTCGGGAAGATGTTGTGCATTCAGAACAAGTATCTTCTCATGTGATGGTCTGAGCAAAGAGGGATATTTATATTGATAGTGCATACTGAGAAAATTAAGAGATGTGGCAAACAGATGAAAATTCTACTGGCATTATTTTTTGGAACCACATAAGTCGATATGCATATCAAATAAGCATCGACGCAGGCTCGAGACTATATGCTTGAATCCCTAAAAAAACTATATGATGATGTCGACTCAATAATAAGTGGGAATTCTCCTCCAGTTGATAAAGCAGTTAAGAAGAAGAAGTCAACCACAACAGACAAGGGAAAAGACATCTTAAAGGATCCAGTTAAGCAACGTCCAAAGGGTGTTTCCAACTCAAGGCTTAAGGGATATTGGGAGAGATCTAAGAAAGCCAAGAGTAATTTTCTATTTGCATATTAGTTTTTAGTATTTTAAATATTGTTGTTAATCTTCAAACCCTTCTACTTTTTTGTTGCGTAAAATGCAGTCGATAGTGTTCTTTGAGCGTGTTTTCACAAGTTGCATCACCTTTCTCTATTATGCCAGAGTGTTTTTCAGAGGTACATATAGAATATCACACATCGATAATGTAATGAATCATCAACTAATATGATGTTCTACATGCAGGAATTTAACTCGAGCTCCACAATCAATCAGTCGGCTGAAGGGTACACTAAGCTAATGATGGATATTATTTCAAGAAAACATTTTGATACATGACATTATCTAATTTTGTGTTCTTCGACTATACAATCTTTTCTGTAATGCTTTAGAGTCCTAAAGATGACTCTCTTTAACTTAACGGACACACTAAGATGTTTAGACTATATTTAGCTAGGGGATTTTCTCACTGGACTGTTTGTAGCTCTTTAAGCAATAGTGATTGAGTTAATCCCCTACTGAGGACCTTGTAATCATTGGACTGTAGCAATAAATATGTGCAATAAATATGTTTTGCATCTGTACCTCTCTTGAGGGTACAGATCATTTATTGCCTTTTTCCAATTTATTTTGCCTGATTCTAGAAATAATGTTCATTACATTCCAATTCAGGCAATTTGAAAGCTGTTTGGATGATTTCTGGGTATTTTTTTGCATCTGTACTCTCTGTACCTCTTTGGAGGGTACATATTATTTATGGCCTTTTTTCCAGTTTATTTTGCCGATTTATTGAGATTATGTTTAGGGCACTCCAATGGAAGAAATTTGATGGCTGCTTGCATGATTTTTGGGTGTTTTTTTGCATCTATACTCTCTGTACCTCTTTGGAGGGTACAGAGCATTTAGGGACTTCTTTTTCCAGTTTATTTTGTCTATTTCTGTAGATAATGTTCATTACATTACAATGGAAGCAATTTGAAAGCTGTTTGGATGGTTTCGGGGTATTTTATATATGTACTCTCTGTACCTCTTTGGAGGGTACAGATCATTTGTGGCCTTTTTCCCAGTTTATTTTACCTTTTTATTGAGATTATGTTTAGGGCATTCCAATGGAAGCAATTAGATGGCTGCTTGGATGATTTTTGTGTTATTTTGTATCTGTACTCTCTGTACCTCTTTGGAGGGTACAGAGCATTTAGGGACTTCTTTTTTCAGTTTATTTTGCCTGTTTCTTGAGATTATATTTAGGGCACTCCAATGGAAGCAATTTGATGGCTGCTTGAATGATTTTTGGGTGTTTTTTTTGCATCTGTACTCTCTATACCTCTTTGGAGGGTACAGATCATTTAGGGACTTCTTTTTCCAATTTATTTTGCCTGTTTCTTTAAATAATGTTCATTACATTACAATGGAAGTAATTTAAAAGCTGTTTGGATGATTTCTGGGGGGTATTTTGCATCTGTACTCTATGTACTTCTTTGGAGGGTACAGATCATTTGTGGCCTTTTTCCCAGTTTATTTTACCTTTTTATTGAGATTATGTTTACGGTATTCTAATGGAAGCAATTAGATGGCTGCTTGGATGATTTTTGGGTGTTATTTTGCATCTATACTCTCTGTACCTCTTTGGAGGGTACAGAGCATTTAGGGACTTCTTTTTCCAGTTTATTTTATCTGTTTCCTGAGATTATCTCTTTACCCCTAATGCCTCCAAGTACAAACTTACCAAAATGATCCAGCCGCACAATGACCTCATGCTTCCGCCACCATAGCCCACCGACATCCATTCGACTTCTTTGACAGCGCTCGAGCTCAGCCATTTCTCTCTCGCCACATCATCGAACATATTTTGGTCATTCTTGCACCTCATGGAAGAAAGCTTCTAAGGATATGACGGTCGGGTAAGACAAGGCAACGAAGAGAAGGAACAGTTGAAATGAGGAAGAAGAGGAAGCAAATGAGAGCATGAAGCTCTATTTTGGGAATCGCCTTACCATTGCGATAGTCGTGGTGGGGATCTGAAGTATGCAAGCCCTGAGTTAGTCGAGGTAAGAATAAATAATGGAAAATTAATAAAATGTGATCTAGTTGTTGTTGTTCATAGTTATTTTTTATTATTTGACTGTTATTATTATTTTTAATCACATTCATTTTTGAACGTTATATTTAATTATTTAACTGATTGCAATATCAAAATATATACCATTGTCTTCCTGCTACATGCAATCTACATAGAGAAAAAATATTACGTGCGGAGTCTAGATGCTACTCTGCATCCGGACATCAATCAGAATTAGACATGTGTCCGCTATTATTTTACTATTTTTTGATTTTACCACCTGATAATGGTGAGATCGGATGCTGGTACCTTAACGGGGACCTGACCCATCCCATTAAGTTGACGAGATTGCACTTGCTGGACGACGTTTACGTGCGTGTTGCTGGACGCCGTTTCACCTTCCGTTCGCAGGAGAAATTTAAATGATTGAAATATAAATAGATTTAGGGCACTCAAATAAAGAAGCTTTTTTAAAAAAAAATTTCAGATGAATTGAAGAGGATAAAAGCAAAAAATCTTTCATTTCAATTGATAAAAAAAATTGTGAAGATGGATATGATGACTAATTTAGCGGATGATGACATAAATATGAATGCATCGGTAAATTTTCTATAAACTTATATATATAGTTATTTTCAAACACTTACTGATCTTATTTGAAATTCTTTTTTAACAATAAATAATTTCATACACTATTTTGAGTTCTTTCGAGGAGGATATTGGTGATTTTAGATCAGTTTTTCATGCATACACTCTGTACACTCTTCAGTGTATATCTTTTTTTTATGCCACTAGGGGAGTCTATATACTTTTAAAATGCTATTATAGGCTTCTTTGAGTTCTTTCCAAAAGAATTTTGGGTGATTTTGGAGCAGTTCTTTGGAGTGTACACTCTGTACACTCTAGAGTATATAGTCGTACATTCTAGAGTATACACCCATTTTTTTATTTTAAACCACTAGGGGACTACCTATATTCCTTCTAAATGTTAATATAAACTGCTTTGAGTACTTTGCAAGAGGATTTGGGTGATTTTGAAGTAATTTTTCATGTGTACACTATGTACACTCAGAAGTATACATTCTTTGTTTTATTTTAAACCACTGGTGTTATATACTATATGGAATGCCTTTCAACATGATTTTAGTATTTTTTATCAATTTTTTAGATAGTACACTGTGTACACTCTATACACTCTATACACTCTGGAGTGTAAAACAATTTTTTTTTTACTTTAAACCATTATGGGGACTTCCTATATCTCATCTAAAAACTATTATAAGCTACTTTAGGTACATTTCAGGAGGATTTAAGTGATTTTAGAGCAGTTTTTCATGTGTACACTCTGGAGTATACATCCTTTTTTATTTTAAATCATAGTAGGGACTTCCTATATCCCTTTTAGATGTTATTATAAGCTGCGTTGAGTTCTTTCAAGAGGATTTGGGTGATTTTATAGAAATTTTTTGGATTGTACACTCTGTACACACCCATTTTTTTATTTTAAACCATTGCGAGACTTTCTATATCTCTTCTAAATGAAATTATAAGCTATTTTAGGTACTTTCCAGAAGGATTTGAGTGATTTTAGAGCAGTTTTCCATGTGTACACTCTGTACACGCAGGAGTGTACACCCCTTTTTTATTTTAAACCATTAGGGGACTTTCTATATCGTTTCTAGATGCTATTATAAGTTACTTTGAGTTCTTTCTAAGAGTATTTAGGTGATATTGGAGCATTTCTCTCGAGTGTATATTTTGTACACTCTAGAGTGTATATTTTGTACACCATGGAGTGTACACCCATTTTGTTTTTATTTTAAACCACTATGAAACTTCCTATATCTCTTCTAAATGCTATTATAAGCTGCTTTGAGTTCTTTTTAGGAGAATTTGGATGATTTTGGAGCAGTTTTCTAGTGTACACCTTTTTTTATTTTAAACCACTAGGGAACTACCTATATCCTTTTTTAAAAAAAAATTAAACCATTAGAAGACTACCTATTATGGATCTCAATTGTGTAATATACTATATGGAATTCCTTTCAACATGATTTAAGTATTTTTTTATTAGTTTTCTAGATTGTACAATCTATACACTCTAGAGTGTACACTCTATAACTAGGGGAATGCTTATATCCTTTCTAGATGCTATTATAAGCTGCTTTGAGTTCTTATTAGGAGGAATTGGATAATTTTACAATAGTTTTCTGGAGTGTACACTCTATACACTCTAGAGTGTACACCCATGTTTTTTTTTTGATTTTAAGCTACTGGGGGACTTTCTATATCCTTTCTAAATGCTATTATAAACTGCTTTGAGTTCATATTTATACATGTTATACAAATTTTAACAATATGAGTGTGTGTCAATGCAGGTGAATGAGGGAGAGCATTGATGGAATGACGAAGATGTTATGTCTCATGAACCAGTTACAAGGAAACTCCTTTGCACTACTGTTCATAATAAAAAGGAGGCATATAAACTCTATTATGATTATGCACATCAAACTGGATTTAGTGTCCTAAAGGATCATGTTAGTTATTGGTTGAACTCGAAGAATTTGAAATCCAAGGATTATTTATGTGCAAAAGTAGGTGTGAAAAGAGTCTCAATCTAAACAGCTTAGTTAAATTTTAGAAAATAGATACTATGACCAATTGTTTTGCCATGATTATATTTTGTATTGATTTAGATGAGAATTGGAAGACAAAAAAAATTTATAGAAAGTCATAACCATTCATTAGCAAAGTCGGGTGACCAACATCTCCTAAGATCTTACAGAGGCATCGACGAAGAGAAGATGGTTGTGTTAAAGTCAATGACAGAGGCTAGAATTAGAGCAACTAATGCATTCAACTATCTTAGTCAGGAAGTTGGCGGAGTGGAGAATGTTGGCTTTACAAAAAGGGATGCTTTTAATTATATTCAAAAAGAAAGAAGATCAAGGATTGTGAATGGCAATATCAATGCATTAATATGATTGTTCAAGGAAAGGTAGGCGGAAGATGGAATGTTTGCATGAGATGTCTAAGTTGATAAGTCAGATAGCTTGGTGAATTTCTATTGGGCTAATGGCATGTCAAGGATAGACTATGATTGTTATGGAGATGTCATAATTTTTATGTAAGTTATCGACTCAATAAATATAATCTAGTTTATGCACCTTTTGTTGGAGTCAACCAGCATTGGCAAAATATTTTATTTGGAGTAGAATTTCTATCTGAGTAGACAATTGAGTCATTCACTTGACTATTCAAAATATTAATCCGACTAATGAATGAGAGGCACCCTATAATAATATTCATTAATCAAGATCAAGCAATGGCGAGAGCCATTGAATTTGCATTACCTCATACTAGCCATATGTTGTGCCAATGATATATTTCTAAGAAAGCCCCTTCAAAGGTACATTATTTTAATAATAATAATTAGTGTGTACAGAGTCCTTCTATAAATGCATGAGTAAATGTGATTTAGAAGTAGAGTTTGATCACCATTGGTCTAAGATGCTTGTTGATGTCACTTTTGGGAGTGAGCTCTCAACTTTCTCATCATAGATCTAGGACTCGTGTTGACACTAAGAGCTCTTTAGTCTTAAGACACTTCTAGTAATTAGGTGAACACTTAACCTAAGCCTGGAGACTTAGAAGAGTTAGCCATAGGAATAGGTTATGTCTTAGGAATTTAGGAAGACTTGCCTACCCTATAGCCTTAAACCCAATCCTTGTTTCCTTCTTCTAGACAAAACCTCAAATTTAAATCCATGATCATAAATCCAATCCTAAATCAAATGATTGAAATCCATGATTAAATTCAAATTTCAAATCCCTTCCTAAGCCTTTTGATTTTATCTTATGGACTTAACCTTAACCAAATTCAAATCAACCCCAATTCAATTAATTTTCTCAATATCATAAACCCAATCTCAAATCAAATCCCAACCCAAATCATAAATCAAATCCAACTCTAAATGATTGAAACTCATGATTGAATTAAAACTACAAAATCCCTTTCTAAGCCATATGAACCACCTTCATATCCTTAGACAAAACCTCTTTCAAATCAAATCAAATTCAGTTGATTTCTTTTTAAATAAATCATTCCTTCATTTATATCTACAAATATATATGAAATCTAAATTCAAACCATTCAAATGAAATCAAACTAAATCAAACCAAACTAAGACCTTTCTTATGCTATATGGACCTACCTCCATAAGTTTAACAAAATCTCAATCCAAATCAACCCAAACACAATTGATTTCTTTATAAAATCAATCATTATTTCATTTATATTCACAAATATAAATGAAGCCCACCCTCCAATGACCAAAAATAAACCAAACCAAATCAATTCCCTATTTAAACCCTTTTGACCTACATCCCTCAATTTGGTCAAATTTTCTTCCAAATCACTCCAAACCCAAGTGATTTTCTCATGAACCATTTATATCTTCATTTATATTCACAAATATAAATGAAATATAAATTCAAATGCCAAAACCAAACCCAAATCAAATCAAATTCCCAATTTTAGCCCTTTTAGCCAATTTCTTGAACTTGGCTAAATGATATCCAAATCAACTCAAAACCTATGAATTTTTTCATGATTCAATCACCCTTCAATCATTGTTCCAAATATAAACATAAACTATAATTATTAATCCAAATCCAAGTCAACCCAAGTCAAGCCCATGTTGACCCCCTTTTAACTTAAAATTTTCATATGAATCAAAATTCATAGGGCTTCAAACCACTTGCAATTGGATTTATATTTCCATCCTAAGTCCATATGTGTATTCAATTAAACTTGAATCAAGCCATAATCAAGCTAATTGACTCATTTAGGTCCACCTAACCCAAAGTGACCTGAAAGACCTTTTTGAGCCAAGCTCTACTCCAACTCAAATTAGATTGAACTAAGCCCATCCAAACCCCATATCATTATCAACAATCATCCTAGGTTAATCAATTATCTTGAATTAGATTAAACCAAGTCAACCTTTAGCCCAAATGAAACCCAAACTAGCCAAAACCCATTATATACCAAATTGATTGAAGCCATTGACTCAAACTCACTCACAATCAATGATTGAATATGACAAAACCATCAATTGAGTCAAACCAAGTCCAATTGGCCATTTGACCTAAGTTGACCTAAATTGGCCTAAAAACTCAAAATGGGTCAATCATGATGTGATCCAAATTGATTGCAACCAATGGCTCATGTTCATTCCAAATCACTTATTAAACTTGACCAAAGCCATGATTGAGCCCAATTTGACCAATTGGTCAACTTGACCTAACCTAGCCCAAATTGACCTAAGGGTCAAATTGGTCAAAATATAAATTAAACCCAAATTAAATCAAACCAAAGCCTACAATCATTTTTAATTAACCAGTTAAACTCAACACATAACCCAACCTAATTTGCTCAAATAGGTTAAATTGGTCAACTTAGCCCATTTGACCTATTTGAATCCAAATGAGTCAATTCAAACCTAGGTCAACTTAGTCAAAACAAATTAAACCAAAATATCCCAAATCATCCTATGAACCTAACCCAAGTCTTGGTTTGACCCAATTTGATCAATTGGTCAACCCAACCCAACCTAAACCAAATGAGCCTATTTTGATCATATGAAGCCAAATCACCCAAAGCCACCTTATAGAACCTTGGTGGTTGACCTAACCTAACCCAAACAAGTCCTAATTCATTCCCAAGCTGGGCCAAATCCAAGTGGGACCCAATCTAAGGGGATTAACCAATGAACACTCCTCTTTGCATTAGATTCTTGCCGTAAGAGGCAAAGTCCACTCTGCTATCTCCATTGCAACCATCAAACTTCCTAATGAGGAACTCCTAGGACACCTTAGCCCACTCAAAGCCATCCTAGCACTTGCCATGGACCAAGGGAAGCAAGCCAAGCCACTCCCTCTGATGGCCAAACCCCATAGGCAAAGGCAAAGTTCAATCCCACACAATCTCCTCATATCAAACTTTGAGACTCCAGCCACGACTTCCTCCACCCTTAGCGTGCCACGTGGAGCTAACGGTGACCCCTATGACAACCCAACGATAGTGAATTGGCTGAATTTTTGGAATCCATCCCGTCCATCCATCAAGTGTAATTGAGGGATATACCCCCTCAATTCGTGCAGGATTTTTCACCATTCACACTCCCTGAGTTTCCTAAGTGATTTTGAAACCCCTCAGAGCTTCCTAAAGCATCCCAAGCCTCCCTCAATTGGCCACTACTCTCTATGTGTAAAGCCAAAATAGGAAAACATCCTTCTGATCAATACTTCTCCTTTACTTGATCAAATACAAATTTCTTGCACGCACACCATCCTCTTACTTTGTCAAATCCAACCGAATCATCTCCAAGCCTTCTTGATCACCGAAGATCAGAGTTCAATTGAAGTCGAGGGTCCTACATGCGTGGCTTGATCGACCGAGAGCTCTACACTAAATCAAACCCCAAGCAACTCAATAGGGCCTCACCTCAATTAAGTGAAGCTACCTCCATTGATCCCACCTTAATTAAGCCAAAATCACTGCTCAAAATAAATTAAATAATTTTTCTATATTCTACTATGAAATATCTTTAAAATGAGCCCAAGTTTGTATTTTTCTAAATTTTTCTAGGATTACTTATGATTTTTAGAAGTTTTGTACTTAAAAATGGATTAATTAAGCCTAATTAAAGCCTTAATCCCATCGGGCCACGTGGCAGCTAATGCGGTGAACTTTTCACATGGCATGATGGGAGTAGTTATTTAAGTTGTCACATCTGAAGGCTGACTCGGATGGGGGCAAACACACTAACTCCGTAGGCCATTCGATCTAAGATCAAATGGCCATGAATAAATGCGCAATTTTGAAGGGAAAAAGAGAGGTTCTACGCATGATTATATCAAGATCGTTCATTCCAGTCACACAGAATGGATGGTCCATGATCTATCTCCTCCCGAATTATGAGCAATGAATACCGTTCTTTGATTATCGCTCGATCCGAGCTCACTCGAGCTCTAATGGAGATGAAATTGATCCCACACCTTCAGGGAAGCATAATAAACACATCTAATGGTGGAAATCACATGGAACACAAGTTTCCTTCATAAAATACCAATCTATTTTGAGCCGATGATCGATTTTAATGGCATACCTCACTGGAGCTTGTGACCGGTAGTTCCAACGATTGAGGAAGCTTCATTTGGTAGAAATGAAGCCCTGTTGAGCTGCACGAGCCTTGATTTGGTGTAGTTTGTTCGGAAGACCAACCCATGACATGTAAGTAATTGATCTTGATTGAACTCCACCCTCCGGCCATCAGGAAGCTTGGGAAATGATTCATTTCGGCTTGTATAGGTCTAAGGATGGTGTGGGCAAAATTAATTGCACTTTGGTTGAAAAATGAGAAAATGGGAATCATTGGTTTGCTCCCCTATTTCAGTTTCACATAAAACCAAGAATGGGAATTTTGGGGAGGCTCTAGGATCTCATTTCTTGGTTGTTATGGTTGAATCGAGTGTGTGTGAGTTTGAGTAAGAATGAAATACCTCCTTCCTTGGCTTGGACGGTGGTGATGGTTTCGACTTCGACTTGGTGGATCGATAGCTAAGATGAGGAGCTCAATTTGTATAGAGAATCATTCCACTTGGCCTCACATAAGTTGAGGAAGGGTGGGAGGTTGTTACCATGGGAGTAGTGGGTGTCCTTGGTGGTTTGAAATGCTCCAATGAGGATAGGGAGGTGATTTCACCTCCCCATGAGTCATGGCCGACCCAACCACCATTGGGTCAGGTCAACCATGATCTTTAGTGTCTAGGTGGACCTATGAATGGGTGCGAAGTGGCCAAGTGGAGGAAATGACCTACTATTCATATGTCTTATCTCATGGGATGCCCTAGATCCAAGGGCAAAGTGATCATTTGGCTATGGGTTTGATTTGGGTAGATTTGAAATGGGTCAAAAGTGGGTTAGCCCAAATTTCAAGTGGTTTGGAGTTTATTTGAGTTGACCTATTTAGGTCAAATTGGGTTAGGTTAGGTCAAGTTGACCAATTGATCAATTGGGTCAAACTAAGGGTTGGGTCAAGTGCACATGACTACTTGGAGTACATTGGTGTCATTGGTTTGGTTCAATTTATTTTGAATTTGATTATGGCTCATTTGGGTTCATAGAGGTCACATGCGTCAAGTTGACCAATTTGATTATTGACCTCATTTTTAGAGTGGGCTCTCAACCCCTCCATCTTAGGCATAGGACTCCTCTTAGACTTTAAGAGTTCATCAGTGTTAAGACACATCTAGTGATTAGGTGGATACTCAACCTAGCCCTAGAAGACTTGGAAGAGTTACTCATAGGAATAGGTCATGCCTTAGGGGTGTTAGGAAAATTTCCTACCCTTAGCTTAGACCATTCCTCATTTTCCTTCCTACAAGTAAAACTCCAAATCAATCTCATTTAATTTTCTCTAAATGTAAATCAACTCCATATGATTGAATTCCATATGATTAAAATCTAATATTGGAACCCATGATCAAAATCCATCAAAATTCTTAAGTCTTTAATCCCCTCTTAAGGACTTAGCCAAAATCATGATCAAAACCAATTCAAATCTTTGATATTTTCTCACAGTTCATTTATATTCTCATTTATATTCACATATATAAATGAAATATAAATTCAAACCAATCAAACTAAACTCAAAATTTCAAATCAATTCATGAAATTTTCCTTAGTCTTTAAAATTTTCCTTAAAGGACTTATCCAAAATTATAACCTAAATAAATTCAAATTCATGGGATTTTCTTAAAACTCATTTATATTCTCATTTATATTCACATATATAAATGAAATATAAATATAAATCAATCAAATCAAACCCTCAAATTAAATTCCAAATCTAAAATCCTTCTTAAGTCCTTAATTTCCTTCTTAAGGACTTAGCCAAAATTATGATCAAACCAATTCAAACTCATGAAATTTTCTCATAACTCATTTATATTCTCATTTTATATTCTCATATATAAATGAAATATAAATATAAATCAATCAAAATAATTCAAAAATTCAAATCCCTACTCAAAAATTTATCACACAAGCCTTAATCACACACATTAGAATGCTAAGTCACCACTTCTAGTGCTAAGTCAAAGTGTTGTATGTATGATGTTATATTTTATTTTGTGATATAATATTTTAGACTGGATGTTAGGCCGTTATTAGCCTAATCATATTTCATGTAGGGGGTTGTGCTTAAGGGGTCGTTATAATAAAAATATAAGTGCTTTTGTCGTGCAGGTTACTTAGCCCCTAAGTGTAACCCATGTTAGGATAGGTGGGCTTGGTTACTCATGTGTGGGGTGCTAAGTACAAATTATTCATATAACTACTTGAGTTGTATGATGTGTTTAGCTAACATTTATTTGTAGGTGTAGCTAGATTTTCTTTTCCTATTTTTGATGTAATTTTGCATTAGGAATTAGGATTAGTGGTATGGGCGATTAGGATGAGCAGTGGCCAGAAGGCTTAGTCCTTGTAGTAGCCTGTGATACCTTTGTAGCAAATAAAATCAAAAGAAAGAGAATGAAGAAATGAAGATAAGAAGACCCCCATAGCATGTATTATTTTTTTTGTAATTCGGGTTGTATAAGGGTAGAGCTCGGCTACCCATATTTGTTTTCTCTTTTTGGGGTGTACGGTGGAACTCGACCACACCGGCCTTTTATTCTTTTACGGGAGTCTATAAAATTATTTGATGTTGTGCTCATATTGCGCATTAGAACATCTTGCTCTTTATAGTTTCTTTATGATTGATTCTTGAATGTGTGGCCTGGATGCGACAGGCTCTTAAGATAAAATTAAATTTTATATCCCACTAACAACTCATAACTAAAATTTTAAAATAACTCATAACCTCACATAAAAGCTTAGGAATTAAATTAAGATAATAAAATTTTTAGCAACCCCTTAGTTGGATGAATGAATGTATAATATCATGCATGTCATATTATTTCACTTTTGTTAGGAGGGAGCTTCCATCTTTGCCAGAGAATGAAGGCTTAACCTGTGAGATCCTTTGGTAGAAGAACACCCATTTCTCTCTTGATTTGGCCCATAATCAAATTCTCATGCATTTAGGTATGCAAAATCCCATAGCTTGTGCCAAAATAAAGAGTCCAAAAGAATCAAATAAATTTGACAAAATTTGCATTAGATTAAGTCATGGATTCATACCACTCATGCTCTAGTCTCTTAGGGAGTGAGTTTAAGAACTTAGTCTCCTTTCTAAATAAATAACAGCCTAGCCATCTTACAAAGCATAAAACTTATCTACATAGATTTAAAGCATATGAGGAGTTAGTTGGAGGCCACTCCAGGTGGCTGTAAGTCTAACAGTCGGGTGGTTCATCCTCTCTTGTGGAGCTGAATCAAATACCCAACTTTCGCTTAGACTTAGGTCGTGCCTTTATTTTGTACCAAGGCTCCTAGTTTAGGAATCTGAGGTAGTTATTTCCTTCGGGCTACAAGCATAAATTCTCACCTCTTAGTCATTTCCATAATCTTATATTGTGGAATTATATGCCCTAGTATTCTAATAAAATGTGAACTCAAACAATTAACTCTCTTCAATTTCAAAAATATAAAGTCCAATTATAGGGTAGATTGGAATGCTCACTATGCTTCACAGTATCATGAGCATTTCCTACTTTATCCCCTTGGATTCCAAAAATAAGTCTTCTTCTTGATCTATATCATTTGATTTTTTTTTATAAAATAGTCAATCCTTTGATAGTCTTAACCTTGAAATCTTTGGAGACCCTAATTGTCTACTTTAATCGAGAGTATTCCTTAGAAATTTCCATTCCTTAGGATGAAATTAACTATGGGGGCTTGCCTCCATAGAGAACTTAGTGAACCCAACTTAAAATAAACCCTACTTTACTTTTTCATGAAAAGTAGGGGAAAGATCTTTGGTATATTCGAAGAATCATCATGCCTTGGAAGTTCTTATTAGGTGATTAGGTCAATTAAAGGGTGGTGATTTCTATCATTTGATATAGTACATCATTCCTTAATGTCATACCCGATCATTTCAATAAGTACCCCCTATGATCTGCATGGTGTCCCATATCTTAAAAATAAACACGATAAATTTTTCATGTCAAACTACACTTGAGCTTTCACTTAACATACCAAATTTTTTAAGTGAGAGTCTCACCCTCAAAGAAAAATAAATATATCTCAAACAAATTTGGGGCTTTCACTTAACATACCAAATTTGTTAAGTGGGACTCCCATCTTCAAAGAAAAGTAAATCTATCTCATAACAACACTTGAGCTTTCACTTAACATACCAAATTTATTAAGTGAGAGTATCATTCTCAAAGAAAAAAAAATAAACATATCTCAAACACATTTGAGTCTTACATTTAACATACCAAATTTGTTAAGTGGAACTCCCATCTTCAAAAAAAAGCAAATTTATCTCACAATCACATTTAACTTTAATTTAAAATACCAAATTTGTTAAGTGAAAGCCTCATCATCAAACACAAATCAAACACATGTGGCTTTTACTTAACATACCAAATTTGTTAAGTAAGAAATCCCATTTTCAAATCAAAATATGACAATCAAATCTTAAAAACCAAAATTACTTTAAATACACAATCATAACCTCTTCTTAGCATACCCAAATTTGCTAAGTAAATGTCTTTTAAACTATCAATATTTTTAAACAAGATGCACAAAACTCAAATATCTCCAAGAAAATCTCTCCTCAAATTTTAGAACCCCAACCTACCTAAATCGGTTGAGTATGGATTATAAATCAAAATCAAATGGCGAAAACTCTCCTCAATATTCAAATCTCTCCAACGAACCCCACTTAACACATTTGAATCATTGAGTGTGGGATCAAAAGTCTAAACTTCTGTTACATGTGTGGAATAAATATCAAGACAAAAATCTGATACAAGTAATATTCCCATAAATGTAGACATACAGCTTAGATCAGCCAATGCAATCTTTGCAGTTTTCACACATGGAAACTCAGAAGTATGTGTTTACTATTCTTTAGGGATGGATTTGGCCTTGGATCGGGCTAGCCTTCCGCAGACCAACTTTTCCCACTTCATTCATTTTGGCCGAGTTTTCGAGGGGACTAAGATCACACTTGTGGACCACCCTCTGGCAGTCAGTGTGGTGACCGCAACGGTCATAGGTTGAGATGCCTTCTAACTCAAAGTTTCCCCATGAAGGAAGGGCTGGCTTCCATAGCGATTGGTTTAGTATGCACTCGGTGATTCCCCTTTACGCCCTCTGGCTACCCACTCGTTGGCTCCTTACAAGGGAAAGGCTACCCTATCTTCAGAGATAGCCTCCCCCACCTATGAGGTTAGGTCTAATTCTCATGCCCCTCTGTTGACTTCGGCAACACAAGCGCCAAGGAGCTAAAGGCGACTTCCCGGTATGCGTGAGGAGTTACCTAGGATTGTGTCTCCTCTTATTACAGAGAATAAGTTTCACCCTCTCTCTGGTTCTGATGGAGTGCAAGACATTAGTAGGATCTCAACTTCACCTCTGCCCGCAGTTCATTTTGATGCTCCTATCAGTGAAAGGAGAAGGTGTATGCCGACCTGGTCGGTTCGTTGAGTTGGCAAAACTTAGGACGTGAGTCGAGCTCAATTTAATTTATGTTCTATAATCCCTCGTAGTGTAGACAGACACATCAGATAGGAGAGGGCTATGGAGGCCCGAGTATCAATACAGATTACTATTAGAGAGAGACGTTGGTACGCTAGACAATCAGTGGCCTCAACCCTCATGGACTTTCCTGATTGGTATGCTACCCGGACCAATCATATTGATAGCATTCTACTGACAGGCACTACCCACCATAGGAGAGAAGCTCCTACCCAAAGAAAGCCAGTGTTTCCTCCACCACATCGATCCACTCCTCGCCCACCATAACTTGTTCAGGCCCCACCATCCACCGTGCCTACAAAGGCACAGAAAGCAACATCTGAGGAGAAGAAAGCCCCATTGGTGA
Organism: Cymbidium sinense; assembly: GCA_021442155.1. Classification (NCBI taxonomy): domain Eukaryota; kingdom Viridiplantae; phylum Streptophyta; class Magnoliopsida; order Asparagales; family Orchidaceae; genus Cymbidium; species Cymbidium sinense. The sequence continues at coordinate 37,930,933 of CM038232.1, read as the reverse complement.
TCCGTCTATGACCAAAGAGTCCCACTTCATTTACTCCACCGATTGAGGTGAGGGCGAGTTCCCCTACTCGACCTCTTACTTTAGTCTTGGTGAAGAAGGAGTGGCGACCCTGGAACATCATGGTTGCACCCCCACAACCACCACCATCAAAGGTAGTGACTGCAACAGCCATAGAAGGGGAAGGGGAGCTTCTGCGGCATGGCGTGATCTCCCCAAGGACACCATCCACCCATGAGAGCAGCATGTCTCTTCGGTCATGACCCTAAGAGCTAACACTCTAGTGATAGGCGGTGTTAAGTGCATCTCCGTCAGTGAGCATAGCCCCTCCACCAATCAGTGGTTAGTGGTTGTCCTTGCACGATTAGACCACTCTTCATATGAGATTATCACTCAGTACTTCCCTGAGAATAGGGAACTCTTTAGGAGCGATTTCTCTGATGAAGGGGATGCTAGGGTCAGTTTTGATCCAACAGAGCATGATCTCTTGGAAGTCTCAGCGAAAGTCCATATGGTCGACACTAGGGGTTCCCTTCTTAAGGATCAGCATAGCTAGGAGGGTGTTGTAGTTGAGGAAGAAGACATAACTCATTCAACCCAATACCTTCATCAATAATTGAGGTAGAGAGATGAGCATATCAGTAAGATGGAGAAAAGAGTTGAAAACTTGTTAGCAGCAGTCATAGCACTTCAAGGCCAAGCTCCGTCAGTACATCCTACTCCCTTAGAGGCCGACCACCCTGGGTTGTTCCATGTTCTGGATTAGCCCAAGAGTACCTCTCCCATAGACCAGGAGTGTGACAGCCTACATAAGAACATAATGGACAACACCTTCATGCAAGAAAAAGATATCAAGCAGTTAGTGGAATAACAAGTGAAGGATGCATTAGCACAAGCCCCAGGTGGCTCTTCTGTTCCAAAAGGTAGACCCTATCGGGAGGAATTTGATGGTGTCCAATATCCTAAGAGTTTTGTGCCTCCTTCCTTTAAAATTTTTTATGGCAGTGAAAACCCCCAGCAGCACATAGCACATTTCAGGGTCGGATGTTGCAATGCTGGTGGCAATGATGCACTTCTATTTTATCTCTTCATCAGTAGTTTGACAGGCATCACATTTGATTGGTACACTGAACTACCCAATGGTTCAGTGAAGATTTTGCTAAGTTGGAGTAGCTCTTTATTAAGAGATTTGTTGGAGATCAGTAAAGGGTAACTGTGGGTGATCTTGTTGTAGCTCAACAACACCCCGGTGAGTCCTTTATTGATTACATTCTTAGATGGCACAATTTAAGTATGAAATGCAAAACACAGCTATCTGAATAGCATGCCATTGAAATTTTACTCAAGAATATTCATGGCCTGGTTGCCTTCTTTCTTAAAGGGTTTATCATTAAGACATTTGAGAAATTAATCAACAAGGTGATTAGTCTACAAGGAGGGGTCAAACAATTACCTTTTCAAGACCAATTGTTCAAGCTTAAGCCACATAAAGCATTGAAGAAGAAGCCAGGGGTAGTAGTATCAGTAGACAAAGGGAAACAGCTAGTCAGAGCTCAATATGAGAGACATCATGCACAACAGCCTCCATTTTCACCTCCTCCACCAACTCTCATACCAACCACAAATACCACCATAGTGGTGGACTCCTCGATAATATACTCAACAGCGGTACTTATATCCATCGCCAGGTAGCTATTACCCACCTACTCTTACTGATAGATTGAATAAGTCATATTCATTCAAGAGGGAGGTAGTTAGGAAGATCTTTAAAAATCTCTTTAAGAAACCTGACTTTCAATTACTTAAGCCTAAGAGGCCAGAAGATGTGGGCAAGAGTAATGATCCTAACTATTGCCCCTACCACCACATGGTTAGTTATGTCTTGGAGGATTGTGTCACCTTTAAGGACTGGCTTGAGCTCAGTTACAAGTCAGGAACTATTGTTATCCTCAAGGAATACTTGTTAGAACAACCCTTCAGTTCTATCAGAGTAATTCTTGGGATACATGTGATCCTCTTAAGGCAAAAGAATGTTGGGATATTGCCTTATCTCGAATCTCTAAAAAGGTGGTCTCTACGATCAAGAAGATTTCTTTACATGTTCCTGAAGTAACTCAAACCTCCAATAACAAGGAAGGTTTACAAGTTGCCAAAGACAACTTGAAGAAGGTGTCAGCCTAGTAGCAGTAGCAACCTACCTTACTTGCTCGAGATAGCATAGCAGCATAACCACCGTCTGTGTCCAACACTCCATCCACCATTGTAGCTACTACTCCTTCCTCCACTAGCTCCTCTTCTACTAGTAGGAGCATTGTATCAGTGGACAAGGGCACTATACCCCTTTTCCCACTTACTTTATTAGATTTCTATCATGTACCTCCATCTAAGAAGAGATCAATGAAGAAAGCTTTCACTTACATCTTGTCTACTTCTGATACTCTAGATTTTATTCCTCTTGAAAACTCTCCAAGTCTATAAAATAATAATAATAACTCTAGTTTTGATCATTCTTCTTCTAATTTGGAAATGGATTTCCCATTTCTAAATCACATGGGTTCTCTTGAGATTGACTTGGAGTCATCCAATTCTGATGATCCTATAGGAGAAGTGATACGTACACCTAATGAGAAGGTAGTACTTCTTACAAATTCATCATTCTAAGAGATCACTGAAGTTAACCTTCACAGTGGCAAAGTTCTAGCTCCTAGGATGGCACCTCAGGATAAGGGTAAGCAAATCATTGGTTCTAAAGAGCATATAGCCCCTCCACAAGATGCTCGACCCATGGATATGCTTATGGAGGATCAAGCCAAGGTTGACTACAACATCCTACCACATCTTAGAAAGCTGCCAGCTAAGTTAAGCATATATGACGCCCTTACGTTATCCAAAGAGATGAGGGAATCTCTAATCAAGACTCTTCTTGATCCGGAGATATGCTTAGCCCAGCTGGCTGCCACTGAAAAGGAGGCTCACAGTTCAGAGGATACTCTAGGAGTAACATTTAGTTATGAAGATTTGCTTCTAGGAATGACCAAGCATAATCACCCTCTTTACATTACAGTGGATGTTGGAATATACAGGATATCCAGAGTTCTTGTTGACCAGGGTGCATTAGTGAATATTATGAGTCTAAAAACCCTCGCTTACTTGAGGATTGACATCTCCAAACTTTCAAAAGAGAGGATGAAGTTGAGAGGATTTAATGAACAAGGCGAGAGGGCTTTAGGCTCTATAGTGTTGCCATTAGAAGTAGAAGATTGGAAGTCTACTGCCAAGTTTCATATTATAGACTCAATACATCTTTCAAAGCTTTGCTTGGGAGACCATGGATACATGATAACAATGTGGTTCCATCCTCTCTACATTAGTGCATGAAGTTCATGAGGGGTGGGATTGAATATCGCATTAAATGAGATCTTAAGCCATTCACAGTTCATGAGGTCAGAATATATGAGGATGTGGCATACTATCTTCCTCAAAATCAACAAGTCTATTCTCGTGAACTTGGTGAAGGTTCATAAATAAAATAAAAGGAAAAGAAAAAAGAAAAAGAAAAAGAAAAAGAAAAAGAAAAAGAAAAGAATAAAGGAAATGAGAAAGAAAACAAAAGGGAGCGAGAAATAGACTTGGAGAAGAAAGTAGAGCCTAACATTTGATTCCACCCATAGTTCATTACTCCATTCGAACATATGGGTTGGATGACTCGACCTCCACCAGGCAGACGAAGAGGCAGATTTAAATACATGTCTAGGGATGGAAGACCTCCTTATTGGCCACCCAATAAGAGTTATGTCCCTGTTACCAGGACTACACCTACTTTCTATATAGACTTAGAATCTAGTTCAAAGGATGAGTCATATATGATTAGTATGCTAGCTAGCACTTCCAAATAGCTGATCTCCATGCAAGTGATAGTTGAGCCAGTCAGTGATGAAAATCGGGCACCTAAGCAAAGCATAAGTATATCCAAGTTTATATGTGAAATAGTGAAGCATCAGTTGAGAACTTTAGCTCTAACCCCACTTTTCTCACAAAAATTTGAGGGTTTAGTAGTTAAGGAAGCCCCTAAGTCTTCCATAAATGTAAAGGTATGGAAGTTATTTCTTAGAGCATCATCCTCAAGTCAAGAAGCAGATGTAGAACTTGAGAATGATTCATATAAAGATTTAATAGAATTATGTTTTGATTGGTACTCGCCTTGTGCTCTTAATTTAGCAAAAAAAGGATTAATTCCACATGCTTGGTCTAAACGCAGGTTGGATTACTTTGAAAGGTTATGGGACAACAAATGCGACATTCATAATCAAGAGGACTGGATGCTGGGTCCAATTGGTGATGGCGATTCTTGCTTAGTCATCACCAATCATTTGGAATCGATAGGTTCTTTTCAAATCATGCTAACTATGAGGAGGTGTGCTTAGAAATTTTAGACGATCCAAATGACTTTGAAGTCAGGGATGCACCGCTAGAGTTCAAAGAAGAGATCAGATCAACTATCAACGAGCTCAAAAAAATCAACCTAGGAACTGAAGAAGATCCATGCCCAACATATATCAGTTCTCTATTGAATGAAAAAGATACCAATGATTTAGTGAAGCTATTGATTGAGTTTAAGGATTGCTTTGCATGGAGTTAAGAAGAGATGCCTAGTCTATCTCCTGACATAGCAGTCCATAAACTAGCAATAGAACCTAATGCTAACCCTATCAAGTAGGCTCCTAGACACATGCGATTAGACATTGAATAGTAGGTCACTTTTGAAATCAAGAAACTGATCGACACTGGCTTTATTAGGGAAGAAAATATCCTACCTGGTTGGCCAGTGTCATCCTAGTTAAGAAAAAGAATGGCCAAATTCACATATGCATTGACTTTAGGAATCTAAATAAGGCATGTCCTAAGGATGAATTTTCACTTCCTATACTAGAATTTATAGTAGACATAGCCTCATCTCATGCAATATCCTCTTTTATGGATGGGTCATCTGGCTACAACCAAATTAAGATGGCCCCAGAGGATGAAATAAATAATGTCTTTCAAACTCCGATTAAAATTTAATGTTATAAGGTTATGCCTTTCAGCCTTAAAAATGTTGGTGCCACATATCTGCTGGGCTATGACGCGAATCTTCGATGAACTCATTCATCATCAAGTTGAATGCTACGTCAATGATCTCATTGTTAAAGCAAAGAAAAGGAAGACCATCTCTTTGACTTAAGAGTAGTTTTTGAACGGTTATGATAATACAACCTCAAAATGAACCCCTTGAAGTGTGCATTTAGAGTAGCTTCAAAAAAATTCATTAGGTTTGTTGTCCAACACTGGGGAATTGAAATCGATCCAGAAAAGATCAAAGCAATATTAGAAATTCCACCCCCTAAAATCTTAACACAACTCAGGTCATTCCAAGGGTGGTTGGCGTATCTAAGACACTTCATTTCCAACTTATCAAGAAGATACCAACCATTCTCAGCACTTGTCAAAAAGGATGCCAAGTTCAAATGGGATGACAAGTTCCAGCATGCTTTCGAAAACATCAAGCCTGATGATGCCGTAGTCCTAGTAGCCTTTATCCGGGTAAGCCACTCATATTATATATTGCTGCATTAGATGACTTCCTTGGCACTTTGTTGGCTCAAATTAATAAGGAATGGAAAGAGAATGCTCTTTATTATCTCATTCATCATCTAATCCATACTGAGGTAGATTATCCACATATTAAAAAGCACTGCCTAACCTTAATCTTTGCATCCTAAAAGCTACAGCACTACATGCTTTCTCATAAGGTGAACTTGATCTCTAGAGTCAATCCACTACAATATCTTATGACACGCCTGACCTTATCTGGATGATTGGTGCATTGGTCTATGATTTTGTCTTAGTTTGACATAACATTTATTCCCCCTCCATGCCATAAAAAACCAAGCACTTGCGAATTTCTTAGCAGCGCATCCACTCCCTACTGACTCTCTGCTTAACAATGATCTCCCTGATGAATAAATCATGAACTTAGGGGGTACTAGTACTCATCGCTCAGAGATATACTTTGATGGTGCAACTTCCTCTCAAAGAGGAGAAGAACCACAATTTACTATCCCAGGGAAAGCAAGGGTAGGAATAGTTCTCTTAACTCCGAACCGTGATGTGATGAGTTTCTCATATCATCTGTCCAATCCATGCACCAACAACAAAGCTGAATATGAGGCTCTGATTGCCGATCTGGAGTTATTCATTACACTATGTATCTAGAGTATCAATATCTTTGCGGATTCTCAGTTAGTCATCAACCAAATCGCTGTGTCTTATAAGGTTTTAACGCTTAAGCTCCATCTTTACCACAAGTATACCATGGTATTGTTGGCCCAAATCCTAGAGGTTACTATCTACAATATTCCTCGAGGGGAGAATGTAGTAGCAGATGCATTAAGCTTGCCAAGAGTTGGCATGTCGGAAGATGAGTCCATTCCAATAAGGGTCCAAAATAGACAAGTCTTATCCTTTATTGATCTTTGAACTCATCAGAGATTCTCTCTTGAAGGGGAGGTTGCCATTGCCAAAAGGATGAGGGTCAGTTGGAGGCAACCATTCATAGATTATTTAAATATAGGCAAACTACCTCAGAAATCAGCACACAGTAAAGTAGAGAGCCTTTCATATACTCTTGCGGCAACACCTTATGAAGTCCTTGATCATATGTGGTTACGTTGTGGACAAAATCGAAGCTAGGATCATATGACTCGAGTTATATGGACATCAATCTAGAAGATGAAAGCCAAGATCAAGAGACTAGGATACTCTTGGCCTTCAATGATCACAGACTACATGGGCGTAGGAGATGCCATCAATGTCGTACGGTGTGGTCTACATTCACCCAATAGTCTACATCCTACATTGGCCTCATGGCCATTTGAGTGTTGGGGTACTGACATAGTGGGTCCGATTGATCCTTCTTCTTCTAAGGGTCACTGGTTCATCCTAGCTGCCACCAACTACTTTTCCAAGTGGGCAGAGGTAATTCCACTTAGAGAGGTCATAAATCAACATGTGATCTAATTTCTCAGGAACCATATCGTATATAGGTTTGAGGTTTCTTAATGAATTATATCTGATAATGGCACTGCATTCAAGAGCACTAAAATTAATAACTTTTCTCAGAGACACAACATAGACTGGAGATATTCTACCATCTACTATCTAGGGAGAATGGCTTAGCAGAAGCCTTCAACAAAACCCTCATTCAAATATTAAAGAAGACACTAGATGACAACAAACGATGATGACATGAATAGTTAGTTGAAGCCATGTGGGCCTACCACACCATGTTTGAAACTCTAACTCAATCTACCCCTTTCTTCTTAGTGTATGGGTCTGAAGCCGTTCTACCATTAGAAGTCCAACTCCCATCACTAAGGATAGCTGTGGGTAGTAAAATAATAACAAAATAGAACGCCAAGTTACGGTTGGAAGAGCTCGAAGGTTTGGAGGAGAGACACCTACGGACATGCCAAAACCTCTAGTTATATAATGCCAAGATGATTCAAGCTCATAACAAGTTGGTCTGTCTTAGAGCTTTTCAAGTAGGAGAGCTTATTTTAGTTCTAAGAAGACCAATTATTTCCTATCAGAAGATAAGAGGCAAGTTTGAACCCACATGGGAAGGCCCTTATGCCATAGAGAAGGCCTATCAAGGAGGGTCTTATCAACTCATAAATTGTAAGAGAGAGCGATTGTAAGGGAGAGCGCTCGATGCTTCCAATCAATGGGCTCTACTTAAAAAAAAATATTATCCATAAATCTTGTTTGAAAATAATTATCAATAAAACTTCTTTTCATCTCAAATTTCATTTTTCTGTGATAGAAATATCTTTTGCTTGTGAATCTGCATGATGTATTTAGGGTAGGTGTAAGAGAACCCAAGCGGCATCCTATTCCCTCTTTCATAACATAAATAAATATATGTCTTTTATCTCAAGTTATTTTGATGTGGAAGCAAGCCTCCTGTGGTACTCACTCATTCTAGGTTAGGTGACATGCTAACTTTAGTGTGTCTCTGTTCAATTCTAGTAGATGTGAATCCGCATTTTTTCATGACCGATCATTGCAAATCGATGAGCCTTGTCGGTTTGGTAGGCCTTACTGCTGTAGCTACTATGTTGACATTATTTAAGAGGATGTAAGCCTACACTCTTTCTTCTTGGACTAGCCAATATTCATTGACTAGGTCAAGTATATTTAAGGTTTAGGATAAGTCCCCCAACAACTCCTTTCCTCCTGACTACTATAAGCTTGGGTCTAGTCCTTAAACAAGAGTCTCATTTAGTAGTAACCAGTCGAATATTTTTGCCAAAAGGCAGATGATCGAGTTCCACTTCAGAGAGATGTAAGCCTACATGCTTTTTTTCTAGACTGATTGTCACAAACCGGCGGGCAGCTTAGGTTGGTTGATGTTCACTATGCTGACAATGACTCACCCAGTGGATACACCACTCTTGGCAGATGTGAGTCCCCGTGCTTTCTTCTTGAGTTGGCCATCAAATACTTATTTGATATATGACTAGCCATGTCATATTCTCCAGGGTGTTGGATTAAGCCTTTAGTGGCCCCATCTCCTGTGGGCATTCTATTTGGATCACATTCTTTGTGACCCCACCTAGATAATACTTGGGTTACTTTTAGATTAGACAGTCCCCCTTTCCTAGTAGCCACCCCTGTGGTTGGAGAATTTATTCAGCGGATGCACAGATTATCCCTTGGTTCAGAAATCTGAGATAGGTCTAGGTTGATATAAGCTCCTTCTCAATTTGATCCCTCGTAAACCAACAGGGTCCACGTTAAAATAAGCTAAACAATCAAATAAAATTAATTCACTTATGGATTAGGAATTCAAGCACCCAGTGGCCCTTTTCTCAAGTAAGCATCCTATCTTTAGGGCAGTGTTAGCAAAACTCCCTATAAGAATTGTCTGACTACTTTGTGTTGAGATAAGTCCTAGACACTCTCTCATAGTTAGGTTCAACTTGTTGTGCCACCAATGAGTTACCCGGCGATCATATTTGCTTTGAAAGATATAAGTCTATTACACATTCTTTCCGGCACGATCATTGCAAAAGCGACTGGTCGGGTCGATTTATTGCAGCTGATCACCCTAGTGGTTTTTTTGTTTAGAAAGATGTGAGTCCCTGCACTTTTTTCCTAACTTAACCATTGCAAATCAGAAGGCACCCCTTAGGTTGGTTAGCTCTACCTAATGGCTAGTAGACTATTCATTTGGATTTGTAAACCTAAGATAGGTCTAGGCTGATATTAGCTCCTTCTTAGTAGATCCAACGTGCACCGACAGGGTCCATCTAAAATTAAATTAATTTTGACTATTCTTGAGTCGATATGAGTCCACAGTGGCATTTGCTCAAATAGTCACCTTAGGTCGGGATTGATCTATTGTGCCATCAACAGATCACCCCAACGGCTGATCCATACTTTGGAACATGTAAGTCTGCTATGCTTTCTTCTTGGTACTATCGTTGCACACTAAAAGGCAACTCTCATACTGGATAGTCCTACCTTGTAGCTAATAGACTACCCATTTGGACTTGTAAATTTAAGACAGGTCAAGGCCGACATAGCTCCTTCTCAGTGAGTCCATCGCACGCCAACATGACATAACACACAAAATTAAATTAAATCAAATAAAATCAAATTAATCATCAGGACTACTCTTGAGTTGAGGTAAGACCCCCAACGGCACTCACTCAATAGTCACCTTTAGGTCGGGTTCAACTTGTTGTGCCATCAACGAGTTACCCCAGCGGTCATCTTTACTTTAAAAGATATAAGTTTATTACACATTCTTTCTAGCACGATCATTGCAAACCAATGGGAAGCCCTGGGTCAGGCCCAATTTGTTGTGTAAGGGACCGATCACCCCAGTGGTTCCTTGTTTAGGAAGATGTTAGTCCCCGCGCTTTCTTCCTAACTTGACCATTGCAAACTGAAAGGCACCCCTTAGGTTGGTTAGCTTTACCTCACAGCCAGTAGACTATCCCTTTGGATTTGTAAATCTAAGACATGTTTAGGATGATATTAGCTCTTTCTTAGTAGATCCATCACACACCGACAGGGTCCATCTAAAATTAAATTAATTTTTACTATTCTTGAGTCAATATGAGTCCATAACGGTATTCACTCAAATGGTAAATCAATTGATTGATATTGCCATGGAGATCACCCAATGGCGATCCCTACTTTGAAAGATGTAAGTTCACGCTTTCTTCTAGTATGGTCATGCAAAAACAACCACTTTGGATAGTCCTCCCTTGTGGCTAGTAGACTACCCCTTTGGATTTGTAAATCTGAGATAGGTCAAGGTCGATATAGCTCCTTCTCAGTGGGTCCATCGTACGCTAACAAGGTCCACAACATAACACACCAAATTAAATTAAATCAATTCAAATCAAATCAATATAAATCAAATTAATCATCAGGACTACTCTTGAGATGAGGTAACACCGACACAAACTTCAATTTAGCGAGGTAGGGTTATTTGTTGCACCATCGATAGATCACCCCACTGATCCTACTTTGGAAGATGTAAGTCCTACTTCTTCCAAATGCTTGTTGCACATTGAAAGGCAACCCCTTAGGTTGGATAGTCCTACCTTATGGTAGGTAGAATACCCCTTTGGACTTATAAATCTAAGACAGGACAAAGCCCCCGTGACTCCTTCTTAGTGTGGTCCATCGCACACCGACAGGGTCTATAATAAAATAAATTCAAAACCAATCTCCTCAGTGGAGTCAAATTAAACATATCAAACAAACCAAATTTCTCCCCAGAGAGGCACAAATCAAATTAGCATCCTAGTGGAGCTTAGATCTAATTCAAATAAATTCAATCGAGTGTACATCCCCAGCGGATATGCCCTCAATCTAAAACCCTTCTTCCCAATGGAGCCATAACAAATTAAACGAACCTCCCTAGTGGAGTCTAATCAGATAAATCAAAGAAATCCAATTAAATTCACATCCCCAATGGATACACACCCAAACAAATCATACTCATAATCAAACTCATATCCATATCCCAGGATAGCTATTTTTTAGAGGAAGGTTCATATACTCCTCAAGATTCCTTCTTGCTCTCTTATGCCCTTGGCATAAGGAGAGCTTCATCACACTAAGATCATGATTCTATCTACCTTTCGAGTATAAGTACAGATCACTTCCATTGTTTGTTGCAATCTTCTAGATGTTGTTGATCATTTCGGTCAACGCCAATACGTGCGGTGTGTCTTGTTAGTTACATCATGCCTATTTAGGGTCCTTTGGTTGACTTCACTTTTAGAGTGAGCTCTTAACCTCCCCTCTTAGACTTACGAATCTTTTAGACACTAAGAACTCCTTAGTCATAATACACTTCTAGTGATTAGGTGAACACTTAACCTAAGCCTAAAGACTTAGAGGTGTTAATCATAAGATTAGGCTATGCCTTAGGGTTTAAGGAAATTACTTATCCTATAGCCTAAACCCAATCTAGATACACTTTCTCAAATCAAACCCAGACTTAATTCTCTAACCAAATCTCAAATTCAAATTCCAAATTCCAAATCTAATTTCAAAATTTGACTCCAAATGATTGAAACCCAAAATCAAATTCAAATCCTAAGACCCTTCCTAAGACATATGAACCACATTCATAAGCTTAGCCAAAACTCTTACCAAATCAAACTCAATTGTCTCTTTATAAATCAATTATTCCTTCATTTATATTCATAAATATAAATGAAATCAATTCAAATGACCAAAACTATATCGAAAATAAAATCCAAACTCAATCAAGCCTTTTAAGCTAATTCTTGGGACTTAACCAAATTATATCCCAATCAAGTCCAAACCAATGGATTCTCTCTCAAATCAATGAGTCATCTGATTATTTATCCAAATATAAATAAAACCTACAATCATCAAACCAAATTCAAGTCAACCCAAGTCAAGCCTAACTTAGCCCTTTTGACTTAAATCTTTCAAATGATTCAAAATCCCTTAGACTCCAAATTGATTGTCGATGAATTTATATTTCAATCTAGGGCTCATATATAAGTTCAACTAAACTCGAATCAAATTAATTGACCCACTTAGGTCCACTTGACCCAAAGTGACCTAAAGGACCCATTTGAACCAACATCCAATCCAACCCAAATAGGATTGAACCAAGCTCACCAAAACTTTCTACCATGTTCATTGATCACCCTAGGATGATTAATTGCAATCAATTAGGTCAAACCAAGCCCAATTGGCCATTTGATCCAAATTGACCCAAATTGGCCAAAAGAACCAAATCAGGTAAAATCATGATCTAACCCAAATTGATTGCAACCAATGGCTCAAGTTCATTCTAAATTGATTATTGAACTTGACCAAAGCCATAATTTAATCCAATTTGATCAACCAGCCCAATTGATCAACTTGGCCCAAATTGGCCTAAAATTAATTTAATCAAATTAATTCAAACCAAAGACCATATTCATCTTCAATCAGCCAATTTAACATGAATCAACCCATAACCCAAGATAATTTGGCCAATTTTTATCAAATGGGTCAATTTGACCCAATATGACCCATACGACCCAAATTGGGCCAAATCCCTTGAAACCAAGCCAAGACCCATTGGGGGCTGATCAAACCCAACCCAAACCCATTCGAGATCAACCCAAACAAACCCAACTTATTTAAATCTCTCATGGATCCTCTCCCACATAGGATTCCACCCAACCTCATTTAATTCCCCCGTCACATGCACTTAACTCCTCTCCAACATTTGCATTGAATAGATCTGATCATATGACAATAAGAGAGGACTTTGGAGTAAAATTTCAAAGTCCACAAACAATCCATTATCCATCCCAACCACCCAAAAAAGATGATAATAAATTTGAAGCCAAAAAAATTTAAAAAAATAATGGATTTTTGGCTATTATAAAATGAGGGGGAGATGAGGCTTTAGATCTTTGGCTCTCACCACCATTCAGCCCCCAAAAGCTCCCAAAGCAAAATGGAACTCATCCCCCACCTCTTTGAGACATTTTTGAGCTTAAAAACACAAATAATTGCTCTTTCGGTGAGGCAACGGTAAACAATGGAGACGATGACATTTCGAAGGGAGGCAAGCGTTAAAGATCATTCCAAAGCTTCCTCACATACCTAGGAGTTCGCTCGGATCTTCATCGCCGCCAGAAACCATCTCTAGCGAGGTAAATTTTGCTAAACCATAGTCAGCCCTAGGATTTTGTGCATTTTATGTTAATTTTCTTGCAATTTTAGAAATTTTCCCTAGAATTAGAAAATAGAATTTTTTTTTCAGTGCGAATTGACACAAAAATGAGTCCATTTGGACAAGTTTTGTCTTAGAAACCCTAATTTTTTTAAAAAAAGCTGAAAACACTATTCACAGTACAGCGGGCTACAGCCGCTGTCCTATCCCGCGGTTCGAGAGATCGGATGGCTCAGATCGAGCGTCGATCGTGGGATCTGAGCCTTCGAATTTCTTGATGTGATCTGGACCACCCGATCATGCAGTTCGCATGATGGACGGCTCGATCATCTCTCATGGATTGCGCGATCGCCTTCGATCACGATATGATCGCACCATCGTCGATGCGATTTGCGTCGATTGGATGCTTCAAATCGTGCGCTATCATGCCATCCCCAGCCTCCGGTCATGCCGTACATGCGTCTCATGATCGAGCGGTCCGGCCCGCGGATCACTTTCCATTGGTTGAATGGTTCTCGCCCAATGGCTGACGTCAGCGTTGCGCGTATTTCTTTTTTTTAAAAAAATTAATTTAAATCACCTGAAACTTCAAAAATTCATAAAAAATAAAATACTTAACCAAAAATTGTAAACAATGGCTTGTTGGATTCATCTCTCCCAGAGAGAAATCCAATAAAGCCAAAATCCCAAATTTCACTAAGTATTTCGAGCTTAATTTGAGTTTTAGTAAAAAATAAATTTCATTAATTAAGTCAAAAATGTATGTTAGATTCAGTTAAAATATTCAGGGATTAAAATTAAAGCTAAAACACACCTACCATAAAAATTTCAAGTGAAAAGAATTTTTAGATTGGGAGAAATTAATTTTTGAAGTTCAGATTATCCATTTTAATAAAATAAATAAAATAAAATTCAAAAAATTTTAAAAAAATTTCAAATGGCTTAAATCACTTCAATTGATATCTAGGACTCTTAAAAAAATAACGTGACTTTTTGAATCCCAATGAACCCTAAACAAACACTTAAGATTAAAGTTTAATCAATTAACGAGTTAATTAAAACATAATCTAAAAATAATTTAAATATCAAATCAAAAATAAAAATAATGAAATAGAACTTAAACAATCATTAATCAAACCTCAAATCAGAATAATATCATTCTTTGAGAAATTATGATTGAAGCTATTTATGTTAATAAAACTCAATTAAATGATTAAATCTTAAATCAAACTTAAAATCAAATGAATCTAGGAAACTTTAACATGGGTGAAACCAATATAACTAAACTAAACTCATATGGAATCTTAATCATATGAAACTCTTAATGAGCATAAATCAACTGACTAATTAATCATCAAATAAACTAAAAAATCAAATTGATTAATAAACCAATTCAACATAATTATTTGATACTAATCGAATTAAGCCAAATAAAATTAAAGTAAACTTAATCAACATATGATTAAGTCACATCCATTTGAAATAAGATAATTAATTAACCATTAAATATTTCAAACTAATAACTAAATCAAACATATTAATGAAATCAAACAAACATAATAGGTGAATCAAATCAATAAAACTCTAATCATAAATAATCAAACTTAATTGAAATGAAGCATTTAATTCACTTAACAATAATGATGGTAATAACAATAACCCTTAATCAAATCAAACTTAAGTAAAACTTAACTAAACCAAATCACTCATGTGAAATTAAGTCATTAATCTCTAATTAAAAAACCCTTAATTCTAATGATTTAAAATTTAATTACACTTAATCAAACTTAATTAATCAAACATCTAATTAATGTAAACTTAATAAATTAATCCATCATCTTAATTAATCAAATTAATTTAAATAAGTTACATTAAAGCTAACTCTAAAATTAAGCTTAAATCAAACCCCTAATTAAACTTAATAATTAATCACACACCCTCAAGTAAACTAATTAAGTTAATCAAATCAATCATATTAAACTTAAGCTTAATCAAACATAAAATGCAATTAAATGCTAATCAAATTCTAGTTTAAACTTAAATCATTACCTATTAATTACATCATTAACTTAAATAAAATGAAATCAAATTAAAATTAAATAGATCTTTATTTAATTTAATAATTAATCACACCTCTTAAATAAAATAATTAAGTTAATTAAAATTAATCATCAAAGCTTAATCACACATAAATGTAATTAAATACTAATCAAAACTTAAATTAAACTTGCATTATTAAGTCATTAATTGCATTATTAGTCTAAACAAATATGAAACCAAATTGAAAATTAAATAAACATTTATAATTAACATAAATACACTTCTTAATTAAACTAATTACATAACCATATTGAACTAAAAGCAACTAGTAAAAGCTAATCAATCAAATTAAATTAAATTAAGAAAACTCTCATTAATTTAATATGCAATCAAATCAAATCTCATTCAACTTTACTTAAATAAGATAAACTAATTAACTATCCAATGAAATCAAAATACAATCCAAACTTTGATAAACATGACAAATGGATGAGATTAAAAGATAAAATCCTAATTATAAGGAATCAAACTCAATTAAAATCAAAATGAAATCTCAATTAATCTAATCTGATCAAACTACAAATGAATGAATAATCATCAAATAAACATAAAGAATTAGTCACATAACCATAATAAAGAATTAAATATTAATTTAACAAGATTGAATTATCAAGATTTAATAAACCAAAATCTAATCTAAAATTAATCAATCAAAACACATGAGTTTAAACAAACATAAACTTCATTAAATATCAAGGTTGAATTATCAAGATTTAATTAAACCAAACATCTAATCTAATTAATTAATCAAAACACATGAGTTTAAACAAACTTAAACTTCATTGATATCAAAGATATTGAATTATCAAGATTTAATTAAAATCAACATATAATCTAAAATTAATCAATCAAAATACATGAATTTAAATAAACTTAAACTTCATTAGATATCAAGGATATTGAATTATCAAGATGTAATTAAACTAAAATATCTAATTCAAAATCAATCAATCAAATACTTAAACAAACTCAAATCCTAAATTCTAAATCAAATCAAATAAATTACACAAATTCAAATGGGCTAATGAAGATACTTAAGAACCTTAGTTAGATTCTTTAGAAATTAGGATGTAGAATAGGGTGAGTTTCACCTACAAATGGAATTCATTCTACTCTTCATTCTTGAAAACCTAAACATCATTTTAACCAAATAAAAGTGAAATAAAAATAAGAAAATAAATCATTAAAT
The DNA here is from genome assembly GCA_021442155.1 of Cymbidium sinense. NCBI lineage: Eukaryota > Viridiplantae > Streptophyta > Magnoliopsida > Asparagales > Orchidaceae > Cymbidium > Cymbidium sinense. The sequence continues at coordinate 37,914,377 of CM038232.1, read as the reverse complement.
CATTTAAATTGAAATCAGCCAAAGGTAAAATTTAAACAAATTTAAACTCCAATTGAAACTTAAACTAAAGAAGCTTAGTAAAGTCTTGCCACACAAGCTTAAGCACATTTGAATACTAAGTCACTTCTAGTGCTAAGTTAGGGAGTTGTATGATGTTGTATTTTTTTTTTTTGTGATAATATTTTAGGGATGTTAGGGTGTATGTTTTTGTAGGGGATGTTAGGTATTAGCCTAATCATATTTTCTGAGGGGTTGTGCTTAAGGGTCTTGTAATAAAATATAAATACTTTTGTTGTGCAGGTTAGCCCTAAGCATAACCCATGTTAGGATAGGTGGGCTTGGTTACCCATGTGTGGGTGCTAAGTCCAAATTATTCATATAACTACTTGGGTTGTATGGTGTGTTTAGCTAACATTTATTTTACAGTAGCTAGATTTACTTTTCTATTTTTGATGTAATTTTGTATTAGGAATTAGGATTAGTATTATGGGGGATTAGGATGAGGTGGTCAGAAGGCTTAGTCCCTAGGGTGCCTATGATGCCTTTAGAGCAAATCAAATCAAATGAAAGATAAGGAAAAAATGAAGAAAAGAAGACCCCCATAGCATGTATCATTTTTTTTGTAATCCTGGTTATATAAGGGTAGAGCTCAGCTACCCATATTTTTTTCTCTTTTAGGGGTGTATGGAACGACCTCACTGGCCTTTTATTCTTTTACGGTAGTCAATAAAATTATTTGATGTTGTGTTTATATTATACATTAGAATAACATGCTTTTCATAGTTTCTTTATGATTGATGCTTGAATGTATGGCCTGAATGCGGTAGGCTCTTAAGATAAAATTAAATTTTCTATCCCACTAACAACTCATAACTAAAATTTTAAAATAACTCATAACCTCACATAAAAGCCTAGAATTAAATCAAGATAATAAAATTTTTTAGCAACCCTTAGCTGGATGAATGAATATATAATATCATGCATGTCATATTATTTCACTCTTGATAAGAGGGGCTTCCATTTTGCCAGAATGAAATTAACCTGTGAGAGCCTTTGGTGGAAGAACACCTTTCTCTCTTGATTTGGCCCATAATCAAATTCTCATGCATTTAGGCATACAAAATCCCATAGCTTTGTCAAAAACAAAGTCCAAAATCAAATAAATTTGATAAAATTTGCATTAGATTAAGTCATGGATTCATATGCTCTAGTCTCTCTTAGGAGTGAGTTTAAGGACTTAGTCTCTTTCTAAATAAACAACACTAGCCATCTTGTAAAGCATAAGACTTGTCTACATAGATTTAAAGCATAGGGAGTTAGTTTGCCACTCCAGTGGTTGTAAGTCGGTGGTTTCATCTCTCTTGTGGAGGTGAATCAAATACCCACCTTCGCTTAGACTTGGGTGGTGCCTTTTTTGTACCAAGGCTCCTTAGTTTTGGAATCTGAGATAGCTATTTCCTTGGGCTACAAGCATAAATCCTCACCTCTTAGGGATTTTCACGATCTTATGTTGTGGAATTATAAGCCCTAGTATTCTAATAAAATGTCAACTCAAATAATTAACTCTCTTCAATTTCAAAAATATAAAATTATAGGGTAGATTGGAATGCTCACTAGGCTTCTAGTATCATGAGCATTTTACTTTCTCCCTTTGGATTCCAAAATAAGTCTTCTCTTTTATCCCATTTGATTTTCTAAATAAGCCAATCCTTTGATAGTCTTAACCTTGAAATCTTTGGAGACCCTAATTATCTACTTTAATCGAGTATTCTTAAAATTCTCTCATTCCTTAGAATGTAATGGAGCTTGCCTCATAGGAAACTTATAAACCCTTAAAATAAACACTACTTTACTTTTTTATGTTGTAAAGTAGGGGAAAGATCTCGATATTCAAGACCCATCATGCCTTAGGAGTCCTTATTAGGTGATTAGGTCCATTATAGGGTGGTGATTTCTATCTTTCGAGATAGTACATCATTATTTAATGTCATACTCGATCACTTCAATAAGAACCCCCTAAGATCAGCGTGGTGTCCCGCATCTCAAAAATAAACACCACAAGACCAGTGAAACTTCTCTACATCAAGCAATTTCATTTGACAAAAGTATTTAGAACACATTAAAAGCATCCCGTATTGTCTCTCTATAAACTACTTTCATGCTTCTTAAAGTCATCGATGTTGGACAAACAAATGACCTTGTATTTTTTAAATAAAAAAGAAAACATAAGAAGAATGAGAAAAAGTAATGTAATCTTCATGACTAGCCCATCAATTCAATCTTCTCCACATTCATGGCCAACCTTCTTCAAAGATGATATAATAAGAGAAATTCATAAACATTTGTTACAGTGTTGAATCTCCCTTTTATGGGCGATCCATTATCATATATTAAATCTCCAAGCATAAGAAAGTATATTTCTCTACCGAAGTTTAAAAAAAATATTCCCAAAAATAGATTCCATTCATCCATTCTTTATAATAAACGAGACTATATATAGACTTACACATTCAAATACCCGTCATAGGAATTCCATTCAGTGATAAATATTGGGGAAAGTGATTTGTATTTAATATGAAAGGGCATAAGAAATCATTGATGAGTTTTCAAGACAAAAATGACTATTTTTAAAAGGTGGGAGGAAAAACCAGTTGGTTCATGAATGAGAAAAGGATGCATCCATGGAGGGGAGGTGAAGGGTTTATATTTTGAGTAATAGGTCCCTTTTTTTAGGCTTTGGTGAGAATTCAAAAAAATGGAAAGTTATTAATTTCATTAAGCTTATAAAAATTGAGTATTTATATGTATAAAATACATATAATGATAAAAATACAAAATGTGATTATGCAATAAACTAGATTAGGTTGGACCTCAAAGAGATTTGATCAACATTTAATAAACATGAATCTGATGAGATTTGGAAGGATTGGCTAATTCATGAAATTATATCTCATACCTCAATTCATACTTTTTGTTAGATTCAAATTTGTCCATGGTGATACCGAAATTAGACTTCCCATGAGATCCCAATTGGGTCGAGATTAAAGAGACAAGAAAAATAGAAACTTGAAATAGAAAAATAAAAGAGGGAGAGCTAGAGAAGTAGAGAAACTTGAAAAGATTTTATCCAACATAGTCCAAAGTTTAGAGCATTGTAAATATCTTATTCAAAAATGACTATTTGACCTTGTTATAGGGTTGTGGGCTCTACAATGGAAACTATAGATTGATCTAATAAAATAAATAAATAAATATTTGATATGAATGTTATAGAAGCATGGACATAATAAGACAAATCCTAATGGTGCATGTGGATTAACCCCCCTTTTGGTGAGTGTTGTATAGAGGTTTGTTGACTAAAGTGGACCTCATTTGTATTTTGGTGAATACCTCCTTGTGTTAGATGAGCACTTTCTTGAGCTAGACAAATATATGTTTGATTCGGCTAAGTGATCTTTAAGATGCATGTCTCTTTCCTTGACAAATTTGCTTGACTTTCTTTCCTTCAACTCAAACTGCTTATTTAGGCAGACACTCGAGATCTTATTCTCAGTAACATCTAAATTAATACTTGTAAAATGGTCTTCAAAAAATACCTTTGTATTATTCTTCCTGACTTCAAAAAATTCAACGCAGCCTTAAAATCTTTAAAGAATAAAAAGAAGATACAACATTTCATTAAACTAAACTTGACATAAAAAAAATAAAACACTATGACCATTATCTTAAATTTCTCATATACCAAATGATGTAAGACAAAAATAAATGACCCTACACTTTTTTTCAAAAAAAGAAAGACACGAGGAAGATAATAAAGAATATTTACATGGCCTTCATGAACTATCAGCATTGTTCACAATCTTGATTAGCATTCTCAATGTAACAAAATAGAAACCATAGATAATCATTTTCCAGGAATATGCTATTGATGTTAAATCTCCATTTCATGATAATTAATCACCATGAATTAAGTTTTCAAGCATAAGAAAGTTCACCTAAGAAAGTTTTGAGAAATGATTTCATAATAGTTATTATAAGATCATGTATAGATTCACAAGTATTATAATCTAAACACACAAGGGAATGTCAATGGGTGACCAACCATGTGGAAAGGGTTTGCATTGAATAATGGGAGGGGTTTGAGGAGTCATTGATCACTTTTCTAGACAAAAATAATATTTTTCAAGAAGAGAAAAAGACAAGATTTCTTGATGCATTCATTGTGAGGAGCAGGAGTAAGGTTTCGATTTTAAGTGATATATCATTTTTTTCTGGAATATAGAGATCTATATGGCATAATTTGAGATAACCTTCTTCTAGAAAGTTTTAGATCTCATCAATCTGATAAAAATGTACTTATTATATGTAAAAATTAGATATAAAATAATAAAGTAATACTCAAAATATCAAAATGTGATTACACCAAAAATTAAGTTGGGTTTGACTTAAGTAGATTTAGTTAAAGTGTGGGTCATCATGTAGTTGAATAAGATTTAGGAGGATTGACTACCACATGATATTATTCCTCATGATTTAATTCATACTTTTCAAAGTCATACAATGATACTATCCATAGTAATACATAAATTATAACTCTAATAATTTAGTTTTCAAAATCGCATATGGAGAAATTATTAGTCGAACAATACAATTTTACATGTGGATAATATTATAATGTTGACAATATATATATATATATATATATTACTTATTATATATATATATTGTATATATATATGTGTGTGTGTGTGTGTGTGTGTGTGTGTGTGTGTGTGTGTGTGTGTGTGTGTGTGTGTGTGTGAATAGTACTAAAAAAATAGAGTACATAGTGTTTGCATAAATGTATATAACGTTACCCTACATCTAATTCATGCAATATGTTGTCCACAACTAATAATATCTCCTACATCAGCCCTCCTCTTGATAGAGTAAAATACTTCTACATATCACTTACTTGTTATCAATTAATATGTATACTCAAAGCTACATAGACATGCACAACAAATTCTCGAACACTTTTTTGATGTTGCTTGTTATCAATTAATATGTTATATCAAAAAGCTTTTTTTTGAGGCAATGATTCTCATAAATCTTCTCTATCAAACATCATCCCATTATATATCTATAATGCCATTTATTGATGACTTGCCTTCATGTGGCATCCTTCTTCTAATATCTAATACTCTAAAATCATCTCGATGATATAAGCCCAATTGTTTAAGCCAATCAATCAATCAATCATAAAAAAGATCTTATTTTCCCTCTCCAACATTAACACCAACAAAGACCAAAGTTTCTAGTTTCTAATTGCCAAGATCTTGAGTATCTAATCTTTTGGTGGTCATAAGCCATGATAATAGCCATTTGATCCTATCTTCTCCTTATTGCTCTTAAGAGAACCCATATAACACTAAGATCAATTATTTTAACTATATATTATGGATATTAACCTTAAAGTGGGTCTAGACATCTTTCTCAAATCATTATAAATTATATCTAACACCCACAATTAATAACTCATTTCCTGTAAAAACTCATTATCAAATGCCTATTTCTTCTTCACTAAGACTATAAAAAAAGTCCTTATATTGCCATGCTATCCATCTTAAGTATTAATACTCAAAAGTCAAAATTGATTTCATCGAGATATATTCAATGAACTACAAAGTAAGCAACACATTTGCCATGTTGGTGGCTTTTGTGAAAGTCTATGTCATCATGGTTTTTTGGGCAAGCTTGGAGTTCAAGCTTTAAATGGAGGGGGATCATGACTAAGGTTTCACTAATTAAAAAGAAAAAATCTCCTTACATACTAAGGTTTCACTAATTCAAAAGAAAAAATCTCCTTACATACATAATACTTAAAACTAATAATTTATATATCCTTACATACATAATACTTAAAACTAATAATTTATATATCTAACACACACACACACAACACACACACACACTGTCATCAATGCACATATCGCTACTATACTTAACTTCTCCATTGTCATCAATGCACATATCGCCAAGCCCGTTGATCTAATTCTCAACAAGATTCGATTGCAATGCATGGAGCAAGTCCCATTAATGCTTTTCCAACAAAATCCCATTGAGACTTCCTCGAGATTTCCTCATCTCTTCTCCTTCCTCAACATTCACACGTTAGTCAATTCCTTTCTCCAGCAAGATACCATCGCACTTCGTCACCTCTTCTTCTTTTTTGACTTTCAAATGTCGTGTCTTGTACCACCCTTTTCTTGCCCATCTTTGTCTCAAGAAATAATAGAGTGATAATTTTATAAATAAAAAATTATGATATTAGATAGGTAATTAGATTAGTTTTATGTATATAAATCTCCAAAAAATAACAATAATAGAAATCAAACAAACCTAAAACTATTAAAACTTAAATGAATTAAAATATTCAAACATCCAACAATAATATAATATATTTTATTACAATAAGAAAGATAGGTTGCCATGAATGAGTCACTCAATCTCTCTTTGTTTATCATCATTTTTTATTTTTATTTTTATTTTCCAAGCCAAGGCCAAACCCCACTTCTTAAAATTCCAAGCACAAACATGGGATAACCGGAAGAAATGCCACCAAAACCCTACTTTCTCCTCCACTCAGTCTCAAAACACCGGACTCACATCATCGGGCCTCCCAATCAGACCCTTACCATCATGCCTGGTGGTGTCGCTCATCTCGGCATGTCAAGCGCATTGACTCATTTGATCACTCATCCCATGACCCCTCCTCCCCTTTCCTCCCATCTCATGCTCTCTTGACTCCTTCTTTCCGCTCATCACTCTGTTTCCTCGAATCTTCCCTCTCCTTTTCTCCTTTCCCTCCCATCCTTCTCCCTATTCCCCCACCCCTCACATCCTCCACTCTCCTCATCTGCTTGTACAAAGGCATTGTAAATTGATCTAATGTCTTATTAGATTTTTCAGATTAATATTTAATATATTTCAATTTAGCTTGCACAGCCTTTTCAGACATTAAAATTTGCACTTGAGATTTCTATGTTCGAGCACATGTAGGTGCTTATAGCTCAGCTAATTTCATCCAATTAATGAAATTATTGATTTTAAGAAATCATAATTAGAATGAAATTTTTTAATTTTTGATTTGATGAAGCCTTATGATTTTTATAGAATTGGATTTAGTTTCGCCATCTGTCTGCACGTACAAAGGGTTGCAGATTCGGTGGCAAAGAAGGCGTTTTGATTTAGGTTGTAGTTTAACACACTATTGGCACTTAATTTACTTGTTGAGTTTTCCCAACTTGATTTTGCTCAATTTTCTCAATTTTGATAAGTTATGCCAATTTCAGTATTTGTTATTTTAGCCCCACTTATGCTTATTAGCAAGCATAGTAATCACCTCCACATTGATATAAGAGTTATTAAACCTAATTTAGTTTCATCTTTAAATTTTGGGTTTATTGTAAGTTTGTTATGAGTTAGGCATTAGTCTAAAATTTGAAGCTTGTTTAATTTTGAGAAATTTAAAGAAAAGGGAACTCACTTCATCACTTCAATTTAAGCCATAGAAGATTGCAATTAGAGTTTGTCAGTTTAGTATTAGCCTCCCCCAAAGTTAGTGTGTTTAATATTAGTCTCTCCCAAAATTTGTGAGTTTAATATTAACTTCCCCAAATTTCACTTGCATTTTGAATGAATATTCTATTCTTTTTTTTTTCAAAACTTGCTTTAAAGGCTCCCCCACCCCCTTTTTTTGTTTGATGTTTTTAGTTTAAAACTAGCTGCCGGTTTCCCTACTTATTGTTCTTAAGTCAGCTCTTTTTACTCTCCCCTTTTTTCTAAGTCAAAAGATTTGACGTAATTTCGGCAGCCTCCCGGCATCATCCTTGTGTAGGGGGCTGCATCGGGTGTTTTGGCTTACTCGGTACACCCTGTTGAGCATAGCGAGTGGTGTCTTATGACACAGCAGTTGGTTTTGATCTCATCGTGCCCTGTTGAGAAAGACGAGGCCTTTAAACCTGAAAGAAAGAATATACAACATATATTCATTCCCCACCCCCTCTTTTCTAAGTTTAGAATTTAGACAAAATTGCAGCCTCAGATCATCCCTGTATGGGCAGATCGGGTGTTTGCTTTTTACTCAAGACGCCTGAGCGTGAGAGTGGTGTATTGCAATACCATAGCTGGTTTTCATCTTGTCGTGTCCTGTTAAACACGACGAGGCCTTTAAATTTGAAAGAGGACATACAATACAATATATATTCCTCTCCCTTTCATTCTAAGCCTAGAAATTAGATGAAATTTTGACAGCATTTCATTTAGGGGGAGCGACATCTAACAAGTGGTGGCTTACTCGATACGCCCTATTGAGCATAACAGTGTCTTGAGACACCACAACCTATTTTTCATCTAGTCGCGCCCTGTTGAGCACAACGAGATCTTTAAACCTACAAAGAAACACAAGCATATATATATATATATATATATATATATATATATATATAGTCACATTCATAAATCTCACATGTTCTAATGCATTTTTTAGCGCGTCGCAAGGCTAGGGAAAGGAACGGGGTTAGGTATGTAATTGAGAATGTAAGGCAAGGAGTGTGACACCAAAAATCGAAAGAAGAATTCACCTGTTAACAATGTTCTTCCCCGGTTTGTGGTAGAGCAAAAATGGGAAGGCTAAGGGGTGCGATGTCAGAAATTGAAAGAAGAATTCACCTGTTGACGGTGTTCTTTCCCAATTTACGGTGCAGCGAAAATGGGATGGCTAAAGTGAAGGGTGCAACGCCAGAAATGTAAAGAAGAATTCGCATATTGACGATATTCTTCCCTGATTTTTGGTGAAGCGAAAATGGGACGACTAAAGCGAGGGGTGCGGTGCCAAAAATCGAAAGAAGAATTTTCCTATTGATGATGTTCTTCCCTGATTTGCAAAGACAACAAAATGGGACTAAAAAGGTTATGGTCGAGCGCAATGGGTCGGATTTTGAATGGGCCAGGTTTGTGGGTTGGATTGCGCAGAATGGGTCGGATCAGCGGGTTGGGCTATTTGAAAGGTCGGCAGCCGCAAGTGGATTTGTGGGTCGGGAAGTGGGCTTGCAACGCTTGTGGATGGTGCGCGATATGGGGGCGGGTCAGATTGTGGTTTCGTGTTAAGCGGGCGACGAAAGAAGATCGGCTAAGGAGTGGGTCGGAGGCAGGATCGCATGGGTCAAAGGCAAAATCGCATGGGCTTGGTCATGCTGGGCATAAACGTCCGGCGGTCGTGGGAGATTGCACTGCTCACGGGTCACGTTCGGCTCGGGCCGGAGAATCGCGACGGGGTTTACTCGTTGGGTGGCCCAATTGAGTCAATTTCAGCTCAAAATGTGCATCGTCATTTTTGACCGCTCAATTTTTGCGCAAACTCATCTGAATTGAGTGTGAATAGTCTTATTTGATAGATTTCAATATTTCAAAGCCAATGACATGATTAATTTCATGAACGGAGGTTGTTTGACTTACGTCGGTGCCTCCTGATCATGATATGTGTGTAGACGCATTGATGACTCGAGTACTTGATCAGTTGCTCATCAAGTCATGCAATATTTATATCCTAACTAATTTTGATGTTTTGAATGCGATGACAAAGTCCGTTTGCCGATCGGAGATCATTTGAGTTAATTTTGATGATGTTGAGTGTGTTTTAGCCTCGATTTATGCGATGTCACTTTAAATCACTCGATATTTACACAGACTCATCCGAATTGAGTGTGGATAGTCTCATTTGATAGATTTTGATATTTTGAAACTAACAACATGATCAATTTTATGAACGGAGGTCATTCGAATATCATCGTAACTTCCCAACTTTGATATGTGTGTTGACATATCGATAGCTCGAGCGCTTAATTGATTGATCATTAGATTTTGTAATATCTATATTCTAATCAATTTTGATGTTCTAAACACGACGGCGAAGTCCATTCATCTATCGGGGGTCATTTTGACCATTTTTGATGACATCCAGTGCATTTTGAACCCCGATTTGTGTAATGTCACTTTCGAAGTCCATCGAATTTAACTTGTGGGTTTGTCTTGATTTATGACACATATGTGGAGGTCAAAAAATAACCCCTAACAAATGTGATTCGTGTATGGAGCGTGTCACATTTGTTGAAAATTGGTTGATCTTTTGGGCTTTCCAGAGAGCTTGGATCATTTTAGCTTCGATTGTAACTGCTTACAAATCTTTATCGAGATTTGTCATTAGTATGCCACCATATTCAGGACATGCTAAATGACAGGCTTGACCGATTTGTCAGAATCGATTTGTCGGATTGATAAGAGTTCTTACACCATCTACTATCTGCTTCTATGGCTTTGCTGAAGATCTCTTTCTTTTATGTCCTTGCAGATTTGAGTTTCCTCTGACCTTGGCTTCATGTTTGGTTGGATTTGATGGAGGAATTGGTCTGCTTATTTTGATGAAGGATTCCACTAGGGAATCAGTTTATCCGTACTTGATCAAATTTAAAATTCCTTCTGTCCTAGCTTTGAGCTTGATGGACTTGATGAAGGACTGGCCTGATTTGTCCCTATAAACTTGTCAGGAAGTGTATGCACTCCATGAATCCTGTGCTTGCTGCGTTGATGGATTCATTGAAGGATACATACAGGTGACCCAGCCTTCCAGCTTATATAAGGTCAATGTTGAGTTATTAGTCTAGCATCATGTGCTTTAACATACTGAGTAACCACAAAATTCTTTTAGTTTGTCCATCAGCTTTGTATGAACTATGGAATTGCATCCTCAGTCTTGTGCTTTCTGCTTTGATAGACTTGATGAGGAGATAGGCGTTGATCTATTCTTTGAGCTTGATCAGATCATTTGAGAATAGATTGAAATATCACCGTGCAGGTAATATATAGATTGATTTGAGGTAGCCCTGAATTGAGGATTTTATCAGATTGTCTTAATCTATTGATCAAGTAGAGAGATATCTTGTATCCTAGTTGCTTGTAATCACTAAGCTGAATCTGATTTGAGATTGAATAGATATCATCATTGGACTGACGAGCAGGGGCTCTTTCACTATGACTTTTTCTTGTGGCTTGTTTAGTGAGGAGAGCGTCAGCGACTCGACCATATTTAGGCGTATTGAGTTTGACCTTTAGAACCTACTCGAGTCTTCAACTTAAGCTGTAGTGGGTTGGTGGTTTTATTATCAGACTGACAAACAGGGGCTCTTCCACTACAGCCTTTTCTTGCGGCTTGTTGAGTGAGGAGAGCATTAGTAACTCGGCCATATTTGGGCTTGTTGAGTCCGTCCTTTAGAACCCATCCGAGTCCTAGACTTCAAGATGTAGAGGTTGATGTTTCTCCAACTTAATTGATTGAAGCTTACAAAATTAGGAGTTCTTCTAACTTGATCTCCAGAATTTGGCAAATCTGAGAGATAAATTTCTTGACATTTAGGGTTATCCTTTCATGCATAATGTCAACTCAAATAAATTTAATATAAACTAAAAAATGCCCCTATCTTGCAGGAGGAATTCTAGAGTACATTTAGGAGAATTTTCTAGATGAAAATACACAAATACATCCATATTTGAATTAATGTACTCTAAAGAAGATTTTAACTTACAACATTGATTTCATATGTATATAAAAATCTAAAAATATCCCTTGTGTAATAGGGGAATTTTCACGAAAAAGTTCTTCATTTGGAGTATGTTTATTTAGGGATCTCGGCATGAAGTACGATGTCAACCTAAATAGATATACTAAAAAAAATGCCCCCTGTCTTGCAGGGGGATTTCTATTGTTCCTTGGGAATGTATTTGTCATGTATATTACTTTTTCAAGTATCGACCATTAATTGGCGACATTGTTCTTTCACCCTTTAGGTTAATGAGTTCGTATTCTCATTCTTGGTATACTTTTTCAATGATAAAAGAGCTTTCCCAGTTAGGTTCAAATTTGCCACCAAATTTTTTATTATGAATAATTTGTCTTCTCAGCACCAGGACCAATTCTCCTTTTCAGAATGTTCAGGGCCGCACCATATGGTCAAAATCCTTGAACATCTTTGCTCGATAGACTTCCAGATTTTGATGAGCTTGCAATCTAACTTCATCAAGGGCGTCGAGTTTCTCCATTCTCAGATGAGCATTTTGATCTTTAGCTAGATTGTACTAGATGGCTACTCGAAGTGAAGGTAACTCAACTTCGAGCAGAAGAACTGCTTCAGTTCTAAATACTAATGAATAGGGAGTGGCTTTAGTCGACGTCTTGTAGGTAGTTCGATATTCCCATAGAGTCTCTACTAGCTTGGTATGTCATTCTTTTTTTATTTTTAGTGAGAATCTTCTTGAGTAGTTTGACCAATGTCTTGTTGAAAGCCTCTACCAAACCATTTTCTCTTTGATTATATATTGAAGAGTATCGCCAATCAATTTTGTGTAAATCGACGAATCTATAAATCTTTGCACTTTTGAGAAATTATTCAATGTGGCACTCCAAATCTATAGACTATATTATACATGAAGAAGTTAATCACTCGATCAGCATTAACTTCTTTAAATAGAGTAGTTTCAGCCCACTTAGAGAAATAATCAGTCACTGCTAGGATGAAGGGATGTCCAGCTAACAATGGTGGATCAAATGGTCCAATTACATCTGTATCTCAACATTCGAATGGCCAGGATGCTATTGTTGGGTGTAATGGATTTGGAGGTTGATGGACGAGATTCCCATGTACTTCACATTCATGACACTTCTTAGCATGATTAATACAGTCTCACACCATAGATGGCCAATAATAACCCATTCTTTTGATCTTTACTGCCATCTTGAAACTTAACTGATGTTCACCACAAAGTCCTTCATGAACTTTGACTATCACTTTGCTAGCTTCATCTACACCTAGGCATCGTAGCCACATTTGTTCAAAGGATCTACGATATAAAGTATTGTTGATGAAAGCATAGTGTAACATTCTCTTTTCGATTTGAGCTATTAGTGATTTATTACTTGGTAATTTGCCTTCTTTAAAATAGTCGATGAAGGCTTGCCTCCAATCACGTGACTCTTCTACAATAAAGACTTCACACTGCTTTTCTGAGGCAATGTCATTCTTAGCTCTACTTGGTACAACTTTTTGTTGATTTTAGGGAGTATGAGGAGCAACCTGAGTCGCATCCTACTGGGTCAAATTTGGTAACCCCTCTACCTACGGGGATTGATACTTTATTGGCTCTAGAACTTATCGAGTAAATATGCCGATCATGACATAATCACCATTCATACTTTCCATTTCCTTAGCTAGTTTTGCTAAGTAGTCAGCTTTGCTATTCTTGGATCAAGAGACTCAAGTTAGTGTGATATTTGGTATCTACTTCATAAGAACAAGAACTCGCTTGTGATAAAAAGCTAACTTAAGCTTGTTAATTCTATAGATGTCAAGTACTTGATTTATAATAAGCTGAGAATCGCAAAAAATATGCAAGTTCTGAATGCCTATGAAAATAGCTTCTTCATGACCTGCCACTAATGTTGCATATTCAACTTCATTATTAGTTCTTGGCTCGGTCAATCCATATGATCATCTCACTATCCCTCCTTCTAGTATTATGAAGATCATGCCGATCCTGCTCTTGCTCTTGGAAAATTTGGATGTTGGATTTGTTTGATTGATGAGGCTCCATCAAAGTACATTTTTAAAATTTGTGATTTTTTTTTCTTTCATGAATGAGCATAATTTGCTCATCAGGCAAATCGTCATTAAGAGAAGAATTTGCAGGGGTGGGATGTGCAGCTAAAAAATCTGCTAAGACTTGTCCCTTCATTGCTTTCTATGGAACGTATGTGATGTCAAATTATAGAAGCAATACTGCCCATCTTGCCAAGTGACCTGTCAATGTTGGTCTTGTTATCAAGTACTTTAGCGGATCAATCCTCAATATGAGGGTAATCTTCTGAGATAACATATAATGATGAAGCTTTTGGACATCTTTGCTCGGTAGACTTCTAGATTTTGTTGAGCATGGTGTCTGACCTCGTCAAGTCCATAAAATTCTCACATCCATAGACAGACATTCTCATCTTGAGTGAGATTATGTTGAACGACTACTTAGAGTGAAGATCGTTCAACTTTAAGTGGCAAGACTGCTCTAACTCTAAATACTTTGGCATAAGGAGTGGATTTTGTGAGTCCAGATGTCATGCTTTTGTCTATTTGTAAGGGAATTTTACTTTGATATTTTGGCCTTTAAATTTGCTCACCTTTATGCCAGGACCTCTTGACGGTGGATTCTTGGACCTATGATCCAAGTGTCACACCTCGATGTTCTCCGTGTGAGACTTGAATTAGTAGACATTTCGCTAGGGCTGTAAGAGGAGGTCTCTTTGGAGAAGCAACTCTAGCCTCCCTAAGGATAGGACCTTCATATTTTCTTTTTATCAGTCCTTCTTCCTTAGTAACTTTAACACTCTTGTATATATAGTTTCAAATTTACACACTAGAGAAGCTGGGATTTGACGTTGTCGGATCCAGAAGGACTGTTTGATTTAATCAGTAGAGCTATCCCTTTTTACCCATCTTAGGTTATCAGACATGTTATGGATTGGAACACTCACTTTTGGTTCTACAACTGGTTATATAATTTTTACTTGAACAATGGCTGTTGAGCACGCAGTTCAACATTTCTTTTTCTCCTCTTTCTTTAGGTTAGCTTACTTCCATATGAAGAAGCTTTTATGCTGCTACTTCTTCTCAAGGCTTTGGCTTCTATATTTATTTTTCTTTCTACCGAGACCTTTCGATAATAGATTTCAGAACACGTGGTTCAGGTGTCACGCTCCGATGCTCACCGTGTAGAAATTGCTTAGAACAGTCTTCAGCTCTTACTACCACTGATTGTAGCTTTTATAGTGGAGAATTTTTTATTTCTTTGATAATTGACATTTGATACCTGTTCTTCATAAGATATTTTTTCTTTAACAACCTTCAAAACTCTATGTGCTTGAGTAAATAGAGTTTCATGTTGTTTCTTCATAAAGGTTGAAGCTGACTACTGTTGATCCTAAAACAATCACTTAACATCACCAGTAGAGCTATTCCTTTTCACCCATCTCAAAATTTTTAAATTTATTGTGGGGTAGTGATACTCGCTTCTGGTTGTAAGGTTAGTTGTATGACTTGTGATTTAGACAATAACTACTGAGCTCGTAATTTAGTGTTTCTTCTTCTTTGCCTTCTACTTAAATTTCCTCTAGAAGAGGAGGCTTCAGTATCATACCTTCATAGTGCGAAAGGTTCAACTGGCAGGATTGTCGCATTCTCAGGTATGACTGAAACTTTCTACCCAGTGAATGTTCTCTTCATGACTGGTGCTTCAAAATGAATCAATCTTTTAAGTACGAAAGCTCTCTTTTGAGAAACCTCGGTAGCAGTAGTGGTCATTCCAATTATCCTCCAATATTATATAGGTTGGTGTGTACAATATGCAGATGCTTCAGGTGGAGGATTATTTACAGTGGTGATGGCTGGGAAGTCTACACTATCAAATTAAATGGTAGCTCCTACGTCCTCAGTATTGATTACAGTGTTAGCCAGACAGATATTGGCTCTGTGACCTAACTGAATGACAAACATCGTTCTGAAGATCCATCGATATAGAGAACAAGCAGATCAGTCATAACGAGATGACTGATTTAACCTTAATTTCAATGATAATTAATTTAAAATTTTTGTTTGGTTCATGCTCCGCTGCTACTATAGCTTAAATTTGACTAACCAAAGATGGAAAGAGAAACCATCCTCAGCGGAGTTGCTAGAAATCTGTGGGATCTGAAAATTCACCACCAAATTCGCCACCGACCTCTTTGATGAAAAGAGTGTTTTAAATGTCAGTAAAATTTTCATAAGATAGATGGAATAGTAGATAAGACACTATTTAAAGATTTCATCCTCATTTGGTGAGAACTTTAGATCTGGTTCCAGGTTTCCTATAGGTGCAATCCTCTATAGTTAATTACCCCTCCCAGTAAATGAGAGAGAACTTTCAATTAAGGCTAATCATTAGATCGTTAAATGTGTAGCGTATAGTAGCAGCATGTAGAGTTTTAGAATTTGAGATATGAAATTCATCATTATAGCTTAAACCGGATGGTTGGGGGAATGATGACGTGCCCAATCTAGATCCTATGGTTCCATCATCCCGGGAAGTCACGATCCCTAGTCTACTTAGTCAGAGGAGGTAGTCGACCTAACCTGACAAAAGGATCCTCATCAGCAACACATGGGTTACGTCGAACAAGAAATTCTTGTAGACTTGGGGTGATATTTGTCTAAAGAGACGGGCTTAAGTCTACCTTAGCTGACAGAGGACTATTTGCCTATCAAGTATACCCTCTGATTCACAACTCAAAGGGCAGAGCCATTAGGGAGCATACATGATATAGTCGTGATCATAATATAATGGAGCTGGACTGGCCAAACCACTCGATCAGAGGACTCTGGTCGTAAATGCTTCATCTGTGGAGCCTACTGGCCAAGCCACACAGTCGGAGGATGAGGGTCATGCCCTTACTAGCGTGAGATTGATTGAGAGTGAACATAGCATAACACTTGATTTGACATTGGCTCCTTTGTGAGCTAGAGTTTTCTTAGTTTGTCACCTCTGACAAACAGTTGCGGAAGGTGGATGGATTGATTTAAGTTTTTAATGATAGATTTTCATTTAAATAGTTTTTGATTGATATTTAAAAATTGATTGATTAGAATATGTTGAAGAACTTTAGATCCTGTCGACTCTGTTTAGCTACTAATAGAGGATTAGATCTACTCTCACCTGACAGAATCAGTTTCTCAGATATTTCACTGATTTGAAATCTTATTATAAGTTTTTAGGTTATGTTAACCCGGACCATATCCTAAGATTAAATGGGGAAGCAACCCGTGCAGCATCCTTAGACACTTGAATTTAGGCATTCAGCATAGTGTCGGAGCACATGCATGTGTGCGGCATTTTCAGACATTAAAATTTACACTTGAAATCTCTATGCCCGAGCACATGCAGGTGTTTATAGCTTATTTATTTTATCTAATTAATGAGATCATTGCTTTTGAAAATCATAAAAATTCCTTAATGTTTGATTGAAGGAAGCCCTATGATTTTTGTAGATTTCAATTTAGTATCTCCTTCTATCTCTTGTACAAAGGGTTACAGATCTGGTGGCTAAAAAGGCGTTGTAAATTAGTCTAATGTCTTATTAGATTTTTCAGATTAATATTTAATATATTTCAATTTAGCCTATGCAGCCTTTTAAGATATTAAAATTTGCAATTGAGATTTCTATGTCCGAGCACATGTAGGTGCTTATAGCTCAGCCAATTTCATCTAATTAATGAAATTATTGATTTTGACAATCATAATTAGAATAAAATTCCTTAATTTTTGATTAAATGAAACCTTATAATTTTTATAGATTTGGATTTAGTCGCCATCTTCTTTCTGTACAAAGGGTGCATTCGGGCTTAAGAATGCATTTTGATTTAGGTTGTAGTTTAACACACTATTGGAACTTAGTTTACTTGTTGAGTTTTTCCAACTTGATTATGCTCAATTTGCTCAATTTTGGTAAGTTATGCCGATTTAAGCATTTGTTATTTTAGCCCAACTTATGCTTAGTAGCTAGCATAGTAATCACCACCACATTAATATAAGAGTTATTAAACCCAATTTAGATTCATCTTTAGATTTTGGGTTTATTACAAGTTTGTTATGAGTTAGGCATTAGTCCTCCCCCCCCCCCAAATTTCAATTGAAGCTTGTTAAGTTTTATGAATTTGCAAGAAAAGGGAACTAACTTCGCCACTTCAATTTAAGCCATAGAAGATTGCAATTAGAGTTTGTGAGTTTAGTATTAGCCTCTCCCAAAGTTTATGAGTTTAATATTAGTCTCCCTTAAAGTTTGTGAGTTTAATATTAGCTTCCCCAAAACTTCACTTGCATTTTGAATGAATATTCTATTCTTTTTTTTTTTCAAAACTTGCTTTAAAGGCTCCCCCTCTTTTTCCTTGTTTGATGCTTTTAGTTTAAAACTAGTTGCCGGTTTTCCTACTTAAGGTTCTTAAGTCAGCTCATTTTACTCTCTCCTTTTTTCTAAGTCAAAAGATTTGACGCAATTCGTAGCCTCCCAAGGCCATCCCTCGATCTGGGTGTTTGGCTTACTCGGTATACCCTGTTGAGCGTAGCGAGTGGTGTCTTGTGACATCGCAGCTAGTTTTCATCTCGTCACATCCTATTGAGCACGACGAGGCCTTTTACCATGAAAGAAAGCATATACAATATATATTCATCCCTCCCCCCCCCCTTTTAAGTCTAGAATTTAAAATTTTGGCACTCGACGCCATCCCCAGGTGTGTTTTAAGCTGCTTACTCAGACACCGTTGAAGTAGTGGGTGTCTTGCAACACCATGACCGCTTTTATCTAATCGCGTCTGTTGAGTACGACGAGGCCTTTAAATCTCAAAGAAGATATACAATGCAATATATATTCCTCCCCCCTTTTTTTTTCTAAGTTTGGAAATTATACGAAATTTTGGCAGCATTTCATGTGGGGGGAGCGACATCTAACAAGTGGTGGCTTACTCAGTATGCCTGTTGAGCATAGTGAGCGGTGTCTTGTGACACCACAGCTTATTTTTTATCTCGTTACGCCTTATTGAGCACAACGAGATCTTCAAACCTTCAAAGAAATATATATATATATATATATATATATATATATATATATATATATATATATATATATATATATATATATATATATATATATATATATATATATATATATATATATTCATATTCACAAATCACACATGTTATGACATATTTTTTGTCGCGCTGCAAGGCTAAGCAAAGGAACGGGGTTAGGTAGGTAATTGAGAATGTAAGACAAGGAGTGCGACGCCAAAAATTGAAAGAAGAATTTGCCTGTTGACGATGTTCTTTCCCGATTGCGGCAGAGTGAAAATGGGAAGGCTAAAATGATGGGTACAATGCTGAAAATTGAAAGAAAAATTTGCCTGTTGACGGTATTCTTCTTCCGTTTACTGAACTAAAAATGAAACTAAAAGCAGTGATCAAAAATCGAAAGAAGAATTCACCTGTTGATGATGTTCTTCCCTGATTTACGGCGAAGCGAAAATGGGATGACAAAAGCGAGGGATGCGACGCCAGAAATTGAAATAAGAATTCATCCGTTGATGATGTTCTTCCCCGATTTTCGGCGCAACGAAAACATGACAAAAAAAAAGGTTATTTGGGTAAGAGGTCATGGCGCAGATTAGGCAATGGCGGATTGCTGAACGCCGTGGTTGGGTAGGATTGTGAACGACCCGAACAACGTCTTTGAAAGAAGGGCGGCCGCTGGGCTACGATTTGTGGGAGAGTGGGCTTCAGGCTTACTGGCTAGGCAAAGATATGGCGAAATACCGATTTTAACGAGATGGGTCAGCGGTGCAACAGATCTGGAAGGAGCGGGTTGAGGCAGGATCGCTGAGAGTGAACCGCGGTCGCAGTAATCACGCTTGCCCGGTTGTCCGCTACAACGGAGATCGCCGCTCACGGGTCGCTTCTGGGTCGGGCCAGTGGTCAGCGGCCATGGACGCAGATAGCTGGTCGGCGTGGATCTGAAAGAGGGCAAGAGACGACGGTACGGCATGGATCTGAGCGCCAGCCTCATGATCGCTTTCATGCAGCCGCTGAGGGGGGCGTCGGGGCGGGAAACACACGAACAGGAAACCGAGGTGGGGGAAGAGGAAAAATTATCTTCTCAGTGGGAGTTTTTTTCTGAATGTGAGAGAGAGAGGGAAGAAAATGAGGAAACTGCCATAAATAGAAAAAATGAGGGGGGAACCATTTTTTTTTAATAAAAAAAAACTGAAAAAATAAAAATTGGGGGCACGGTTGCTGCGTGGGGGTAATTTAGGAATTTTTTAATTGATTTTAAATTTATTAAATACTTTTAATGTGAATTTCACGTCGATAACGACATACACAATATATATATATATATATATATATTCACATTCACAAATCAATAATGTGTGATGATTACCGTAGGCATGTGAACGGGTTAAAGTAATGAGAATGTAGCGAGTGCGATGCCAAAAATTGAAAGAAGAATTCGCCTGTTGACGATGTTCTTTCCCGCTTGCGGCAGAGAGAAAATGGGAAGGTTAAAATGAGTCGAATCGAAGAAGAATTCTCCGTGACGATTCTTCTCCGACGGCGGCAATAAAACGAATCCAAAGAGCACGATGCCGAAATCGAAAGAAGAATTCGCCGATGATGTTCTTCCCGACGAAGCGTTAAAAATGTGACGAAAAGTGGCGACGCAAAAATCTGAGCAAGACCCCATCGACGACGTTGATGAAAACATGAAGGTTACGAGCCGCGGCAGGAGGTGCTTGCTGGAGACGTGCAGCGGGCTGGATTGTGCAGAACGGGCCAGGGTTGTGGGCTGGATTGCGTAGAACGGGCCGGAGCAACATGTTGGGTTGTTTGAAGGGCTGGTGGGCTAGTGGGATATAGATTTGTGGGCTGGAGAAAGTGGGCTTCCAGTGGGCTTACGGGCTGAGCTAGTGCAGTATACGGGCTGGCGAGCTGCAGTTGCGGTTTCGGGCTGAAGTGGGCCACGGGTGCAGAGGATCGGTGGAAGGAGCGGGTCGAAGGCAGGATCGCGAGGGTCGGAGGCAGAACCGTGCGGGCCGCAAGCAGGTCGCGGTTCAGCCGGCGAATCGGGTCTGGCGAGTCACCGGAGATCGCGTGGTTCGCCGGATCACGGGCTCGGGTCAGCGGAGCAGTTCGCGGCCGCGGGATGCAGACGGCGGCCGGGTCGCGCATGGACGGGAAAGCGAGCAGGAGCGACGGGTCGCGCGGGTGCGCGGCGGATTGGAGCGGTGAGCCAGTTGCAGTCGTGGGTCTCGCGGGCTTGCGCTGCGGAGCGGGGCGTCGCTGGCGGTGGGGAAACACGCGGAACGGAGGAAACAGAGGTGGGGGAAGAGGAAAAATTACCTTCTCAGTGGGAGTTTTTTTTGAACGTGAGAGAGAGAGGGAAGAGAATGAGGAAACTGCCATAAATAGAAAAAATGAGGGGGCAACCATTTTTTTAATAAAAAAAACTGAAAAAATAAAAATGGGGGGCACGGTTGCTGTGTGGGGGTAATTTATGAATTTTTTAATTGATTTTGAATTTATTATATATTTTTAATATGGATTTTATGTCAATAAATACATAAATATATATATATCAGCAGAATTCCATTGCTCAACGCGTAGTTCATTTCACAATCGGAGACCATTTGCTGAGCTAATCGAACAATTTCACTCAAATGCGTATTGCTTTCAATCGCTCAATTTTCGCACAGACTCTTCCGAATTGAGTGAGAACAGTCTTATTTGATAGATTTCGACATTTTGAAACCAATGGTGTGATCAATTTCATGAACGGAGATCGTTGATGCCTGCGCTCACGAGATAGAGACGCGTTGATGACTTGAGCGCTGATCATTTATCAAGTCATGCAATATTTATATCACCATTTCGGCTCAACACGAAAGCCGCTCATCGATCGAGGTCATTTGAGTTGATTTTGCTAACACTCGATTTTTTTCGATTGTCACTTTAAATCACTCGATATTTGCACAGACTCGTCCGAATTGAGTGCGGATAGCCTCATTTAATAGATTTTGATATTTTAAAATTAACGACATGATCAATTTTATGAATGGAGGTAATTGAATATCGCAGTTTTCTCAACTTCGATGTACCAACATATCGATACTGGAACTTAATCGACGATAGATTTTACAATATCTATATTCGATCAATTTCGTCTTACAAGCGCTCATCGATCGGTCATTTCACCATTTTGATAATGCTCAGGTATTTTGAACTGATTTGACCGTCACTTTCGTTCATCGAATTTAACTTGTAGGTTTATCTTGATTTATGACACATACATATGTGAATGTCAATAGAACTATCCCCGGATCACAGAATCGGTTACGCCGTGGATTGCGCTGAAGAAGAAGAAGAAGAATGTGAGGAGGAAAATGAAGGAGATGAAGATGATGAACGTGTTAAGCTTAAGCCATGGATAGATCTCGCCGCCCTTGCAAGAGCTCTAGAGAGATGGGATCCAAGCGACGTTGCTCTCCTTGAAGCCGCTGACTTCATCTGGTTCACTCGGCTCATCTGTAAGCTGCTGAGGTCGTTCCGTATGGCAAAAACGGCATGGGAGTTTATCTGTTGGGTCGCTTACCAGCTCGGAGGATTTGCTCACGACCGCCATACGGTTTCTCGGATGATCACCATCCTCGCCCGCGACGGCCACCTCGAACTCGTTGACCGTCTTCTCACCAAGCTCCAATTGGAGGGTATCCACCTCCCCTTCGGCACCGTCCCTCTCATCATCGACTTCTACGGCCTCTCAAAAAATGCCGACGCCGCCATCAAAATCTACCGCAGCGCCTCCTCCATCTGCGGGTCTCTTTCACGTCTCAATCTCATGCTCCTAAGCTTATCTTTGCTCTGCACTGTCGTCAAGTCCGGGAAAGGTCACGACGCCATGGCGCTACTGGAGGAGATGATGGTGGAAGGCATTCTTCTCGACATCCAAGCCTTTTCTAGGTTGATGGAATATTTTGCTGGTGAGGGGGATCTGAAGAGCGTGCACAAGCTGTTTGGGACGGCAAAGCAGTGCGGCCTGAAGCCAGATGCGTTTATGTATAAGGTTCTGATGATGGCTTACTGCAAGCAGGAGAGGGCGGTGCTAGCGCTTAGGGTGTTCGACGAAATGGTTTCCTCTGGATTGGTGCCCAGTCATGGGACGAAGGGGATTCTGGTGAAGAGCTTGTGGAAGGAGGGGAAGCTGCGGGAGGCGGCGATGGTGGAGGAGAAATGCGAGGAGATCGGTGAGCTGCCGGCGGCACATCCCGGGCACGTGTGGACCGTAAGTGCGGCGGATTTTGATCGAGTGCGTGCTATTTATTCCGGCGGGTTTGGGGAGAGCAGCGGGGCATATGTAGGGCTGTCAAAAAAAGGTCCATATTCACGAACAGCTCATAATCAGCTCGTTTGTTAACTAAACGAGCCGAACACAAATAGACATTTCAAGCTCGATATATAAAGAACATTTAACAATCATTTGTTCGACGTGTCTATATTTAAATAAAAAATTATATTATATTATATTATTATTATTATTTATTACTATTATTATTATTATTATTATATTACTATTATTTTTATTTATTATTATTATTATTATTATTATTATTATTATTATTTTCTTACTATTATTTTTATTTATTTTATTTTATTCTTTTATTATTTATTATTATTATTATATAATTATTTTTATTATTATTATATATACATACCTAACATATTTACATATCAGCAAGCATTTAACTTAATGTTAAAACTTTGTTATAAAGACCCAGTCGGATCCTCCCTCTGTCAAAAAGCTCATTGTCACTAATGTTCGCTCTTTAGCTCGTTTAGTTAAACTAAGAAACCTAACGTATTTCAAGTCGATATATAAATGAGCCAAACACTAAAAAAATAAATTTCAAATGAACAATAACAAGAGTTATGTTCTCAAACTCATCGTTTGCTTTTACCCCTAGGGATATTTGATCAACGGAATTTAGATGCTTGACATTTAAATGTTTTTTATTTATACATTTAACGGATTTTGATGTAATATAAATATTAAAATCTTTTAAAATTAAATTTGAATTCATATTTTTAATAAATTTATAATCTAATTAAAAATTTTAATGAGACTGCCCCATTTATACCAAAAGTAATTAGATTTGAGTCCAAATGGACTAAATTAAGCACTTGATATATTATTAAGTGCTATAAAATATTAATTAAAATGTAAAATGATCTATAAATTGTATGTACTTATAGTCAAACATAGTAGTTAAATGAGAGAAATTTAATAAATCTAAGATTATTTAATTTTGAAGATATTTAAATTTTTAAATATTATAAATATTATAATAAAAATTCATGATTAAATGAATCAATATGAATTATTCAACTATTATAAAAATATCACATAGAAATTCTATGAGTAGAGTCCCATTTTTAACAATAAGGAAGAAAAAAGTTGGGAGTTAAGCAATCACTCACTATCATTATTAATCATCACATTTCACATTGATTGTTGTAGCCTAGTTATTTTCATACTACTATTATAGCTTAATTTTTATGTCTATGATATTATAACTTAACTCTTATCACTTAGTTGACATGATCATTTAAGATCCCCTATTCTAACAATGGAACAACAAACAAATAAATATTCATAATATTATATTCTCATCTTTTTCAATTGGAAAGACTATTGAAACTCTATACCTTTCAATATATAATGGATTGTTTTGAATGAATTAAGTCTTATATTTTTTTTAACACACCTAAAATATATAATATATTTTTATAAAAAATTTCAATTTGTGCTTTTTTAATAAAATTAAAAATAATTTATTTATGTGCTCCCATTAAAAAAATTAGATTTATATGCATACCATTAAATTTTTATTTATTTACATATTAAATATTTAAAATTTTACATTTATTCATATATATCATAATATTTAATTTACATTAAAAATATCATTAATATTAATTTATTTATTATTAAAATTACTATTACACTCATCAATTTTAATAGATTTAAAACTTAAGATTTTATTAAAATAAACATAAAATTTATGTGATAGATATATAAATAGATAAGAATTTAATAGTCTATTTGCCTTACCATTAATAGTCTTCGATGCCATCATTGTGAAAGGAATGCACTATACGACCAATGAAACTGCAAAGAGAAGCCACAATAAGTGTGTTTCTTACCTGAGCTTGTTGGTTAAGGCTTTGATTCATTTATGAAGATTTTAAGTTCGAATCTTAAGGAATACATATATGTATGAATTTATCATAAATATAGCTCAAATAGTCTGAAAAAAAGCTGCAACAAGTGTACCAAAAACCAAAAAAGCTGCCACCAATCCACTTAATAGCAACAGGAGACTGGTGAAGCCAACATGTCCAAAGAGCAGTAGGTGAATAAATGACCAACCAAAGCAAATGTGTAAGAATAGTGAGACGATAATCTAAGCGGTTTCCTCGATAATCAGATTGCACCTATACAATAAAATCTTCATCATCCCTAAAACGAAGTTCGAATGGTAAAACATGAACAATCATGAAACTATCGAGCAAAGAGGCCCAAAGCTATAACAAGACCAAAAAACCAGCAAGCCAACAAGTGACAAGAGCTCCAACAGATCAATAACAGGAAAATTTATGGTGCGTTTAAGATAGTGGTGAGATGCATTTTCACACTACACCTTCGTTACCATTTGAGGAACTGCAGTATGGTGCATTTTGTTGTGATGGTGGATAACTATTTTCAATCAATCGATAAAATACGGTGGCTATTAGAAAGATACCGACAAATTAAAAAAAATTATAATACCCACCACAACTTTTTAGACTATAAATTTTTCTGCAATATCACCGTCATTGTTTTTTTAGATAGTTGCAGACAAAGCAAACACACGACCTCCATCCAATCAAAAGAACAGAAAAAGGGCTACAATGTTACTCCCTCCAAAAAATGTCACTCAAGTTCAAACCAACCATGAGTGTGTAAATCCATATACAGGTGAATATAAAGAAGAATGAATCCAATGAAGCAAGGAAGAGATAAATTGATGAAAGGAAAGAGATCCAAGGCAGTTGCAACAAATGTGCCTTCCAACAACAACAACAAGCCTTTATCCCACTATGTGGGGTCGGCTACATAAATCTTTCTTCTCCATTGTGTCCTATTATGTCCTATTATGTCTTATTATGTGTCAAATTCTCATTTAACTCTAGTAAACTAAGGTCATTTTTTATAAATCTTAACCAAGTCTTGTTAAGTCTACCTCTACCTTTTTTAATATAAAGCAAATCTAATATATCTACTTTCCTAACCGGGTCATCAAATGGCTGATGCTTTATGTGGCCAAACCATCAAAGCGACTCTCTTTAATCGTACTTGTCACTAGAGTTACTCCAACTTTTCCCCGAATAAACTCATTTCGCATTTTATCTCTAAGAGTAAAGCCACTCATCCACCTAAGCATCCTTATCTCTACAACACTTAACTTACTTTTATGCTTTTCTTTTATTGGCCAACATTCTACGCCATAAATTATTGCAGGTCTTTCCACCGTCTCATAAAATTTTCCCTTAAATCTAAGTGATACTGTTCTATCATACAACAAGCTAAACACATTTCTCCACTTCAACTATCCAGCTTTAATTATACTAAAAACATCATGATCTATTTCACCATCATTTTGGACAATAGACCCGAGATATCTGTAACATTCACATCTTTTAATGACTTGATCACCCAATGTAGCAACTCTACTACTATAACTTCTACAACTAAAATTACACTGCATATATTCAATTTTATATTTACTTAAACGAAAACCTTCATACTCTAAGGTTGACCTATATAATTCAAGCTTCTCTTGGACTCTCTTTCTAATCTTATCAACATGAAGAATGTCATACACCAAGGTACATCCTCCAGAAATGCCTAGTAAGAACATCCATAACTAAAGCAAGAAGATATGGACTTAAAGCTGATTATTGATGTAATTCAACTAAAATAGGAAAAATATTTTGTCAATCCTCCTTGTTTTTGGACACAACTAACAGCTCCAGTATACATATCCTTAATGACTTGAATATAACCCGTATTAACTCCTTTCTTTTCTAGATCTCTCCAAAGAAAATCTCTTTAAATTTTATCATAAGCCTTCTCTATATCAACAAATATTATATGTAGATCATCATTCTTTCCTTATACTTCTCCATCAAACCTCTCAACAAATGTATAACATCCACAGTAGATCTACCTGGTATGAAACCAAACTGATTTTGAGAAATTTGTGTATCACATCTAAGCCTATGCTCAATTACTCTTTCCCATAATTTTAATGTATGATACATTAATTTAATTCTTCTATAATTTGCACATTCATGTGCATCACCTTTATTCTTAAATATAAGAATGAACTAACTGTTTCTCCTCTCATTTGATATCGTTTGTCTTTAAAATAATATTAAAAAGATTTGTAAGTCAATAAATTCCTAGATCTCCTAAACATTTCCACACTTCTATTGGAATATCATCAGGTCATACTATTTCTTCATACTTCATTTTATTTAAAATTTCTCCAACTTTAAATTTACTAATACGACGATAAAAATAATATTCTCTATTTTTTAGGGTATTAAAGTTATTAAAATCAATCGTATTTTCAGATCCTTCATTGAAAAGTTTATCAAAATATCGTATACACTTATTTTCAATATATTTTTCTAGAAAAAATACTTTATGATTTTCATTCTTAATACACCTCACTTGAACTAGATATTTACTTCTTCTATATCTTTGATTGACTAACTTATATATACATTTTTCACTTTCTTTAATATCCAATCTATTATATAAATCACTAAAAGCTAAAATTTAATAAATGTGCCTTCAAAGCCCAGATAATCTAGTCAAAATGGTTTAACCATTTTCAAAAAAGAAGTGATGTAATATGTGATCTGCATTGATTACAGTTCCAATCATCCAGTTTAGTCCGCAAAGCAGTTATAATAGCCAGCAGAGAAGAGTGAACATTTGAATAGCAGTGGTTATAAATCCTTTTGTTTTTTTCTATCCAAATAAAACAAATTATGCAATGTATAGATAGATAATAAAATCTTTTTAGATTTATTTATTTATTTGCATTGTGTTCGCATGTTCAAATAGCTGTAAGAGAGTTGGACTGAGTCGCCCAAGGTAGCCAACTCTTGAATGGTATTGGAATAATTGTAGAGAAGAAAAGATGTCTGATGGTCTCATTTTCATGTTGATACAAAACACATTTGTACTGAATAAGAATATTTCTTGAAGCTAGAATGTCAACAGTTTTTAGCCCATTATTGATAGCAAGCCAAAAGTGTGCCCAGGAGTGATAGAAACATAATGGAAGTAAGCCTCCACAGAAGACAGAAAATTGGGATCAGAATTACCATGAGGCCCTCATATGATAAATGAACAGGAAAACCTTGAACAAGAGAACTGATGCAATTGAGCACGTGACAAGTAGTAGGAATCCAACTATTGTTATCAATAGAATTATTTACAGTGGTGGAGTTGTTGAATGGATGCTCCTTTACTATAGAGTCACTCATGTAATCAGAGATGCATTTTCCATTAATCCAGGGATCCCAAGTAGCAAGAATCAAGATCCATTGCAAATAGAATTAGTGAGATGAACTTTCAGTACTGCAGTAGTAGGATAAACCTTTTTGCCAAAAGAAAGAAGCTCTCACATTAGGAGGCTTCCATGGAGAAATTTTTTGCTTTGGAGCCATTTAGATATGAAGTTATCCTTATATTGTATTCTCCAGATGAGGATACAAACCCACAAATTGAATGTGTGGGGATATAGATCAACCCAAGTCCTCCTTTTTCTCTAGGCATACATGTTTTTCTCCAAGAAATTAGATGTAGTTTCTTGTAGGAAATTATCCCAAAGTCTAGGAATTTAAAGCTAAGATTGTGAATAATGTAAATATATTTTTTGAAAAGAAAGAGAATCCTTGTCCAATAAACTAGTGCATTTCATATACAATGCTTCAGATATAACAATCTGCCAGCAAAGGAGAGACAATTAACTTTTCGTCAGAAAGGTTGCAACTTATTAATTGAAAATTAAAATAAAAAAAAAAAAGTAATAAAAATCAATTCAAATTTGTATGATCGTATATAAGAAAAGCCCCTAACTGCATAATTATACGAATTTACAACCAAATCTCACATAAGAGCAAGAAAAATCCCAAATCCCATAATCATAAGTATTTCTCTCTGAGATACTACAAGAGTCTAACTAAACTATTCTAACAAAATAATTTTATTCTGAAGTCATTAATCAACATTACATCACTTCTAAATCAAGGGAGCGCCACTAAAAGCAGGTTTCCTACTGTTGGCAACCACTTAATTTGCAATAATCCCCATTCTACCATTAGGCACAAGCGCCATGACTAATATGCTCCATTGAAGGGAAAAGAAATGAAGATTAAGGTTGAGACCAGTTGCCAGCTCAACTCATTATAGAAGCTTGATCGTTTTGAAATAACAAAGAAAACTTCATTAAGAAAAATTTAGAAAACAAAATTATTTTGAAAACATCAATCACTTGTAGAGTGAAATGGCTAATAAGCTAAAAACAGATTGATTTAACAAAGAAAAGAGAGCACCTGCGATTGGGGATCATGTAATCTGACTGCTGTAGAATATCATTTAGTGTCTTCTTCTCATTCACCTCTATCCATTTACCTGAACCTGGTATTGATATGTAAATTTGGCACCAAATAAGATTTCAAAATATAAACAATGCTTTTTACAAAACATAACAGTAATCAAGAAAAAAAAAAAGAAAAGAAAATATAACAATTTCATGATAAACGATTTATCAGCTAAGAGGGAGAATGAAGAATCACTGCTCATAAACTGACATAATATTTGGGATAAGAGTAATGATGATGATGATGATAACAATAAAACAACAACAAAAAATAAAAATTTTAAAAAAAAGACGGGTGAAGTCAAATTACATGTATTGAACCTCATGGTTCATAATCAAATGCAGATCACAAGTTCTGGATCTATTTTCTACTAATCCTTCCAAATCACTGTCTATAAGCAAGTTTAATATCTCCCATGATAGGGACCATGAGCACATACAAACAGGAATAGCAGAAAGCCTCTCCAGAATGTAGGCGACACACTTAGAACCATGTAATCAAATGCTTTAGAAGCCGCCTAGAAATAGTGCGCCATCATAAGTAAACAAGCTAAGATGCTTTATCAAATGCTTTCATATTACAGACTATTTTAATAAACCCTTCTAAGTGTATTTTAAGTGTTAGATTGCTTATAATGAATATGAAGTTCATTCATTTCTTAGGTAAGATAGATTCCTTCAACCATGATATAATTAAATCTCCAAAAGTCATTGAAAGAACGAATGACTAAAATTTTGAAAGGAAAGATAAGATTAGGAAGGTTCATTCTGGTAGAACTGAAAATTCCTGTTAAAAAAGGATTGATAACAAACTGTCAAATTAAAGAAGAAAAAAAAAGTAAAACGTATATGGGAAAGAAGATGCTAGGATAAAAGCAAATAGCAAATTGTTTGATTTAAAAAAAAATTAAAATCAAGAAGAATGAAATAGATGATTTCAAGCTATCCAGCTACCAGTGATAAAAAAACAAGTCACAATAAAATAGATGCCATTTTTATCAAGATTCTATCAATCTCTTAAAGATAATTATGTTTACTAATAATGTAAATTCAAGCTTTCTTATTCAAAGAAATTTACCTAATGGTTCAGTCCAGGGTTTTCAAACTTCACTTCGGTCGGTCCTGTCACTGAAGTTTCAAATTTGTTGGTTATGGCCATTTCAATGGTTTGAAATTAAAGGGTATTATCTGGTTATATATGACCTTCAAAAAAAAAGTGACATAGCACAATAATACCAAAGGAGAATATGAACTCATGAATAAAGATGCATTTATTAGTTTTATTATTTTCCAAAAACCAATGATAAGCTCAAAAAAAAAAAAAGCAAAACTTGCAAAAGATATTTAAATGGAAAAAAGGCAAGGGAAACCATAGAGAATCATCACAGGCATCAATCAAAGGAATCATTCACACAACTTAGAGGCACATCATAATAATTCAATGGAAATACTAGCCAGAGATGTAGAAGAAATCACATAGAAAAAAAAATTGACAGTGACTAAATAAAAATAAAGCTTGAAAAAACTTTTCACTGCATGCATCGTTCAAGAGAATTAAATATTGAAAAAAGATGTTCATAAGAAGATAATTAGTGCATCTAATAAAAGTATCACAGAGGGGTGATGGGAGCTTCAGGCCATTAGAAGCATTGATGGACGATATGAAAATACTATTAATCGTGGCAGCAAGATGCAAAAAGAGTGAAAAAAAAAGACTAGGGTTTGAAAGGATTTCAACTACCTCCAAAGAACATCTACTAGAGTCCACCATGCTTATATAGTAACATTAGCAGAGTTGACTTAACAAGTCTGTTAGGCCATCGAGCCCAACAAAAAAAAAACAAGCTTCTTCCTGCTGGCTTTATTTTGTCGCAATATTTAGTGACAAAGTGGAGTGCTACGCCTCCAGAATGCAGCTCTTCGCTACAGAAAGATATTTTTGATAACACTAATATAATTGATCTTCAGTTGAAACACTTGAGTTTCAGTCAAAACACTTAACAATTTTAACTGAATTCAGCAGTTTTAATTGAAGCTATAAAAATTACTAAATTTAAGCCGAAACCCCCAAATCAATTGAAACCAAAAAAATATCAATTGCTTATAAAAGATCCTGATAAAAACTTATTTGAAGCCCATTGGCATGGATTTGGTTCTGCCGTTTCAAATGAAGTTTAAAAATGCAGTTTAGAACCTTGGTTTACAAGCATCTTTATATGAAATCCAAACTGTAAAATGAACTCCTTGCACAAACTAATTTTACAGGTGCACATCACCTTTCCTCTATGAGAATGCAAACATGAGCACTCATTTAACAAATAAACATAAAGAGGAAATATTATTTCCATCTAAACATCCAGATTGTCCCATATGGTCTATTTATCAAGTAAATACAAAGTGAAGACAACAACAATATTGGTGAAAGAAACAGAACATAGCTACAATGTAGTATAGAATATATACTTGATGAGCTTGGAATTTCAGCATTATCAATTTCATCCTTATCCTCGTTATAACCACATTCTACAAGTGAAGCAGTGCTAGAAGATACTCAAGCACTTTCATCTTTGAAAGTACAACTCCTTATTAGCCGCAAAAATCAATTGTCGACATTAAAGCACGACAAAACATTAGCAGATCAGTATATTCAGTGATATTTTTTGATCACATCCATACCAAAGCAATGAGAAATTTAGCTTGACATGGCGTGTATAAAGGGGAAAATGATTACAAGTCCCAGAGGTTTGAAGCTTAACATTGTAAGTTTTTTTTTATGTTTTATTACTTTTTTTATAAATTCTATGTGACAAAGAACAAATTTCATATATGCAAGTTTCAACTATAGGATTTTCGCAACCACCTTCAAGATTTTTATCAACTAAACTAGCTATCATCCCATCATTGACGGCGCATTATACTTGAAATATAGTGAAATCTTACATGTAAAATTTTGAAGATTGTTGATGATAAATGTGATGTCATTGAGGCTTGAAATTAGTTTGTAAAGGTGCATGCATGTGTAGAAAAGATAGAGAAAGAACGCAAGAGGGAGACAAGAGATGATGCTTGGCTACAACTGAGCTCCCATACCACAATTCACTTTTACGGTGGGGACACCAACATTTAGAATAATAGAGATGGGTGGTAGAGACCACCCAAAGCTCAGAATCATTATCATCAATCTTATCACTATTAATTGGGAGAAACCATATAAATCCCATTCCCAAGCCATTTTTGTTGAGCAGTGTAGAAAATGTTGAACCTATTTTATATAAATCATTCGACACAACTTCTATTTATGTTATTTTTCATCTACCATTTTCCTCCCCAATCTTTGACTTCAAACTTTATTTACCAATGTTATTGGTGCACCTTCCATACACTCTTGCACATACCAAAACCAATCAACATTACAACAACTTAACTTCATTGGATATTCCTCACACAGTTCTAAAATAATCATTTTTTAATATATCCATCTATCCTAACATGTTGTACATCCATCTCAACATTCTCATCTCTCCAATATTCAAGTTTGTTAAGAGTGAGTTCTTTACCCCCAAAGCTTTGATCTATACAACATAGTCTAATTGTACTTTATAAAAGTTACATTTATGTTTTAATGATATTCAATTATTGCAAAGTGCTACTAAGAATTTTTCTATTTTAGCTACCTTAAATTTGAAACTTACATCCCTATTAACTTATATCATAGATTCATAATACTTGAAGTTATCATGCCCAATATCACTTTATCTTCAAATAATATTGCTTGATAATCATTAAAATCACTTTTTAAAATTACATATCTTATACTTAATCAATGCTCTGTTAATCCTAAGATCTTTATCTTCAAAATATTTACTCCATTGTTATTCTTACTTTATATCTTCTTCATTGTTCTAACTTTTCACTCACTTTAAAAAAAAATTAAATACAAATAATAACATCTATAAAAAAATACTCCAATGAAAATCAATTTTAATATTATTTAGAAACAAAATCATAATCAACACAAAAAAGATAAGAACTTAATATTGACTTCTATAATAATCTTAATATAATAAGGAATTTTGTTATCAGTTCACTGCTAATTCTAGTACTAGTCAATATTCACATATATTATTAAAAACTTCAAAATATCTTTGCCGCACTTTTTTAATCAATATTACACTAAATCGCGTTCTCTTAATACTCAATCATATATCTTAGAAAGTTTAAACAAAACATAAAATTCTTTCTTCTTGGTATATATTAAAACATTGATTATCTTAACACAAAACGCCTATAAAATAGACCTTCCAGATATAAAATCAAATTGATTATTTGATACAAACATTTGTTTACTATATATTCCATGACTTCCCTAATGTTTTCAATGCATGGTTACAAAGTTCTAAGCATCTCCTTTGCTCTTAAATTTAATATCAAAATATTTTTTTGTAATCCTTTGCATCCTCTCAATCTTTAAAATACCATTGAGACGATTTGTTAACCAAATCATTAGAATATTGAATCTCTCTTTAACTCAGTAAATATTTTATCAAGATCTAAAACTCAACCATTATACATCTTTCTTAGAGCTAACTCCACTTTTATATTAATTTAGATTGTTACGCATTCTTCAATTCATTTTGCTCTTAAGAAAAAAAAGTTCTTACGTAAAATTCATTTTTAACAATTTTCCAAAATAGACTTCCAATTTTTTTGTTACATTCACCTTTGGCTAAAATTTTATTATCTTCATTTTCATGCATCTAAATATATCAAAGTATTTAGATTCTTTAGCTCTTTCCTTAGTATTTTATATATCTCACTTTCCTTTAATAATATACAGACTCTTATATAAATCATATGAAAGTGTGCTTTGTTTTGCTTACAACCCTCACTTTATGTCTTCCCTTCATTATAATTAATGAAAGCCTCAATAATCTAGAACTTTTCTCTTAAAAGTATTGCTTTTCTTGAATAATCTTTTATACCTTCTCGGTTATCATCAAGTCTAATTATTTATGCATAATCTATTTCTAAACTATCTTAAAACTTCTAAGGCAATTTTCTTAATGGATCCACCAATATCATTAAGTGTGGACCTACATAAATGATTAGATGAAGGTCACAAATTTGAGACATAAAAATATACTCTCTACAATATTAAGTTAAAGTTGTGAACATTAACCATTCCTTATGCATTGGTATAAGGCTTAAAAATTTGAGCATGTGTTAAGAAGAAAGTGAGATAAAAAAAATAGCTCCTCATGCCACCAACAAGCCTACTTGTTAATATATAATCTATTTCTAAACCATCAAAAAACTTCTAAGACAAGTTTTTTAATTGGAACAACCCATGATGGAAATTTGAAGTGTTGTATGTAATAAAACACATAATGTTAACGAGACTACTATCTAGTGATTCTGAGTTTTATTATTATTTTATTTGTTTATTTTTTAGTTTATAGTTTATTTTAATGTAATATGCATATGATAATAATATATATGAGAATAAAATGTGTTCTGAAATGTTTTGATTCCATGGAATAGTTTGGTTTATTACTTAGATTGTAAGCAATTTGAATCGGTTCTCTTTAGATTATACCTGTTTATCTATTTTCAATTCATTTCTCCAACATGTTAGTTATCTATTTTTCCACAAGCATGCTCCTCTTGCGAGACTCAGAATGATAACCAACTTTGTGATTTTCTCAGATTATTAGTTTTCTACTGAGATGTGTTAATTTCATTGGAATTTATGGTGATAATTTTATTGGGATTCTGTTTTCTGCAAGTACTCTCTATTGACATTATTTAGACTTTTATCAAAAGCATGCCTTATCTTTAAGGCTTCATGGTACTTTGCAACTATTATTTCTTAGCGTTATTTTGCCATGCACAAAACATGTCTTGCCTACTTAGGTTTCTACTTATGTCCTTATATTGGTTGATCCCTGTATCCTATTGGTTTACAACTTTAATAATGTAGTTTGGTTTTGATTCTTATTGCTTTTGCACAGATTGTGATAAAAAGTTTTGTTTTGGTTGGAATAAGCGATTGTAAAATTGATTAGTAGCAGCTTATATTCAATTTTTGGGGATTTTGAGAAACTGAATCATGGGTTTTCAATTTTTCTTGATACAATTTTAGATTTCCTCTCAAATTTGTGTTGTTGGATGTGAATTCTTTGAGTGTAATACAAGTATTGTAATAATCTTTGGGGAAAACTTCTCCTTACTAACATAAGCCTTGAATCTTTTTTACAGATATTTATATCATTGATCTTGTTTCATCTACATACTCTTTGGTATTGTATAAATGATTAAGATTTAGTATGTCATAATTTAGTATCAAATTTGACATCAACTCATGAGGTCATATCAAAATGACTAATTATGAGGCTCAAAATCAGATTTTACAAATCAAATGGTTTGCATTTCTAGCAAAACAAGACAAAATAAAAGATGATATAAATCATGTTATAGATGAACTTAATACTTTGAAAACTAATCCTTCATCCATAGAAACCAAAAATTGATTCCAGCTGTAATGATGAAGGCCAAAAATTCATCAAGAGAGAAACATACTTTTATAATTGAAAATTATGATAATCATAGGTGCCAAGCTTATGACATAAAAAAAGACAACTAGAAAAACTAAAGGTGAAAAGTCTAAACACTGCCTTTGTCGGGTCCCAAGCCTCAAATGTGAAAAGTGGAGGATTGTGTTAGGTTGTCGACAGCCAGCGTAAAATTTGT
This sequence comes from Cymbidium sinense, assembly GCA_021442155.1. Taxonomy (NCBI): domain Eukaryota; kingdom Viridiplantae; phylum Streptophyta; class Magnoliopsida; order Asparagales; family Orchidaceae; genus Cymbidium; species Cymbidium sinense. The sequence goes on along the minus strand of CM038232.1, from coordinate 37,878,189 downwards.
CGATAAACTCATGACATGAATCCTTTAATACATTGTGTTAATGCTAGGGCGTTCTATGGAAGTGACACATTATATAGCCTAAATACAATTAAAAGTGTGTAAAGGACATTCAATACTGTCGGGGTGCAGTGTTAAATAAGCAAGGGTTCCCACATTATGGATGAAAGTGAGCAAAGAAGTTAGTACTTTTACTAGTAAATTAATGGAATTAATAAATATTATGATCCATAGAAAGATAAATATCTTATGTATTGAAGAAATTAAATGGGTTGGGGAGAAAGCCAAAGAGATTAATAGTTTAGGTTTTAAACTTTGATATTCAGGTAAAAGCTGAACTAGAATTGGTGTAGGTGTAATTATAGATAATAATTTAATGAATAATATTATAAATACTAATGGAATCAGAGATAGAATATTTAAAAATTCATGTTGATACTAAGATTATCAATTCTATAAGTGTTTATGCTTCTTAAGTAGGTTTGGATGTAAGCTCAAAAGAAAAATTTTAGAATAACTTAAAGAAATTAATACAAAGGATATCTCTTGAAAAAAATGTAGTTATTAGACGAGATTTAAATGGATATGTTAGTAAAGTGGTAGAAGATTTTAAAAGTATTCATGGTGGCTATGAATTTGGAGTGACTAATGAAAAAGGTAGGATTATATTAGATTTTTCTTTAGCTTATGATTTTGTTTAATTATTTATTTAAGAAAAAATATCTAGTAAAACACAAATTGATTATTTTAAAGAAAAATAGATCATTTAGATTGTAAAGATTATAAGGTCAATTCGAGTGAAAGTTTAAGTACCCATTATTGACTGTTAGTTTTAAATTTTAAGATGAAGGATTGAAAAATAAATAAAAAATTAAATTATTATCCTAGGATTAGATAGGGACACTTATAGAATATTAATAAAAATATTTTTAAGAGAAAGCTATAATATCTTAAAATTTAGGATGTTCATAAGGAATCTAATATTATGTGGGTGTAAGTAGAAAGTAAAATTAAGCAAGTTGTAAAAAATGTGCTTGGAGAATTAAAAGAAAGAACTTATTTTAGTTAAAATAGAAGGTTATGGAGTCAAAATGTGGAAAAAAAAAAAGAAATAGGAAGCTTTGTTATAAAATTTGGTTTATATGTAAAAACTCAAAGAATTAAAAAAACATATAAAGTGATTCGAAAGATTCTAAGAAAGCAATATGTGACATAAAAATTTAGATTTTAGTGATTTATACAATAGATTAGATATCAAAGAAGGTGAAAGATATATGTATAAGTTAGTCAAACAAAGAGATAAGAGAAATAAAAATCTAATTCAAGTTAGGTGCATTAAAGATATAAAATATAAATTATTTTTCTTAGAAAAAATATTGAAAATAGGTGGATAAGTTATTTTGATTAACTATTCAATGAATGATCTGAAAATATGATTGATTTTCATAAGCCTAGTACCCAAAATAAATTTTGATAATTTTATTTTTATCATCGTATTAGTAATTTTAAAGTTGGAGAAGCTTTAAAGAAAATGATGTGTGAAAAAAAAGTATGACCTAATGATATTCTAATTGAAGTGTGAAAATGCTAAAGAGATCAAGAATTTTTTTAGCTTATAAATTTTTTTAATGTTATTTTAAAGACTAAAGAAGATATCAGATAAGTGGAAGAAGAGTTAGTTGGTTCCTATATTTAAGAATAAAAGTGATGCATAAGAACGTGGAAATTATAGAGGAATTAAACTAATGTGTCATACATTAAAATTATGGGAGAGAGTAATTGAGAATAGGTTATAATGTGATATAAAAATTTCTCAAAATTAGTTTGGTTTCATGATAGCCAGATCTCCTATGGATGTTATATATTTATTGAGAGGTTTGATGGAGAAGTATAGAGAAAGTAAAAAAGTATCCACATATGATAATTGTTGATTTAGAGAAAGCATATGATAAAGTTCCAAGATAAGTCATTTGGAGAGTTCTAGAAAAGAAAAGAGTTAATACTTGTTATATTCAACTCATTAAGGATATGTAAAATAGAGGTATTACTTGTGTCCAAACACAAGGAGGATTGATAAAATATTTTCTATTTCAATTGGATTACATCAAGGATCAGCGTTAAGCTCGTATCTTTTTGCTTTAATTATGGATATTCTTACTAGAAAATTACAAGAGGGTGTACCTTTGTGTATGCTTTTTGCTGATGACATTCTTGTTGTTGATAAGACTAGAGAGGGGGTCTAAGAAAAACTTGAATTATGGAGGTCAACCTTAGAGTCTAAAAGTTTTTATTTTAGTAGATCTAAAACTGAATATATGGAGTGTAATTTTAGTCATAGAAGTTCTAGTGGTGGTGTTGTGACATTGAGTGATCAAGTCATTAAAAAGAGTGAGCATTTTAGATATCCCTATATTTTTCAAAATGATGGTAAAATAGATGGGGATGTTATTAGTAGAATTCAAGTTGGATGGTTGAAGTGGAAGAAAGCATATGTTCTATTGTGTGATAGAAAAGTACTACTTAGATTTAAGGTAAAATTTTATAAGATGGTGGTAAGACCTGCAATGATTTATGGTGCATAATGTTGACCAGTAAAAGAGAAGCAAAATACTAAGTGTGCAAAGATGAGGATGCTTAGATAGATGAGTGGATTTACTCTTAGAGATAAAATATGAAATTAATAAGTTTGTGAAATGGTTGGAGTAGCTCCAGAGGTACATAGGATTAGAGAGAGTCACCTTATTTGGTTTGGCCACATAAAACATAAGTCGTCTAATGACTCGGTTAGGAGACTAAATGTATTAGATTTGTCTTATGTTAAGAAAGAAAAAGGTAGCCTAAAAAGACTTGGCTAGGATGTATAAAAAATGACCTTAGTTTTTTAAAATTAAATGAGGATTTGACACATAATCGGACACAGTGAAGAAAAAAGATTCATGTTTCCCACCCCACATAGTGGGATAAAGGCTTATTGTTGTTGTTGTTGTGAATGGGTAATGGACATGGATGGCTTTTTTTAAATGGCAACATGGTAAGCATTAAGTGAGATTTGTAAAGTAAAATCTATATTGGATGAGTATGGAAAAACAAATGAAAATACGAAGACTGTAGCCTATCATTATTTATTCTAAAATAAAACTTTTGTTAAAAAGAAAATGCATGCCTTTATCATAAAGTAATTGACTGCTTCACAAATTTAACACATCAAAATCAGTACAAAGACTATGATTGACAATATAAATAAATTTGAAAATTATTTTTTAATTTTGAAATAAACATAAAACAAAATTTTTTAGGTTTGATTTGGATTGAGACTTGACATTAAAAGTGAAATGATGCCACATAACACCCTCTTAATTGCATGTAATTTTCAAAATGTGTTTGACTATGAGCAACTGCTAAAATTTGCCAATTTTGAAAGAGTGAGTTCATACATTAGAAATGCATCTTTCATCAAATCAAATAAGTTCTATTTGTTGCACCCATTATATAAAGAGAGTGATAATATTGTGAACAAAAAAAATAAAGAAATTATGTTGTTATTGCATCTAGCTCTAAAATGATTATTATGATTTGTTTTAAATATCATTAAATAGGCCACTTTGAGTCAATATCAGACTACATGTTTGCATATTAATGTAGAAGAGAGGTTAATGAGGATAATGAAGGAGATAAGGTTCATGAATCTTATAGAGAGATAAACAATTCTGAAAATATTTTGAATGAAAATTATATAAATGTTATAATGATGTATCATTGGCACACTTAAGATTGAACCTAGCTAAAAAAGAATTTTATCATTCAAACAGACTTTAAGAATGAGGATAAACTTTATAAGTTTATTACTAATAGCCAATATTAAGCGCATGAATTTGAAAGTAAACTACACCCATAACCAAAAAAGTAGCTTGGCTAGACAAACCTGTATTTTATGTAACAATAAGATGCTTGGTACCCTTTCATCATATGGTGATAAGATTGAAGTGATTTTCTACCTATAGATGTTGTGCATATCATTTTGGACAAATCCTAGACTTTGATCTTACACATTTAAAAATTCTAATATTTTTGTGTTTAAAAACAATCAAATATGAGCACATGTAAAGAACAAGAGATAAATTTCTGAAATCTGCATAGAAATATTCTAGAGGCATATCAAGTATAAAAGATAGCCAAATTTGGCCCAACTTCACTAGAAAGAATGATCGATAACACCAAGAGTGTGGAGAAGGACTTCTCGCACAAGGATGCCTACTAATAGTTTGGGCTCTATGAGCATGATCATTATGATACGATCGGTCATGAAAAATTGGTTTAGGAGACCATAGCTTGGTGACCAAAAGAACATAAGAAAGTAATGAGTGACAAGAGTAAGAACTAGAGAATCTTTTATTAGATAAGATTGAGCATGTTAAAAAGATAGACGAAGCTCAAAAAAAAAAAATAGCTACCAGGTACTCTTCATTTTGTTTCTGTCAAACTTGCAAAGAAGTAACTCATCTTAACAACCCCGAAAGATACTATAGCATCATTCAAAGGAGATGAAAAATTAAAAGCCTTTAATCACAAAAGGTAATTAATACCATTAAACTTGATAGTGGTACAATAAAGGAGGAGTGCTTTTCACATAAAGGAGGTAGTGAGGTCTTGATACCATATAAGATAAAAATGATAAAACAAGAAGTCAACTCATTGAGTGTAGATAATTGGGGTGTAGAAGCAGAAGTAAAAGGGAAACAAGTAGAGAGAGAGAAAAGCTAACGCAAAAATATGAAAAGCGGCAAGTGAAAACCATAATAGTAGTAAACCTGGTGTAGAGGGTTATATGGTTGTTGGTGCCTAACAAGCAAGTGCAATGAAGAGAGCTAGATGGTAAAGTACAATAGCAAGCATGTGAGTGACCGAGCAACAGTATGCAAGCGAGTGACGTGGGCAAGCAATTTGTTGTGCAAAAGCAAGCAATAATGCGTGGTTGGGTGAGCGACAACACCAAGGTGTTAACAAAGTAGGACACAAGCTGAGTAGGCATGTGGGACATGGGATCAATCTAAAGGATAATTAGGGTTACTTACTCTAATACCATATTAAGAAAAAAGAATTTTTGGGTGTTATTGATCGGATATCATGATCCTATAAATAGCATACATACAAATAAAAAGCACAAAGGAAAATCGTATCTCAAATTAAGAGAATATCAAATCATATTTCCATAATATAAGAGAAGTTCTAATAAGTAATATACTAACAACATGCAAGAGGACATAATTGCTAAAGATTGGAAAAAAAAACTTATTCAAAGGTTAAATTCATTACGTGATCATACCAGTATGCTAATTGTAAATAAATGCTACTGAACAAATGATATGTAAGCCATTCAAACATAAATGATATGCCCATAGGATATCAAAGAACTTCAACATCCCTAAACACAAGTCTACTGCACTTTTACATTCAAACTATAGAGGAAATATCTTCATAGAATTGAATATAATCCTGATAGTCCCATGACAGTGTTGAACAATCGTCTGAATACATGTTTGAAAATTAAGGAAACTTCAAAAGTTCAAGAAATCAATATAATTGCAAATTCTATTTCCACAGAACAAGGATATCAGATCAAGGTGAGCTAAAAACATATCATTCTCACAAAATTCTTCAATGAAATTGCATGACATGGTTTTACGGATAAAGAAGAAGCTGCAAAATGCCACTTTTATCTAACATTGGTTTTATTGAGTTCTTGATACATAGCCTTGCAAATCTTCAATCCTCTAGTCTTGAAAGAAGAGACTAGTTCCTGTAAATTTCTCATTTAGAATATATATCAACCAAATACCTAAAAATATATCAGTAAATGGCTAACCTTGGCTGACTCCACAACCTTTAAAATTTGAGTTTTATGATGCTCATGTTCTTTCTTTCATGAATCATTTTGTAAATATAATTGCTTCATCTCCTCATTTGAGGGAAATTTTTCTAAACCCCTCTTATAGAAGGATTCAGCTTCCATCGATAATTATAATAAGAAGGTTTCCTTCACTGCACGATAGTAGGCTTAGTGTTACACCCCAAACGATAACCTAAGACCCATCTAAAAGAGATGACTAATTTTTTCTTAAATAACTATTCTAAAAGCTTTATATACCATAGAATAGTGTAAAAGATCAATACAATCATCTAAATTCACCCAACATATCATAAGAACATTTAAATAATAAATTTATAGAATTTATAGCGGTGGAAACAACCCAAATTGAAACTTTTCATGCTAACTACAGAGCATCTAAAATACCGAATATCAAAACAATACTTTTAAAAATTTATTGAACTTACCTCCAAAACTTATTATAATATTTTCCATGCACAACTTCCAAAAAAAGGGGCAAAACCTACTCCTCCACTTTCTCCTTACCCTTCTCTAAAAATAGTTATAATCAATTGTTAAGTCATATGACTTAGTAAGTGTGGTGTATTTTTATTTCTTTTTTTTATTTCTCAAACTCTTTGAGGGAATTTGAAAAATAAAAAATTTGTTGTATGTGTTAGGACACCACGTAGATCCGCAGATATACTCATCAAGATGATTGGCTGTGACATTGAGGAATGATGTACTATCTCGAGAGACAGAAGTCACCATCTTACAATGGACCTAATCACCTAATGAGAACTCCTAAGGATAATGGATCTTCGAATGTACTAAATATTCTTTTTCTACTTTACATGAAAAAGTAAAGTATGGTTTATTTTAAACCGAGTTCATAAAGTTCCCTATGGAGGCAAGCCCCCATAATTAATTACATCTTAATGAATGAGATTCCTTAAGAATACTCTTAATTAAGGTAAATGATCATTGTCTCTAAAGATTTCAAAGATAGCACGATCAATAAATTAGTTATTTTTGAAAAATCAAGTGGGATTGATCAAGAGGAGAGAGTTATTATTGAAACCAAAAAGAGATGAGTAGGAGATGCTCATGATATTAGGATACCTAGTAAGCATCCCAAACTATCCTATATTTTGAAATTTGAAGAGGATTTATAGTTGAATTTTTATTAAAAATCTAGGGCTTACAATTCCACAACACAAGATCTCAGAAATTCCTAAGAGATGAGGATTTATGCTTGTAGATAAGAAAGGGATATAACAACCTCGGATCCTAAATCTAGGGAGCTTTGGCAAGGACCAAGGCATGACCTAAATCTAAGGAAAAAATTGGTATATGATTTATCTCTATAAGAGAGAATAAATCACCTGACTATTGGACTTACAACCACCTAGGGTGGTCGCCAACTAACTTGTCATACAATTTTAAATACATGTAGGCAAGTCTTATGCTTTGCAAGATAGCTAAGCTGTTGTTTATTTACAAATGAGACTAAGTCCTTAAACACACTCCCTAAGAGACTAGATCATGTAGAACATGAATAATGACTTAAATCTAATGCAAATTTTGTTAAGTTTTATTTTGATTTTTTGGGCAATTTATTTGACACATGCTATGGGATTTCATATGCCTACTATATGAAAAGATTGATTATGAGTTAAAATTAGCAAGAAGGAGGTGTGTTTCATCATGATTCTCAAAGGTCAAGTCATTTTCTCTAGCAAAGGTGGAAGCCCTCCATTAGCAAGAGTGAAGTAATATGATTTTTATGCATGATGTGAGACATACAACATCCAGTTAAGGGGTTGTTAAATCTTTTATTATCTTGATTTATGTTCTAGGCTTTAGGTGAGATTATGAGTTGTTTAATTTGATTTTGAGTTGATTAATTGAATAGAAAATTTATTTTTCCCTAAGAGCCTAATCGTCAAATTCATCAATCAATGAAGAAACTAGAAAAATCATGTCATTTCTAATGCACAAACTAAATAAATATCAAATAATTTTATAAAGCTAGTGCAAAAGAATAAGAGGATGATATGGTCGGGTACCACAGCACAAATTTGAAAAGAAAATGTGGGTAGCCGAGCTCTACAATTATACAACTCGAATTGCAAATGAATAATTACAATAAAAAAGGAATTCATGTTATGGGAGTCTTCATTCTTCATTTCTTCATTTCTTTTTGTTTCTTCACTTCTTTCTTTCTTTCTTTCTTCTTTCTTCATTTGGACTTGGGATGTAGTTTTACTCCAAGGCTTTGCATGGTACATAAGACATGGTCTTATGACTAATGTTCACCTTAATTCCACCATAACATTCATTTTAAATCTTAATTGCAAAAATTACATCAAAATGGGAAAGATAAATCTAACTAAACTTACAAACTAGAGATTAGCTAAATATACCACACAACCCAAGAAATTATATGAATAATTTAGACTTTAGCATCTCACACTTGGGTAACCAAGTCTATCTATCATAATTTGGATCATGCTTAGGGGTATAAGCAACCTACACAACAAAAGCATTTATATTTTATTATAGCGCCCCTTAAGCACAATCATATGTAGAAGATATGATTAGATTAAGATCACCCTATCATCCAGCCTACGCACATGCACCCTGACATCTAGTCTAAAATATTACATCACAAAATAAAATCAGGCATCAAACCATGCACCGCCCTAACATGGAGCTAGAAATAGTGACTTAGCTTAATGTGTGTGCCATTTAAGGCTTGTGTGGCATGTCTTAGCTAGGCTTTAAGGTTGGAATTTTCTAATATGAAGGGTTCAACTTAGAGGGTGGTTTCATTTTAAGTGATTTAGTTGATTTGTCAATTTTATTTGATGATTTGATTTGGTTTGAATGAACCTATACTTAATTACTAAATGTTGTAAAGAGAAGAAAAGAGAAGAGAACTTCCCTTTCATCCCTACCTTAAGTAATTTCTAAGGTAGATTCATTGATTTTTCTTTAGTGAATATTTTATTATGTGTTTTAATTAACCCTAAGTTTAAATTTTCTATAAATAAACATATTCAATAAGAAAGGCATCTTAGGATTAGTTAAAGTGAATTACTATCACATAACACACAACCATTTATTTCTTTCCACCATGTATATCATGCATATGAATAATCCTAAGCATATCTATACATGCATGTAAATCTTAGCACACCTTAATGATGAATGCAAAGAGATGTTGTTTAAGAATATTTGGATATTCTATGAATGCATATTTTTTTATTAAGGTGAAAAGAGGGACTCTTTTATCCATTAATCAAATGCACATCTACATGAATAAAAGACATAAGTGAGTACGACACCATTATTTTTAACACCAGGGGTGCAAGGTACAAGACCTACTTGGGGCTACTTAAATTCTCGCAATCCCGGGATGTCCAGACTAATATATCACTTTTCTTAAATACATGTGCATGCACAAAAAAAAGCAAATGGATGAAGAATCATGTAAAAGATTTTGTGTTTGATTTAGTTGTGTAATTTACATGTGTAAATGTGAAGATCCTTCTTAAGTCATAATATACAAGTGTATAAGAATAGATTTAAGCAAGTCTTATGTTATTTTCAAATGAAATATACACTTTGCAAATCCTATACAAACCCATGTTAAGAAAAGAGAAGAAAATCACATAACACATCTTATGCTATAATCACATGCAAGCTTATAAGTACTTATGAGTAGCATCACTTCATTTATAACCTTTGATTTATAGGTTTTAAAAATAAATTTTGATTTAATAGTGATAATAGTCACTCATATTCTTACTTTAACCAAAACATGCAATTTGACATAAAAGGAAACATTTTATTTAAAGAGATTTTTCAAAGGAGATGAATGCATGATTTCATATGGCAAATAATATTTAGCATGCTTGGAAAGAAATAAGGTGATGTAAGCATATGACTTCATTCACCCTAATTAATTCCTAAAGACAATCTTATGAAATAAGATCATTTAAAGTGAATAAAAATTCTTTAAAGAGATTTTTATTTTTGAATTTGATTTGACTTAGGAAATATGAAAAGAGTTTGTTGGTTCTAACCCATTTCCCCCATGTGTGAATTGGTTTAGTTTAATTTTTAGAATAATTAGATTGATTTTTTGTTTTATTTAGGTTAAGGTGTGAATTAAGTCCATTAATTACCCCTTATACCACTTCAACAAAATTAACCAAATAATTATGAGCCAACATATGATATGCAATCACATGGAATTTAAATTAGCAATGCACCTAAGAAATAAAGGGTCTAATGTAATTGGCTCGTAATTATTGATTACTTAAGCTAAAGGGTTTTCATTAAGTACTTTCATAACCTTCTCACACATGTGAGTTGGATATGATTTTCTCAAATTTACCTTAGGCTTTTGAACACCTAAGGATCTACCCAGCAAGTGATTGATTAATTTCATATTGATTTTGAAAGTTTCATTAGACTAATTAAGTAGATCATTAGTGTATTAATCCTTAATTATATTTGATTTAAGGAAGAAAGGGGTTTAGGGAATAACTTAGGGAAAATAACCCAAACTCATTCCATAAACCTCCCTTTTACTTAAACAATATTTAATTATCTCAATTAAGGGATTAAATCACTACTCATATACTTAATTACTCTTAATTACATTAAGGGAGTGATTAGGGGTTCATTAATCAATTTCTAATTAACTCATTAATAAATCCCAAGAAAAATTAGGAGAGCAGAAGTCATCCCACTAAACATGTCTGAGAAATTTGGAATTAATTAATGAAGTAATTAGAGAGTAATTAAGGTAATTAAATTTTTAATTAATCCTTAATTAAGGAAAATTCATTGTTCAAAATCAATTAGAAATAATTTTATTGGATTCCCCTTTGAAATATTTTTAAAATGAGCCCTCATTTATTTTATTTTTTTGGATTTTTTCACATTTAATTATGATTTTATGATGTTTTACATGATTAATTAGGACAACCTAATTAATTAATCTCATCAATGCGATGCGACCTTTCCATAATGATGATTGGTTATTTTCACACCATGGTTGGCGGTGTAATTTGCTTTCCCTAAATCATTGATGGCGGTTAATCCCCATTCTAAAGATTTAAATCAGAGGATCTAATTAATTTAATCAGGGTCATCCATCCAAAATATGTGGGATGGATGGCTCGTGATTCATCCCTAAACGGAGGCGGAGGTCTTCCTCCAGCTTGATCCAGCTCACTGCTCATTAAGCTAAGATTCACCCCACACCATCAAGAGGTATAGGGAAGAACATCCAATGGCTAGAATCAAATGGGATTATAATTCCCTTCACAAAATACCAAGCAATTTTTAATGGAGGATCAATTTTTAGCTTTCAATGGAGGAGGTAGCTTCGTCTAGTGGAGACAAAGCACTTTTGAAGGTTTCAAGTCTTGATTTGAAGTGGATTTCTCAATTGACCAAGCTACCCTTCAATGGCTTGCGGCTTCAATTGAAATCCCCCTTCTCGTGGCTTGGATACTTGAGAAACACTTTGGGTGAGCTCGACTAGCTCCCTTGATAGTGCTTGCAAAGTGAATTTGGATTTAGTGGAGGATCGAGTGAGTTGGAATTTCTTTAGGCCTCCCCTATTTCAACTTTGAAGAAAATCGAGAAGGAGAAATTCAATAGGCTTGGAAATGGCTTGGGGAAACTTAGAGAAGCTTGCTTTTGATCACTCTAGCTCAATCGAATGCAATGAACTTGGTTTGAGTTGGAATGAGGGGGAGTAAATCTCCCCCTACTTGGATCAGATGGTCGAGGCTTGCTTTGCCATTTTTGATCAATTGAGGAGATTTATTAGATTGTTTAGGCTGTTAGGCACTCCATGTGGTTCATTTTTGGCAGATGAGTGGAGAAGAGAGAGAGTGCACATGTGCTAGGTGAGTGTAGGAGGTGATCCAACTAAAGAATTTCCATTGGAGGGGTCAATTTAGCCTTGGGTTGGGTCATGGCTGACCCAAACCCATTGATTCATGTGCACCACCTCCCTTGGTGTCCAAATGGACCACTAAGAGGATGTCAAGTGGCTATGAGAAATAATTGGACAAATTCCAAGTGAATTTGGCCATAGGTTACCCTTTGACCTAGGGGTAAAATGGTCATTTGGCCTTCATTTTGATTTGGGCAGATTTGAGATGATTCAAAAATGGGTTGGGCAAATTTCAATGAATTTAGAGTTGATTTGATATGATTTGGCTCAAGTTGACCCATTTAGGTCAAAATGGATCAATTTGGGTTAGGTTGACCAATTGGTCAAATTGGGTCAAACCATGGGTTGGGTCAAGTCCAAATGATCATTTGGAGTCTATGGGTATCATTAGTTTTGTTCAATTTGATTTATATTTGGTTTTGGTTCATTTAGGTTCACTTAGGTCAAATGGGTCAAGTTGACCAATTTGACCCATTTGACCTAATTGGGTTAGGTCATGGGTTGGTTTAGGTCTAGGTCTGGTTGATCATTTGAAATGTATTGCAAGGTTTGGTTTCAATCAATTTTGGTTTGGTTTGATTTCAAGTTGATTTGACCTTTTAGGTCAAGTTAAGTTCATGGTCAATTGGGCTAGGTTGACCAATTGGTCAAATTAGGTCAAACCATGGGTTAGGTCAAGTTCAAATGAGCATTTGGAGCCTATGGGTATCATTGGTTTGGTTCAATTTAATTTATATTTGGTTTTAGTTCATTTAGGTTCACTTAGGTCAAATGGGTCAAGTTGACCCATTTGACCCAATTGGGTTAGGTCATGGGTTGGTTTAGGCCTGGTTGATCATTTAAAATGTATTACAAGCTTTGGTTTCAATCAATTTTGGTTTCATTTGATTTCAAGTTGATTTGACCTTTTGGGTCAAGTTAGATTCATGGTCAATTGGGCTAGGTTGAGTCAAATTGGCCAATTGAGGCTTTGGTCAAGTTCAACAAGTGATTTAGAATGAATTTGACATTTTAGTTGTAATTAATTTGGCTTAGATCAAATTTTGACCTATTTTGACTTTTAGGTCAACTTGGGTCAAGTGGCCAATTATGCTAGGTTTAGCTCAATTAATGGTTTGGTCAAGTTCAATCATTATTTATGAATTGGTTTAGATCACTGGTTTCAATCAATTTGGCTTATGGTGGATTTTGGCTAGTTTAGGTTTCATTTGGGCTAAGTGTTGACTTGGTCAAAGGCTTGGTTTGACTTGGTTTGACCCAATTTGAGTGATTGATCATCCTATGATGATTGTTACTCACAGTATGAGGCTTAGATAGGCTTAGTTCAATCTATTTAGGTTGGATTAGAATTTGGCTCAAAAATGTGCTTCATGCCACTTTGGGTCAAGTGAGCCTAAGTGGGTCAATTGGCTTGATCAAGGCTTGATTCAAGTTTAGTTGAACTCACATATGGACTTATGATTGAAATATAAATCCAATTGCAAGTGATTTCGAGTCAAATGGGTTTTGATTCATTTGATAATTTCAAGTTCAAAGGATGAACATTGGTTTGACTTGGGTTAGTTTGATTTTGGTTTGGTAATTATAGTTTATGTTTATATTTGGGCTTATAATTGAAGGATTGATTGTTTGAAAAGAAAATCCAAGGGTTTGGATTGATCTGAGAATGATTTAGCTAAGTTCAAGAATTTGACTTGAAATGGTATAGGTTGGATTTAAGTTAGATTTGGATTTGAGTTTTGAATTTAGTTTTGGTTATTTGAATTTATATTTCATTTATATATGTGAATATAAATGAGAATATAAATGGGTTATGAGAATCTTTTGAATTTGGAGTAATTTGGATTTGATTTGAGCTAAGTCCATAAGATGACGTCAAAATAGCTTAGGAAAGGTTTTGGATTTGATTTAAGATTTGAGAAAATAATTTGGGTTAGAATTGATTTAAGACTTGATTTGGAATTGATTTGAATTTGAAGTTGATTTGAATTTGAAGTTGATTTAATTTGGTTCAAGCTATAGGGTAGGCAAGTTTTCCTAATACCCTGTAGTGAAATTTTTATAAGAATTTCTAAAGAATGATATCTTCATCTTCACTATGTGGAATAAAATGAAGATAGAAATATACTCTCTTTTTATGCATTTTTGGGCACCATTAGATCCGATGTTCTTATTGAGGGTCATCGGGTATAACATTGAGGAGAGGTATACTATCTCGAAAGATAGAAGTCACCACCCTACAATGGACCTAATCACCTCAATAAGGACTCCTAAGGACAATGGGTTTGCATATGTACTAAAGATTCTTCCCCTACTTTATATGGAAAAGTAAAGTAGGGTTACTTTAAATTGGGTTCATTAAGTTCCCTATAGGGGCAAGTCCCCATAATTAATTACATCCTAAGAAAAATGATCTCTTAGGAATACTCTTGATTAATTAAGGTAAATGATCATTGTCTCCAAAGATTTTAATAGGTAGGACTATCAATCGATTATTTTATTTTTGAAGATTAAATTGGATTGATCAAAGAGAGAGAGTTATTATCAAAGATAATGGAAGATAAGTAGGAGATACTCACGATGCCAGGAAACCTAGCGAGCATCTCAAACTATCCTATGGTTGGGCTTTATATTTTTGAAATTGAATTATTTGTTTGAGTTGAAATTTTTATTAAAAGTTTAGGGCTTATAATTCCACAATAGAAGGTTATGGAAATGCCTAAGAGGTGAGGATTTATGCTTATAGCCCAAAGAATGGGAGAAGTAACCTCAAAATCTAAATCTAGGGAACTTTGGCGAGGGCCAAAAGCACGACCTAAATCTAAGGAAAAAATGGGTATTTAGTTTGCCTCCACAAGAGAGGACAAACCACCCAACTGCTTGGACTTACAACCGCCTGGGGGTGGCTGCCAATTAACTCATCATACGATTTTAAATTCATGTAGGCAATTCATATGCTTTATGTAAGATAGTTAGGTTATTATTTATGTAGAAAGAGAATGAGTCCTTAAACACACTCCCTAAGAGACTAGATCATGGAAGGGCATGAAAAATGACCTGGATCTAATGCTAAACATATTACATTTTTTTTTACTTTCATTTTTAGACAATCATTTGACTCAGGCTTATAAGATTCATATGCCTAATGCATGAGAAGTAAGATTATTGACCAAAATTAGCAAGAAGGGATGAGGTGTGTTTCCCCCATGGCTCTCAAAGGTCAAGCCAAGTTCTCTGGCAAAGGTGGAAGCCCTCCAATCAAGAGTGAAATAATATACTTTTATGCATGATGTTATAAAAGAAATACTCATCTAGCTAAGGAGTTTCAAATTTTTTTATCTTGATTTTAACCTAGGCTTAAATAAGGCTATGAGTTATTTATTTTTAATTTTGAGTTGTTTAATTTGGTAGAAGATTTATTTTTTTCTAAGAGCCTAATCGTTATCAGATACATACATCGAAGAAAGCGGGAAAATATCCCATCTTAATGCACAAGCTAAACAAAACATCAAACATTTTATAAAGCTAACGTAAAAGAATAAAATGCCATTTATGGTTGGGCACCACCGCACAAACCTGAAAAAAATTGGGTAGCCGAGCTCCACCCTTATATAACCCAGTTTATAAATGAATTAATTTACAATCAAGTAAGAAAATTCATGTTATGGGGGTCTTCATTTCTACATTTATTCATTTCTTCTTTCTTCTTTCTTTTTTCTTCTTTCTTCTTTTGGTTCCATCTTTTGGATGGTTGGAAGGTGGTTGCACCAAAGGCTTCACATGGTGCATAAGATGAGATCTTATGAATAATGTTCATCTTAATCCCCCATAACACTCATTCCAAAATCCTAATTGCAAAAATTATGTGAAAAGAAAAAGTAAATCTATCTTACACCTACAAAATAAAGATTAGCTAAATGAATCATACAAATCCCAAGCATGTATATTGGACTTAGCTCCACGCACATGGGTGACCAAGTTCACATGGCCTATTGGATTATGCTTAGGGGTATAAGCACCTGCACAGTAAAAGCATTTATGTTTTTATTACAACTCCCCTTAAGCATAATCTCCTATAGAAAATAATGATTAGACTAAGTCATCCTACCATTCATTCTATGAACATTCACTCTAACATCCTGAATAGTAATAATACATCATAAAATAAAAGCAAATATCAAGCCATGCATTGCCCTAACCTAAAGCTAGAAGCGGTGCCTTAACATAATGTGTGTGCATTAAAAGGTTTGCGTGGTATGCTTAGATATGGCTTTAAGGTTTAGATTTCCTAAGTATGAAGATGTTCAACTTAGATGGTGGTTTAATTTAAGTTATTTAGTTGATTTGGGTTGATTTTATTTTGTATGTTGGTTTGGTTTAAGTGAATCCTAGAATTAATTACTAGGTTTTAAAGAGAGGGAAAAGAGAAGAGAACTTCTCTTTTCTTCCCTACCTTAAGTAATTTCTAAAGTAGATTGAAATTTAATTTTGTTTAGTGAATATTTTATTATGTGTTTTAATTAATCCTAAGTTTAAATTTTTCCCTAAACAAACCTATTCAAAAATAAAGGCATTTTAAGATTAAATAAAGTGAATTAATATCACAAAATACACATCACTTCATTTCTTTCTCAGCATGTACGTCATGCGTATGAATGAATCCTTAACATATCTATACATACAAATGGAAATGTTTAGCACACTTTATGATGAATGCTAAGAAATTTTACTTAAGAAAATTTGAATGCCTTATGATGCATGATTTTCATTAAGTACAAAAGAGGGGTTTCTTTTATCTATTATTCACATGCACATGTATATGTGTAAAAGGCTTAAGTAAGTATGTCGCCATTGTTAGCACCAGGGATGTAAGGTACAAGACTTACTTAGGGATACTTAAAGCCTCGCAACCCCGAGGTATTTCATACTAATATACCACTTTCCTTAAATATAAATATATGTATAAAAGAAATGAACGGAAAAGAAAGATGCAAAAAAAATTGTATTTGTTTGTTTGTTTTATTTATGCAATTTATGTGTACAAGTGTGGATGTCCTCCTTAGGTAATAGCATATGAATGGATAGAAATGGGGTTAGGAAAGTGTTGTGTTCTTTTCAAATGAACTATACATTTTGCCAAATCCTATTCAAAACTATGCTAAAAGAAAAGAGAAGGGAACCTACACTATGGACATCTCCATATTTATATCCACATGCAAGCTCATAAATAATTATAAGTAGCACACTTTCAGTTTTAGATATTTGATTTATAGATTTTGAAAATAGGTTTGAATTTAATAGTCATAATAACCATTCATAATTTTACTTTAGCCAAAACATGCAATTTGACATAAAGAAAATATTCACTTTCATTTTGATTTTTGAAAAGAATGAATGCATGAAATTCATGTGGCATATACATTTAGCATGTTAGGATAGAACTAAAGTGATGAAAGCATGTAAACGCATTCACCTTAATTAATTTCTATAGGCAATCTTATGAAATAAGAAAGCTTAAAGCAAATCAAGTTATTTTTAAAGAAGGTTTGACTTTGTTTTGAGTTTGATTTAATTTGAGAAATATGAGGTGAGTTTACTGCTCCTAACCCATTCCCACATATGTTTGTTGATATAGTTTATTCTTAGGATTATTAGATGATTTTTTATATGTTGCTTAGGTTAAGGTATGAATTGGGTGTGTTAATTATCCCTTACTTACACCACCTTAGCATAGTTAATCAAATAATTATGAGCCAATGATATGACATAAAATACAAGGAATTTAAATCAGCAATGAACCTAAGAAAGAAAGAAAGGTCATGATTAATGATTAATTAAGCTATGAGGGTTTAAGTTAAGTAGTTTTTATAACCCTCTCACATGAGTTTTTTGATTTTCTTAATTGTACTTGAACTACCTAAGCATCTACCCAAGATAGATTAATTAAGTTCTTGAAAGTTTTAAAATTTTATGAAATTAATTAAGGGGGTAATTAGTGAATTAACCTTTAATTAATGTTGGATTAAGGAAGTAAGGGGGTCCCAAAATTAATCCATAAACCTCATATTCACTGTGGAGAAAAATTCCTATAAAGGTGATGGGTCGCCTTTCAAATCTGTTGGTGAGAAATGAAAGAGGACAAGACCCTTATAGAAATTCATCTTTTAAAGATGCCATGCAGATATGCAGATGTACTTATTCAAGTGATCGAGTACGTCATCAAGAAATAGTATACTATCTCGAAAGATAGAAGTCACTACCCTTTAATGGACCTAATCATCTCAATAAGGACTTCTAATGATGATGGGTCTGCATATGTATTAGAGATTCTTCCGCTACTTTACATGAAAAAGTAAAGCATGGTTTATTTTAAATTGGGTTCATCAAGTTCCCTACAGGGGCAAACCCCCATAGTTAATTACATCCTAATGAATTGGGATTCCTTAAGAAAACTCTCGATTAAGGTAAATGATCATTGTCTTTGAAGATTTCAATAGGAAAGGACTATCAATCAATTGGTTTATTTTTAAAAGATCAAATGAGATTGATCAAAAGAGGGAGTTATTATCGAAGCCAAAATTGGGAGATAAGTAGGAGATGTCCATGATTCTAGGAAATCTAGCAAGCATCTCAAACTATCCTATAATTGGGCTTTACATTTTTGAAATTGATTTAGTTTGTTTGAGTTGTATTTTTTATTAAAAATTTAGGACTTAAGATTATTTAACACAAGATTAAAGAAATTCCTAACAGGTGAGGAATTAATGTTATGGCCCACAAAGGGGAGAAGCAATCTGAGAACCTAAATATAGGGAACTTCAGCAAGGGCTGGAAGCACAACTTAAATCTAAGATAAAAATGGGTAATTAGTTTGCCTGCACAAGAGAGGACAAATCATCCGACAGCTTGGACTTACAACCACTTAGGGTTGGCTGCCAACTAACTCCTGCTATGATTTTAAATACATATAGGCAAGTCTTTATGCTTATGCAAGATAGTTAGGCTATTACTTATTTTGACTCATGCTAATAGGATTCATAAACTAACGCCTGAGAAAGAAGATTATTGGCCAAAATCAGCAAAAAAAAGGAGGAGGTGAGTTTCCACCATAGCTCTTAAAGGTCAAGCCAAGTTTCTCTGGAACAGGTGAAAGCCCTCTAAATAAAAGTGAAATAAGATGCATGTGTGCATGATATTACAAAAGAAATACTTATCTAGCTAAGAGGTTGCTAATTCTTTTATCTTGATTTTATACCTAAGCTTTTGGTGAGGTTATGAGTTGTTTAATTTTTATTTTGAGTTATCAAGTTAGGTAAAAGATTTATTTTTTTACTAAAGAGCCTAATCAACATCCCGGCCATACATAAAGAAAGAAAGAAACTAGAAAAAAATATGTCACTTAATATAAAAGCTAAACAAATCATCAATCAATTTATAAGGCTAATCACAAAAATGAATAAAAGGCCATTGTGATGGGGCACCTTTCACAAATCAAAATATCAAATGTGGTGGTGAGCTCATACTTATACAACTCAATTACAAATGAATTAACTTATAGAATTCATTATGTTAGTCTTCAATTTGTATTCTTCTTTTCTTCTTTCTTCTTCTTTTCTTCTTTCTTTTTTGGTTCCTTCTTTTGGATGGTTGGATGGTAGATGCTCCAAAGCTTCACATGGTGCATAAGATAGGATCTTATGACTAATGTTCATCCTAATCCCCATAATAATTATTCCAAAACCCTAATTATACAAATTTATATGAAGAGGAAAAGTGGAAATCTAACTAACACTTGCAAAATAAAGGTTAGCTAAGACAAACCACACAAATCCCAAGCATGTATATTGGACTTATCACCCTACACATGGGTGACTAAGTCCACCTGGCCTATGGATTATGCTTAGGGTATAAAGCACTTGCAAGCAAAAGAATTTTTATTTTTATTTATGATAGTGCCCCTTAAGCACAATCCCTTGCAGAAAAGAAAAGTTAGACTAAGAACATCCTACCATTCATTCTATGAGCATACACCCAAACTTCCAGTCTAAAATATATATCATAAAATATAATAAATATCAAACCATTCCCTGACCTAACCTAAGGCTAGAAGTGATGACTTAGGCAAATGTGTGTGCTTTGAAGGCTTGTGTGGTATGCTTAGCTATGGCTTTAGGTTCAAATTTTCTAAGTGTGAAGAACATGTTCAACTTAAAGGAGGGTTTCATTTAAGTTGTTTAATTATTTTGGGTTGATTTTATTTCATGTTTTAATTTGGTTTAAGTGGATCCTATAATTAATTACTAAGTTATGAAGAGAGAGAAAAAGAAGTAAACTTCTCTTCCTTCCCTAATCTAAGTAATTTTAAAGTAGATTCACATTTTAGATTCATTTAGGTGAATGTTTTGATTAAATATTTTAATCAATCCTAACATTAGATGAACTCTAAACAAATCAATTCAAAAAGAAAGGCATTTTAAGATTAAATAAAATGAATCAAAATTCACATAACACACATTACTTCATTTCTTTCCCAACATATATAACATGCACATGGATGGACCCTAAGCATTTCTATACATACAAATGAGAGTATTTAACACACTTTATAATGCTTTCTAGGCAATCCATTTAAGAAAATTTAGAAGTTGAATATGCATGATTTTTCTTAAGTAGAAAGGGTTTTCCTTATCCAAAATTTTACATGCACACATGAAAGTAAGAAAGGCATAAGTGAGTATAGTGCCATTGTTAACCAGAGGTATAAGGTACAAGACTTAGGGATATTTAAAGCCTCACAACCCCGGGGTTGTCTAGACTAATATACCACTTTCCTTAAATACAAACATATGTATAAAATAAATGAAGTAGAAAAGGAGAATGCAAAAGTTGTTTAAGGAATTCATTTTTATTTATGCAATTTATGTATGCTAGTGTAGGTAACACTCCTTAAGTGGTAGCATAGAGATGAATAGGATATGGAATTAAGTGAGTGTTAGATTCTTTTCAAATGAACCATACACTTTACTAAATTCTTATTCAAAACTATACCAACATAAGAAAGGAAAGAAATCTATCCTAAGCATGCCTTTATAATCTATCACATGTAAACTCATAATTAAAGTATAAATAGGATACTTCTAGATTTGGTATTTGATTTATATGTTTTGATAATAATTTGAATTTAGTAGTGATAATAGTCATTCATATTTCTACTTTAGCCAACACATGCAAATTTGACATAAAGTAAACAATTTCATTTTAAATTTTGAATTTCAAAATTATGAATGTATGAAATCACATGGGAATACAACTTAACATGTTGGGGAAAGATTCAAATCAATGAAATCATGTAAACAAACTCACTTCACTTAAATCCTAAAGACATTCTTATGGAATAAGAAAGTTTAAAATAAATCAAAGTGAATTCAAAGTGATTTTTGTTTAGTTTAAAGTTTGATTTAATTTTTAAAATGTGAGATAAGTTTGTTGTTCCTAACCCATTCCCACATGTGTTTGATAATTTTTATTTAATTTTTAGGTAATTAGATCTATTTTTGTGCATTGACTAGGTTAAGGTGTGAATTAAGTAACTTAATTAACCGTTACCTACACCACCTTAGAAGAATTAACCAAATAATTATGAGCCAATGAGATGATATAAAACCCACAAGGAATTTAAATTTGAAATGCACATAATAAGAAAGAGGCCTAATGCAATTTGGCTCATAATTAAAAGTTAATTAAGCTAAGGAGTTAATCAAAACACCTTTTCACATGTAATTTTTTGATTTATTATTTTAACTTAGGCTATTAAACACCCATGCATATGATTAATTAAGTTTTTTTTTGAATTTTAGAAATTGATTAAAGGGGTAATTAATGAATTAACCCTTAATTAAGACAAAATTAGGCATATACCCAAAGTAGATTAATTAAGTTTTGGAATTTTTTTAGAATTTTTAGAAATTTATTAAAGGGGTAATTAATGAATTAACTCTTAATTAAGATGAGATTAAGGAGAGAAGAGGGGGTTTAGGAAATAGCTTAGGGGAAATGCCCCAAAAATATTCCATAAACCTCCTACTTACTGGATCTGACCTTAATCAACCCTAATCATAGGTTAAAATCACTAATCATACCCTAATTATGCTTAATTACATACGAAGGATAATTAAGGAAATCATATGCAAGTCTTTTAATCAAGCCTTCAACAAACTAAAGAAAATAGGGAGGCGTAAGTCATCCCAAACTTATCCAAGAAATTTGAGATTAATCAGGCTTAACTAAAAAGTACTAAATAATCAACTTTTAATAAAACCCAAATTCAGAGAAAAGAATAATTTAGAACTCATCAGAATTAATTTTAAAATGTTCAAAGTTTAATTATCTTTCCATAGGATTTAATTTCACATTTTTCTAAATTTTTTAGAGGGAGTTATGAATTTTAGAAAATCTCTAGGTTAATTAGAATTTAATTAAGGCATTTAACTAACTCTAACTAATCAGCTCATTGCAACGCTGACGGGTGTAGCTTTACACGTCATGCAGGGATTACTTAAGCATCACATCCCAAACGGTGGTAAGATGCGGGATCCTTGCCATCCGATCAAAGATGACGGCCGGATCGGTTTAAAATGGATAAAAGGAAATCTAAACGTGTGGAATTATCTCAGCCATCCATGCAAAACATGCGATGGATGGTTGAGATCTCCCAAGTTCTTCTCCTTGATCAACAGACCGTCCATGATCAAGGGGAAGATCCAAGCTCGATCTAGCATGAAATTAAATCAAACTCAACCCACACCATCTAAAGATAAAGAAGCAAATCCAATGGTCAAAAATCAATGGGGTGAAAATTTCTTTCACAAAGCTCCACACCACATTGAGTTTAATGATCAGAAAATCCCATACCTTGACGGAGGTGATCACCGACGCTCGATTCCCTTGGAGAAGCTTCGTATGGTTGAGATGAAACCTTGCTGAATTTTGAGCACTTGAGATTGAGTGGATCTTCCTATGGGTCACCTCCTACTTTGCTTGAGCTTGGATTTGATCCAATTTAATCCTCCCTTACCTTTAAAGCTTGAGAGTGAACTTAGGTGAGCTCGACTTGGTCACCTAAGTGTGCTTGCAAAAGGAATTATAATGGATTGTAGTGTGGAAGAAGTTAGAGAATGGATTGAGCTCTCCTATTTTCATTATTTGAAAATCAATAAATGGGGAATTGGTAAGAGCTCTAGGATGCTTTTCTATCACTCTCTGATGGCTCCAAGTTCACTAGTACTGATCAATTTAAATGATCAAGTTTGTTTAGGGGGAGTATATCTCCCCCTTAAAGGATTGGGCGACCTGTAATGCACTTGCCATTTTGATTCAATTGATCATAGGATGTGGGTTGTTTGATCAGTTAGGAGTGTGCACATGGTCAGTTTGAGCCAAGGAGTGGATTGCCAACCTCCCAAGTGCCTTAATTTGAGTTTGAGAGGGAGTTTGAATTTTACATTTTGACCCATAGGGTCGGGTTTGGTCTAGGGACCAAATGGGCTGACCCAAACCCATTGGGTTGGGTGCACCACTCTCCCCTAGGTCCCCTTGAACTTTTAGGAAAGCCTCAAGTGAATGTGAAGTTGGTATGACCAAATTACCCATGGGTTAAGCCAAAATTTGTTCTATGGTCTAGGGGTAGGAAGGTCATTTTACTATTTTTCCACTTTGGATATGTTGGGTATGTAGAGAAACTAGGTTTGGTCAAGTTTCATGAGATTTGGAACTCATTGATAGGGTTTGGCTCATGTTGACCCATTTAGGTCAAAATGGGTCAACTTGGGTCAAGTTGACCAATTGGTCAAATTGGGTCAAACCAAGGGTTGGGTCAAGTTCATATGACCATTTGAAATATTTTGGTGGCTTTGGTTTGTTTCAATTTGGTATAGTTTTAGATTTGTCTCAAATGACTTCATTTAGGTAAATTGGGTCAAGTTGACCTATTTGACCCATTTTACTTATTTGAGGTAGTCAAGGGTAGGTTTGTAGGTTAGTCATATGGAGTGGATTGATATCTTTGTTACCAATCAATTTTGGTTAAATTTATTTGGCTCAACATGACCCTTTGTGGGTCTAAGGTCAATTAGGATAAAGTCAAGTTGGTAAAAGGATTTGTCAAGTTCCACAAGTGATTTGGAATGGACTTTACCATTGGTTTCAATCAATTTGGCTCAGATCAAGTTTGACACATTTTGACCCTTTAGGTCAAAATGGGTCAATTTGGGTCAAGTGGTTAAGGTTAGGCTCAAATGTTGATTTGGTCAAGAAACATAAGGTTACTTAGTCAATTTGACTTGGTTTGATCTAATTTGATTGATTGATTATCTCATGATGATTGTTGATCATGATGAGAGGAATATATGAGTTTAGTCCAATTTGGTTAGGATCAAAATTTGGCTCATGGTACTTAAGCTCACTTTGGAAGTGAGCCTAAGGGTCAAATGGCTTGGTCAAATCTTGATTTATTTGATTGATCTTGTATATGGACTTATGATTGAAATATAAATCTATTTACAAGTGGTCTGAAGTCAAATGGGTTTTGATCCATTCGAAAATTTTATATTCAAAGGAAGAATATGAAAGGGTTTTAGCTTTGATTTTTGAACTAGGTTTTGATTGTATGATTAAGTTTGATT
Source organism: Cymbidium sinense (assembly GCA_021442155.1). NCBI lineage: Eukaryota > Viridiplantae > Streptophyta > Magnoliopsida > Asparagales > Orchidaceae > Cymbidium > Cymbidium sinense. The sequence continues at coordinate 37,853,663 of CM038232.1, read as the reverse complement.
TATATATGAGCCCATGATCGTAGTTGATTCAATCATGAGAGAAAATCAAGAGTTTGGCTTGATTTGGAATTGATTTGGTTAAGTTCAAGATTTTAACTTGAAAGGCTTAGATTGGATTGAGGATTTGAGTTTGATTTTGGAATTGGTTTTGAGGTGATTGAAGTTTGATTTATATAATAGATGATTGAAGTTTGATTGAATCATGAGAGAAAATCAGTTTGGCTTGATTTGATCATGATTTGTAAGTCCATTAAGAAGGATTTAAAGGACTGAAAATTTGGAGTAGGGATTTGAATTTTTGAATTTGGTTTAATTGATTTATATTTATATTTTTATATATATATATAATAAGAATATAAAAGAATTATGAGAAAATCTCATGACTTTGATATGGTTTGATTAAGATTTAGGCTAAGTTCATTAATGGAAAATTAATGACTTAAGAAGATTTTAAATTGGGAATTTTAATTTGTTGCCTTTGATTTGATTGATTTATATTTATATTTCATTTATATATGTGAATATAAATGAGAATATAAATGATTTTTGAGAAAATCTCATGAGTTTGAATTGATTTGATCAAGATTTTGGCTAAGTCCATTAATGGAAAATTAATGACTTAAGGAGGTTTTAAATTGGGAATTTAATTAGAGGGTTTGATTTGATTGATTTATATTTATATTTCATTTATATATGTGAATATAAATGAGATTATGAAAGAATTTTGAGAAAATCTCATGAGTTTGAAATAGTTTGATCAAGATTTACTGAACCAAAGGGAGTAGCTTCCCGGCCGATGGGAGAACTATCTAATAAAGGAGTGTTTTCGCTTGCAATGATCAATTGAAGGGAAGAAAGCTCGGGACTCACATCCTCCACAAAAAAGACCATTGGGTGACTTGCTTTGGGCAACAAATCGAACCCCACCTAGGGCTAGTCAGCTGAATCATAGAAGAATGCGCAAAGCCTTATATCTTTCAAAGCAGAATTATTGTCGGGGTAACCTGTTTATGACAAAATAGATTGAACCCGACCTAAGGGAGACTACGGAGTGAGTGTCAACCCAGGGACTTATCTCAACTTAGGTAGTCAAGCAATTCTTATGGGAGTTCTAACACCGCCCTAAAGATAAGATGCCGCTTGGGAAAAGGGGTCCTTTGAGGCTTGAATTCTAATCCACAAGAATTAATTTATTTATTTTAGTTTGTTTGTTTGGGTGGACCCTCGTTAGGTAAGGGATCAAACAGAAGGAGCTTATATCGCCTAGACCTATCTCAGATTTATGAACCAAGGAAAATCTGCACATCCGCTGAACAAATTTTCCAACCTCAGGGTGGCTACTAGGAAAGGTGAGCCAATCCAAAAGTAACCTGTGTGTCTAAATGGGGTCACAAAGGACTTGATCCAAATAGAGTGGCCGCATGGGATGGAGCCACTAAAGGGCTTAAATCCAACACCCTAGAGAAGATGACATGGCTAGTCATATATCCAATAAGTATTCGGTGTCCAACTCAAGGAGAAATCACGGGACTCATATCTAAGAAGATGGTGTACTCCGGGTGAGTCGCCAAAGATAGCAACATCAACCAACCTAAGGTGCCGATTTGCAACTATCAACCTAGAAGAAAGCTGAGGACTCACATCCTCCTATAGAACTAATTGCTGGATAGTCTCTGCCGACAAGTGCTATCCGACCTAGAGCGACTACTGAGTGAATGCCACTAGGGGACTTATATCAACTCAAAAGTAGTCAAGAGGAAAGGAGCCTCTGGGGGACTTATTCTAAACCTCAAATATACTCAACCTAGTTAGAGCATGGTGGCTAGTTAAGAAAGAGGGACTCACATCTTCTTAAACAAAGTCAACATAAGGTAGCTTAGGGGCAAAGGAAGACACCATACATTAACAAGGTGCTTGGTTTGCAATTAGGGAAAGCATGGGGACTCACATCTTCTAAATAAGTGACCACTGGGGTGACATACTAGCGAGGTAGCATGTAGACTCAATCTGGAGTAGCCAATGAGTGAATGCCACAAGGGGCTTGCTCTCACATCAAAATAGCTCGAGACAAAAGAATTATAATTGTGTTGTGAAAGAGGGATGATGTCACCTGGGATTCTTACACTTAACTTAGTTATGCTAATCAAAATAGGATGCCTCTCAGGTACTCTTACACCTATTCTAATAGCGTCGGGATATTATGTTTGTGTTCCGAAAGAGGGATAGGATGCCACTGGGGGACTCTTACACCTACCCTAAACACGCCACTGGATTCGCAAGACAAGTGAACAACACTTCAAAAAGAAGAGAAGATTTGATGAATGGAATTCAATTTTTGTTCTTTTTATTAATGATTGTTTTCAAACACAATTTATTTCATGGATAATATTTTTTTAGATAGAGCCCATTAATTGGAAGCATCGGGTGTTCCCCTTTACAATCAATAAGTCGATAAGATCCTCCTTGGTAGGCCTTCTTATGACATGTGGCCTTCCCAAGTGGGTTCAAACTTACCTCCCATCTTGATGGGCAACAATTGGTCTCCTTTGAACTAACACAAGTTCTCTCATTAGGAAAGACCTAGGGTGGACCTTGTTGTGAGCTTGAATCATTTTGCCTTGTACAACTCGAGGTTCTGCACGCCTGTAGGTTATTTCTCCTCCAAAACTTTGAGCTCTCTAACCATAACTTTGCATTCTCGCTCAGTGATCTTGTTACCCAATGTTATCCTTAGTGATGGGAGTTGAACTTCTAAAGGAAGAACATCTTGGACCCATACACTAAGAAAAATAAGGTAGATTGAGTTGGAGTTCGATATGTGGTGCAGTAGGCCCATAAGGCTTTAACCAATTGCTCATTCCATAGTTGCTTATTGTCATCAAGAGTCTTTTTCAATATCTGGATGATAGTTTTGTTGAATGCATCTGCTAAGCCATCAACTCTGGGGTTGTAGATGGTGGAATATCTCCAATCTATACTATCTTCGCAAGCTATTGATTTTATGTTTTTGAATGTACACCATTATCGATATAATTCATCGAGACACCCAACATATACATTATGGTTCCAAAAATTGAGGCACATTGTGAGCTGTGACCTCTCTAAGTGGGATGGCTTTCGCCCACTTAGAAAAGTAGTCGATGGCACCTAAGATAAATTGATGCCCCTTGGAAGAAGGAGGAGCGATCGAATCCACAATGTCACTACCCCAACACTCAAATGGCATGAAGTTAATGTAGGGTGTAGAATGTTGGGTGGTTGGTGGAGGACCACATCACCGACACTAATGGCATCTCCTAGCTACATCCATGCACCGTAATCATCAAGGCCGAGTATCCAAGTCTTTTGATCTTTGTCTTCATCTTCGACTAGATTGATGCACTCCACATAGACCTGAATGTACCTCGGTTATAATTCCATGGGTTTCATGTTTATCTAAACAACGTAACAGAGCTCTCTATTTCATCTAATGAGCTTGTGAATTTTCTTGAGGTAGTTCAAGTAATCTATGAATGGTTGCCTCCAATCAACTCCTTGTCCATTTTGCAACGGCAACCTCCCTTCAAGAGAAAGTCTCTCTGATGAGTTCAACATTAATAAGAGATGACTTGTCTATTTTGGACCTTATTGAAATGGACTCATCTTCGACATGCCAACTCTTTGGCAAGTTTGGCCAAAAGCATCGCTACTATATTTTTTTCTCTGGGAACCTTGTAGATGGTGACTTGGAATTTCAAAACTTCATGGTATATAAGTAATGATGAAGCTTAAGCTTGAGGACTGGTAAGACCCGAATATGGTTGATGACCCGAGAATCCCCAAAGATGTTGATACTCTTTACACTGATAGTGATGGCTAACTCTATACTGGTAATCAAAGCAACATACTCAGCTTCGTTGTTGGTGTAGGGGTTGGAAAGATAGTATGAGAATCTCATCACATCAAGGTTTGGAGTTAGAAGAACTATTCCTACTCGCTTTCAAAGAGAATAGATCGTGGTGCATTCACTTTAAGAAAAGAAGCAGCACCATCAAAATACATCTCCCATCTGGTTGCCTCCCTAAGTTCATGATTTGTTCATCAAGAGATCATCACTAACCAAGAATCAGTGAAGTGGGTGTGTCGCTAAGAAATCAAGTGCTTATCCTTTTATCGCATGGAGGGGTTCAAATGGAATATCAAACTGTGAGAGTATCATAGACCAATGAGCCAAACGTCTAGAAAGCATTGGCCATGTCATGAGATACGCATAATTTATTTGAGAGTTCACCTTATGAGAAAGTATGTAATGTCATAGCTTCTGAGATGCAAAGATCAAAGTGAGGTAATGTTTCTCAATAGGTGGATAGTTCGCTTTAGCAAGGATCAAATGATGGATGAGGTAGTAGAGTGTGCCCTCCTTCCCTTTGTCAATGGCTTGGGCTAACAGAGCACTGAGAGAGTCATCCAATGCAGCAGTGTAAAGGATCAGTGGCCTGCTTGGGATAGGGTCTGGTAGAACAGGAGGCTTCACCAAGTACTATTTGATGTCTTCAAAGGCATGATGGCACTTATCTTCCCACTTGAACTTGGCATCCTTTTTGACAAGTGTTGAAAATGGTTTGCATCTCCATAGGGAGATAAAGCATCTTAGATACTCCGCCCTTGAAAGGATCGAGTTGAGTTAAACTCTGAGGTGGCATTTCTAAGATAGTTTTAATCTTTCGTGATCTATTTCTATTCCTCTCAACAACAAACCCAAAGAATTTTTCCTAAAGTGACTTCGAATGCACACTTCAGGGGATTCATTTTGAGGTTATATTGTCTTTATCATTTGAAAACTACTCTCAAGTCAAAGAGGTGGTCTTCCTTTTCTAACCTCTTTGACTACTAGATCATCAACGTAGCACTCAACCTAATGATGGATGAGTTTGTTGAAGATCTCGCGGCCCGCTGGTATGTAGCACATTTTAAGGTCAAAAGACATGACCTTATAATAAAAGATTTCAATCGTTCAAAAGTAGTTTTCTTTCATCTTCATCTTGATTTGGTTGATGACCCATCCATGAAAGAGAAGACTACATGAGATGAGGTAATTTCCACCATTAATTCTAATATATGAGGAGGAAACTCATCCTTAGGACATGCCTTATTTAAGTCCCTAAAATTAACACAAATGCAAATTTGGCCATTCTTCTCCTTAACTAGGATGACACTAGCTAACCAGGTAGGATATTTTTCTTCCCTGATGAGACTAGCATCATTAGCTTCTTGACTTCAGAAATGACTTGTTATTCAATTTCTAATCGCATGTGTCTAAGAGCTCGCTTAATAGGGGTAACGTTAGGGTCTATTGCTAGCTTGTGGATTGCTACATCAGAAGATAATCTGGGCATTTCTTCATAACTCCATGTGAAGCAGTCTTTAAACTTAGTCAATAGCCTAACTAAGTAATTAGTTTTTTCCTCATTTAGCAATGAATTGATGTACGTCAAGTGTGGGTTTTCTTTTATCCTGAGGTTGATTTCTTTAAGCTTATAGATTATTGAATGAATCTCTTCTTTAAATTCTGGCAGTGCCTCTTTGACTTGGAGATCATCTGGGTCATCAAAGGTTTCTAAACACACATTCTCATAAGAGTTGGGGATGTGTAAGAAAAACTTATTAGACTCCAAATGGTTGGTAATAACTAGGCAATAATCTTCATCGATCGACCCTTGTATCAATCCTAGTCCCGCTTTGATTGTGCTTTTATTGTTCATAGCTTTTTGAAGTATTCTGACCTATGCTTGGACCATGTGTGAGGAACTAAATCATTTTGCATAAGATTTTTTACACAAGGCGAGTAAAAGTCAAAAGGTAATTCCATTAATTCTTTAAAAGTATCTTCCTCAAGATCTACATCAACTTCAAGGCTTGAGGATGATGAACCCAAAAAGAACTTCTTCTATTTCATGTTACTGAAAGACTTAGGGATTGCTTGAACTATTAAACCTTTAACTTTCTAAGATGTAAGTGAGGTAAGAGTTAAGGTTCTCAATTACTGCCTAATAGTTTCATATAAACCAGATTTGAATACTTTGCTTTGCTTGGAGGCCTGGTCTTCATCTCTGCCTGGATCAAAAGTCACCTCCAATGGAATCCGCTGAGAGGGGTTGGCTGGTATACTAATCACATTAGACTCATCCTCCAAGCTGGATTCCAAGTCTATGTGAATAGTAGGGGTACTCTTATGAATTGGAATATGACCTTTACTGGCTGAAGGCCAACTAGGGGGTCTCCCACCTCTAGAATTGCCTAGTGGAGGTTGAGCCATTCTACCCACATGTCCATATGATGGAATGAACTGTGGGTGGAATGTGATATACTGATCAATTTTTTCTTCCCCTTTCTAGTACTGAATTTCATTTTTCATTTTCTTTATCTTTTGCTTCTTTTGCTTTTGAATTTTGCATTTGAATTTTGTCCAAGTTCACAAGAAAGGGTGTTTTTAAAAAGATAGTATGTCGCATCCTCATAAATCTCAACCTCTCTAATTGAAAATGGATTTTTTTCCCCATTGAACGGTATTCAATTTCATATTTTCTGAACTTGATGCATTGATGAAGGTTGGATAGAACAATCTTGTTATGATGTATCCAAGGCTTACCAAGAAAAGCAGTGAACAAAGTATTCGAATCAATAATATAGAACTTGGCTTCAGTCTTCTAGTCACATATCTCCAAAGGTAACACTATAGAACCTAAAGCTTGCTCTCCTTGATCATTAAATCCTCTCAACATCATCCTATCTCCTCGAAGTGTGGAGATGTTGATCTTCAAATAGGCAAGGGTCTTTAGACATATAATGTTCAATGCACCAATCCACGAAACTGAAACTTTGTCCATATGAGTGATATAGACAGGATCCAAGTCCACCAAAAGAAGTCTTCGTCTGTGAAGGTGATCCCTTGGGATTCTTTTGCATAATGTACTTCCTCACCTATAACAGTCAACTGAGCTAAGCATGTCTCAGGATCAAAGAAGGCCTTGATTAGTGATTCCCTCTTCTCTTTGGATAAGACAAGGGCATTGTATATGCTTAGCTTAGATGGCAACTTTCTTAGATGAGAAAGGATGTTGTAGTCCACCTTCGGCTGGTCTTCCACAGGCATATCCAGGGTGGAGCATCCTGTGGAACGGATTCTCGATCTTCAGTGCCAATGACTTATTTCTCTCTATCTTGAGGTGTTGTCTTAGGAGGTAGAACCTTGCCAATATGGAGGTTAACTTTGATAATCTCTTGAGGCAAAGTGGTGGAAGGTTTTACCTGTACTTTAGGCTCACCTACAGCTTCTCCTATGGGACCCTCGAATTCGAATGATTCCAAGTCTATCTCAAGAGGTGAACCTGTAATATTCAGAGTTGGAAAGTCCAACTCTAAATCAGAAAGAGGAAGATCAAAATTATTATAGTTAATTAGACTTGAAGAGTTATCGTTAGGAATAGAAGAAGATAACCCATCATAAGTGACATAGATGTAATTCAAATTAGCTTTATTCTTCAATTTCTTGGGTACGTTAAATAAAGTTTCAAAATGTGTTTAGAAAATTTTTGGATTTTAAAAACTTCACTTAGTAAATTTGATTATGCTAAATGAAGTTCCAAATGTATGTTTAAAAATTTTAAAATATGATTGTTGATTTTTTATTTTAGAATTGGAAACTTCACTTAGCAAATTTGATTATGCTAAATGAGGTTCCAAATGTATGTTTGAAAAAATTTTGTTGGATTTTGAATTTGGAGACTTCATTTTACAAATTTGGGTATGTTAAGTGAGGTTCCAAATGTGTTTGAAAATTTTGAGTTTTTGGATTTGGATACTTCACTTAACAAATCTCGGTATGTTAAATGAAGTTCCAAAATGTGTTTGAAAATTTTGAATTTTTGGATTTGGATACTTCATTTAACAAATTTAGGTATGTTAAATGAAGTTTCGAATGTGTTTAAAAATTTTGAAATATGATTGTTGATTCTGATTTTGGATTTGGAAACTTCACTTAGCAAATTTGATTATGCTAAATGAAGATCCAAAATATGTTTTGAAAAATTTTGAAATATGATTGTTAAAGTTATAATGTTTTGAAAAGAGGACTTCCATTCAATAAATTTAAGTATGTATAATGGAGATCAATCCTATTTTTGAAATATGAAATTTTTGTTTTGTGTGTGATTATTACTTTTTGAAAAAAAAGGAACTCCAACTTAAAACATATGTGGAATATGTTTAAGTGGGATTTTCTAAAAGATATTTATTATTATTTTAGTTGGGAATGAAATCTTCATTTAATAAATTTGAATATATTAAATGAAGGTATTCGTATGTGCTTTTGAAAACTTTAATTTTGATTACAAATGAAACTTACATTCATAAGTGTGAGTGTATTGAATAGAAGGATTCATGTGTGCATTTTGAAAACTTTATGATTATGATTGTGATTTTTGGAAAAGATGATTGTTCATTTTATTTTAAAAATGAAATCTTCATCAAAGTGAATTAAAAGAAGATGTTCATTTGTGCTTTTATAAAATGTTGTTTATTTTTATTTTTGAAAAATCCCTACATGTAACAATTATAGGAATTGTTAAATGAGGGTGATAAAATTTTGTGGAAAATATTTTATTAAGTGCATTTTTGAAAAGGTGCTATTGAAAAATAAAGTTCTTTATGGAAGATTTATTATTTTAGGATGAACCTTTCTTTATCATGAAAATGGTAAGGAGAAAGTCTTTAAAAATGTTTTCTCCTTTTATTTATATCTTTTCATTTTACCCATTGGAGAACCCAAAGGAGATTTTGAGACCAACAAGGAATGTTGTCCTAAAACCTAAAGATATTGGCTAACTCAACTCAAGAATGAAATGAGCTAAGTGCCAATGGAAAGAAGGTTAGTCTTCGATTCATACCAAAGTACCAACCCACAATCGATACTCAAAGACAATGATCATTTAGCAAATATGGAGAGAGGAACCATCCCCAGCAAAGTTGCCAGAAAAATCTGTGGAAAAAAATTCCTATAAAGGTGATGGGTCACCTTTCAAATCTGTTGGTGAGAAATGAAAGAGCACAAGACCCTTATAGAAATTCATCTTTTTAGGATGTCACACAGATTCACAGATGTACTTATTCAAGTGATTGAATAAGTCATCATGAAATAGTGTACTATCTCGAAAGATAAAAGTCATTGCCCTTTAATGGACCTAATCACCTCAATAAGGACTCCTAAGGATGATGGGTCTGCATTTGTACCAGAGATTCTTCCCCTACTTTGCATGAAAAAGTAAAGCAACGTTTATTTTAAACTAGGTTCATTAAGTTACCTACAGGGGCAAGCCCCCATAGTTAATTACATCCTAAGGAATGAGGATTCTTTAGGAAAATTCTCGATTAAGGTAAATGATCGTTGCCTTTGAAGATTTCAATAGGAAAGGACTCAATCAATTGGTTTATTTTTGAAAGATCAAATGGGATTGATCAAAAGAGGGAGTTATTATCAAAGCTAAAATGAGAGATAAGTAGAAGATTCCCATGATGCTATGAAACCTAGCGAGCATCTCAAACTATCTTATAGTTGGGCTTTATATTTTTGAAATTGATTTAGTTTATTTGAGTTGTATTTTTCATTAAAAATTTAGGACTTAGGATTCCTTAACACAAGATTAAGGAAATGCCTAAGAGGTGAGGAATTAAGCTTATGACCCATAAAGGGGAGAAGCAACCTCAGAACCTAAATCTAGGGAGCTTCAGCGAGGGCCGGAAGCATAACCTAAATCTAAGAAAAAAAATGGGTAATTAGTTTGCCTCCATAAGAGAGGAAAAACCACCCGACAACTTGGACTTACAACCGCCTAGGGTGGCTGCCAACTAACTCCTACAATTTTAAATACATGTAGGCAAGTCTTTATGCTTATGCAAGATAGCTAGGCTATTATTTATTTGAAAGAGACTAAATCCTTAAAATCACTCCCTAAAGAGACTAAATCATGTAAAGGGACATGATTCACATGACCTAAATTTAATGCAATAGGATTCATATCACTAATGCATGCGAAAGAAGATTATTAGCCAAAATTAGCCAGAAAGGAGGTGAGTTCCACCATGGCTCTCAAAGGTCAAGCCAAGTTTCTCTGGAAAAGGTGGAAGCCCTCCAATCAAGAGTGAAATAAGATACATTTGTGCATGATATTATAAAAGAAATGCTCATCCAGCTAAGGGATTGCTAATTCTCTTATCTTGATTTTAAACCTAAGCTTTAGGTGAGGTTATGAGTTATTTAATTTTTATTTTGAGTTGTTAAGTCAGGTAAAAGATTTATTTTTTTAAGGAGTCTAATCCACATCCAAGCCATACATAAAGCAAGGAAGAAACTAGGAAAAACATGCCACTTAATGCAAAAGCTAAACAAATCATCAATCAATTTATAAAGCGAATCACAAAAAAGAATAAATGGTCGTTATGGTCGGGCACCACTGCACAAACTCAAAAATATCGAATGTGGGTAGCCGAGCTCTATCCTTACACAACTCAAATTAAAAATAAATTAAATTATAATTAAGTAAGGAATTCATTATTATGGGGGTCTTCAAGTTTTATTATTCTTTCTTCTTTTCGTCTTTCTTCTTTTCTTCTTTCTTCTTATTTTCTTCTTTCTTCTTATTTTCTTCTTTCTTCTTTGGTTTCTTCTTTTGGATGGTTGGATGGTAGATGCTCAAAGGCTTCACATGGTGCATAAGATAGGATCTTATGACTAATGTTCATTCTAATCCCTATAACAATTATTCCAAAATCCTAATTATACAAATTTACATGAAGAGGAAAAGTGAAAATCTAGCTAACACCTGTAAAATAAAAGTTAGCTAAGACAAACCACATAAATCCCAAGTATGTATATTGGACTTATCACCCCACACATGGGTGACTAAGTTCACCTGGCCTATGGATTATGCTTAGGGGTATAAAGCACCTGCAAGCAAAAGTATTTATATTTTTATTTATGATAGTGCCCTTTAAGTAGAACCCCTTACAGAAAAGAATAGTTAGACTAAGAATGTCTTACCATTCATTCTACGAGCATACACCCTAACATCCAGTCTAAAATATATATCACAAAATAAAACAAACATCAAACCATGCACCAACCTAACCTAAGGCTATAAGTGGTGACTTAGGCTAATGTGTGTGCTTTGAAGGCTTGTGTAGTATGCTTAGCTATGGCTTTAGGTTCAAATTTTCTAAGTGTGAAGAACTTGTTCAACTTAGAGGAGGGTTTCATTTAAGTTATTTAATTATTTTGGGATGATTTTATTTCATTTTTTGATTTGGTTTAAGTGGATCCTACAATTAATTATTAAGTTATAAAGAGAGGGCAACATAAGAGAACTTCTCTTTCCTTCCCTAACCTAAGTAGTTTCTAAAGTAAATTCACATTTTAGTTTCATTTAGATGAATGTTTTGATTAAATATTTTAATCAATCCTAACTTTAGATGAACTCTAAACAAACCTATTCAAAAAGAAAGGCATTTTAAGATTAAATAAAATGAATCAAAATTCACATAACACACATTACTTCATTTCTTTCCCACATATATAACATGCACATGGATGGATCCTAATAATATCTATACATACAAATGAGAGTATTTAACACACTTTATGATGCATGCTAAGCAATCCATTTAATAAAATTTAGAAGCTTAATATGCATGATTTTTGTTAAGTAGATAGGGTTTTCCTTATCTAAATTTTCACATACACACATGAAAGTAAGAAAGGCATAAGTGAGTACAACACCATTGTAATCAAGTATGAGCATAGGGATATTTAAAGCCTCACAATTTTGGGGTTGTCCAGACTAATATACCACTTTCCTTAAATACAAACATGTGTATAAAAGAAATGAAATAGAAAAGGAGAATGCAAAAGTTGTTTAAGGGATTTATTTTTGTTTATGCAATTTATGTATGCTAATGTAGGTAACACTCCTTAAGTGCTAGCATAGAGATGAATAGTATATGTATTTAAGTGAGTGTTAGATTCTTTTCAAATGAACCATACACTTCACTAAATTCCTTTTCAAAATAATACCAACATAAGAAAGGAAAGAAACCTATGTTAAGCATGCCTTTATAATCTATCACATGTAAACTCATAATTAAAGTATAAATAGCATACTTATATATTTGATATTTGATTTCTATATTTTAAAAATAATTTGTACTTAGTAGTGATAATAGCCATTCATATTTCTACTTTAGCCAATACATGCAAATTTGACATAAAGTAAACAATTTAATTTTAAATTTTGAATTTCAAAATTATGAATGTATGAAATCACATGGCATACAACTTAAAATGTTGAGGAAGGATTCAAAGCAATGAAAACATGTAAATAAACTCACTTCACTTAAATCCTAAAGACATTCTTAAGGAATAAGAAAGTTTAAAATAAATCAAAGTGAATTCAAAGTGATTTTTGTTTGGTTTGAAGTTTGATTTAATTTTGAAAATGTGAGATGAGTTTTCTATTCCTAACCCATTCTCACATATGTTTGATATTATTTATTTATTTTTTAGATAATTAGATCTATTTTTATGCATTGATTAGGCTAAGGTGTGAATTAAGTAACTTAATTAATCCTTACCTACATCACCTTAGAAGAATTAACCAAATAATTATGAGCTAATGAGATGACATAAAGCCCACAAGGAATTTAAATTTGCAATGCACCTAATAAGAAAGAGGCCTAATGCAATTTGGCTCACAATTAAAACTTTATTAAGCTAAGTGGTTTAGTTTAAGTAATTTCAAAACACCCTTTCACACATGTGAATTGGGTTTTGATTTTCTTAAACAGTTATTAAACACCTAAGCATCTACCCAAAGTAAATTAATTAAGTTAAACTTTAAATTTTTAGAAATTGATTAAGGGATAATTAATGAATTAACCCTTATTAAGAGGAGATTGAGAAGAGGGGTTTAAGGAGCTTGGGAAATGCCCCAAAAATATTCCATAAATCTCCTACTTACTGGATCTGACCTTAATCAACCCTAATCATAGGTTAAAGTCACTAATCATTCCCTAATTATGCTTAATTACATAAGGAGAGTAATTATAGAAACCATATGCAACTCTTCTAATTAAGCCTTCAACAAATCCCAAGAAAATTAAGGAGGTTGTTGCAATCCCTTAAAACTTACCCAAGAAATTTAGAATTAATCAGAGGCTTAATTAAAAAGTAATTAGCAAAATAAACTTTCTAATGAAACCTAAATTTAGAGAAAGGCATAATTCAAATCTCATCCAAATTAATTTTAAAATGTTCTAAGTTTAATTATCATTCCATAGGATTTTTTTACATTTTTTTTGAATTTTCTAGAGGGAGTTATGAATTTTAGAATATCTTTAGGTTAATTAGAATTTAATTAAGGCATTTAACTAACTCTAACTAATCCTTGGTTCACAGCATGACGTGTGGCGGTGGCGGTCAGTGCACTTTACATGCATCATTCTATGAGGGATTACTTAAACATCACATCCTAAACGATGGTTGGTGGCGCACACTGTTTGATCCTCTACCGTCCGGTCAAAAATTGGACGACCACGGATCTCCCTGTGGTTTAAAATAGATAAAAAAATATATATATGTGCAGAAATATCTCAGCCATCCATCCAAAATGTGTAGATGGATGGTTGAGATCTCCCAAGTTCTTCCCCTTAATCAACAAAGACCGTCCATGATCAAGGGGAAGATCCAAGCTCAACCTAGCATGGAATCAAATCAAAGTGAACCCACACCATCTAAAGATAAAATCCAACGGTCAAAAATCAATGGGGTGAAAATTTCTTTCTCAAAGTTCCACACCACATTGAGTTTAATGGTCAAAATATCCCATACCTCACTGAAGGTGATCATTGGCACTCGATTCCCTTGGAGAAGCTTTGTCTAGTTGAGACGAAGCCTTGCTGAAGTTTTGAGCACTTGAGGTTGAGTGGATCTTTTTATGGGTCACCTTCTCCTTTGTTTGAGCTCGAATTTGATCCAATTCAATCCTCCCTTGCCTTTAGAGCTTGGGAATGAACTTAGTGAGCTCGACTAGGTGACTTAAGTGTGCTTGCAAAAAGAATTGCAATGGATTGTAGTGTCAAAGAAGTTGGATAATGGATTGAGCTCCCCTATTTTCACTATTTTAAAACTGGAATTTGAAAGAGCTCTAGGATGCTTGCTATCACTCTCTGATGGATCCTAAGTCTCACTAATACTCAATCAAATTTAGGAATGATCAATTCATGTTTATTTATGGGGAGTATATCTCCCCCTTGAAGGATCAGACGGTCAACAATGCACTTGTCATTTTGATCCAATTGATCATAGGTTGTGGGTTGTTTGATCAGTTAGGAGTGTGCACATGGTCAGTTTGAGCTAAGGAGTGGATTGCCAACCTCCCATGTGCCTTAATTTGAGTTTGAGAGGGAGTTTGAATTTTGTATTTTGACCAATAGGGTCAGGTTTTGTCTAAGGACCAAATGGGCTGACCCAAACCCATTGGGTTGGGTGAACCACTCTCCCCTAGGCCCCCTTGAACTTTTAGGAAAGCCTCAAGTGAATGTGAAGAGGGTATGACCAAATTACCCATGAGTTAAACCAAAATTTGTTCCATGGCCTAGGGGTAGGATGGTCATTTTACTTTTTTTCCTCTTTGGATATGATGGGTATGTGAAGAAACTAGGTTTGGTCAAGTTTCATGAGATATGAAATTCATTTGATAGGGTTTGGCTCATGTTGACCCATTTAGGTCAAAATGGGTCAACTTGGGTCAAGTTGACTAATTGGTCAAATTGGGTCAAACCAAGGGTTGGGTCAAGTTCATATGACAATTTGAAATATTTTGGTTGCTTTGGTTTGATTCAATTTGGTATATTTTTAGATTTGGCTCATATGACTTCATTTAGGTCAAATCGGTCAAGTTGACCTATTTGACGCATTTGACCTATTTGAGGTAGGTCAAGATATGTTTAGGTTAGGTTAGCCATATGGAGTGGATTGGAAACCTTTTTTTTCAATCAATTTTGGTTAAGTTCAATTTTGGCTCAACATGATCCCTTTAGGTCATGTTGGGTCTTAGGTCAATTGGGCTAGGTTAGGTCTAGTTGGCCAATTGAGGCTTTGGTCAAGTTCCACAAGTGGTTTGGAAGGGACTTAACCCATTAGTTTTAATCAATTTGTCTTAGATGGATCAAGTGGCCAATTGGGCTAGGTTAGGCTCAAATGTTGGCTTGATCAAGTTCAAACAAAAGTCATGAGTGAACTTTGATCAATGGTTTCAATTAATTTGGTCTATGGTAGAATTTGGCAATGTTAGGTTTAATTTCGGGTTAAGTGTTAACTTAATCAACCCTTAGGTTTGACTTAGTTTGACCCAATTTGATTGATTGATCATCCTATGATGATTGTTGATCATGATGAGAGGGATATATGAGTTTGGTTCAATCCAATTTGGTTAGGATCAAAATTTGGCTCATAAGGGTACTTTAGGTCACTTTGGGTCAAGTGAGCCTAAGTGGGTCAAATGGCTTGGTCAAAGCTTGATTTGAGTTTGATTGATCTTTTATATGGACTTATGATTGAAATATAAATCTATTTACAAGTGGTCTGAAATCAAATGGGTTTTGATCCATTTGAAAATTTCAACCTCAAAGGAAGAATATGAAGGGGTTTTGGATTTGATTTTTGAACTAAGTTTTGATTGTTTGATTGAAGTTTGGATTTATATATGATCTAATGATTGTAGGGTTGATTGAATCATGAGAGAAAATCAAGAGTTTGGCTTGATTCAGAATTGATTTGGCTAAGTTCAAGATTTTGACTTGAAAGGTTTAAATTAGATTTTGAGTTAATTTGAGTTTGATTTTTGGAATTGGTTTTGATTGAGTGATTAAATTTTGGATTTATATATGAGGTTATGATTATAGGTTTGATTGAATCATGAGAAAATCAGTTTGCAGATCATGATTTAAGTCCATTAAGAAGGATTTAAAGGACTAAAGAAAATTTGGAGTAGGGATTTGAATTTTTTAATTTGGTTTGATTGATTTGTATTTATATTTCATTTATATATGTGAATATAAATGAGAATATAAAATAATTTTGAGAAAATCCCATGACTTTGATATGGTTTGATTAATATTTAGGCTAAGTTCATTAATGGAAAATTAATGACTTAAGAAGATTTTAAATTAGAAATTTTAATTTGTTGCCTTTGATTTGATTAATTTATATTTATATTTCATTTATATATGTGAATATAAATGAGAATATAAATAAGCTTTCAGAAAATCCCATGAGTTTGAATTGATTTGATCAGGATTTTGGCTAAGTCCATGAATGGAAAATTAATGACTTAAGAAGGTTTTAAATTGGGAATTTAATTTGAGGGTTTGATTTGATTGATTTATATTTATATTTCATTAACATATGTGAATATAAATGAGAATATAAAAGAGTTTTAAGAAAATTCCATGAGTTTGAAATAATTTGATCAAGATTTTGGCTAAATCCATTAATGGAAAATTAAGGGACTTTAGAAAATTTCAATGAATTGATTTGGAATTTTTGATTTTGATTTGAAGAGTTGAATTTATATTTATGTGAATATAAATGAGAATATAAATGGATTATGAGAAAATCTCAAAGATTTGAATAGGTTTGAATCATGATTTTGGTTAAATCCTTAAGGGAATATTAAGGACTTAGGCAAAATTTGGACTTAGGAATTTTTGATGGATTTTGATCATGGGTTTCAGTCATAAATTTCAATCATAGATTTCAGTCATATGGAGTTGATTTGAATTTAGAGAAAATCAATTAAGATTGATTTGGAGTTTGACTTGAAAGAAGGAAAGTGAGGAATGGTTTAAGCTAAGGGTAAGAAACTTTCCTAACACCTCTCAGGCATGATCTATTCCTATGGCTAACTCTTCTAAGTATTCTAGGCCTACGTTGAGTGTCCACCTAATCACTAGATGTGTCTTAAGACTAAGGAACTCTTAAAATCTTAGAGGAGTCCTATGTCTAAGTTGGAGGGGTTAAGAGCTCATTCTAAAAATGAGGTTAACATTCACTTAAGCAAACCTTACTTGACTCAATCAGAGGGTTAAACCACTAATTATACTCTAAATTAAGCTTAATTACATGAAGGAGTGATTAAGGAATGAACTATCAACTATTCTAATTAAGCCACCAATAAATCCCAAGAAAATTAGGGGAGATAGGAGTCATCCCACTAATTATGTACAAGAAGTTTGGGATTAATCAATGGAGTAATTAGAGGATAATTAGCATAATAACATTCTCACTAAAACCCAAATTTAGATAAAAGCACTATTCAAAATCCATTCAAATTATTTTTAGAATATTCTATGTTCAATTATCTATCCAATGCATTTTATTTCATATTTTTCTACTTTTTCTAGGCTAATATTTGAATTTAAGAATTTTCCATGATTAATTATTGATTTAATAGCCTATTTAAATTTATTCTTCGATGCATGGCACTTGTGGCATCTTTCCACGCGTGGTGTGATGGGATTTGTTAAAATTTTCTTCTCTCCATCGATCAAGGATCGATCGAGTTAAAGCCACGGTTTTAAAGGATGAAACGTGGGATCTTACATGTCTTAATCACAGTCATCCATCCAAAATGTACAGATGGACTGCCTATGATCCTTCCCTATATTTATCTATGAAGAATGGACACCGTCCATCTTCGAGGGGATGATTCAAGCTCGATTGAGCTCAGATTGATCCCAAAACTTACTCACACCATCTAAGCATAAAGGCAAACACATCTGATGAATAAATTTTTATGGGATTAAACTTGACTTCACAAAGGACCAAACAATATTGAAAATGTGTTCGGTTTAATGGCTAACCTCGCAAGAGGTGATCACCGGGGCTTGATTCCCATGGAGAAGCTTCATATAGTGGAGACAAAGCTTTGTTGAAGTTTGGAGGTACTGAAGTTGAGTAAATCCTTCTAGAGGCCAACTCCACCTTGACTTGAGCTCGGTCTTGATCAAGGTAGCACCTCCCTAACCTTTAGAGTTTGGGAAAAGGCTTGGGAAAGTTCAATTGGGATCCCTGATGGAGCTTGCAAATGGAATTAGGTTGATATAGAGTGTAGTCTAGGTTGGATTTCTGGAGCTCCCTTATTTTCAAAATGAAAATGAAATTTGGGAATTGCTTGAGAGCTTGGGAGGAAAATGACTTCTCTGGCTTCCTCTTGCTCAATCGAATTACGGAATCTTGAAATGAATTTTAATTAGGGGGAGTATATCTCCCCTTAAAGAAATCGGATGGTCGTGCCTTCACTTATCGTTTTGATCCAAATGAGCTCATTAAATTGGTTTGTTAGGCTGTTAGAGGTATCCTTGCATTCGGTTTGGCCTAAGGAGTGGAGTAGTGGAGCTCCCACATGCTCAAACAAGGTGGAGGGAGAATTCCATGTGGCCATTTTCAAAGGAGGTGGTCGGTTTTGGGTTTGGGTTGGGTTTAGCTGACCCAACCCATTGGGTAATGTGCACTAGGTTCATTAGTGATAATTTGGTCTACTAAGAGGAAGCCAAGTTTCCATGAAAAGGAATTGATCAAATTCCAAGTGGTTTTGGTTTTGGGTTACCCTATAGCCTAGGGGTAAAATGGTCATTATCTTCAGTTTCAATTTGAATATGTTGATATGCTTGAAAAATGGGTAAGTCCAAGTTTCATTGAATTTGGAATTAGTTTGATGTGATTTGGCTCATGTTGACCTAGTTAGGTCAAAATGGGTCAACTTGGGTCAAGTTGATCAATTAGTCAAATTGGGTGAAACCAAGGGTTGGGTCAAGTTCATATGACCATTTGAAATGTTTTGGTGGATTTGGTTTGATTCAATTTGGTTTATATTTGATTTTGGTTTAATTGAGTTCATTTAGGTCAAATGGGTCAAGTTGGCCAATTTGACCAATTTGACTTATTTAGGTTAGGTCATGGGCTGGTTCATGTTTGGTTGGTCATATGAAATGGATTTGTATCTTTTTTTCTAATCAATTTAGTTTATATTTGAGTTTGGCTCAATTTGACCCTTTAGGTCAAGTTGGGTCAAAGGTCAATTGGGCTAGGTTAGGTCTAGCTGGCTAATTGGAGCTTTAGTCAAGTTCAACAATCATTTTGGAATGAACTTGACCCCCATTGGTTTCAATCAATTTGGCTTAGATCAAGTTTTGACACATTTTGAATTTTAGGTCAAGTTGGGTTAACTTGGGTCAAGTGTCTAATTGGGATAGGTTAGGCTCAAATGTTGGCTTGGTCAAGTTCAAACATTGATCTTGAATGAATTTTGATCAATGGTTTCAATCAATTTGGCCTATGGTGGATTTTTGCTATGTTGGATTTTATTTTGGCTAAGTGTTGACTTGGTCAACCCTTAGGTTCGACTTGGTTTGACCCAATTTGAGTGATTGATCATCTCATGATGTTTGTTGATCATGATTAGAGTTTTAGGTGGGCTTAGTTCAATCTAATTTGATTAGGATTAGAATTTGGCTCATAAGAGTACTTTAGGTCACACTTGGATCAAGTAAGCCTAAGTGGGTCAAATGGCTTGGTCAAAGCTTGATTTGAGTTTGATTGAACTCACATATGGACTTATGATTGAAATATAAATCCATTTTCAAGTGGTTTGAAGTCAAATGGGTTTTGATTCATTTGATAATTTCAAGTTCAAAGGGTGAACATGAGTTTGACTTGGGTTTGATTTTTGAATTGAGTTTTGATTTTGTGATTGAAGTTTATGTTTATATTTGAATTCATGATTGAAGAATTGATTGAATTATGAAGAAAAAATAACATTTTGGCTTGATTTGAAATTGATTTAGCTAAGTTCAAGATTTTGACTTGAAAGGCTTAGGTTGGATTTTGATTGAATTTGAGTTTGATTTTTGGAGTTTGTTTTGGTTGTTTGAATTTATATTTCATTTATATATGTGAATATAAATGAAAATATATAATTGTGAGAAAATTTCATGACTTTGAATTGGTTTAGGCTAAGTCCTTAAGAAGGAATCAAAATGACTTAGGAAGGATTTTTTTTATTTTAGATTTGAATTTTGGATTTATTTTGATTGATTTGAATTTATATTTTATTTATATATATGAATATAAATGAGAATATAAATGGGTTAAGATAAAATTTCATGACTTTGAATTAATTTAGGCTAAGTCATCAAGAGGGGATTAAAGGACTTAATAAAGATTTTGAACTTGGAATTGAATTTTGGATTTAGTTTCATTGATTTGAATATATATTTCATTTATATATGTGAATATAAATGAGAATATAAATGAGTTGTGAGAAAATTTCATGCATTTGAATTGATTTAGATTTGATTTAGGCTAAGTCCTTAAGATAGGATTAAAGGACTTGGGAAAGATTTGGAACTTGGAATTTTAATCATGAGCTTCAATCATAAGGAATTGATCATGGATTTCAATCATGTGGGATTGATTTGGGTTGGAGAAAATAAATTAAGTTGGAATTGATTTAGGTTTGATGTTGATTTGATTTGGAGTTTGACTTGAAGGAAGGAAGTAAGGAATGTGGTTCAAGCTATAGGGTAAGTAAATTTTCCTAACACCCCTAAGGCATGACCTATTCCTATGGCTAACTCTTCCAAGTCTCTAGGGCTAGGTTGAGTGTCCACCTAATCACTAGATGTGTCTTAAGACTAAGGATCTCTCAAAGTCTAAGAGGAGTCTTATGTCTAAGATAGAGGGGGATTGAGAGCTCATCCTAAAAATGAGGTCAACAAAGGGCGCCCAATAGGTGTGGTGTGACTGATAAGGAACACCGCACATATTGGTGTTGACCGAAATGATCAACAACACCGAACAATCACAGGCACTAACAGAAATGGTCTACATATAACTTAAGGTGTAGAAGGAATCTAGAGCTTAGTATAATATGGTTCTACTTATGTCAAGGACATAAGAGAGGGAAGGAGGAATCCACTAGGGATAGAGTATGTTAACCTTCCACTAAGGAAGCAAGTTCAAGTCATCCATAAGGGAATGAGAGGTTTGATTTGATTTGAGTTTTGCTGGAGAGAAATTTGATTTGTTTCATTAAGTTTTGTTGGGAAGAGGGTTGAATGTGTTTCAATTTTTTTGATTGTTTAATTGTGTTTATTTTGACTCCTCCGAGGATAGACAAGTGAACTTTCCATTGGGGAGGCAAGTTCAAGCCATCCACAAAGGAGGAAAGGCGAAATTTGTTGAGGGATTAGAATTCTAGATCTGTTAGGGAGCTAGAAAGATTTGCATCTTACTGAGGAGAAGCAAAAGATTTGATTTAGATTGATTGATTAATTTTGTTTTGTTTATTTCTGATCTTTAATTTTGAATTTTGAAATGGACCCTGTTGGTTTGTGATGGATCGCACTGAGTATAAGCCATGGATATCTAGACCTAACTCAGATTTATTGATCCAAAGGGGTAGTCTACTAAGCTCATAGTAGGTCTAACCAACAAAAGGGATGTCTTTTGCTATGCAGCAGTTGTATTAGGAAGAAGGCATAGTAGACTTAGATCCTCGAAAGTAGGGACCAGTTGCTGGGGTGATCTATTGGCAATGCAATAGATTGGACCCAACCTAGGGCTGACTATTGAGTGAGCCACTGGGGGACTTAGATTAACTCAAAAAGAGTCAAGAATTAATTTCATTTTTAGATTTATTTTGATGGGTCCCGTTAGTTTACAATAGACTACTCTGAGTAGGGGTCACAGAGGCCTAGACCTAACTCAGACTTACCAATCTAAAGAGAATAGTCTACCAACAACAAGGTAGGACTATCCAACCAAAGGGAATGCATTTCGGTGTGCAATAGCTATACTAGGAAGAAAGCATAGTAGACTTACATCCTCCAAAGTAGGGATTAGTGTTGAGTGATCTATTGGCAAGGCAACAGATTGAACCCAACCTAGGGCTGACTATTGAGTGAATGCCACTAGGGGACTTGAATCAGCTCAAAGATAGTCAAAGATTAATTTCATTTTTTAATTTATTTTGATGAATTTTTCCAGTTTGCGATGGACCATATTGAGAAGGAGCTTAATTTAGTCTAGACCTATCTCAGATTTACTGAACTAAAAGGAGTAGCTTTCCAACTAAGAGGAGAACTATCTGACCAAAGGAGTGCCTTTCGATTTGCAATGGTCAAGTCTTAAGAAGAAAGCGTGAGGACTCACATCTTTTAGGGACAAGAAACCACTAGGGTGATCGGTTGCTTTGGGCAACAAATCAAACCCGACCTAGGGCTACCCGTCAATTTGTGACAGTCATGCTAGAAAGAATGCATCATAGTCTTACATATTCCAAAGCGGAATGACTGTCGAGGTAGCCTACTTATGGAAAAATAGATTGAAGCTGACCTAAGGGTGACTACAAAGTCAGTACTGACTTGGGGATTTATCTTAACTCAGGTAGTCAGGCAATTCCTATAGGGAGTTCTGTTGACACTACCCTAAAGATAGGATGTCTACTTGGGAGGGGGGCCCTTTGAGAGCTTCAATTCCTAATCCATAAGTAAAATAATTTGTTTGTTTGTTTAGTTTGTTTATTGTGGACTTATTAGTTTGTGGGATCAAACTAAAAAAGAGCTTATATCAGCCTAGATCTATCTCAGATTTATTGAGCCAAAGGAGAATCTGCATATCTACTGAACAAATTCTCCAACCATAGGGGTGGCTACTAGGAAAGGAGGATTGTCCAATCAATAAGTAACCTGGGTAGTGTCTAAATGGGGTCAAAGGATGTGATCCAAATATAATGCCCGCAGGGAGATGGGCCGCTAAGGGCTTAATCTAAAACCCTAGAGAAGATGACATGGCTAGTCATATATCAAATAGGTATTCGGTGGCCAACTCAAGGAGAAAGTGTGGGGACTCACATCCGCCAAGAGTGGTGTATCCACCGGGTGAGTCCCTGCTAGCATAACGAACATCAACAAACCTAAGGTGCCCATTAGTTTACAACAACCAGCCTAGGAAAAAAATCTTGGGGACTCACATCTTCCCATAGTGGAACTGATTGCTGGGATGGTCTGTCTTCAGCTCGATAGGTGCCATCCAGGCTAGGGTGACTACCAAGTGAATGCCACTAAAGGACTTATATCGACTCAAATGTAGTCAAGAGGAAAGGAGCCTTTAGGGAACTTATCCTAAGCTTCAAATATACTCGACTTGGTTAAATCATGATGATTAATTTAAGAAGAAAGCTCAAGAACTCACATCTTCTTAAACAAAATCAATATGAGGTAGCTTACTGGTTGGGCAATGAAGTCTGTCATACTAACAAGGCACTCATTGGTTTGCAATGGTCAAGTTAGGAAGAAAGTGATGGGACTCATATCCTCCAACAAATGACCACTGGGATGACATACTAATGAGGTAGCATGTAAACCTGACCTAGAGCAGCTAATAAGTGAGTGCCATGGGGGCTTACTCCCACTTCAAAATAGCCTGAAATAAAAAATATGTGTTTATTTTTGTGCATCTCTTAAAGGGAATAGGATGCCTCTCGGGTTCTCTTAACCTACCTTAAACATGCTGAGGATTTTGACGAAATGGTGCCACAGATGGAAACTAGGAATTCCCACTAAGAAAGGATGTCGCTTGAGTTCTCTCACACCTAACTTAGTTGTGTTAATCAAAATAGGTTGCCTCTTGGGTTCTCTCACACATATTTTGATAGCACCAAGAGTTTTTTTTTTGTGCTATGAAAGAGGGATAGGATGCCATTAGAGAACACTTACACTTACCCTAAACATGTCACGGTGGATTTGGAAGACAAGCAAACAACGCTTCGATAGAAGAGGAGATTTTGATGAAATGGAATCATATTTTTCTTGATTGATATAATTGTTTTCAAACATGATTTTTATGGGTAATAGTTTTTCAAATAGAGCCCATTAATTGCAAGCATCAAGTGTTCCCCTTTACAATCAATAAGCTGATAAGATCCTCCTCGATAGACCTTCTCTATGACATAGGGGCCTTCCCAAGTGGGTTCAAACTTGCCTCCCATCTTTTGACGGGCAACAATTGGTCTCCTTAGGACTAACACAAGTTCTCCTACTGGGACCAAGGCAAACCTTGTGAGCTTGGCATTTTGGCCTTGTACAACTCAACGTTCTAGCACACCCGTAAGTGACACTCCTCCAAACCTTCTAGCTCTTCTAACTGTAACTTTGCATTCTGCTCTGTAGTGATCTTGCTACCCAATGCTATCCTTAGTGATGAAAGTTGAACTTCAAAAGGTAGAATGGTTTCAGACTCACACTAAGGAAAATGGAGTAGATTGAGTTGGAGTTCAGTATGTGGTGTGGTAGGCCCACAAGGCTTCAATCAACTACTCATTCCACTACCTCTTATTATCATCAAGAGTTTTCTTCAGTATCTGGATGAGAGTTTTGTTGAATGCTTCTACTAATCCATATGCTCTAGTGTAGTAGATGGTGGAGTATATCTAATCTATACCGTGTCTTCTGGCGAAGCTATTGATCTTGGTGCTTTTAAATGCGACTATTATCGATATAATTCATCGAGGCACCCAACCTATATATATATGGTTCCTTAAAAATTGAAGTACATAATAAGTTATGACCTCTCTGAGTGGGATTGCCTCTGCCCACTTGGAAAAGTAGTCGTGGCGCTAAGATGAACGATGACCCTGGAAGAAGGAGGATCGACAGACACAATGTTGGTACCCCAACACTCGAATGGTCATAAGGCTAATGTAGAATGTTGGGTGGTTGGTGGAGGACTACATCGTGCACCAGACATTGATGGCATCTCCTAGCTACATCCATGCAGTTTGTAATCATCGAAGGCCAGTAGTATCCTAGTCTCTAGATCTTCATCTTCATCTTTGGACCAGATTGATGTGCTCTGCATATACTTAAATATACCTTGGTTACAATGCCATGGGCTACATGTTTATCTAAATAATATAACTACATCTGGTCAAAGGACCGGCGGTACAAGGTGCCATCAACAAGAGCATAAGAGAGAGCCCTCAATTTCAACTAATGGGTTTATGACTTTTCTTGAGGTAGTTTGTCAGTGTTCAAATAGTCTATGAACGGTTACCTCCAATCCAGCTCCTTGTCCTTATAGGCAATGACAATCACCCCTTCAAGAGAAATTCTCTCGATGAGTTCAGTATCAATAAGGGATAGGACTTGTCTATTTTTGACTTTTTTCGAATGGACTCATCTTTCGGACATGCCAATTCTTTGGCACGTTTGGCCAAAGCATCTACTGCAGCGTTCTCTACTTGAGGAACCTTGTAGATGGTGACTTCAAAAATTTGGGCCAACAGCTTCACAGTATACTCGTGGTAATGATGAAGCTTGGGTTTGAAAATCTTGTAGGACCTGATAATCTAATTAATGACTAACTAAGAATCTCTAAAGATGTCGATGCTCTTGACACTGGTTATTATGGCTAACTCTAGACCGACAATCAAAGCCTCATACTCAACTTCATTGGTTTTACATGGGTTGGAAAGATAGTATGAGAATCTTATCACATACGGTATGGAGTTAGAAGAACTATTCCTACCTTTGCCTTTCTTAGAAGAGTATATCGTGGTGCTTCCCCTTTATGAAATAAAGCTGCACCATCAAAATACATCTCCCATCGGTAGTTTTCAACTCCCCTAAGTTCATGATTTCTTCATCAGTGAGATCGTCACTAAGCGGAGAATCAGCAAGAAGTGGGTATGCTAAGAACCGCTAGTGTCCTTGTCTTTTATCGCAGTATACAAAATGTGATATCAAACTATGAGAGTATCATGGACCATCATGTTAAATGTCTGGATAGCATTGGCCGTGTCATGAGATACTGCAGTGGATTGGTTTTGGAAATCAAGTTCACTTTATGAGAAAAAATATAGTGTCGTAGCTTTTGAAAGGTAAAGATCTAAGCTAGGTAATGTTTCTCAATAGGTGGGTAGTTTGCTTCAGCAGGAATCAGATGATGGCTGAGGTGGTAGAGAGTGCTCTCCTTCCCTTCGTCGTTGGCTTGGGCCAATAAAGCACCGAGAGAGTCATCTAATGCAGTAGTGTAGAGGATGAGTGGCCTGCCAGGGATAGGAGCTACTAGAACTGACGGCTTCACCAAATACTACTTGATATCTATAAAGGCATGCTGACACTTATCATCCCACTTGAACTTGGCATCCTTTTTGGCAAGTGTTGAGAATGGCTTGCATCTCTCCAATAGGTTGGAAATAAAGCATCTTATATATGTCAACCACCCTTAGAATGATCTAAGTTAAGTTAAACTCTTAGGAGGTGACATTTCTAAGATAGCTTTAATCTTTTCTAGATCTATTTCTATTCCCTGGTGTCGGACAATAAACCCAAGGAATTTCTCTGAAGCTACTCTGAATGCACACTGTAGAAGATTTATTTTGAGGTTATATTATCATAACCATTCAAAAACTACTCTCAAGATAAAGAGGTGTCCTTTTATTTCTTTGCTCATGGCTACTAGATCATTAATGTAGCACTCAACTTGATGATGGATGGGTTGAAGATCTGAGTCATGGCCCGTTGGTTTGTAGCACTAGCATTTTTAAGGTTGAAAGGCATAACCCTATAATAAAAGATTCGATCAGGATTCAGAAAGTAGTGTTTCTTTCATCTTCTGGAGACATCTTGATTTGGTTGTAGCTAGATGACCCATCCATGAAAGAGAAAATTGCATGAGATGAGGAGATGTCCACCATTAGTTCTAGTATAGGAAGAGAAAACTCATCCTAATGTCTTGTTTAAGTACCCGAAACTGATGCATATGCAAATTTGGTCATTCTTCTTCTTAACTTGTATGACACTAGCTAACCAGATAGGGTATTTTTCTTCCCTGATGGAACCAGCATCGATCAGTTTCTTGACTTCAGAAATGACCTGTTATTCAATTTCTAATCGCATGCCTAGGAGCTTGCTTGATAGGTTAGCTAGATCTATCACTAGCTTGTGGACTACTACTAGAGATAATCTTGGCATCTTTCATAACTCCATGCAAAGTCCTTAAACTTAGTCAACTAAGTCATTTCTTCTTCATTCAGCAACGAACTGATGTATGTCCGAGCATGGATTTTCTTCTATCCCGAGGTTGATTTCTTTAAGCTTGTCAATTGTTGAATGGATCTCCTCTTCAAATTCTGGTGGTGCATCTTTGATTTAGAGATCATATGGATCATCTGAGGTTTCTAAACACACATTCTCATAAGAGTTGGTGTTGTGTGAAAAGAACCTATCGACTCCAAATGATTGACAACACCAAGAATTATCGCCATCGACCGACCCACTGCATCAATCCTAGTCCTGCTCTTTATTGTGCTTCCCTACCAGTATTGTTTCACAGCTTCTCAAAATACTCTGACTTGTGCTTGGGACCATGTATGAGGAACTAAACCTTTCTGTATAAAATTATGAACACAAGGCGAGTAAAAGTCAAATAGCAATTCCATTAATTCTTTGTATGAATTCTCCTTAAGAATCTCTTTGGCTTCATATAGCTGGAAAACTTAGGGGCTTCCTTAACTACTAAACCTTCAACTTTTTGGGGTGAAAGTGAGGTTATAGCTAAGGTTCCCAATTGTTGCCTAATAGTTTTACATGCATCTGATTCGAATACTTCTTTTCGTCTGGAGGCCCGGTCTTCATTGCTGTCTAGCTCGAGTGTCACCTCCAATGAAACTTGAGAGGGGTTTATTGGTATGCTAATCACATTAAACTTATCCTCCGAGCTGGATTCCAAGTCTATATGAATAGTATGGGTACTTATATGAACTGGAACATAACCACTGTTGGCTGATAGCCAACCAGGGGGTCTTCCACCTGCGAAATTGCCTCTACCTCTGCTTGGTGGAGGTTGAGTCATCCTACCCATGTTCATATGAAGGAATGAACTGTGGGTGGAATGTGATATGCAGATCTATTTCTTCTTTAATTCCCCTTTCTTGTTCATTTGGATTTTCATTTTTCTTTTCTTTTTTCTTTTGCCTTTTTTTCTTCATTTTCTTTTTCTTTTGAATTTGAGTTTTGTCAAGGTTCATGAGAAATGGTGTTTTGAGGAAGATAGTATGTCACATCTACGTATATCTTAACCTCTCTAACTAAAAATGGCTTTTTATCTCCTTTAACATAGTATTCAATCACATCCATCCTGAACATGATGCATTGATGGAGAGAGGATGGAATTATTATGTTTTGATGTATCCAGGGCCTACCGAGCAAAGTAGTGAATGAAGTATTTGAATCAATGATATAAAACTTGGTTTCAGTCTTCTAGTCACCTATCTCCAAAGGTAACACTATGGAACCTAAATCCCCCTCATCTTGTTCATTGAATCCTCTCAACATCATCTCCCTCGAGTGTGAGATGTTGATCCTCAAATAGGAAAGGGTCTTTAGGCTCATAATGTTCACTGATGCACCTGGATCAACGAGAAATTTGGCAAGTCTAAATCTTCCCATGTCAACTGTGATGTAAAAGGGACAGTTGTGCTCCATGTCTCCCAAAAGAAGCTCTTCATCTATGAAAGTGATCCCCTGAGCTTCTCTGGAATAATGTGCCTCCTCACCAATAGCAGTTAGATGAGCTAAGCATATCTCAAAATTATGGAGAGCCTTGATTAATGATTCTCTCATTTCCTTGGATAAGACAAGGGCATCGTATATACTTAGTTTAGATGGCAACTTTCTTAGATGAGAGAACATTATAGTCCACCTTGGCTGATCCTCCATAAGCATATCCAAGGGTGGAGCATCCTGGAGGGGCTTCTCAATCTAAACCAATGACTTATTTCCCTATCTTGAGGTGTGTCCCTAGGAGGTAAAACTTTGCCACTACAGAGGTTGACTTCGGTGATCTCTTGTGGTAGGGTAATGGAAGGTTTTACCTGCACATCAGGCTCACCTATAGCTTCTCCTATGGGACCCTCAGAATCAAATGATTCCAAGTCTATCTCAAGAGGTGAACCAATAGCATTCATAGTAGGAAAATCCAACTCTAAATCAGAAAGAGGAAGATCATAATCATTATAGTTGTTGTTTAGACTTGAAAAGTTATTAGGAATAGATTCACACAACCCATCAAAAGTGACACATATGTAATTCAAGCTAGCTTTATTCTTCAATTTCTTGGATTTGATAGGAGGTACAAAGTAGAAATCAAGTAAAGTAAGAAGGGTGAGGGATTTGATGCCCTCATCTATCAAGATAAGATGTCTACTATAAGAAGAATAACTAGCTAAATTAGCAGTGGTTGTTAATGTGGTAGCTTCAACAGTGAACTAAAGGCTAGACTCGATCGGTGGTTGCTCTACTGGGCTATCCCGCGCTGACACATGTTGCTACTGCTATTGACCTCCCCCTTTGTTTGAGTTGGATCTGACAACTTGCAAACCTTCCTTGATGTTGGAGGTTTGAGCTGACTCAGGCACCTATAAGGAAAGTTTCTTGATCTTTTGAATAATCTTTTTAGAGATTTTGGATAAGGAGATATCCCAACCTTCTTTGATTTTGGAAGGATCACAAGTATCCCCAAGGATCTTTAATGGAACTGGATGGTTGTTCCACAAGGTATTCCTTCAAGAACTACAACATCGGTCTTGAAGCTATGTTCAAGCTAGTCCTTAAAGGTGAAGCAATCCTCCAAAACATGACATAGCATACGATGGTAGTAGCAAAAGTTAGGATCATGACTTTCACCCACTTCCTCCAGTCTTTTAGGTTTGGGTAGCTAAATATCAGGCTTCTTTAAGAGATTCTTAAAGATCATCCTAATTACCTCCCTCTTAAATTAATAAGGCTTATTAAGTTTATCCAAAAGAGTATGGAAACCATAGCTACCACCAAGGGTATGTGTACCGCGTTGATGATGTGGTGAGATGAGGCAGGTATGGAGGTCATAGTGGTGGTCAGGCTACCTGATGGTGGTAGGAAAGCATGGCTACTGCACAGGTCTCTCTCTCGCTCTTCCCCTTCTTATCCACCGCTATCATTACTATCATTCAGCTTCTTCTCACATACCTTCTATGATTTTGGCTTTGTTGGTACATCTAGAGAAGGTAACTGTTTAGCTTCTCCTTGAAACCTAGCTGCCTTATTAATCAATTTCTCAAAGGTTTTGATAGTGAAGCCTTTAAACATGAAGGCAGCCGGGCCATGGATATTCTTAAGAAGAATCTTAATGGCATGTTGTTTAGATAATTGCGGCTCACATTTCATACTCAAGTTATGCCATCTGAGAATGTAGTCAATAAGGGACTCACCTAGGTGTTGTTATGCTACAACGAGATCGCCAATGGTAACCCTTTGCTAAACTCTAGCAAATCTTGATAAAGTTGCTCCAACTCAAACAAAAGTCTTTACTAAACTATTGGGAAGTTCATACCAATCAAAAGCTATCCTACTAGGCTCGCATGAAGAGATGGAAGAGTAAAGCATCGCCTTGACATTGCAATAACTAGCTGAAATGGGTGTGTTGCCTCGTTTCCATGCCATCAAAACTCTTGAAGGAAGGTGTGGAAACCCAGGATATTGGATTGCATCAAATTCTTCCAGGTATCCTTTGGGATGATCCTCCTCGAGCTTGAGCCAATGCTTCCTTCACCTGCTGCTCAACCATGGACTTGATATCTTTCTTCTGTATGAAGGTACTTTCCACTACCTTCCTATACATGCTGGTGCTACCTTGCTCTAATGGAGGTAAATTCTTGGCTGGATCCAAGACATGCACCAACTCTGGCTGCCTAATCTTAGCTATAGTAGAATGAACTGTCGGGGCTTGGTTCTGTAATGCTAAGACAGCTGCTAATAGATCCTTGAGACTCTTCTCCATCCTATCTATCTTTTCATCCTTCTGCTTTATTTATGCTATGAGGTGTTAGACCGAGTGGGCTATGTCTTCCTACTCATCCCCGACACCTTCTATAATTCGATGCTCTTTGAGGAGAGATCCTCTGGTATCTACCATGGAAACCTTTATTGAGTCTCCCAATAAATCATCTTTATTGGGATCAAAGCTAATCTTCTCCTCATCAGACCAATCATATCCTAGTATCTCCTTCTTTCTCATGAAATAGTGAAACTATGTCATCTAAGAATGATCTGTCAGATTGGCATAAATGCTTTTGGTGGGTGGTTGGATCAACATCTTATGTGAGGCAGGACCTCCCCTTCTTGGAGAATCAACCACGTGAGGGGTTGTACTGCTAGAAGATATACACTCCCTAACATCACTTTCATGGGTGACACTCTAGGAGGTTCTATGGTCATAGTGTAGCGGGTTGCCACCTCTCCCTCAACTAGCTGTAACCATCTCAAGATCTGCGGTGGTGATGGTGAAGGGATGACCACTATGCTTGGTCCATTCCTTCACCACCGGGTATGAGTAGCCTCACCCGAGTGGGTGGTGTAGATGGGATGGGATCCTGGCCAGCCACATCACCAAGGTCCTCTTCTCCCAGATGTGGCCTTCATGGCCAGAGCTAGATGTTGAAACATGAGCAGGATGGTGGGCGGGTAGAGCATGGTAGACACCACCAACTCTCTGGAATGGGGCTCTCCTCAGGTGAGTAGTCCTTGTAAGTAGAATATTTGCAGTGATGCGTGGGTGCATATCAATGAGTGAGGAGGCCCGACTACCAAACCTCCCTCTCTCAGTGATATGAGCTATGTATGGGCCTCCTAGCCCTCTCTCCATAGATGCTTCCAATGAGGGATGATAGATCTCAGTAAAATTGAGCTGAGGATCATATAGGCTCTAATATAGGGAAAGGACCATGACCTCTGCGACATGTTGAATCAAATATGAGGTGAAGTAGATCTCTTCATCCTCTCTGAATGAGAGGATGTATGTTCCATTTGAAAAATAGTGGGCAACTCAAATATTTGTGTAGCTCCATCTTAGCGTGTGCTATTTGTTTATCATGTGATTTTATTCCTCTTTGAGTCTTGGTATGTAAAGAGCTAGATCAATCTCAAAAGCAAGAGAGATATAGATCTGATTCTTGGAATTTGTTGGGTGCTATCACTAGAAATAAGAGAAATAACACTTTTGAAATTTGATGCTTGTTCTAAATACTTTTTTTTTTTGAGAGAATATCAAAGTAGGGATATCAATGAATGTTATTTTTTTTAATGGTGAGGTGCCCTATAATCTTTGTAACCTTCCAAAATGAATGAGGTGGGTGTAATCAAATATAGAATAAGTCCATCCCATGGGAAAGGTGAAACATATTTTGAATTTATCAAGAAACTAAAGTGTAACAGTAACTAACAAAAAGTCAATGTTAAAATAAATTTGAATGTTCTTTGGCTTTGAATTTTGAATTTAGAATTTGAACTCATACTCAACATTTTGAAAGTGTTAAGTGAGATCAAATGATTTAGAATGATTTCAAGATTTGATTGAAAAGAGGAATTGTTTGATATAGAATCCACTTTTAACAAATTTGGATATGTTAAAATGGGTTAAATATTTTTGTTTGAAGGGATCTTCCATAGGTTCATATTTGAGTTTTAATTTTGATTTTGAGGACCCTTTATTTAACAAATTTAGGTATGTTAAAATAAATGGTCAATTTTGTTTTTATTTTGAATTAGATTTTTAGTTTATTCACTTAGCAAATTTAGTATGTTAAGAGATGTTTGAATTATCTTTTATTTCTTTATTTGATTGGTTTTGATTTTTGTGATTTGAAAATGGAATTCTCATTTAGCAAATTAGTATGTACTAAATGAGAAAATCCGTGTGTTTTTATTTTTTGAAAATTTTTTTTTAAAATAGGATTCTTAGCAAATCGAAAATCTAATGCATTTCTTTGATTTTGATTTGATTTTGAAAAGTGGATCCTTAGAAAAATGCTAATGAAATCTAATGTGTTTCTTTTTTGATTTGATTTGAAAAATATCCTTAGCAAATTTAAGTATGTTAGGAGAATCTCATATGTTTATTTTGATTTTAATTTGTTTTTTTTTTTAAATTATGATCTTTAAAAAATTTAAGTATGCTAAAATAATGTGTTTTCTTTTGATTTTGATTGAAAATGGAACTTTACTTTATAAATATGGTATGCTAAAATGAAGTTCCAAAAGTGTTTTGAAAATTTTGTGAAATGAAATTTATAAATTGAGTATGCTAAATGAAATTCAAAAGGTGTTTAAAATTTGTGTGTTTTGATTTTGTTTGAAAATGGAGACATCGCTTTATCAAATATGATATGTTAAAGAATGAAGTTCCAAAAGTGTTTTTGAAATATGAAATATCTTAAGTAGCATTTCAAAATAATGTTGCTTTATTTGGAAATGAAATTTCCATTCAATAAAATTGGGTATATTGAATGGAGATATTCATATGTGCTTTTTGAAAGTTTATTTTTGATTTTGTTTGAAAATAAAACCTCCACTTAATAAATGTGAGTATATTGAATAGAGGTTCCATATGTTCTTTTAAAATGTGAAAGTTCAACCTAACACATGTGGAATGTGTAAGTGGAATTTCAAAGTTGTGATTTTGCTTGAAGATGTAATATCCATTCAACACATTTGGATGTTTTGAATGGAAAGGCCCATCTTCAAATTTTATGCTTTTGAAAATATGATTGTTGAAATTTTATTTTTGAAAAAATGAGGTCTTCACCAAAAATGAATTGGGTGAAGAAACTCATTTGTGCTTTTAGAAAATGTAATATATTGAAAATGAGGTCTTCACCAAAATGAATTGAGTGAAGAAACTCATTTGTGCTTTTAGAAAATGTGATTGTTGAAATTTTATTTTTGTAAAGATGATCCTACATATAATAATCATGAAGATTGTTAGATGAAGATGATTTAGGAAAATATTTATGCAAAATATTTTATTATGTGCATTTTTGAAATAGTGCTTTTTGAAAAGATTTTTATGAAGGATTTATTATGTCTTTCTTATTTTAGAATGAACCTTTCCTTAACATGAAAATGGTAAGGAGGAAGTCTTTAATTAATTCTTTTGATTAAGCTTTTATTTTTCACCTATTGGGGAACCCAACGGGGGTTTTAAGACCAACACAAGGTGAGGTCCTAAAACCTAAAGATGTTGGCTAGCTTAACTTAAGGTTGAAATAAGGCAAGTGCTAAAGGAAAGAAAGATAGTCTTGGATTAATACCAAAGTACAAACCCACTATCGATACTTAAAAACAATGATCATTTACCAAGGATGGAGAGAAAAACCATCCCCAGTGGAGTCTCCAAAAAATTATGTGGTGAAATTTTTATAAGAATTTCTAAAAGAATGGTATACTTCCATCTTCACACTATGTGGAATAAAATGAACATGGAAATATACTCTCTTTTTATGCATTTTCTGACACCACGTAGATCCATAGATGTCCTTATTGAGGGTGATCGGGTATGACATTGAGGAGAGGTGTACTATCTCGAATGATAGAAGTCACCACCCTACAATGGACCTAATCACCTCAACAAGGACTCTTAAGGACAATGGGTCTGCATATGTACCAGACATTCTTCCCCTACTTTACATGGAAAAGTAAAGTAGAGTTTTTTTGAAACCAAGTTCATTAAGTTCCCTACAGGGCAAGCCCCTTATAGTTAATTACATCCTAAGAAAAGGGATTTCTTAGGAATACTCTCGATTAAGGTAAATGATCATTATCTCCAAAGATTTCAATAGGTTGGACTATCAATCGATTAGTTTATTTTGGAAGATTAAATGGGATTGATCAAAGAGAGAGAGAGAGAGAGAGAGGAAGATCAAATGGAAGATAGGAGATGATCACGATGCTAGGAAACCTAGTGAGTATCTCAAACTATCTATGGTTGGGCTTTACATTTTTGAAATTGAATTATTTGTTTGAGTTGAATTTTTCAAGTTTAGGCTTATAATTTCACAATACAAGGTTATAGAAATGCCTAAAAGGTGAGGATTTATGCTTATGTCCCATAGAAGAGAGAAGCAACCTAAGAACATAAATCTAGGGAGCTTTGCTGAGGGCCAAAAGCATGACCTAAATCTAAGGAAAAAATGGCTATTTAGTTTGCCTCCACAAGAGAGGATAAATCACCTGACTGCTTGGACTTATAATCATCTGGGGGTGGCCGCCAACTAACTCCTCCTATGATTTTAAATTCATGTAGGCAAGTCATATGCTTTATATAAGATAGCTAGGCTGTTATTTATTTAGAAAGAGACTAAGCCCTTAAACTCACTCCCTAAGAGACTAGATCATGTAAGGCATGAAAAATGACCTAGATCTAATGCAAAACATATTGCATTTTTGGATAATCATTTGACTCAGGCTTATACGATTCATATGCCTAATGCATGAGAAGTAAGATTATTGGCCAAAATCAGCAAGAAGAGAGTAAGTGTGTTTCCACCATAGCTCTCAAAGGTCAAGCCAAATTCTTTGGCAAAGGTGGAAGCCCTCCAATCAAGAGTCAACAATATGCTTTTATGTATGATGTTATAAAAGAAATACTCATCCAACTAAGGGGTTGCTAATTCTTTTATCTTGATTTTAACCAAGGCATTAAATGAGATTATCAGTTGTTTAGTTTAATTTTAAGTTATTTAATTTGGTAGAAGATTTATTTTTTTCCTAAGAGCCTAATCTTCATTCAGTCCATACAAGGAAGAAACTAGGAAAATATGTCATGTTAATGCACAAACTAAACAAAACATCAAACATTTTATGAAGCTAACGTAAAAGAATAAAAGGCCATTTGTGGTGGGCACCACACAAAAATAAATTAGGTAGCCGAGCTCTACCCATATATAACCTAAATTACAAATGAATTAATTTACAATCAAGTAAGGAAATTCATATTATGGGGGTCTTCATTTCTTCATTTCTTCTTTTCATCTTTCTTCTTTCTTCTTTCTTCTTTTATTTCCTTCTTTTGGAGGGTTGGAAGGTGGTTACTCCAAAGGCTTCACATGGTACATAAGATGAGATCTTATGACCAATGTTCATCTGATCCCCCATAACACTCATTCCAAAATCCTAATTGCAAAATTACATGAAAAGGAAAAGTAAATCTAACTAACACCTGTAAAATAGGGATTAGCTAAACGAATCATACAAATCCCAAGCATGTATATTAGACTTAGAACCC
Organism: Cymbidium sinense; assembly: GCA_021442155.1. NCBI lineage: Eukaryota > Viridiplantae > Streptophyta > Magnoliopsida > Asparagales > Orchidaceae > Cymbidium > Cymbidium sinense. The sequence continues at coordinate 37,817,416 of CM038232.1, read as the reverse complement.
CACACATGGGTGACCAAGTCCACCTGCCCTATTAGGTTATGCTTAGGGGTATAAGCACTTATACAACAAAAGCATTTATATGTTTATTACAATGCCCCTTAAGCACAATCCCCTATAGAAAATAATGATTAGACTAAATCATCCTGACATTCATTCTACGCACATTCACCCTAACATCCAGACTAGAAATAATATAACACAAAATAAAAGCAAACATCAAGTCATGCACTGCCCTAACCTAAAGCTAGAAGTGGTGACTTAACATAATGTGTGTGCTTTAAAAGGTTTGTGTGGTATGCTTAGATATGGCTTTAAGGTTTAGATTTCCTAAGTATGAAGATATTCAACTTAGAGGGTGATTTCATTTAAGTTATTTAGTTGATTTGGGTTGATTTTATTTTGTATTTTGGTTTGGTTTAAGTGAATCCTAGAATTAATTACTAAGTTTTAAAGAGAGGAAAAGAGAAGAGAACTTCTATTTCCTTCCCTACCTTAAGTAATTTCTAAAAGTATATTCATATTTAATTTTATTTAGTGAATATTTTATTATGTGTTTTAATTAATCATAAGTTTAGATTTTTTCCTAAACAAACTTATTCAAAAAGAAAGGCATTTTAAGATTAAATAAAGTGAATTAATATCACAAAACACACATCATTTCATTTCTTTCCCAACATGTATGTCATGCATATGAATGAATCCTTAGCATATCTATACATACAAATAGAAATATTTAGCACACTTTATAATAAATGCTAAGAACTGTTACTTGAGAAAATTTGAATACTTTATGATGCATGATTTTTATTAAGTAGAAAACAGGGATTTTTTTTATCCATTATTCACATGCACATGTATATGTATAAAAGGAATAAGTGAGTACGACACCATTGTTAGCACTAGGGGTGTAAGGTACAAGACTTACTTAGGGCTACTTAAAGTCTCACAACCCAGGGTTGTCCAGACTAATATACCACTTTCCTTAAATACAAACACATTACATAAGAAATGAATGGAAAAAGAAAGACACAAAAAAGTTTGAATTTGTTTGTTTGTTTTATTTATGCAATTTATGTGTACAAGTGTGGATGTCTTCCTTAGGTAATAGCAAAGGAATGGGGTTAAGCAATTGTTGTGTTCTTTTCAAATGAACTATACATTTTGCTAAATCTATTCAAAACTATGCTAAAAGAAAGATAAGGAAGCTACACTATGCATCTTCATATTTATATCCACATGCAAACTCATAAATAATTATAAGTAGCACACTTTCATTTTAGATGTTTGATTTATAGATTTTGAAAATAGTTTTGAATTTAATAGTTATAATATCCATTCATATTTTTTTACTTTAGCCAAAACATGCAATTTGACATAAAGAAAACATTTCACTTTCATTTTAGATTTTTAAAAGAATGAATGCATGAAATTCATGTGACATATACATTTAGCATGTTAGGAAGAACTAAAATGATGAAAGCATGTAAACACATTCACCCTAATTAATTCCAAAAGTCAATCTTATGAAATAAGAAAGCTTAAAGCAAATCAAATTATTTTTAAAGAAGGTTTGACTTTGTTTTGAGTTTGATTTAATTTGAGAAATATGAGGTAAGTTTGCTGCTCCTAACCCATTCCCACATATGTTTGTTGATTTAGTTTGTTCTTAGGATTATTAGATGATTTTTTTATATGTTGCTTAGGTTAAGGTATGAATTGGGTGTGTTAATTACCCCTTACTTACACCACCTTAGCATAGTTAATCAAATAATTATGAGCCAATGATATGACATAAAACCACACAAGGAATTAACTCCCTTGCCTTTGGAGCTTGGGAAAAGGCTTGGGCAAGTTCGATTATGATCCACGATGGAGTGTACAAAAGGAATTAGGTTGATATTGAGTTTAGGCTAAGTTGGATTTTCAATGGAGCTCCCCTATTTTCAAGCTATGAAAACTGACAAAATGGAATTTGGGAATTGCTTGAGAGCTTAGGAGTGAAATGACTTCTCGGCTTCCTCTTGCTCAATAATTAGGAATCTTGAAATGAATTCAAGGGGAGTATATCTCCCAGAGAAATCGACGTGCCTTCACTTACCATTTTGATCCAATTGAACTCATTGAATGGGTTTGTTAAGGTAGGTGTCCTTGCATTTTTGGCCTAAGTGAGTAGTGGAGCTCCCATGTGCTCAAACAAGGTGGAGGAGGATTCCATGTAACTATTTTCAAAAGGATGGTGGTTTGTTTGGGTTGGGTTTGGCAAACCCATTGGGTCATGTGCACTAGGTTCATTAGTGACCATTTGGTCCACTAAGAGGAAGCCAAGTGTCCATGAAAAGGAATTGACCAAATTCCAAGTGGTTTTAGTTTTGGGTTACCCTATGGTCTAGGGTAAAATGGTCATTGGCTTCGGTTTCAATTTGAATATGTTTGATATGTTTGAAAATTTGGTTAGGCCAAGTTTCATTGAATTTGGAATTAGTTTGATGTGATTTGGCTCATGTTGACCCATTTAAGTCAAAATGGGTCAACTTGAGTCAAGTTGACCAATTGATCAAATTGGGTCAAACAAAGGGTTGGGTCAAGTTCATATGACCATTTGAAATGCTTTGGTGGCTTTGGTTTGAATCAATTTTGTTTATATTTAGTTTTGGTTCAATTGAGTTCATTCAGTTCAAATGGGTCAAGTTTACCAATTTGACCCATTTAATCTATTTGGGATAGGTCATGGGTTAGTTCATGTTTGGTTAGTCATATAAAATGGATTGGTATCTTTGTGTTCCCATCAACTTTGTTTATATTTGAGTTTGGCTCAAAGACCTTTTAGGTCGTTGGTCATAAACGAGGCTAGGTCTAGTTGGCCAATTGGAGCTTTGGTCAAGTTCAACAATCATTTTGGAATGAACTTGACCATTGGTTTCAATCAATTTGGCTTAGATCAAGTTTTGACACATTTTGACTTTTAGGTCAAGTTGGGTCAACTTGGTCAAGTGTCTAATTGGGCTAGGTTAGGCTCAAATGTTGGCTTGAGTTCAAACATTGATCATGAATGAATTTTGATCAATGGTTTCAATCAATTTGGCCTACGGTGGATTTTTGGCTATGTTGGGTTTCATTTTGGCTAAGTGTTGACTTGGTCAACTTTTAGGTTTGACTTGGTTTGACACAATTTGAGTGATTGATCATCTCATGATGTTTGTTGATCATGATGAGAGGCTTAGGTGGGCTTAGTTCAATCCAATTTGGTTAGGATTAGAATTTGGCTCATAAGAGTACTTTAGGTCACATTTGGGTCAAGTGAGCCTAAGTGGGTCAAATGAATTGGTTAAAGCTTGATTTGAGTTTGATTGAACTCACATATGGACTTATGATTGAAATATAAATCCTTTTGCAAGTGATTTGAAGTCAAATAGGTTTCGATTTATTTGACAATTTCAAGTTCAAAGGGTGAACATGAGTTTGACTTGGGTTTGATTTTTGAATTGAGTTTTGATTTGGTGATTGAAGTTTATGTTTATATTTGGATTCATAATTGAAGATTTGATTGAATCATGAATAAAAACCAAGAGTTTGGCTTGATTTGAAATTGATTTGGCTAAGTTCAAAATTTTGACTTGAATGGCTCAGGTTGGATTTTGATTGAGTTTGAGTTTGATTTTTTGGAGCTCATTTAGGTTGTTTGAATTTATATTTTATTTAAATATGTGAATATAAATGAAAATATAAATGGGTTATGAGAAAATTTCATGACTTTGAATTGGTTTAGGCTATGTCCTTAAGAGGGAATCAAAATGACTTAGGAAGGATTTTTTATTTTGGATTTAGTTGGATTGATTTGAATTTATATTTCATTTATATATGTGAATATAAATGAGAATATAAATGGGTTGTGAGAAATTTCATGACTTTGAATTGATTTAGGCTAAGACCTCAAGAGGGGATTAAAGGACTTAAGAAAGATTTTGAACTTGGAAATGAATTTTGAATTTAGTTTCATTGATTTGAATTTATATTTCATTTATATATGTGAATATAAATGAGAATATAAATGAGTTGTGAGAAAATTTCATGAGTTTGAATTGATTTAGATTTGATTTATGCTAAGTCCTTAAGAGGGGATTAAAGGACTTAGGAAAGATTTGGAACTTGGAATTTTAATCATGGGCTTCAATCATAAGGAATTGATCATAGATTTCAATCATGTGGGATTGATTTGGGTTTGGAGAAAATCAATTAAGCTGGAATTGATTTAGGTTTGATGTTGATTTGATTTGGAGTTTGACTTGAAGGAAGGAAGTAAGGAATGTGGTTCAAGTTATAGGATAGAAATAAATTTTCTTAACACCCCGCAATCCCTTTCCACTTCTTAAAGTGAGGAGTCTTTCAGATTTTGAGAGCTCATCCCAAAATTCAACATCTGCTAAAGCATAATTTATTCTTATGGCTAACACTTCTAAGTCTCTAGGATTATGTTAAGTGTTCCTTTAATCACTAGAAGTGTCTTAAGACCAAGGAGCTCTTAATATCTAGAGGAGTCCAATGTCTAAGATGGAGAAGTTGAGAGCTCACTCCAAAGTGAGGTCACATAAGATAAGCAACTAATATATTTGAATTATCAAAGTAGAACATTAATATGCATGCGACTAGATATTAAAATAAGGTTGTAATAATCATTGGTTTATATAACATAAACTTATTAGCAATTCTTCTTTACCTGAAATATGATGTACACATTACTATATAACACATAAATTTATATCATGTGTAGTTATTGTAGTTATCACATTCATTGGCGAGCATATCATAATGTAAAATTATGTGGAATTTCCTTTCTTTCTATATGAGTCCCTTTTGCTCCAAATCATAACATTTGAGGACCATTTTGCCTCACTGGGAATCCTTTGTCCCAATTCTTGCGCAGGTAATATCATAATATTTGGCCAATTTTCTGATTACTAACACATGACATGTATAAGCTAAGTCTGTTGTATGCTATTTTAATAGTAGAAAATTTATTCAAAATTCAAATTAAACTATATATTAATTATTCAATGAGCAAGACAAACTTATCATTGAGTAACATAAATATGAAACTATGCATATGTCTTGGTTTCAAATAAAATATACAATGTAAACAATCAATATTGTACTCAATGATATTATAAAGAATGATAAACATATCTATACTAGAATTTGTAAATCTTACCTATGTGGTGAACTTCTCTCACAAAGCATATATAAATCTCTTTCATAAACAATATCAATGGCTTTTCCTCAAAAAAGATCTTTACTAAAATTTTAGATGACTAATTAATCAGTAATTAATAATTCATTATCAATTTTAAAACTTACAAGTGAATGTATGTCACTTTTCTATAACACTCTATTTATGCTTTAATCCTGCATGAAGAAAATAATATAATTAAATTTCTTTCAATCGTTTACTATTCATAATAATCATTCATTAATTTACTATAATAAACTTTTAAATCATTAATACTTTATTTTATTCTATAAAATATTCAAAATTATTTTAAATTAATTTCTTAAAGACAAAATATTGAATATCATATCAATTTTAATTTCATATATAACAAATAATCATTATAATGCTATAATTAACCATTTAATTCCTGATTATACTAAATATATATATATATATATATATATATATATATATATATATATATAATAACAAAAAAAACCTTATTTACCTCCCCATTTTCAGCCTCTCCGACCCATAAAGCTCACGGACATCTTCCTTCAAACAAATCTTGTGTGCCCCATGATCTGCGGACATGCAACCGCACCGATGACCCTCTGAACCCTCCCACGACCCCTCTCTCTCGTGCCTCTCGTCTCTCGCATGAAAGGGCCAAATCGAGAGCCAAGGAAAGAAAATGTGAAGGAAAAGAAGGGATCGAGCGGTTTAAACTCAATTTTAATTTCTCTAATCATTGGGAAAGTACAATTATTTGTCCTTGCTACGGTGAAACAGCGGGATTATGGCTAATTAAGGGTTTAATTAAGATATAATAATAATTTAAAATATAATTATTATTAATTCTTATTTAATATAAAAACTATTAATATTTATTAATACATACCTCACAATTCTCTCCTCCTTATAAAAATTTTGTTCTCGAAATTTCTTGATCAACTAGTAAAAAAATAGGGAAATTTCTACTTCATTTCATCTTCTCTTTCCGAGGTGGTTTCTTTCTCTGGCCTATTTTTCCATTTCACCTACAAGGGAATCTGTCTATTTCTCAATTTTTTAAATTCAAATTCCACAAATCTTTTTTGGCTTTATTGCATAAGTTAGATCTTTTTGAATTTTTGTCTTCTTATGTGATATTCTCTGGTCTGCATCTGTAACCCATTTTCTAAGCATTGAAACATGAAAAACATTGTGTATATCTGACATATTTGGCAACGCTAGTTTGTAGGCAACCTTTCCAACTTTTTCAATAATTTCAAATGGCCCAATGTACCTAGGACTCAGCTTTCCACCTTGACCAAATTTGGATATACCTTTCATAGGTCTAACCTTCAGAATACAAAATCTCCCACTTCAAATTCTATCATCTTGTGCTTGGGATCATAATATTTTTTGTTGTCTATATTGTGCAACTTTCAGTCTGTCTCTAATAATTCTAATATGTTTTAGTCACTTGATCAACCAATTCTAGTCTCATTAATTGTATTTCTCTGATTTCAAGCCAACCGAAAGGAGTCATTCATTTTCTACCATACAAAGGTCATAAGGAGTCATTTGGATACTAGATTGATAGCTGTTATTATAGGAAAACTCTATCAAAGGTATATGATTTTCCTAACTATCACCAAAATCCAAAATGCACAATCTCGAGTCTTCTAATACATGAATTGTTCATTCAGATTGCCCATATGTTTGTGAATGAAATGCAGTGCTGAAATGTAATTAGTACCTAAACCCGCATGAACACTTTTCATAGTTTAGATGTAATCTACCATCTCTGTCTGATTAAAATAACCTTTGGAATTCCATGTAATTTGATGACTTTTTTTATGAACAATCTGGCTAATTTCTCTACAGAATCAGTCCATCGAATGGGCAAAAATTGTGCTGACTTTGTTAATCTATCAATGATTACTCAAATACAGTCATGCCCTTATCTTGATCGAGGAAAACCCATAACAAAATCCATGGCTCTATTTTCCCATTTCCACTATGGTATAGGCAGTCATTGAAGCATACCATTGGATTTCTTGCTTTGACAACTTGACAGGCTTCACATTTAGATACATATTCTACCATATCCTTCTTCATTCTAGGCCACCAAAAGAGTGTTTTCAAATCCTCATACATTTTGTGCTTCGGGTTAAGTGCATAACAAGAATTGTGAGCTTCAAATAAAATGTCTTGAATTAGATTTACTTCCTTTGGTACTCACAATCTAGAATTACTTCTGAGCACACCCTGTTCATCTATGGTAATATCTTTTCTTTTACTTGCTAGCATTTGATATGTTAATTTATGTAAATCATCACTGGCTTTTTGTGCAGTTTTAACTCTATCTTTCAAAGTAGGTTGAACCTCCATCTAGTATAATCTACTTATGCTCTGCTCATTTTTTGTTCCAATTTCTAACTATTGAGCTGTTATATCTCGAATTAATTCTTCTTTCTAGGGTAACAACAAGTTGGCTTGCCGACCTGATTTTCTACTCAATGCATCAGCAACCACATTGGGTTTTTCAAGAAAAAATTGTATATCAAGATCATAGTCTTTTATTAACTCTAGCCAATGCCTCTATCTCAAGTTTAATTCTTTCTAAGTGAAAATGTATTTTAAACTTTTATGATTTATAAATATCTTGCATTTTACGTCGTAAAGATAGTGCCTTCAAATCTTCAAAGCAAAAATAATAGCAGCCAATTCCAAATCATGCATTGGATAGTTCTTCTCAAGTGGTTTTAATTGCCTCAAAGCATAAGCAATCACCTTCTTGTTCTGCATTAAAACACAACCCAAATTTTTTAAAGAAGCATCATTATAAATTTGAAAACCTATACGATGGGATTGTTAAGAGCAATCATCAATAGCCTTTTAAGCTCTAGAAGCTCTTAATCATCATCGGTCAAATTTCACATCCTTCCTCATCACTGATAAAGGTGATGCAATCTGTGAAAATCCACACAAATCTTCTATAATAACGTAAACTTAGAAAACTTCACTTTTGACACATTAGTTGGTGGTGGCGGTTACTACTCTAACTTTCTCTAAATCTGAAATGTCTTCCCTAATGATATGCCCAAGATAGTAATACTTTTCAACCAAAATTCATATTGAGAGAATTTAGCAAATAATTGGTTCTCTCAACACGTTTAGCACTATTCTGAGATGGTTGGTATGATCCTCCTCCTTCTTAGAGTAGACCAATATATCATCAATGAATACTATCACAAATTGATCAAGATATGGTTTGTAAATTCTATTCATCATATCCATAAACACTGCAGGTGTATTAGTTAATACAAAAGGAATAACTAAGAATTCATAATGCCCGTACTTAGTGCCAATTGTTGTCTTTGCAATGTCACCTTCTCTCACTCTGACTTGATGATATCTCATCAAATCAAAGAACACAAAAGTTCTTCCAATGATCAAATAAGTCATCAATTCTAGGGAAAGGATACTTATTTTTAATTGACACTCTATTTAATTCTCTGTAATCAATACACAATCTCATGGAACCATCTTTCTTTTTAAGAACAATACTGGTGCACTCCAAGGAGATGAACTAGGTCTAATAAAACCTTTCTCGATTAATTCAGATAACTGACTTTTCAACTCCTATAATTTTTTAGTAGCCATTCTATAAGGTGTTTTAACTATCGGAGTAGTTTTAGGTTGCATTTCAATTGCAAACTCTATCTCTCTTTTAGGAGGTAATCCAACAAGTTTCTCAAGGAAGACATCAATAAACTCATTCACAACTTGAATAGATTTGATATCACTAACTGCATCTTTGACCGCTTCTACACTAGCTAAAAATATCATGTCACCAGTTTTTATAGCTTTGTCAATATTGAGTGAATGCATTAAAGAGGCTATCACTCCCTTTTCACAGTGAAAATAAAATGGTCTATCATTAGGAAAATCAAACTTGACCCTTTTCTTCCAACATTCGATTGTAACAAAATATTTTGTTAGCCAATTCATTCTCAAGATCACTTCAAATTCAATTAAAGGTAGTAAAATTAATTTAGATGAAAATTTCCTACCAGTTATCATAATGTCAACAGTGCACATTTTGTTGGCTAACATACAATCACTAGAGGGCAATAAAATTCAAACACCAGAAGGCAAATAGTTGGCAGGTGCAATGTATTACAAAATAGCTCAGACATAAATGAGTGTGATGCACCATAATCAAAAAGCACTCTAACAGGACAATCTAAAATAGCTATCATACCTGTCACCACATCTAAATATTTTATGGCTTTTTGGGAAGATAAGGCAAAAAATTTGATATTGACTTTATACTAGCTGACTCTATTCTTTTGTCCTTCTAAATGATTTATTCATAGTAACTTTATTTATATACTTCTAGTTTTATAATTCTAGCTCTGCTCCCCAAAAAATTTCTAACAATTTCTTTTGATATGACCCACTTCCCCACATAAATAACATCATTCAAAATTCACTAAACACTTCCTAGAATGTGCTTTCCATATATAATGCAAATTGGTGCCGACGTCTGGCCCCCTTATTGATGTTGCTACTATCCAAATTGATGTTGTTGTTGGGATTTCTAGCTAAACTTGTGCTTTTAAAATTACTCAGATCTAACATCTAACTATCTCCTCTTACTGCCAGTATCCCATCTTTATCTGACCATATCCATATCATGCTCCAACAGTTTAGCACTCTCCACTAATTCTGCAAAATCCTTAATTCTGAGTGAAATTAAAGGATGTCTGAATTGATCTCTCAATCCTCTGAGAAATCTATAGCACTTCTCACTTAGTGTCCTAATGAGCTGTGGCGCATAACGAGATAAGGATGTAAATTCTGCCTCATACTGGATCACTGTTTTATTTTGAGTCAAATTTATAAATTTCTTTTACAATGTTAGTTTGGCTGAAGGAGGAATGAACCAATCTCTAAAGGCTTGCTCAAACTCTTCCTAGGTAATCTGATCTATAGATTTGGATGTAAATTTTTCTAACTATTAGCCTCTCCACCAATGCTCTGCCTCTCCTTTCAATATAAATACCACTAGAAATACTCGTCTATCTAATGAGAATTTCATTCCACTTAAAATTTTTCTCAATCGCCTCCTCCTGAATCTACCTCCTTTGAATAATGGTGGCTTCAAACTCTGAAATAATTTCTACTACTTATCAATATCACCATCGACACCGGTGTTCAACTACAATTGTAACTAACAAGGTACTAATACAAATGTTGGCACAATAAAGGTTATGTGTACAAAAAGATATTGCATTTTTCTCCATCATCTCAGATTATCATTTTCATCATATGCATTTGTATAATAATAGTAGTTAGCTCGTCATATTTTCGTGCTTTTCCTCAACCTGTAATAGTTTCGTGAATTTCAGATCTCTCTTTGGTTGCCCATTTGTTCCTTCAGGCACCCTTTCAGCCATATCTAAAAATGAATAGCATAACATGTATATTATTCATTTTTATGGCTCAAAATATACGTTACAAGCTTATGTCGCGTGCACCGCTCACTTATTTAACTAACCCAACCTATGCTCTGTAGAAATCAAATCATATTTCATTCTTAACACCTCTAAACCAAATCATGCTTCCGTAATTGATCATTAGAACTCAAATGCTCTGATACCATTTTCTATCACATCCCAAACGATAACCTAAAGCCCATCGAAAAGAGATGTAATAGAGTAAATTTAAGTGACTGAATTTTTCTTAAACAACTATTATGAAAACTTTACATATCACATAATAGTATAAAAGATCAACACACTCATCTAAATTCACCCAACATATCATAAGAATATTTAAACAATAAATCTATCGAATTTATAATAGGCAAAAACAACCCAAATTGAAACATTTCATACTGAATATCAAAACCCATATACAAAGAATCTAAAACACTAAATATCAAAATAATACATTTAAAAATTTACTAAACTTACCTCCAAATTTTATTTACAATATTTCTCCCGCATAACTTCCAAAAAGGGGTGGGGGGGCAAAACCTACTCCACTTTCTCCTTACTCTTCCCTTAAAATAGTTATAATCAATTGTTAAGTCATGTGACTTAGTAAAATAAGAAAACTAATACATATTTGAATTATCAAAGAGTAGAACATTAATATGCATGAGGGCTAGACAATTAAAATAAAGGTTGTGTGCATAATCATTGGTTTATACAGTAACACAATAGCTTATTAGCAATTCTTCTCAGCCTAAAACATGATGTACACATTACTACATAATACATATTTATAGTCACAATAGCTTTAAATTTATGTCATGTGTAGTTATCACATTCATTGGCGAACATATCATAACGCAAAAATTACGTGAAATTTTCTTTTTTTTCTATAGGAGACCCTTTTGCTTCATATCATAACATTTGAGGACCCTTTTGCCTCACTGGGAACCATTTTGTCTTAATTCCTACGCAAGTAATATCATAATATTTGACCAATTTTCTAATTACTAACACATGACATGTATAAGTTAAGTCTATTACAAGCTCATATTTTCAACAGTAGGAAATACAGTATGCAAAATAATCAGAAATGAATTGAAACCATATACTAATTTTAGAGTTGCAACAAGGAGAAAGACAAATTTATCATTTAGTGGCATAAATATGAAACTATGCATATATCTTGGTTTTAAATAAAACATACAGTATAAACAATCAATATTATACTCAATAATATTATAGAGAAGGATATATATATATATATATATATTAGAATTTACAAATCTTACCTAAGTGGCAAACTTCTCTCACAAAATGTTATATCTGAAACCTCTTTCGCACATAAACAATATCAACAGAGCTTTTCCTCATACGAATATTATTCCAAAAAAAGCTTGATGCTACAAAAACTAAAATTTCAGATGACTAATTAATCACATAGTAATTACAATAATTCATTATCAATTATTAAAATTTATAAGTGAACGCGTGATAGTTGGGCTTTCCTACAAACCCTCCTATTTATGCTTTAATCTGCTTAAAGAAAATAATATAATTAAATTTCTTTCAATCTTTTACTATTCATAATAATCCTTCATTAATTTATTATAATAAACTTTTAAATCATTAATACTTTATTTTTATTCTATAAAATATTCCAATTTATTTCAAATTAATTTCTTAATAGACAAAATAATGAATATCATATCGCTTTAATTTCATATATAACAAATAATCATTATAATATATATAAATATATATATATATATATATATATATATATATATATATATATATATATATATATATATATTAATAATATAATAACAACAAAAAAAAACTAATTTACCTCTCACGGCCTCTTACATTTGACCAAAGCTCAGAGATTCCTAGAGACTTTGAAGGGGATCAGCGGTTTAAACTCAATTTACAAAATTTAAATTTCCCTAATCCAATGCATGTCGAGGAAAGTGTGGTTATTTGTCCCTGCTATAGTGAAATAGTGAGATTACGACTAATTAAGGGTTTAATTAAGATATAAAATAATTTTAAAACTTAATTATTATTAATTTAATATAAAAAACTATTAATATTTATTAATACATATCTTACACCTAGTTCACAAGTTTCCATCATTATTGTCATCTTCAAATTTTTATCAATATGTAAAATCAATTCCCTATCTAAGAAACATCATAAACAACAATAAGATAATAACCATTGAAACCCATAAAAAATTATTATTTTTTACAAATGAGAAGGCTGCCTTCGCTGCACGATAGTAGGCCTAATTCACAGGTTTGCATCATTATTGTCATCTTCAATTTTTTATTAATATGTAAAATCAATTCCCTATCTAAGAAACATCCTAAACAATAATAAGATAATAGCCATGGGAACCCACAAAAAATTATTAGTTTATACAAATAAAGCAATGGACCTTGAGAAATAATAGTGCCATCAACCATAGTAAGCCAACACTATATTCAAAACTCCAACTATGGATTTTGGTACTGTTTCAACATATACACTGGAATCAAAAGCAACCAAAATATTCACCAAGTTTCATCTTATATGCAAGCTAAAACAAAGTAAAAAAAAAACCTTTGATTAAGATGTAATTACAGTGCTTGAGTCCTTTTTTTAACAATGTTGGAGCCCTAGATAAATGGAAATACATAACATAATGAATTTAACATACCATCCTTAATGATAGCATGAACTTCATATATGGGAGCCATTTTGATGATTGAATAATGCTTCACACCCTAGAGAATTCATGAATTGACTCACTACCATGTCACGGTATGGTAATTAATAATAGAATCTTACATTTCTAGTCCTTTGAACTATTGATCTCAGGCACATTCTTTCAAAAGTATATATAGGACAATTCAGATTAATGTAAGTTTTTTATACCAAAACATGAATGACTTAATTATGTTTGCTTAAAAAAGATTAAATGAATACTGGTCAATGAACTTATAAAAGTTTAAAATAACTTGGTATAATGAAATTAATTATAATTATATTAGAAATTAGGCATCTTAAAACAATAAACTATTTAGGAAATATATGAGTTTCTTTAGGGGCTAAAACAACTTTTCTAAAGAATTCAAACTATTACCATTCTCACAATACAAAGATAACCCACTTGGTCACTTGGCTTATGGTTGGGGACTATAGCATCACTCATGATGATTATCTTTACATATTGAGGTCATTAAAGAGTCTTAATAACTTGACATAAAAAATGCTATAGTTTTTAATCTTATAAGGTTTTGGAAATTTGTTTTTTATATAACAAATAGATTTTTTGAGAAAATAAACCACTTGTTTCATAGAATTGTAAAATCATTTGAAATCCCAAAGTAGAAACACCAAATTGTGAAAAGTTCAAATATTCTTCAGCAGTGAATTAGTTCATGCAAAATCAACTTCCTTGTTTTAAGAAACCTCTCGATGAAAAGCCATATCTAAGACATAGTTTCTCTTTGATGTATAATATTTTCATGTAGTTACTAGCTATAGTTATCTTTTCCACTTTCTATGCTTTGAATTATATCTAAGACATCTTATTCAAATTTACAAGGTTTCAAAATGTAACTGCTGGAAGCATGTGATGATGCTTGAGGATCTCACATAGAAAGTATTCTTAATCGACGAAAAATTAATCCTCAGATGCATCTATCTATTTAAAGTAACTTTTTTGGCTAATAGGTTAGATAAATTATAATCAAGATGACCTGCATTTAAAATTTTCAAAACAACAATTTGTTCATCATGTCAATACTATTGCCAAATCAGTTGCGGCCATCGGTGGGTGTTTGAGAAATGCTATTAGAGTAATGGACATACCTAGCTAAAGCCTTACATCGACCTATTAAGATTTTATGCATGTACATGCATAGCAACAAGTCAGGGATGTTCGGCAAAAAGACAAATTATTAATTGCCCTTCAATAAACTTACGCAAAGAGCTTCTAAATTAAACCACGTTGTTTTTCTCTTTCTTATTTTATATTTTTTTAGCTAACAAGTTTAAGCATTGTGATCAGTGGTAAAGTATCGATGCGTACTCATTTAAACCCCAACAAAAATGATGATTTCATTTTTAAACACTAAAAATAAGTGAAAACAAAATCCTTGTTTTTTAAAATGATTTTTCTAAATACAAGCAACCAAATGAGCACTAGCGAAATAATAATAATAATAATAATAATAATAATAAATAATAATAATAATAATAATAATAATAATAATAAATAATATAATAATAAATCACTATAATTTAAATAAATTAAGATCTAGTTAAATTGTTGAGTTAACATGAGTCTAATTGCCTCTTCAACATCGTAATGGCTCGTTAACATCAAATTCACATGGACAAGATTTGAAAAAAGGACCAACTAATCTGAATCAATCAAGGAGTTATGTCTAATTGCCCTGCTGTAGCAATTGATAACATCCGAGTAATGTTTCTTCCCCATCTTCACATACTTGTTACCCTGCTCCTGTTGGAACGAGATGGAGTTATGAAACAAAAATCTAAAAACACTGCCTTTTGTTTTAAAAGTATGGAGACACGAGAAATCCAAGAGAAGGGGTTTCACCTTGAGTTCGATCGTGGCAAATTCTTTGAGTGCGGCAATGGCATCCAAGTCCTCCCTTTCTCTATCGGTGAGAGGCTTGAACCGCACCATCACTAGCACCATCCGCTTTATGCTCTTGCTTCTTCAAGAAGAAGATGGATCATTTGAAGTATTTTATTTGCAATTGATCTCCAAATGCTTGTCCTCATTTATTCTTTCATGTGGATTAGGTTGAAACCTTTATATGCAACAATTTAATTCATTAAGTAGTGGTTACTAAGGCTTTACATAATATCTATCCTAATATATATATTAGATCATTTTATTTTAAGGTTATTATTATGTTATTCGCTTTTAGTTTTATTTATCATATGATATCATCTAACACTACCTTTATCTCCCAAGTTGGATGTGAAAAGTGGAGAATTGAATGTACAAATGTAAAACTGTCAAAATAATCATGACATAAATCCTTTAAAACATTGTGTTAATGCTACCCTAAGGCGTCAATTTGAAGAAAAGTGCAAGTATGCAAGATAGCAGGTAGTGTTAAATAAGAAAGGGTTCCCACATTATGGACTAATGCGCAAAGAGTTAGTCCATAAACTAGAATTAGGAACTTAGAATATAGGTACTCTTATAGGTAAATTAATGGAATTAATAGATATTATGGTTCATAGGAAGATAAATATTTTATGTGCTCAAGAAACTAAATGGGTTGGGGAGAAGGCCAAGGAGATTGATAGTTTAGGTTTTAAACTTTGATATTCAGGTAGAAGTCGGATTAGAAATTGTGTAGGTGTGATTAAAAATAAAAGTTTGAAGGATAATGTTATAAATATTAATAGATGTGGAGATAGAATTATAGCTTTAAAGATTATTATTGGTACTAAGATTATCAATGTTATAAGTGTTTTTGCTCCTCAAGTAGTTTGGATGTAGATTCAAAAGAAAACTTTTAGAATGAATTAAAGAGATTAATATAAAAGAAATATTTTGAAGAAAAAATATTTATTGGAGGAGATTCAAATGGACATGTTGGTAGAGTGGTAGAAGATTTTAAAAGTATTCATGGTGGTTATGGATTTGGAATGACTAATGAAGAATGTAGGACTATATTAGATTTTGCTTTAGCCTATGATTTTATAGTTGACAATACTTTATTTGAGAAAAGAGATTAACATATTATTACTTATAAAAATGGATCTAGTAAAACACAAATTGATTATTTTCTGATACTAAAAATAGATTATTTAGATTGTAAAGATTGTAAGGTCATTCCAAGTGAAAGTTTAAGTATCCAACATCGATTGTTAGTTTTAGATTTTACGATGAAAGATTGGAAGATAAAAAATAAATCAAATTATTATCATAGGATTAGATGAGGTACATAAAAAATAATAAAAAATATTTTAAAAGCAAGCTACAAGAGCTTAGAATTTGGGATGTTCATAAGAAAGTTAATGTTATCTGGAAAAAAAGTAGCAAGTGAAATTAAGCAAGTTGTAAAAATTATGCTTGTAGAATCAAAAATAAAAGCTTCCTTTAATAAAAATAGTATGCGGTAGAGTCAAAATATGCAAGTAAATTTATAAATAAGGGGCATTATTATAAAATTTGTTTTAGGTGTAAAATTTAAGAGAATTAAGAAAGATATAAAGTGACCTGTAGAGTTTCTAAGAAAGTAATATATAATGCAAAAAGGTTAGCTTTTAATGATTTATATAATATATTAGATACTAAAGAAGGTGAAAGATGTATGTATAATTTAGATAACCAAAGAGATAGGAGAAGTAAAGATCTAGTTCAAGTGAAGTGTATTAAGGATGAAAATCATAAATTACTTTTCTTAGAAAAGGATATTGAAAATAGGTGGATGAGATATTTTGATAAATTTTTCAATGAATGATCTGAAAATATGATTGATTTTAGCAACCTTAATACTCTCAATAAAAATAAAAAATTTTATTTTTATCATTGTATTAGTAAATTTGAAGTGTTAGAGAAGCTTTAAAGAAAATGAAATGTTGAAAAATAGTAGGGTCTGATGATATTCCAATAGAAGTGTAGAAATATTTAAGAGATCAAGGAATTTCTTGTCTTACAAATCATTTTAATGTTATTTTAAAGACTAAAAAGATGTTAGATGAGTGGAGAAAGAGTTTGTTGGTTCCTATATTTAAGAATAAAGGGGATGCACAAGAGTGTGCAAATTATAGAGGAATTAAGTTAATGTGTCATACATTAAAATTGTGGGAGGGAGTAATTGAGCATAGGTTATGATGTGATACAAAAGTTTCTCACAATCAATTTGGTTTCATGCCAGATAGATCTACTATGGATATTATACATTTGCTAAGAGGCTTGATGGAGAAGTATAAAGAAAGTAAGGAGGATCTATATATGTTATTTATTGATTTAGAGAAAGCTTATGATAAAGTTTCAAGAGATGTTCTTTGGAGAGTTATAGAAAAGAAAGGAGTTAATATTGGTTATATTCAAGTCATGGATATGTATGTATACTAGAGCTGTTGTTTTGTGTCCAAACACAAGGAGGATTGACAAAATATTTTCCTATTTCAGTTGGATTACATCGATGCTTTAAGTCCTTATCTTTTTGCTTTAGTTATGAATGCTCTTACTAAGCATTTACAGGAGATGTACCTTGTATGCTTTTGGATGATATTCTTCTTGTTGATAAGACTAGAGAGGGAGTCCAAGAGAAACTTGATTTATGGAGGTCAACCTTAGAGTCTTAAGGTTTTCATTTAAGTATCTAAAGCTAAATATATGGAGTATAATTTTAGTTGTAGAAGTTCTAGTGGTAGTGACATTATCAACAAGTCATTAAAAGAGTGAGTGATTTAGATATTTAGGCTCTATTGTTCAAAATGATGGTAAAATAGATGGAGATGTTATTAGTAGAATTCAAGTTGGATGGTTGAAGTGGAGGAAAGCATCTGGCCTATTGTGTGATAGAAAAGTACTATTTAAACTTAAAGAAAAATTTTATAAGATGGTGGTAAGATCTACAATGATTTATGGTATAGAATGTTGGCCAATAAAAGAGAAGCATAAGACTAAGTGAAGTGTTGCAGAGATGAGGATGCTCAAATGAGACTTTACTCTAGAGTTAAAATAAAAATGAGTAAGTTCGTGAAAAGTTGAGTAGCGATGATAGATAAGATTAGAGAGAGTTGTCTTAGATGGTTTCCACATAAAGCATTGACCGCCCTGATGACTTAGGAGAGTAGATGCATTAGATTTGCCTTATGTTAAGAAAGGTAGAAGTATACCAAAAAAGACTTGGTTAAGATGTATAAAAAATGATCTTACTATACTTGAATTAAATGTGGATTTGACACATAATAGGACACAATGGAGGGAAGGATTCATGTAGCCGACCCCACTTAGTGGGATAAAGGCTTGTTGTTGTTGTTGTTATTGTATCATATGATATCATCTATATCATTCTTTTGGAAGATCCCACTTGATAGATCCTTTATTTTTCACCGCTCTTCAAAAGTCATTAATTATATTTAATAATAATTCTACTTTTTGTTATCATTATAATACATTTTGTATCATTTTAGTTTTTATGAATATCACCATGATGATATAATCCAACACGTCAACATGTTACATTTCACAACAAATATATAAAGTCCATTAATTTTAATCATCTTAAAAACAACCAACACGCTCTTTATATATCTTAAAACTTCAACAACATTAAAGAAATAAGCATTTACAATGTTATAACATTTAGGGTGTTTACATATACACCACTCAAAAGTCTTGCTTTTTGAATGTCTAACATCAAAAGTCTTAGTATTTGATTTCTAACACTAAAACTTATTAATTGATAAAAAACCATTGTTAATAGTTTGTTACCTTCCTCAAAACCTTCATTTTCGTGCATCAAAAGGGTAGACATCATCGTTTATGTCGCTCTATTGTTGTAGCCAAATCAAATACACATCACCGTAATTTAAGTGGTAGAAACCACCATGATTGTAATCCCTTGTTAAAGAAGGAAAATGGTGTTGATAGCATATTGTTACTAGTGGGACTTCGCCGAGAGGCATTCTAAGCACATGTGATGGTAATGCGTGGTCGCATCAAAGGGGATGCCTATTGCCACCGAACATAAACCAAGCTATGGATCTTCGCAGAAATTGATCAAGCTCTCTTGCAAATGGGGATTTCGAGTCCTCACCATCCTCACCTTCACCTTAGAGTAGTGCCACCCATGGTTGACTTTATGGGTATTTGTTTTGGATTTTATTTTATATGCATGTATACAATGCTCTTTCTTCATGTCCATACTATGAATATTGTTTATTACCTATGTTAAGTTCTATTTATTTTATTTATATGATGTTTTTATTTTATTTCCTTATTACATTATGATGTAGATAAATCTTTTAAACTAAATATCTAGAAATATACATAATTAAATTTGAACAAAGTATGATTGAAATAGATAGTGACTATGTTATATAAGTTAATCATGCAAGTTCTATGATTATTAGAAATATAAGTTGTTAAGAATATAAATAAAGTATTTTCTAGTGTTTGAATGCACATATCTCTTGCTCAAAGTATGACTTATATTTTTAAATTAAGATTTTAGTTTAAAAATTTTAAGAGTATTTATCAAAGAAATCAAGATCATGAATATTTGATGAATTAAGTGTATATAATACATATAAAGTTAAATATCTCAAAATAAAGGAAAATTTAAATATATTCAAATTTAATTATTTATAAAATAATATTTAAATTTAGTCAACAATTTTCACTAATTTATAAAATTTAAATATAATCTAATCTTCTTTTTTTCATTAAATTTCCAAATATTTGATATTATCAAGAAAATGGTATTGTTATTATTATTTTTTATAAATTAAATTTAAAATGAGTTAGATTTTAATAGTTATTTTAATTAAAAAAAATGAAATAATAAAAAATGTCTTATTCAAATTGTGTCACCAAATAAATAATTGTTTTTTTATTACATTTACTCATCATTAGAAGTTCAAATGAAAATCTAACAAATGTTATTTTCTTTGTTGTTTTTTATTCATTATTTGATTTTTTAAATTATTTATATTTGTTTTTTTTTTTAAGTTATTATTTTATGTAAATATTTATTTGATTATAATATATTCATAAATATGTTTCTATTTATTAAATGCTTAAAAATTTATTTGATATAATTATAATAATTATATCTTAATTTAAAAAATTATTATTTTATTATTAATAAAAAATATTCAAATATACAAAATTTTCTTTAGAATATTTTTTGATTATTGTTTTATGCATTTTTTTAAAGATAATGATGATCTTTAACTTTACTATGTAGAATATATATGATTAATAATGAAAAAGGAGAGAAATATAAGAATACTATTTTATGTGTATTAAAGTTATGAAATTTAGTTTTCTATGATTAAATATTTTTATATTGTGATATTTTTTTCTTGGTTGTTTTATACACTTTTATGATATAGTAATGACAAATTAAGATAAATAATTTTTTATTAGTTTTATTCTATAATAATATAATCAGATTATAGTATTTTCTTTTGCTTTTCTTTAGTAAAATTAAAAGTATATATAATAGATTATTGCTATCTAAATGATTAATTAAACAAATAGATTGATAATTAAAATATAGTTCCATTGTTATGAATTTTTTGTTTAATTATTAAATTTTTATAATTTTTTTTGAATAACTAATTTTAATTTAATATATTCTTTTTTTATGTATTTTTCATTAAATTTCAAAATATTATATATTGTTTAGGAAAAAATCTAATTGTTATTTTTTTATGTTTTTTGTTATTTAATATTGTTTTTTTTTAAAAGAAGAAAATTTGGGGTTCCCCAATCCAAACTAACCCATTCTAACTAACTAATGAAAGGAGGTGGATCGACGGGGACTGAGGAGCTTGATCGACGTCAGCACTTCGCAGGATCAATGGGAGTTTCAGGGTAAGATAGTACAAATGAGTAGCAATAACTCGTCTCCTCTTCAACATCTCCTTCGGCTTACCTTTCATTTGAATTTATTCAAGCTTTCTTTACTGGTTGTCAGATTCTCATGTGTCTGTTCATCAATTAGGTTATTCGCACCGTATGTTGTTTTTTGACATGGAAATTAGTTTTTTTTTCTTTTGATTTCGGCAGTTTTATCAGTACCAAGTGGTTGGTCGTGCCCTTCCGACCCCAAGCCAAAGATTTATCGCATGAAGCTGTGAGCTACTAATGAAGATCCAAGTTCTGGTAGGCAAGCCCGCCTTTTTGTCCAACGCTGAAATTCTGTATATATTTAATAATTTTTGTATTGATTTGATTTTCGCTTTGTAATAGGTACTTCCTGAGAAAACTAAAGAAGGTGAAGAAAAGCAATGGCCAAGTTCTTGCTATCAACGAGGTTCCTTCTAGTCTATTGTTCTCAGGTTAATTGTCGTTTTGAAATACTAATTTTATTGGTGCCAGCAATGAACTTATTTTGTTCGTTGATGCTGAAAGGTAAGTTTTAAGTTTCTGTATTGAATTTTAAATTATAAGATGAACTAGCTTATGGTTAATCTTACCATAAAATTTGTATTGGTTTCTTTTCCTGTACTTTTGTTTAATTATTTTTAATAGTTTTGGTTTTATACTTTTGTGACATGAATGAGTTGGGATTACCAGTTTCATGTCGATTGGGTTTCTTAATTTATTTAGTAGTTTTCTGAATTGAAAACATTCTGTTAATTATTTTTCTTTGAGGGAAAGCAAGATAGGAAGATAATTCCCGTTTCAAATACTTATTGTGTCATTTTTTCTATTATTTTTATTTTATTCATCATATTTAAAATTCTAATTTATGCTTGCTGTAATTTCTATATAGCACCACTATAGATGCCTAGGAACTGGAAAAGGAATCGAAGGTGATATTGCCAACTAAAATTAGAAATTAACAAAAAGTTGCAAAGCATTGGAGCCCATATTAGACCTTAAAATGGAATAAAATAAAATTAACTAATGGTTCATCCAATTTAACATATTGACATTTTCGTAGGTAATGAAGTTTGGTTGCTCAACCACTTCTGTTTGAGATAGACATAGTGTCTAATCTTTGATAATAAATGCTCAAGCATATGAATTGTGAATACAATTATTTCTCTCCATCCAAATGCTATATAAGAAAATCAAAGTAATTAGAAGATATTATTTCTTGTTAAAGACCTAGATTGGTTAGCTAAATGATTTCAATGGTAGATTTGATAAGTTAGAGCATTCTTGCAAATGGTAATAGTTTGTGCTTTCAACTAGATAGCTAGAGACCTAACCTATCAAGAAGAAGAATGCCATTTTTAATAAGGGCATCGGAAGAGGAAAAAGAATTTCAATAGGGGAGAAGAGCATTTGATGTTAAGGATTTCACTCTTGTAAGAAGAGTTATGAATGAACTTAGTAAAACAAATTTTACTCTCAGTGAGTTTAAAAGCACATCTTGTAATTATGTAAAATTTGTCCTAAGAATATATAAATGGTCTTTGATGGTTTACATGTTTGAAATATGTCAACTTCAACATTCATTATTAAATAGGACAACATATCCACAATGAATGTAAATAAGAAGGGGGATAAGCAACAACCTTGTCCCATACTATTTTTTGAGTTGAAGTATCTTGAATTTACCATTGATGAAACTCTGTTGTGGGCATCAATAGTAAAAGCCTTGATTGATTTAATTAACTTGATGGAAATACCTTTAGTGGCCAGTCACTTATGGAATTGAGTTACATTCACATTGTTAAAGGTTTTGTAAATGTCAATTTTTGGAAAAGGAGCTTTGGTTTATAATATTGTTGAAATCATGAGGACCTTAATTGTAAGAATGCATTCATTAGAGGTCTTTTATTTTTAATGTTTGTTGCTTGAGTAGAGTGAATAGCAAGAGACATAACCATCTGAAGTCTGTTTGTGAGGTGTTTGGAGATAACCTTGAAGAAGGTGTTCTATAGTTAACCATTTTTAGTAGGATTTGTTAGTATGCAATTTCTTGGAAATTAGGCTATAATAGAATATTTAGTTAAGTTGGGAAGTTTATTGGTGTGAAAGAATTGGTTGACAACCAACATTTGAGATCTTATTAGCCACCAACTTGGAAAAGAAGAATTTGAAAGTGAAACCATTTTTTGCTATTGATTCCCATTATAAAGAAGGGAGCAAGGTGTTTGATATTTGGGACTAGTTATTCATCATAAGGTTATATAGGAAAAAAAGTTATTGGTCATAAAGAGTAATACAAAGGATTTGATGGCTTTAAAAAGATATATTTAGGATTGTGAAAAAGTTTATTCATGATTAGCTCATGTTACTTGTTAAGTAGCATTCAAATTATTCTTTAAGCGATCTGAATATGCATATATTTTAAGCTCGATTTATAAACAAATTGAACACAAACAAATTTTTTGTTCGATTATGTTTGGCTCTTTTTAGCTTGAAATAAGTGTGTGTATATATATATATCACACGACACCGTGTGTTTGATGTGGGTTGTTTAACTTATAGTAACTTTGAAAACACCCTCCAAGATGAAGTTTTTTGACACATCAGCTTTTTTAATTGTTCATCCATATCAAATATTCCAATGAAATATTTTTCGTATGTCATGTATGTTAATGACAATATAGATGAATATAATCATGATGTTCTTTTGTATTTTAGTTAGCTATGTTTATTTATTTTTTACTATAGGTTATGAGGTGTAAATAAGGCATTTTCGTATAATTTTTTAACCATTAAAAATTTAATGAAAATTTTAAAAAATCAATTTTATCAAACCTTATATAATGAAGTTTTTTATTTTTTTTATGTAAGTTTAATTAATTTTATATCAAATTATTGATAATATAAATAGATAATTATATATAATAGTCATTCAATTAAATTTTTATTGTAATTTATTGAATGTAAAATTCATATAATTTAATTTGTTATTCTAATTAAAATTTTAAAGATTTTTTTTAATTTTTTTGTATAAAAAAAGTTAATTGTTCTTAATTGAATTCAAAATTTATAATTTTTGAGTGAAATATTGTTCTCAATTGAATTCGAAGGTAGAATAACTTTGATATATTTATATAAAATTACTTAATTGTTTCCTTAATTAAATTTTAGTAATTAATTATGAAAATGAATTATAAATTTCTCGCTAAAATGTGTTTTCAAGCAATTGAGTGTATGAATATTCTTTCAAACTATGTTTCAAAAATTGAATTCCATTGAGAACAATTAACTTTATTTATTTATTTTATTTATTATTTAATTATTTAATTATTTTTTGTTTTTTTATATATTTGCAAAAATTAAAAAATCTTTGATTATTTAATTAAAATAACAAATTGATTTGTATGAATTTAACATTTAATAAATTACATAAAACTTTAATGGAATGATTATTATATATAAGTATTAATTTAAAATAAATTATTTATCTTAAAAATAATTTAATATAAAATTAATTAAATTTTCATAAAAAGTAAGAACTTCATTATATAGGATTTGATCAAATTCATTTTTTAATTTGTTAAATTTGTTAATAGTTATTTTTCGTTAATTTGTTAAATTTGTTAAATTTGTTAAATGTATATATGAATATATCAAGCTAAACATGATCGAGCAGAGAGTTGTTTGGATTCAATTTTTTTATAAATCGAGCTTAAAATGTCTATTTATCTTTAGCTCATCTACTTAATGAACGATTTAAACATAAGTTACTTAATGAAATAATGTATCTCATCCTCAAAAACTTAATGTAATATTTATGATGGTAGAGTAATTTGTCATCCATATTATCGAAATAATGATAAAATATTTACGTATGATTTACATAACTTAAGTATAAGGAGGATGTGTTTTTTATATATAATAAAGGTCGAGGTAAGACTTTTTTTTTAATGTGTAAATCTTTTGTCCATCCATATCTCCTATTAAAATGAATTATCAAAATAAGACCGTGATACTTCATAACGATTAAAACTCATTTCAACAATATGGTTATGGCTTCACTTACGTGCAGGTAATACATCATTTCTAGCATAAAATGAGATTTGTGTAAAGTTAATTTTATTGAGAAGATCATGAGATAATTAATTAATCTTTAAAAGAAAAAAGATTTTGATAGCATGTATTGGAATTTTTTATTCATTTTTATTCATAAAAATACTATAAAGTAGTTTATGGGGATGAGAAGTTTAAACTGAGTGTACTAACATATTATAACAAAAGTTTATCATTTAAAATAAAAGCTCAAAAAATTAATAAGTATTAAAAATATTAATGAAACAATCATAATATCCATCGAGGCATAGAAAAATAAAAATTATTTAAATGTTAGAATTGTTGGGGATTGCAAAATAAATAAGTGAAAGCAAGAATTATTCTTTGACATCTTGTTATCTTTTGAATGAATTATATCAATCTATTTAAAAATTTAAAAATTTTTGATTATAAATTATCTTTTTTACTATCATCAATTAGAAAAAAAAATATTATAATAGCCCAATTAAAATTGATGAGAATGGGTTTTAAAAGTATTATTATTACTTTGATATAAATACAATATATTAAAAATTTATATTAAATCATTTCAAAATAAATTCAAAAATTCTAAAGTCATTATAATGAGCCAAAAGTTGACTAAAATATTCTAATATAGTTTTTTAATTAAATTTTTTTAACATTTGCATAAAATTAATTGTTATTTTGATCATTATAAAAGTATAGGTTACAATTAATTTTTTGATTATTTTATAATTATATTTAATATATCTCATTAATGTGATTTAAGAAGGAAATATAAAGAGGGTTTTATTTTTTCAATCACCTAATTACCATTTAATTTATCAAACAAAAGAATGTCCATACTTTAATTATCATCAATGAAATGAAATGAGATATTCAATTGAAAATTTTCCTTTTAAAGATTATATTTTATAATTTAATTTTTTTTGTTAAATGCACTTATATTAATATCAATAAATTATTTTCAATAGAAATGTTTCTTCTTAAAGATTATAAATCATGAAGCATTAATTTTAATTAATTGTGTACATTTTCAAACCTTGAAATAATAATTTAGGTGTTTAGCATTAAAATATTATATGCTCATTATATTAATATTATGATAAATCTATATTATTCTTTTAAATGTTTGTTTCTTATTCTTCTTTAAAAAAATTAGAGACTTGTCTTTATCACCAATTCACGCTTCTCTTTTTTAAATCGGTTCTTTTGATACATCTTTTCAAAGCAAAAGTTCTTTATTTGGCGAATTTACTACCCTTAAACATAAGAAGATTCCTAATCATTTTATAATTATTCATTTTTCTTTAAAGGAAATTTAATAAGCTTGAAATAGAGATTAGATATTTTCTA
This sequence comes from Cymbidium sinense, assembly GCA_021442155.1. Lineage (NCBI taxonomy): Eukaryota > Viridiplantae > Streptophyta > Magnoliopsida > Asparagales > Orchidaceae > Cymbidium > Cymbidium sinense. The sequence continues at coordinate 37,790,679 of CM038232.1, read as the reverse complement.
AACTACCAGAAAATTCTATCTAGTTTTAAGCGTGGAGCAAAGTGTCTCAAATTCTAAATATTAAAATCACCAAAACAAATAATGTCATGACAATTATTATAAATATCATGGTGGAAAGTGATAATTATATATAATAAATGTACATAAATTTTATGATTTATCATTTTGAGGATTAATACACTTTATCATTTTCAAAAACTTACTTTTACGATGGTAGATTTATCACATATTTGAAATAATGATAAAATATTCATATAGATGTAAATATAAACTTTATAATGAAGGGATGAGTTTTTTATATAATTGAAGGAAATATTTCTTTTATGTGGCATTTGTTGATGTTGATCAATATAACTTTAATATCAATATCTTTGTTAAAATTGATTAAAATATGATCGTGATCTTCAACAATCAAAACTCATTTCAACAATATGGTTATGGCTCTAAACCCATGTAATAAATTGTTATGAATGATTTATTTTGTCTATTTTAATGAAATTAATATTGAAGTTGGTGTTCGTCGGCATTAATTTACCAAAAGAAGTCTTGCTTTTGATTTTTATTATATATAAAACTCATCTACTTATACAAATTTATGTTTGTATCATATACAATATTTTATCATTATTTTTTTGATAATATGGTGATACAAATTCATTTATAAATAAAGCCGTTAAGTTTTTTGTTAAAGATAATAGTGGTGTTTGATTAAAATGATATGTAATATGATTATATGCATTCATTATATTGTTGATTTATTTTTCGTCTGACATTTGTAGTAGTTGTCATTATCACTTTATTTTTTAGTGGTTTTGTTTTATATTTAGAATTTGATCTTTTGTTATTTTTATAAGAACTGAGTGGTACTCTTTAGTTTAAAATCTCCAACTTATTTCAATTGCTTGTTGAGTTTTTTTTTTAAATCTAAGAAAAATTATGAGATGACAAGATTGAGTGATTGACCTTCTTCATAAAATGGGTGATTCAATAAAGAGCCAAGTAATCAAAACTCATTTTAACAATATGGTTATGACTTCTAACTTGCGGGTAATAAATTATTATGAAACATCACGGTTCTATTTTGGTAATCCATTTTTAATGAAAACGTTGATATTAGAGTTGGTGTTGATATCAATAATTACACATTATCACCGTAAAGCTTTTGCCTGATTTTTTTATATATATAAAAAAACTCATCCTCTTTATATTTGGTTTTGTTTCTATGTAATATTTTATCATTATTTTTGATATTATACAAAATTATAATTTGTTTCGTAAATAGGTTGCATTAAACTTTATTGAGGATGAGGTAGTGGTGTTGTTGGATTCTTAAAATGATAAACCATATAATTTATGATGCATTTATTATATTATTGATTATCAATTTTCGCCATGATATTTGTAATAGTCATGGTCATTGTTTTGATCTGATTGGTTTTGCTCCATATCAAAATTTGATGTGTTTGTTATATAGTTAGAACTTGAGGTGATGGCCAAATAGTTTAGAAATCTCCAATTTCTATTTCAATTGATTGTCGGGTTTCCTTTAAAAAATTTATGAAAGGATTTTGAAATAATAAGATTGGCGTGGAGGTATCTTCTTTATAAGTGATTAGGTGGTTGATGTAAGTTGACAAAGTAGCAAATTCTTTGAAAATGTTATCGAAAAGAGTTGGTTGTCGTAAGAAGAGTTGTGGATTGGTGAGTAGAGTCAAATTTTATGTTATTTTTTGAAAGAGAAATAAAAAATAAGCACTTAAAAGAGAATAATATAAATTTATCATAATATTATCAAGAATTTAATGAGCATATAATAATTTAATATTAAAGTATACTTAAATTGTCATTTTAAAGTTTGAAAAATGTATACAATTAATCAAAAATTAATTCTTCATAATTTGTGATTTTTAAGAATAGATATTTTTCTATTGAAGATAATTTACTGATATTAATATAAGTAAATTTAATAAAATAAAATAAAAAATAAATTATGAAATTTGATCTTTAAGTAGGAACATTTTTCAATTGAATATTTGAGTTTTATTTTAATTGATGATAGAATTAAGGTTATGAATATTCTCATATTGTTTGATAAATTAAATGAATGATTAGGTGATTTAAAAAATAAAATTCTTTTTATATTTTTTATTTTAAATCTCATTAATGAAGATGATGTAGTTCTAAGTATAATCATAAAATGTTCAAGAAATTAATTGTCGCCTACACTTTTTATAATAATCGAAATATCACGATTAATTCTATGCATATGTTGTAAAAAAAATCAATGAAAAAAAAATTATATTAGGATATTCTAGTCAATTTTTTAGCTGGTCATGATAAGCTTTAAAATTTTTGGATTTATTTTGAAATGATATGATATAAATTTTTAATATATTATATTTATATCAAATAATAATAATGCATTTAATATTCTTTTTCATCAATTTTAATTAGGCTATTATAATATGTATTTTTTCTAATTGATGATAATAAAAAAGATAATTTATAATCAAGAATTTTAAAATTTAAAAATGGAAATTGATATAGCTCATTTAAAAAGATAACATGAAGTTAAAGAATAATATTCATTTAAAATATGATAAAATTTAGAAAAATTATCTCATGATTTTTAAAGAATTAAATAAAAAAATAATCTAAAAATAAAAATAACTCAAAAAATTCATTTAACGGTTGATAAGAATAATAACCAAATACTTATTGAATGATGATGATATTATGAAATTTCTCTTTCATCTTTTTTGTCAAACTTCTATATCATATGTCTAAGATATTCAGCCAAATAATATTGGAATGCATTTATTAAAACTAATAAAAAGTGATAAAAAAAACATATTAGATAGATTTGAATTACCAATATGAAATCATCATTGAAATTAATCTCATCGTCAATCGTGCCCTTCTCTTTAACGATTTCCGCTTGGCGTTTGGCTAGCAAGTAATAAAATGGAAGTTTTACTTGAGATATTGAAGGTGGCTTTGGGATTTAGGATAAGCGGACAAGAGCGAGAGAAATAACTAAATAAGCGAATGTTTTAAAATAACGCTTCTACCATTTGTCGATCCCGAGGACAACAGGCGATCTGTTCTCGTTCGGCGCTTTGACCGCCGCTTTCGTCTTGATAAGAGCCTAAGACAAAGTCATAATCCTTATTTTAACCTCTCATTTGATCTTGGGCGCAAATTGGTCTAGTTCTTATTTACGTGGCAGGATAAAAGGTACATGCTTGGTAAGCGTAGAACAAATCTCGCCATTCTTAAGGTGCGGAAGGGAGCTTTTACCAGATCCCAAGGCAACCTGCTCCACTTGTGATTACCCGCCCACTCTCAATCGCTACTGTAAGAAATGATCCAATTCTATGTCGTTCTTGAAGCTTCCTGCGCTTATGCTATATTCCTTATGACATGTCCATGTTTTGATAAATGGTAAATCTTATGGGAAGCATCACTGAAAATAGAAAAAGGGAGTTCATGAGATCGTCTTCATTAGAGTTTTCTCTTTTCTTAATGATTTCTATGTTTAGTTGTCTATTGAATGTTGAAATTTGTCTTGTCGTTTTTTATGAGTTGGATTCTTTATGCTATTCAACAATGAAATTAGGGACAAAATTTGAAAGGTATTGTTCATAGATATTGGCACAATAGGTTTTTTTTTTAATTTTTTTTTATACATAAATTTACGTTCTATTGTGAGAAAAGTTAATTGCATATGCTGTTTTCTCTCTTTTTTTTTGGCCTAAGAAAACTATGGTATGGTTCAATAGTCGTTCATTTGATGTTCTTTGCATTGCTCTATATTGGCACTTGTTATCCAACTCGTTCTTTTTTCTCTCACAAGGAAAGGTACATGATCTTTTGGAAAACGGAGTAATGAGTCACATACTGTATGCTCGACATGTGGCCGGAGGAGCTTTCGCCTCCAGAAGAGCACCTGCTCTTACTATGGCTACACGGCAGCTCGCATCCTCAAGTGTAAGAGCTGAAGTGGGGGAAAGAGGGAGTGCATGACTATGGTGATGCATGTGTACAATTGCATGTAAAGTGGACAATGTGAAGATGAAGAGAGGGAGACCAAAAGAAGAGCACACTTTTTTTTTTGGGCCTACAAGATATAATTATATAAAAAAAATTTAAGAGTGGGCAATTGCCCACCATGAGAATTGTGTAGGGTCGCCCTTATTTAAACTCATAAATTTTTTTGATCTTTCTTTATGTTGTGAAAGAATTATTGTTAGAGTTGGTACTTAAAATTATTTGTTTTAATTTATTAAGATTTTGTTAATCGTGATCATTGTATGATTCTGTTATTGTTCAGTCTATATGGTATTTTTTTTGTCCGCTAAAGTTTTCGTAATTGACAAATGCAGTGTGTTAACTAAATAGATAATAAATTTTATTTTTCAATTTTTGGGAGGCTTATGCTATAGTTAGCGGTGCAAATGAGTTGAGGTGAGATTGAGTCACTGGTTTGAACTTGAGCTCAATTAATTCAGAGTTCAAATTTGAGCTTAATTTTACATGTTCAAGTTTCTCATTTATTATCAAAGGAAGAAAATTTTAATTTAAGTAATTATTATAATGAATGATAAAAAGAATGAAAAATTAGAAAAAATTAATAAATTATTTGATATAAGAAAATAATATTTAAATTTTAGATATTTTTATTAATTTTATATTTAAATTATTGATTTTAAATATATTTTAATTATATTATATAATAATATTTTTAAACAAGTCGATTCATATGTTAATGAGTTGAGTTAGGATAAATTTGACTTGTTAGTTCATTGAGTTTGATTCACATGACATTTTATTATGTTGAGCATATAGCTCAAAAGTCAATTTGATTATTTACATTCTAGTTTTGTATTTATTGAAGAGGTTGGTCTTTTTTGCATGTAACATCTTAATTAATTATCTTTGTTGATTAATTTCTTAATCAATTGAGTCCTGTAATAAACGTGATATTTGTTTGTTTTTGGTCTTACTCTTATATGCTTTTATATTATTATTAATGTAAATTTTCTTTCTTAACATTAGAGTTTTTTTATCTTGAAATATCTTAGTAATAAATTTATTGATCTTGTAGCCAATGACATGTTTTCATTATCACTTTATTTTATTTTTCTTACTCTATTAATTAGGATCTTGGAATATAGGTACTCTTACAGGTAAATTAATGGAATTAATAGATATTATGGTTCATAGAAAGATAAATATTTTATGTGTTCAAGCTAAATGGGTTGGGGAGAAGGCGAGGAGATTGATAGTTTAGGTTTTAAACTTTGGTATTCGAAGTCAGAACTAGAAATGGTGTAAGTGTTATTATAGAGAAATTTGAAAGATAATGTTATAAATATTAATAAATGTGGAGATAAAATTATAGCTTTAAAGATTATTATAAGATTATCAAATGTTATAGTGTCTATGCTCCAGTAGGTCTCTCTAAATATTTAAACCATGCCCAACCAACTTAAATTGGTTGAGTATAGGTTCTAAATCAAAATCATATGGAAAAGTCTCTCCAAATATAAAAAATCTCTCAAAAATTCAATGAACCTCACTTAGCATACCTAAATTTGTTAAGTGTAGGTTTAAATTCCAAACTAAGTATAGAAGTCAATGATTGAAGGCAAACATCAAGACAAGAGTTTGACTCAATTATGTTTCAACAAATACAGTGATTCTGTAGTCAATCTTTTATCCCCAATCGATGCAGTGACCTCAAGTTCATCTTCTCTTTCCCCTTTAGTGTAGATTTGGCCTTGGATTAGGGCAATCTCACCATGACTGATGCCGCACACTTAATCTACTTTGGTCATGGCTTTGAGGGGGTTCAGATTACTTATGAGGGGACAACCCTCACAACTGTTAGCAGGGAGGAGGTGGTGGGATAGACGCCACTCATCCGCTTGGATTTTCCATATGATTATGAGTTTCCCTTGCTGAAGAGGAAGGCTGCAGTGGTTCCCATGCCCCGTTTAGTGTCACTGTCATTACCTTCTTGTTCAGTTGCTCCTACCATAGCTCCAATGAGAGCTGCTACCTCCTCTTTGATCACCCCAAAGGGGAAGGCTATCTTGGCTTCTAAGTTAGTCTCCCCTACCTTCGAGGTAGGTTCCAGCTCCCGCTCTACCCTGCTCACTCGTATCCAATGCAACAACAAAATCACAAGATTAAGTGGGATCATGAGCGAGTAGCTAGAGAGCTTGATGCTACTTCCCATATATTTGAGGAGGGTTCTCCCTGTGAGACCTCTCCACTTTTGAGTGGCAATAGGTTCCACCACCTCTCACCTCAGATGAAGAGGAAGACTATCAAAGGATTGTTGCTTCTCCTCCACCTGCCGATACCATGAAACAGCTGGGGGCACAGAGGCCCATGTCCGACTTGGGACTATTTTAGCTGGGTGTGAGCTTAGACTCTTAGAGTCTGGTACCTTGTTTGACTTATGATCCATGATTCCTAGGAGTGTTAGGGGTCAGCTCCATAGAGAGAGAGAGCCGTGGAGGCTCGAGTATCTGCCCAGGTAGATAGGAGAGAGGGATGGAGGTATGCTGCAAGGCAGATCAATGGATTTTGATCATTTCCATGTCATAGCCTGTTAATCTCATTTTGGATGAGGTTAATTTGGCAATTAAGAGATCCTAATCTCAAATAGGATTTTCTTAATTCAATGTTTAGGACACCTCACCTAGTGTCCTATAACATCTTTTTGAGTTTATTCTAACCTATTTGATATAGGTAAAATCAATCTAAATTTTCAATTTAGATTAACTCAAATAAATGAAATTAAAATCAAATTAAAATGAATGAAAGAAAACCCATTTCATTTGAATAAAATTGATCATTTGAACTCATTTGAAATCATACTTAACCCATTTTAGCTAAATGAGTTAAAATGAAATTAAATTTAAAATTAATTCAAATTAAATGGTTTAAATCAAATCATAATGCAATTGATCATCAATTGCATTATGGTTTAAAAAAATTAAATTAAATCCAAAGGGTAAAATTAAATCCAAATACTTTGCATCAAAGCATTTGATTGGATTTAAATTCCCTAAGAAAATTTAAAAGGAATTAAATCTAATCTCAAATCTATTTTGAGATTAATTTGGGCATATCATACTTTAATCCAAACTAAGATGATAATGCCATATTGTATGAAAATAATAAAAAACCAAAATAAAATGGGAAATAAAAAAAATAGAAATTCTAATTTCCTTTTTCCATCTCTCCCCATGAAAAATATCTTCTTCCCACCTCATCAACTCCAAGACGAAAGCCACCTTTTAAGAGATGGCTGCCTTCAAGTGAAGGCAATGGAGGTAATTGAGGCTAAGGCAAACCTCTAAGAATTTGCCAAAAAAAAAACCTTAGCCAACCAAGGGAAGAAGAAAAGATAAGAAGAGGGAAGAAGAAGTGCTCGGCATGCATGGAAAAAATGCAAGAAAGCTCTTTCCCTCAATGTGAACATCCCATTATGATCACAAGACTAAGGGATCACACCAGGCATTGCCACCATGGTGGAAGTTCGATCTTCAAATTTCTTCCATATGGAGCTTTTACCAACAATGGAAAAATGGGGTAGGAGACTATCACCTCTCCATTTTCATTCCAAAAGCATCGCCAGGAGAGTGATGAAGTTTCCAACCATGATCCAACCCCCCTCACGTGATCACGGAATCGGTATGCAATTCTCTCCCCTCCCTGCATTCGATTTTGGAGCTTTGTGAAGAAAGTTGGATCCTCAAATGGATCAAATGGTATAGATTGACCCTAATTTGATCCCTGATCATTTTGGGATCAAAATCTTGGCTTGATTCGTCAGTGATTGGCAAGAAATCACGGACGGTGTCCATTTCTCACCTGCGAGCCTCGGGATTTAATCCCAATCATCTGATCCTTCTCTTAGGATCGGACGGCTCCGATCTAGGCACACAAATTGATTTAAATCCCATAAGGATCGTGGGGTGATTGGACGTTTGATCTGTCGGTGATCGGGATGCGCATTTTCAACCCATGCGACACACGGACCGTCCCATGCGTGACATGCAATCTGTCGCACGGGACCGCGGGATCAATATGGACCGTCCGATCTTCCCTCTCTTTAACTTATGCTACGTGGGACCCTCCCCACTTAAAATTATTACTATTAGTTAATTAAAGGTTTATTAATTAATTAAAATCTTGAAAATTTTAAAAATCATATAAAATCAAAGAAAATCAGAAAATTATAAATTAAAGCTCTATGGATTCTTCTTGATGAGAGGAATCCATAGAAATTAAAATCCCCAATTTTTATTAGGTAATTTTCCCTTAATTTGGGTTTAATTGAAAAACATTAAAAATTATTCTCAAATTAATAATCAATTAATTTAATTGAAGGAAATGAAATTAAGCTTAAAACATACCTTAGGAAAATTTTTGGGAATTTAATTCTCTGAATTCAAGGGAAATTGTAATTTCATGTGTATTAACTTTTAAATTAATTAAATTAATTCCCCTTTAATGAAATAATTAGAAAACTTTAATCCAATAATTTTAAATTAACATAATGTATATTAATGAATATTAGAATACTAATTAAGCCTAATCAAACCTATATGAACCTAATAGATCACTAATTAACCCAATTATGTAATTAAAAGAATTAAATAATTCAATTATGTGTGAGAGGGGTTATGAAATTACTTAACTTAAACCCTCTTAGCTTAATTAATAATAAATCATTGTAGATCTTTCTTTCTTGGTGCATTCGATTTAAATTCCTGTATGGTTTTATATCATATCATTGGTTCATAATTATTTGATTAATTATCTGGTGAAAGTAAGGGTAATTAACACACCCAATTCATACCTTAACCTAAGCAACATATAAAAAATCATATAATAATCCTAAGAACAAACTATATCAACAAACATATGTGGGAATGGGTTAGGAGCACTCATATATTTCTCAAATTCAAACTCAAAAAACAAAGTCAAACCTTCTTTAAAAATAACTTGATTTGCTTTAAGTTTTTTATTTCATAAGATTGTCTTTAGAATTAATTAGGGTGAATGTATGCTTTCATCACTTTAGTTCTATCTAACATGCTTGTATGTATGTCACATGAATTTCATGCATTCATTTTTTCAAAATCAAAATGAAAATATATTTTCTTTATGTCAAATTGCATATTTTGGCTAAAGTAAAAATATGAATGATTATTATCACTATTAAATTCAAAACTATTTTCAAAATCTATAAATCAAACATCTAAAACTGAAAGTGTGCTACTTATAATTATTTATGAGCTTGCGCGTGGATATAAATATGAAGATGTCCATAGTGTAGGTTCCCTTCTCTTTTCTTTTAGCATAGTTTTGAATAGGATTTGGCAAAATGTATAGTTTATTTGAAATGAACACAACACCTGCCTAACCCTATTTATATCCATTCCTATGTTATTACCTAAGGAGGACATCCACACTTGTACACATAAATTGCATAAATAAAACAAACAAACAGATACAAACTTTTTTGCATATTTCTTTTTCCATTCATTTCTTTTATACATGTGCTTATATTTAAGGAAAGTGGTATATTAGTATGGACAATCCCGGGGTTGCGAGGCTTTAAGTAGCCCTAAGTAAGTCTTGTACCTTACACCCTTGGTGCTAACAATGGTAGCGTACTTAAGCCTTTTATACATATACATGTGCACGTGAATAATGGATAAAAGAAACCCCTCTTTTGTACTTAATGAAAATCATGCATCATAAGGCATTCAAATTTTCTTAACATTTCTTAGTATTCATCATAAAGTGTGCTAAACATTTCCATTTATATGATATGATAAGGATTCATTCATATGCATGACGCACATGTTGGGAAAGAAATGAAGTGATGTGTATTTTGTGATATTAATTCACTTTATTTAATCTTAAAATGTCTTTCTTTTTGAATAGGTTTGTTTAGGGAAAAATTTAAACTTAGGATTAATTAAAACACATAATAAATATTCACTAAATAAAATTAAATTTCAATCTACTTTAGAAAATACTTAAGGTAGGGAAGAAAAGAGAAGTTCTCTTCTCTTTTCTCTCTTTAAAACTTAGTAATTAATTCTTGGATTCACTTAAACCAAACCAAAGTACAAAATAAAATCAACCCAAATCAACTAAACAACTTAAATTAAATCACCTCTAAGTTGAACATCTTCATACTTAGAAAATCTAAACCTTAAAGTCATATCTAAGCATACCACACAAACTTTTTAATGCACACATATTATATTAAGGCACCACTTCTAGCTTTAGGTTAGGGCAGTGCATGGCTTGATATTTGCTTTTATTTTATGATGTATTGTTTCTAGTCAGGATGATAGAGTGAATGTTCATAGAATAAATAGTAGGATGACTTAGTCTAATCATTATTTTCTGTAGGAGATTATGCTTAAGAGGCGTTCTAATAAAAACATAAATGCTTTTTCTGTGCAGGTGCTTATACCCCTAAGCATAATCCAATAGGCTAGGTGGACTTGGTCACCCATGTGCATGGTACTGAGTCCAATATACATGCTTTGGATTTGCATGATTCATTTAGCTAATCTTTGTTTTGTAGGTGTTAGTTAGATTTATTTTTTCTTCTCACATAATTTTTGCAATTAGGATTTTGGAATGAGTGTTATGGGGATTAGGATGAACATTATTCATAAGATCTCATCTTATGTACTATGTGAAGCCTTTGGAGCAACCACCTTTCCAAAGAAGCAAGAAGAAAGAAGAAATGAAGAAATGAAGAAATGAAGAAATGAAGACCCCCATAACATGAATTTGCTTACTTGATTGTAAATTAATTCATTTATAATCCGGGTTATATTAGGGTAGAGCTCGGCTACCCAATTTGTTTTCGGGTTTGTGCAGTGATGCCCGACCACAAATGGTCTTTTATTCTTTTATGCTAGCTTTATAAAATGTTTGATGTTTTGTTTAGCTTGTGCATTAAGATGACATTTTCCCAGTTTCTTCCTTGCTTGATGTATGACCTAGATGACGATTAGGCTCTTAGAAAAAAATAAATCTTCTATCAAATTAAACAACTAAAAATTAAAAATAAATAACTCATAACCTCATTTAAGCATCGGTTAAAATCAAGATAAAAAAATTAGAAATCCTCTTAGCTGCATGAGTATTTCTTTTATAACATCATGCATAAAAGCATATTGTTTCACTCTTGATTGAAGGGCTTCCACCTTTGCCAGAGAACTTGGCTCGACTTTGAGAGCCATGGGAAAACACCCTTCCTTCTTGATTTTGGCCAATAACCTTATTTCTCATGCATTGAGCATTGAAACCAAAGCTTGTACATTTCAAATGATCAACCGTGCCTAAACCAACCCATGACTTAACCCAATCAACAATTAATCAAATTGGTCAACTTGACCCATTTGACCTAAGTGAACCTAAATGAACTAAAACCAAATATAAATTAAATTGAACCAAATCAATGATACCCATAGCTCAAATGCATTTGAACTTGACTAACCCATGGTTTGACCTAATTTGACCAATTGGTTAACCCAGTCAATTGACCATGAACTTAACTGACTTAAAAGGTCAAATCAACTTGAAATCAAACCAAACCAAAATTGAAACCAAACCTTGCAATACATTTCAAATGATCAACCGACCTAAACCAACTTATGACTAACCTAGTTAAATGGTCAAATTGGTCAACTTGACCCATTTGACCTAAGTGAACCTAAATGAACCAAAACCAAATGTAAATCAAATTGAACAAAACTAATGATACCCATAGACTCCAAATGATCATTTGGACTTGACCCAACCCATGGTTTGACCCAATTTTACCAATTGGTCAACCTAACCCAAATTGATACATTTTGACCTAAATGGGTCAACTTGAGCCAAATCATATCAAATCAACTATAAATTCTTTAAAATTTAGCCCAACCCATTTTTGAATCATCTCAAATTTGCCCAAATCAAAATCAAGGCCAAATGACCATTTTACCCTAGGTAAAACCTATGGCCACATTCACTTGAATTTGGCCAATTCTTTCTCATAGCCACTGACATCCTCTTAGTGGTCCATTTGGACACTGGGAGGTGGTGCACATGACTCTGTTGGGTCAACCATGACCCAACCCATGGCCAAACAGACCACTCCAATGGAAATTCTCCAATTGGATCACCTCCTACACTCACCTAGCACATGTGCACTCCTCCTTCTCCACTCATCTGCCAAAAATGAACTACATGGAGTTCCTAACAGCCTAAACAATCAAATAGATCTCCTCAATTGATCAAAAATGACAAAGCAAGCCTCACCGATCTAGGGGAGATTTACTCCCCTCATTCCAACTCATAAGTTCATTGCATTCATTGAGCTAGTGATCGAAAGAAAGCTTCTCTAAGTTTCCCCAAGCCATTTCCAAGCTTATTGAATTTCTCCTTCTCGATTTTCTTCAAAGTTGAAATAGGTGAGGCCTAAGGAAATTCCAACTCACTCGATCCTCCAAATCCAAATTCACTTTGCAAGCACCATCAAGGGAGCTGGCTCACCCACCCAAAGTGTTTCAAGTCTCAAGCCACCTGAAGGGGATTTCAATCGAAGCCGCAAGCCATTGAAGGGTATCTTAGTCAATTGAGAAATCCACTTCAAATCAAGACTTGAAACCTTCAAAAGTGTTTTGTCTCCACTAGACAAAGCTACCTCCTCCGTTGGAAGCTCCGGTGATAGCCTCTGGTGAGGTATTGCTAAAAATTGATCCTCCATTAAAAATTGCTTGGTCTTTTGTGAAGGGAATTGTAATCCCATTTGATTCTAGCCATTGGATGTTCTTCCCTATACCTCTAGATGGTGTGGAGTGAATCTTAGCTTAATCCGAGCTTAGGTGAGCTCGGATCAAGCGGTGGAGGACAAATGGCCTCCGTCTCCCGTAGCTTAGGCAGAGATGAATCATGAGCCATCCATCCCACATGTTTTGGATGGACAACCCTGATTAAATCGATTAGATCCACTGAATTAAATCGTTAGAATCACGGGATTAACCCTGGCCATTCGATCCTTGATGGCCAGAGAAAGCAAATTACACCGCCAACTGACGTGGTGCACGATGTGATAAGTTAAATAACCAATCTCATCGTACTGTGTGGAAAGTGTGCCACGTCAGCAGTGCGGGCATTGATTTGATTAGTTAATTAATTAGGTTGTCCTAATTATTCTTTAATCACAGAAACTTCATAAAATCATAATTAAATGTAGAAAAATTCAAAAAAATAAAAAATAAAAGAGGTCTCATCTTAAAAATATTTCAGAGAGGAATCCAATAAAATTATTTCTAATTGATTTTGAACAATGAATTTTCCTTAATTAAGGATTAATTAAAAATTGAATTACCTTAATTACTCTCTAATTACTTCATTAATTAATTCCAAATTTCTCAAACATGTTTAGTTAGATGACTTCTACCTCTCTTAATTTTCTTGGGATTTATTAATGAGTTAATTAGGGAATGTGATTAATGAACCCCTAATCACCCCCTTAATATAATTAAGAATAATTAAGCATATGAATAGTGATTTAATCCCTTAATTGAGATAATTAAATATTGTTTAAGTAAAGGGGAGGTTTATGGAATGGGTTTGGGATATTTTCCCTAAGTTATTCCCTAAACCCCTTTCTTCCTTAAAGCAAATATAATTAAGGATTAATCCACTAATGATCTACTTAATTAATCTAATGAAACTTTCAAAATCAATCAAATTAATCAATCACTTGATGATCCTTAAAAGCAAGGTAAATTTGAGAAAATCATATCCAACTCACATGTGTGAAGGTTATGAAAGTACTTAATGAAAACCCTTTAGTAATCAATAATTACGACACATTAGACCCCTTTATTTCTTAGGTGCTAAATTAAATTCCATAGAGCATCATATCATATGTTGGCTCATAATTGCTAATTATGTATGTTTAGTGGTGTAGTAATTAATACTTAATTCACACCTTAACCTAAATAAAATAAAAAATCAATCTAATTGTTATAAAAATTAAACTAAACCAATTCACACATGGGGGAAATGGGTTAGGACCAACAAACAATTTTCATATTTCCTAACTCAAATCAAATTCAAAAATAAAAATCTCTTTAAAGAATTTTTTATTCACTTTAAATGATCTTATTTTATAAGATTGTCTTTAGGAATTAATTAGGGTGAATGAAGTCATATGCTTACATCACTTATTTCTTTCCAAGCGCTAAATATTATTGCCATATGAAATCATGCATTCATCTCCTTTGAAAAATCTCTTTAAATAAAATATTTCCTTTTATGTCAAATTGCATGTTTTGGTTAAAGTAAGAATATGAGTGACTATTATCACTATTAAATCAAAATTTATTTTTAAAACCTATAAATCAAAGGTTATAAATGAAGTGATGCTACTCATAAGTACTTATAAGCTTGCATGTGATTATAGCATAAGATGTGTTATGTGATTTTCTTCTCTTTTCTTAACATGGATTTGTATAGGATTAGTAAAGTGTATATTTCATTTGAAAAGAACATAACACTTACTTAAATCTATTCTTATACACTTCTATGTTATGATAAGAAAGATCATCACATTTACACATGTAAGTTATACAACTAAATCAAACACAAAATCTTTTGCATGATTCTTCATCCATTTATTTTTTTTGTTCGTGCAAATGTATTTAAGAAAAATGGTATATTAGTCTGGACATCCCGGGGTTGTGAGACTTTAAGTAGCAAGTAGTTGCCCCCTGTGTAGAAAATAATGGCGCCGTACTCACTAATGTCTTTTATTCATCTAGATGTGCATTTGATTAATGGATAAAAGAGTCCCTTTTTCACCTTAATAAAAAAATATGCATTCATAGAATATCCAAATATTCTTAAACAACATCTCTTTGCATTCATCATTAAGGTGTGCTAAGATTTACATGGCATGTATAGATATGCTTAGATTATTCATATGCATTTATATATACGAAAGAAATAAATTATTGTGTGTTATGTGATAGTAATTCACTTTAACTAATCCTAAGATGCCTTTCTTATTGAATATGTTTATTTATAGAAAATTTAAACTTAGGGTTAATTAAAACACATAATAAAATATTCACTAAAGAAAAATCATTAACGAATCTACCTTAGAAATTACTGTAATAGGGATGAAAGAGAAGTTCTCTCTTTTCTTCTATACAACATTTAGTAATTAAGATAGTTCATTCAAACCAAATCAAATCATCAAATAAAATTGACAAATCAACTAAATCACTTAAAATGAAACCACCTCTAAGTTGAACCCTTCATATTAGAAAATTTCAACCTTAAAGCCTAGCTAAGACATGGCACACAAGCCTTAAATGACACACATTGGCTAAGTCACTATTTTAGCTCCATGTTGTATGGCATGGTTTGATGCTTGATTTTATTTTGTGATGTAATATTTTAGATTACATGCATGTGTGTAGACAGATGATGGGTGATTTTAATCTAATCATATCTTATGCAGATGATTATTCTTAAGGGGTGATGTAATAAAATATAAATATTTTTGTTGTGCAGGTTGCTTTTACCTCTAAGCATGATCTAAATTAGGATAGATAGACTTGGTTATCCATGTGTGAGATGCTAAAGTTCAAATTATTCATATAATTGTTTGGGTTGTGTGATATATTTAGCTAATCTTTATTTTGCAGGTTTAGTTAGATTTATCTTTCCCATTTTGATGTAATTTTGCAATTAAGATTTAAATGAATGTTATGAGGAATTTTGAACATTGGTCATAAGACATGTCTTATGTGATGGAGCAAACTACATCCCAAGTCCAAATGAAGAAAGAAGAAAGAAAGAAGTGAAGAAACGAAGAAATGAAGAAATGAAGACTCCCATAACATGAATTCCTTTTTTATTGTAATTATTCATTTGCAATTCGAGTTGTATAAGGGTAGAGCTCGGCTACCCACATTTTCTTTTTGAGTTTGTGCGGTGGTACCCGACCACATCATCCTCTTATTCTTTTGCACTAGCTTTACAAAATTGTTTGATGTTTATTTAGTTTGTGCATTAAAAATGACATGATTTTTCTAGTTTCTTCATTGATTGATGAATGGCTTGGATGCGATTAGGCTCTTAGGGAAAAATAAATTTTCTATTCAATTAATCAACTCAAAATCAAATTAAACAACTCATAATCTCACCTAAAGCTTAGAACATAAATCAAGATAATAAAATATTTAACAATTCCTTAACTGGATGTTGTATGTCTCACATCATGCATAAAAATCATATTACTTCACTTGCTAATGGAGGCTTCCACCTTGCTAGAGAAAATGACTTTGAGAATCATGATAAACACACTTCCTTCTCGATTTTAACTCATAATCAATATTCTCATACGATAGTATGAAATCCATGTCAAATAAATTATCCAAAAAATCAAAATAAAACTTAACAAAATTTGCATTGATTTAAGTCATTATTCATGTTCTACATGATCTAGTCTGGGAGTGTGTTTAAGGACTTAGTCTCATTTGTAAATAAACAAAGAAATTAACTATCTGCAAAAAGCATAAGACTTGCTACATGTATTTAAAATCATATGGGAGTTAGTTATCACTGTGGTTGTAAGTCCAACAGTCAGGTGATTTATTCTCTTTTATAGAGATAAACCATATACCCATTTTTTTCTTAGATTTAGGTCATGCCTTGGCTCTTGCTAAAGCTCCCTAGATTTAGGATCCGAGGTTGTTGTCTCCCTTTGTAGGCTACAAGCATAAATTCTCACCTCTTAGGCATTTCTAAGATCTTTTAGTATGGAATTGTAAGCCCTAGATTTCTAATAAAAATTCAACTCGAACATATAATCCTCTTCAAATTTCAAAAATATAAAGCCCAATCATAGGATAGTTTGGGATGCTTACTAGGTATCCTAGTATCATGAGCATGCCCTACTCATCTCCTTTTGGTTTCAATAATAACTCCCTCTTGATTTTTCAAAAATAACCAATTTATTGATAGTCCTATCTTTAAAATCTTTAGAGACAATGATCATTTACCTTAATTAAGAGTATTCTGGGAATCTCATTCCTTAAGATGTAATTAACTATGGCTTGCCTCATAGGAAGTTAATGAACTCGCTTTAAAATAAACCATACTTTACTTTTTCATGTAAAGTAGGAAATATTTAGTATTCAAGACCCATGATCCTGTGAGTCTTGGTGATTGGTCCATCAGAAGATGGTGACTGCCTCTCGAGATAGTACATCATTCCTCAATGTCACATCCGATCATCCTAATGAGTATATCTGCGGATCTATGGTGTCCTAACACATACAACAAAATTTTTGTTTTTCAAATTCCCCCAAAGAGTTTGAGAAATAAAAAAAGAAATAAAAATACACCACACTTACTAAGTCATATGATTTAACAGTTGATTATAACTATTTTTAGAGAAGGGTAAGGAGAAAGTGGAGGAGTAGGTTTTGCCCCCTTTTTTTGGAAGTTGTGAGGGAAATATTATAATAAGTTTTGGAGGTAATTTCAATAAATTTTTAAAAGTATTGTTTTGATATTCGGTATTTTAGATGCTCAGAAGTTAGTATGAAAAGTTTCAATTTATTTGTTTACCGCTATAAATTCTATAAATTTATTATTTAAATATTCTTATGATATGTTGGGTGAATTTCGATGATTGTATTGATCTTTTATACTATTCTGTGGTATATAAAGTTTTTAGAATAGTTGTTTAAGAAAAATTCAGTCATCTCTTTTAGATGGGTCTTAAGTTATCGTTTGGGATGTAACACTAAGCCTACTATCGTGCAGTGAAGGCAGCCTTCTCATTATAATTATCGATGGAAGCTGAATCCTTCTATAAGAGGGGTTTAGAAAAATTTCCCTCAAACAAGGAGATGAAGCAATTATATTTACAAAATGATTCACGAAAGAAAGAGCATGAGCATCATAAAGCTCAAATTTTAAAGGTTGTGGAGTCAGCCAAGGTTAGCCATTTACTGAGAACATATATATTTTTAGGTATTTGGTTGATATATATTCTAAATGAGAAATTTACAGGAACTAGTCTCTGTTTTCAAGACTAGAGGATTGAAGCTTGGAAAGGCTATGTATCAAGAACTTACTGGGGTGAAAAAACCAATGTTAGATAAAAGTGGCATTTTGCACCAGTTCTTCTTCTTTATCCAGAAACCATGTCAAGCGATTTCATTGAAGAATTCTGTGAGAATGATATGTTTTCAGCTCACCTTGATCTGATATCCTTCTTCTGTGGAAATAGAATTTGCAATTATATTGATTTCTTGAACTTTTGAAGTTTCCTTAATTTTCAAACATGTATTTAGACGATTATTCAACACTGCCATGGGACAAGGAGAATGCTTACACCTGTGAAGCTATTGAATTGTACTATCAGGATTATATTCAATTCTATGAAGATATTTTTCTCTAAAGTTTGAATGTAAAAGTGCAGTAGACTTGTGTTTAGGGATGTTGAAGTTCTTTGAGATCCTATGAGCATATCATTTATGTTTGAATGGCTTACATATCATTTGTTTAGTAGCATTTATTTACAATTAGCATACTGGTATGATCACGTAATGAATTTAACCTTTGAATAATTTTTTTTCCAATCTTTAGCAATTATGTCCTCTTGCATGTTGTTGGTATATTACTTATTAGAATTTCTCTTATATTATGGAAATATGATTTGATATTCTCTTAATTTGAGATATGATTTTCCTTTTGTGTTTTTTTATTTGTATGTATGCCATTTATAGGCTCATGATATCCGGTCAATAACACCCAAAAATTCTTTTTTCTTAATATGATATTAGAGCAAGTAACCCTAATTACCCTTCAGATTGATCCCATGTCCCACATGCCTACTCAGCTTGCGTCCTACTTTGTTACCACCTTGGTGTTGTCGCTCACCCAACCACGCATTATTGCTTGCTTCTGCACAACAAATTTCTTGCCCATGTCACTCGTTTGCATACTGTTGCTCGTTCACTCACATGCTTGCTATTGTACTTTACCAGCTAGCTCTCTTCATTGCACTTGCTTGTTAGGCACCAACAACCATATTGCAAACCTCTACACCGGTGCCTACTATTATGGTTTTCACTTGCATTGCTCTTCATATTTTTTTGCGTGCTAGCTTTGCTCTCTACTTGTTGCCCTTTTACTTCTGCTTCTACACCCAATTATCTGCACTCAATGAGTTGACTTATTGTTGTCATCTTTATCTTATATGGTATCATGACCTCACTACCTCCTTTGCGTGAAAAGCACTCCTCCTTTATTGTACCACTATCAAGTTTAATGGTATTAATTACCTTTTGTGATTAAAGGCTTTTAATTTTTCATCTCCTTTGAATGATGCTATAGTATCTTTCGGGGTTGTTAAGATGAGTTACTTCTTTGCAAGTTTGACAGAAACAAAATGAAGAGTACCTGGTAGCTAATTTTTTTGTGCTTCATCTATCTTTTTAACATGCTCAATCTTATCTAATAAAAGATTCTCTAGTTCTTACTCTTGTCACTCATTGCTTTCTTATGTTCTTTTGGTCACCAAGCTATGGTCTCCTAAACCAATTTTTCATCAGACTGCCGTCAGTATGGGGCATCATAATGATCATGCTCATAGAGCCCAAACTATTAGTAGGCATCCTTGTGCGAGGAAGTCCTTCTCCACACTCTTTCTGTGGTGTTATCGATCATTCTTTCTAGTGAAGTTGGGCCAAATTTGGCTATCTTTTTATACTTGATATGCCTCTAGAATATTTCTATGCAGATTTCAGAAATTTATCTCTTGTTCTTTACATGTGCTCATATTTGATTGTTTTTAAACACAAAAATATTAGAATTTTTAAAATGTGCAAGATCAAAGTCTAGGATTTGCCCAAAATGATATGCACAACATCTATAGGTAGAAAATCACTTCAATCTTATCACCATATGATGAAAGGGTACCAAGCATCTTATTGTTACATAAAATACAGGTTTATCTAGCCAAGCTACTTTTTTGGTTATGGGTGTAGTTTACTTTCAAATTCATGCGCTTAATATTGGTTATTTGTAATAAACTTATAAAGTTTATCCTCATTCTTAAAGTCTGTTTGAATGATAAAATTCTTTTTCAGCCAAGTTCAATCTTAAGTGTGCCAATGATACATCATTATAACATTTAAATAATTTTAATTCAAAATATTTTCAGAATTGTTTATCTCTCTACAAGATTCATGAACCTTATCTCCTTCATTATCCTCATTAACCTCTCTTCTACATTAATATGCAAACGGTGTAGTATGATATTGACTCAAAGTGGCCTATTTAATGACATTTAAAACAAATCATAATAATCATTTTAGAGCTAGATGCAATAACAACATATTTTCTTTAGTTTTTTTGTTCACAATATTATCACTCTCTTTATATAATGGGTGCAGCAAATAGAGCTTATTTGATTTGATGAAAGATGCATTTCTAATGTATGAACTAACTCTTTCAAAAGTGGGAAATTTTAGCAGTTGCTCATAGTCTAACACATGTTGAAAATTACATGCAATTAAGAGGGTGTTATGTGGCATCATTTCACTTTTAATGTCAAGTCTCAATCCAAATCAAACCTAAAAAATTTTATTTTATGTTTATTTCAAAATTTAAAAATAATTTTTCAAATTTATTCATATGGTCAATCATAGTCTTTGTACTGATTTTGATGTGTTAAATTTGTGAAGTAGTCAATTACTTTATGATAAAGGCATGCATTTTCTTTTTAACAAAAGTTTTATTTTAGCACAATTAATGATAGGCTACAGTCTTAGTATTTTCATTTGTTTTTCCATACTCATCCAATATAGATTTTACTTTACAAATTCACTTAATGCTTACCATGTTGCCATTCAAAAAAGCCACCCATTGCCATTACCCATTCACAACAACAATAAGCCTTTATACCACTATATGGGGGTGGGAAACATGAATCTTTTTTCTTCATTGTGTCCTATTATGTGTCAAATCCTCATTTAATTTTAAAAAACTAAGGTCATTTTTTTATACATCCTAACCAAGTCTTTTTAGGTCTATATTTTTCTTTCTTAACATAAGAAAAATCTAATACATTTATTCTCCTAACCGGGTCATCGAACGACTTATGTTTTATGTGGCCAAACCAAATAAGGTGACTCTCTCTAATCTTATGTGCCACTGGAGCTACTCCAACCATTTCACAAACTTATTAATTTCATATTTTATCTCTAAGAGTAAAGCCGCTCATCTATCTGAGCATCCTCATCTCTGCAACACTTAGTTTTATGCTTCTCTTTTACTGGTCAACATTATGCACCATAAATCATTGCAGGTCTTACCACCATCTTATAAAATTTTACCTTAAATCTAAGTAGTACTTTTCTATCACACAATAACATATGCTTACTTCCACTTCAACCATCCAACTTGAATTCTACTAGTAACATCCCCATCTATTTTACCATCATTTTGAAAAATAGATTTGGGATATCTAAAATGCTCACTCTTTTTAATGACTTGATCACTCAATGTCACAACACCACCACTAGAACTTCTATGACTAAAATTACACTCCATATATTCGCTTTTAGATCTACTAAAATAAAACTTTAGACTCTAAGGTTGACCTCCATAATTCAAGTTTTTTTTAGACCCCCTCTCTGGTCTTATCAACAACAAGAATGTCATCAGCAAAAAGCATACACAAAGGTACATCCTCTTGTAATTTCCTAGTAAAAATATCCATAATTAAAGCAAAAAAATACGAGCTTAAAGTTGATCCTTGATGTAATCCAATTGAAATAGGAAAATATTTTATCAATCCTCCTTGTGTTTGGACACAAGTAATACCTCTATTATACATATTCTTAATGCTTGAATATAACAAGTATTAACTCTTTTCTTTTCTAGAACTCTCCAAATGACTTATCTTGGAACTTTATCATATGCTTTCTAAATCAACAATTATCATATGTGGATACTTTTTTACTTTCTCTATACTTCTCCATCAAACCTCTCAATAAATATATAACATCCATAGGAGATCTGGCTATCATGAAACCAAACTAATTTTGAGAAATTTTTATATCACATTATAACCTATTCTCAATTACTCTCTCCCATAATTTTAATGTATGACACATTAGTTTAATTCCTCTATAATTTCCACATTCTTATGCATCACTTTTATTCTTAAATATAGAACCAACTAACTCTTCTTCCACTTATCTGATATCTTTTAGTCTTTAAAATAACATTAAAAAGATTTATAAGCAAAAAAATTCTTGATCTCTTTAGCATTTTCACATTTCAATTAGAATATCATTAGATCATACTTTTTTTCACACTTCATTTTCTTTAAAGCTTCTCAACTTTAAAATTACTAATCTGACGATAAAAAATAAAATTATCAATTTTTGTTTTGGGTACTAGGCTTACTAAAATCAATCGTATTTTCATATCATTCATTGAAAAGTTAATCAAAATAACTCATCCACCTATTTTCAATATTTTTTCTAAGAAAAATAATTTATAATTTATATTTTTAATACACCTCACTTGAATTATATTTTTATTTCTCTTATCTCTTTGTTTGACTAACTTATACATATATCTTTCACCTTCTTTAATATCTAATCTATTGTATAAATCACTAAAATCTAAATTTTTATATCACATATTGCTTTCTCAGAATCTTTGCGAATCACTTTATAAATTTTTTTAATTCTTCAAGTTTTTACATCTAAACCAAATTTTATAACAAAGCTTCTTATTTCTTTTTTTTTTTTTTGCACATTTTGACTCCACATTCTATTTTTACTAAAAGAAGTTCTTTCTTCTAATTCTCCAAGCACATTTTTTACAACTTGCTTAATTTTACTTACTACTTACTCCCACATAACATTAGATTCCTTATGAACATCCTAAATTTTAAGATATCAGCTTGCTCTTAAAAATATTTTTATTAATGTTCTTTAAGTGTCCCTATCTAATCCTAGGATAATAATTTAATTTTTTATTTATTTTTCAATCCTTCATCTTAAAATTTAAAACTAACAATCAATACTGGGTACTTAAAACTTTCACTCGAATTGCCCGTATAATCTTTACAATCTAAATGATCTATTTTGCTTATCAGAAAATAATCAATTTGAATTTTACTAGATATTTTTTCTTAAATAAATAATTAAACAAAATAATAAGCTAAAAAAATCTAATATAATCCTACCTTTTTCATTAGTCACTCTAAATTCATAGCTACCATGAATACTTTTAAAATTTTCTACCACTTTACTAACATATCCATTTAAATCTTGTCTAATAACTACATTTTTTTTTCAAGAGATATCCTTTGTATTAATTTCTTTAAGTTATTCTAAAATTTTTCTTTTGAGCTTACATCAAAACCTACTTAAGAAGCATAAACACTTATAGGATTGATAATCTTAGTATCAACATGAATTTTTAAATATTCTATCTCTAATTCCATTAGTATCTATAATATTATTCATCAAATTTTTATCTATAATTACACCTACACCATTTCTAGTTCAACTTTTACCTGAATATCAAAGTTTAAAATCTAAACTATTAATCTCTTTGGCTTTCTCCCCAACCCATTTAATTTCTTCAATACATAAGATATTTATCTTTCTATGGATCATAATATTTATTAATTCCATTAATTTACTAGTAAAAGTACTAACTTCTTTGCTCATTTCCATCCATAATGTGAACCCTTGCTTATTTAACACCGCACTCGACACTCAGTGGCCTTTACGCACTTTTAATTGTATTTAGGCTATATAATGTGTCAACGCCCAAGCACATTAACACAATGTATTAATGGATTCATGTCATGATTTTTTCGACAAATTTTACGCTGGCTGTCGACTACTTAATACAATCCTCCACTTTTCACATTTGAGGCTTGGGACCCGACAAAGGCAATGTTTAGACTTTTCACCTTTAGCTTTTCTAGTTGTCTTTTTCTATGTCATAAGCTTGGCGCCTATGATTATCATAATTTTCAGTTATAAAAGTATGTTTCTCTCTTGATGAATTTTTGGCCTTCATCATTAAAGATGGAATCAATTTTTGGTTTATATGGATGAAGCTGATTAGTTTTCAAAGTATTAAGTTCATCTATAACATGATTTATATCATCTTTTATTTTGTCTTGTTTTGCTAGAAATGCAACCATTTGATTTGTAAAATCTGATTTTGAGCCTCATAATTAGTCATTTTGATATGACCTCATGATTTGATGTCAAATTTGATACTAAATTATGACATACTAAATCTTAATCATTTATACAATACCAATGAGTATGTAGATGAAACAAGATCAACGATATAAATATCCGTAAAAAAGATTCAAGGCTTATGTTAGTAAGGAGATGTTTTCCCCAAAGATTATTACAATACTTGTATTACACTCAAAGAATTCACATCCAACAACACAAATTTTGAGAGGAAATCTAAAATTGTATCAAGCAAAATTGATTTGTTCAATGTCTTTGGCATTCTATTTATAAAAAAAAAACCCATGATTCAGTTTCTAAAAATCCCCAAAAATTGAATATAAGCTGCTAGTAATCAATTTTACAATCGCTTATTCCAACCAAAACAAAACTTTTAATCACAATCTGTGCAAAAGCAATAAGAATCAAAACCAAACTACATTGTTAAAGTTGTAAACCAATATAATACATGGATCAACCAATATAAGGACATAAGTAGAAACCTAAGTAGGAAAGACATGTTTTGTGCAAGGCAAAATAATGCTAAGAAATAATAGTTGCAAAGTACCATGAAGCCTTAAAGATAAGGCATGTTTTTGATAAAAGTCTAAATGATGTTAACAGAGAGTTCTTGCAGAAACCAGAATCCCAATAAAATTATCACCATAAATTCCAATGAAATTAACATGTCTCAGTAGAAAACTAATAATCTGAGAAAATCACAAACTTGGTTATCATTCCGAGTCTGCAAGAGGAAACATGCTTGTGGAAAAATAGATAACTAACATGTTGGAGAAATGAATTGAAAATAGATAAACCAGGTATAATTTGAAGAGAACCGATTCAAATTGCTTACAATCTAAGTAATAAACCAAACTGTTCAATGGAATCAAAACATTTGAGAACACATTTTATTCTCATATATATTATTATCATATGCATATTACATTAAAATAAACTATAAAATAAAAAATAAACAAATAAAACAATAATAAAACTTAGAATCACTAGATAGTAGTCTTACTGTTAACATTATGTGTTTCTATTACATACACACTTCAAATTTCCATCATGGGTTGTTCCAATTAAAAAACTTGTCTTAGAAGTTTTTTGATGGTTTAGAAATAGATTATATATAAACAAGTAGGCTTGTTGGTGGCATGAGGAGCTATTTTTTTTATCTCACTTTCTTCTTAACACATGCTCAGCCTTTAAGCCTTATACCAATGCATGGGCTAAGGAATGGTTAATGTTCACAACTTTAACTTAATATTGTAAAGAGTATATTTTTATGTCTCAAATTTGTGACCTTCAGCTAATCATTTATGTAGGTCCACACTTAATGATATTGGTGGTTCCATTAAGAAAATTGCCTTAGAAGTTTTAAGATAGTTTAGAAATAGATTATGCATAAATAATTAGACTTGATGATAACCTGAGAAGGTATAAAAGATTATTCAAGAAAAGCAATATACTTTTAAGAGCAGAAAACTTCTAGATTATTGAGGCTTTCATTAATTATAATGAAGCTGGAAGACATAAAGTGAGGGTTGTAAGCAAAACAAAGCACACTTTCATATGATTTATATAAGAGGCTGTATATTATTGAAGGAAAGTGAGATATATAAAATACTAAGGCAAGAGCTAAAGAATCTAAAGACTTTGATATATTTAGATGCATGAAAATGAAGATAATAAAATTTTAGCCAAAGCTGAATGTAACAAAAAATTGGAAGTCTATTTTGGGAAATTGTTAAAAATGAATTTTACGTAAGAACTTTTTTTTCTTAAGAGCAAAATGAATTGAAGAATGCGTAACAATCTAAATTAATATAAAAGTGGAGTTAGCTCTAAGAAAGATGTATAATGGTTGAGTTTTAGATCTTGATAAAATACTTATTGAGTTAAAGAGATATTACAATATTGTAATGATTTGGTTAACAAATCCTCTCAATGGTACTTTAAAGATTGAGAGGATGCAAAGGATTACAAAAAAATATTTTGATATTAAATTTAAGAGCAAAGGAGATGCTTAGAACTTTGCAACCATACATTGAAATCATTAGGGAAGTCATGGAATATATAGTAAAAAAATGTTTGTATCAAATAATCAATTTGATTTTATATCTGGAAGGTCTATTTTATAGGCATTTTGTGTTAAGATAATCAATGTTTTAATATATACCAAGAAGAAAGGATTTTATGTTTTGTTTAAACTTTATAAGATATATGATTGAGTATTAAGAGAACTGATTTAGTGTAATATTGATTAAAAAAGTGCGGCAAAGATATTTTGAAGTTTTTAATAATATATGTGAATATTGACTAGTACTAGAATTAGCAGTGAACTGATAACAAAATTCCTAATTATATTAAGATTATTATAGAAGTCAATATTAAGTTCTTATCTTTTTGTGTTGATTATGATTTTGTTTATAAATAATATTTAAATTGATTTTCATTGGAGTATTTTTTTTATAGATGATATTATTTTTATTTAATTTTTTTTTTAAAGTGAGTGAAAAGTTAGAACAATGAAGAAGATATAAAGTAAGAATAACAATGGAGTAAATATTTTGAAGTTAAAGATCTTAGGATTAACAGAGCATTGATTAAGTATAAGATATGTAATTTTAAAAAGTGAGTTTAATGATTATCAAGCAATATTATTTGAAGATAAAGTGATATTGGGCATGATAACTTCAAGTATTATGAATCTATGATATAAGTTAATAGGGATGTAAGTTTCAAATTTAAGGCCAGGTAGCTAAAATAGAAAAATTCTTAGTAGCACTTTGCAATAATTGAATATCATTAAACATAAATGTAACTTTTATAAAGTTACAATTAGACTATGTTGTATAGATCAAAGCTTTGGGGGTAAAGAACTCACTCTTAACAAACTTGAATATTGGAAAGATGAGAATGTTGAGATGGATGTACAACATGTTAGGATAGATGGATATTAAAAAAATGATTATTTTAGAACTGTGTGAGGAATATCCAATGAAGTTAAGTTGTTGTAATGTTGATTGGTTTTGGTATGTGCAAGAGTGTATGGAAGGTGCACCAATAACATTGGTAAATAAAGTTTGAAGTCAAAGATTGGGAGGAAAATGGTAGATGAAAAATAACATAAATAGAAGTTGTGTCGAATGATTTATATAAAATAGGTTCAACATTTTCTACACTACTCAACAAAATGGCTTGGGAATGGAATTTATTTAGTTTCTCCCAATTAATAGTGATAAGATTGATGATAATGAGCTTTGGGTGGTCTCTACCACCCATCTCTATTATTCTATATGTTGGTGTCCCCATCATAAAAGTGAATTGTGGTATGGAGCGGTTGTAGACAAGCATCATCTCTTGTCTCCCTCTTGCGTTCTTACTCTATCTTTTCTACACATGCATGCACCTTTACAAACTAATTTCAAGCCTCAATGACATCACATTTATCATCAACAATCTTCAAAATTTTACATGTAAGATTTTACTATTTTTCAAGTATAATGTGCCAACGACTGGGATGATAGCTAGTTTAGTTGATAAAAATCTTGAAGGTGGTTGCGAAAATCCTACAGTTGAAACTTGCATATATGAAATTTGTTCTTTGTCACATAGCATTTATAAAAAAAAATAATAAAACATAAAAAAAACTTACAATGTTAAGCTTCAAACCTCTGGGACTTGTAATCATTTTCCCCTTTATACACGCCATTTCAAGCTAAATTTCTCATTGCTTTGGTGTGGATGTGATCAGAAAATATAACTGAATATACTGATCTGCTAATGTTTTGTCGTGCTTTAATGTCTGACAATTGATTTTGCAGGCTAATAAGGGAGTTGTACTTTCAAAGATGAAAGTGCTTGAGTATCTTCTACAGGGCACTGTCGCTTCACTTGCAGAATGTGGTTATAACGAGGATAAGGATGAAATTGATAACGCTGAAATTCCAAGCTCATCAAGTATATATTCTATACTACATTGTAGCTATGTTCTGTTTCTTTCACCAATATTGTTACTGTCTTCCGGCTTTCAGCTTTGTATTTACTTGATAAACAGACCATATGGGACAATCTGGATGTTTAGATGGAAATAATATTTCCTCTTTATGTTTATTTGTTAAATGAGTGCTCATGTTTGCATTCTCATAGAGGAAAGGTGATGTGCACCTGTAAAATTAGTTTCTGCATGGAGTTCATGTTACAGTTTGGATTTCATATAAAGATGTTTGTAAACCAAGGTTCTAAACTGCATTTTTAAACTTCATTTGAAATGACAGAACCAAATCCATGCCAATGGGCTTCAAATAAGTTTTGATCAGGATCTTTTATAAGCAATTGATATTTTTTTGGTTTCAATTGATTTGGGGGTTTCGGCTTAAATTTAGTAATTTTTATAGCCTCAATTAAAACTGCTGAATTCGGTTAAAATTGTTAAGTGTTTTGACTGAAACTCAAGTGTTTCGACTGAAGATCAATTATATTAGTGTTATCAAAAATATCTTTCTGTAGCGAAGAGCTGCATTCTGGAGGCATAGCACTCCACTTTGTCACTAAATATCACGACAAAACAAAGCCGAAGAAAGAAGCTTGTTTTTTTTGTTGTCGATGGCCTGACAGACTTGTTAAGTCAACTCTGCTAATGTTACTATATAAGCATGGTGGACTCTAGTAGATGTTCTTTGGAGGTAGTTGAAATCCTTTCAAACCCTAGTCTTTTTTTTGCTCTTTTTGCATCTTGTTGCCACGATTGATAGTATTTTCATACCGTCCATCAATGCTTCTAATGGCCTGAAGCTCCCATCACCCCACTGTGATTCTTTTATTAGATGCACTAATTATCTTCTTATGAACATCTTTTTTCAATATTTAATTCTCTTGATCGATGCATGCAGTGAAAAGTTTTTTCAAGCTTTATTTTTATTTAGTCACTGTCAACTTTTTTTTTCTATGTGATTTCTTCTACATCTCTGGCTGGTCTTTCCATTGAATTATTATGATGTGCCTCTAAGTTGTGTGAATGATTCCTTTGATTGATGCCTGTGATGATTCTCTATGGTTTCCCTTACCTTTTTTTCCATTTAAATATCTTTTGCTAGTTTTGCTTTTTTTTTTTTTTGAGCTTATCATTGATTTTGTAAAGTAATAAAACTAATAAATGCATCTTTATTCATGAGTTGATATTCTCCTTTGGTATTATTGTGTTATGTCACTTTTTTTTTGAAGGTCATATATAACCAGATAATACCCTTTAATTTCAAACCATTGAAATGGCCATAACCAACAAATTTGAAACTTCAGTGACAGGACCGAAGTGAAGTTTGAAAACCCTGGACTGAACCATTAGGTAAATTGCTTTGAATAAGAAAACTTGAATTTATATTATTAGTAAACATAATTATCTTTAAGAGATTGATAGAATCTTGATAAAAATGACATCTGTTTTGTTGTGACTTATTTTTTTATCACTGGTAGCTGGATATCTTGAAATCATCTATTTCATTCTTCTTGATTTTCATTTTTTTTAAATCAAACAATTTGCTATTTGCTTTTATCCCAGCATCTTCTTTCCCATATACATTTTACTTTTTTTTTCTTCTTTAATTTGACAGTTTGTTATCAATCCTTTTTTAACAGGAATTTTCAGTTCTCCCAGAATGAACCTTCCTAATCTCGTCTTTCCTTTCAAAATTTTAGTCATTCGTTCTTTCAATGACTTTTGGAGGTTTAATTATATCATGGTTGAAGGAATCTATCTTACCTGAGAAATGAATGAACTTCATATTCATTATAAGCAATCCAACACTTAAAATACACTTAGAAGGGTTTATTAAAACAGTCTGTAATATGAAAGCATTTAATAAAGCATCTTAGCTTGTTTACTTATGATGGCGCACTGTTTCTAGGCGGCTTCTAAAGCATTTGATTACATGATTCTAAGTGTGTCGCCTACATTGTGGAGAGGCTTTCTGCTATTCCTGTTTGTATGTGCTCATGGTCCCTATCATGGGAGATATTAAACTTGCTTATAGACAGTGATTTGGAAGGATTAGTAGAAAACAGATCCAGAACTTGTGAGCTGCATTTGATTATGAAACATGAGGTTCAATACATGTAATTTGACTTCCCCGTCATTTTTTTTAAATTATTATTTTTTGTTGTTGTTTTATTCATCATCATCATCATCATCATCATCATTACTCTTATCCCAAATATTATGTCAGTTTATGAGCAGTAATTCTTCATTCTCCCTCTTAGCTGATAAATCGTTTATCATGAAATTGTTATATTTTCTTTTCATTTTTTTTCTTGATTACTGTTATGTTTTGTAAAAAGCATTGTTTATATTTTGAAATCTTGTTTGGTGCCAAATTTACATATCAATACCAGGTTCAGGTAAATGGATAAAGGTGAATGAGAAGAAGACACTAAATGATATTCTACAGCAGTCAGATTACATGATCCATGCAATCGCAGGTGCTCTCTTTTTCTTTGTTGTTAAATCAATCTGTTCCAGCTTATTAGCCATTTCACTCTACAAGTGATTGATGTTTTCAAAAATAATTTTTGTTTTCTAAATTTTTCTTATGCAGTTTTCTTTGTTATTTCAAAACGATCAAGCTTCTATAATGAGTTCAGAGCTGGCAACTGGTCTCAACCTTAATCTTCATTTCTGTTTTCCCTTCAATGGAGCATATTAGTCATGGAAGCTTGTGCCTAATGGTAGAATGGGGATTATTGCAAATTAAGTGGTTGCCAACAGTAGGAAACTGACCTGCTTTTAGTGGCGCTCCCTTGATTTAGAAGTGATGTAATGTTGATTAATGACTTCAGAATAAAATTATTTTGTCAGAATAGTTTAGTTAGACTCTTGTAGTATATTGGAGAGAAATACTTATGATTATGGGATTTGGGATTTTTCCTGCTCTTATGTGAGATTTGGTTGTAAATTCGTATAATTATGCAGTTAGGGGCTTTTCTTATATACAGATCATACAAATTTGAATTGATTTTTATTACTTTTTTTATTTAATATATTTTATTTTTCAATTAATAAGTTGCAACCTTTCTGACGGAAAGTTAATTGTCTCTCCTTTGCTGGCAGATTGTTATATCTGAAGCATTGTATATGAAATAAACTAGTTTATTGGACAAGGATTCTCTTTCTTCTCAAAAAATGTATTTACATTATTCACAATCTTAGCTCTAAATTCCTAGACTTTGGGAAAATTTCCTACAAGAAACTACATCTAATTTCTTGGAGGAAAACATGTATGCCTAGAGAAAAAGGAGGACTTGGGTTGATCTATATCCCCACACATTCAGTTTGTGGGTTTGTATCCTCATCTGAAGAATACAATATAAGGATAACTTCATATCTAAATGGCTCCAAAGCAAAAATTTTCTCCATGGAAACCTCCTAATGTCAGAGCTTCTTTCTTTTGGCAGAAAGGTTTATCCTACTACAGTACTGAAAGTTCATCTCACTAATTCTATTTGCAATGGATCTTGATTCTTGCTACTTGGGATCATTGGATTAATGGAAAATGCATCTCGATTACATGAGTGACTCTGGTAAAGGAGCATCCTTTCAACAACTCCACCACTGTAAATACTTCTATTGATAACAATAGTTGGATTCCTACTACTTGTCATGCTCAATTGCATCAGTTCTCTTGTTCAAGGTTTTCCTGTTCATTTATCATATGAGGGCCTCTTAATGGTAATTATGATCCCAATTTTCTCTCTTCTGTGGAGGCTTACTTCCATTATGTTTCTATCACCCCTGGGCACACTTTTGGCTTGCTATCAATAATGGGCTAAAAATTGTTGACATTCTAGCTTCAAGAAATATTCTTATTCAGTCCAAATGTGTTTTATATCAACATGAAAATGAGACCATCAGACATCTTTTCTTCTCCTACAATTATTCCAATACCATTCTTAAGAGTTGGCTACCTTGGACAGCTCACTTCTTAGTCCAACTCTCTTACAGCTATTTGAATATGCGAACACAATGCAAATAAATAAATAAATAAATCTAAAAAGATTTTATTATCTATCTATACATTGCATAGTTTGTTTTATTTGGATAGAAAGAAACAAAAGGATTTATAACCACTGCTATTCAAATGTTCACTCTTCTCTGGCTATTATAATTGTTTTGCGGACTAAACTGGATGATTGGAACTGTAATCAATGCAGAGATCACATATTACAACACTTCTTTTTTGAAAATGGTTAAACCATTTTGACTAGATTATCTAGGCTTTGAAGGCACATTTATTAAATTTTAGCTTTTTTAGTGATTTACACAATAGATTGGATATTAAAGAAAGTGAAAAGATATATATAAGTTAGCCAATCAAAGATATAGAAGAAGTAAATATCTAGTTCAAGTGAGGTGTATTAAGAATGAAAATCATAAAGTATTTTTTCTAGAAAATATATTGAAAATAGGTGGATGATATTTTGATAAACTTTTCAATGAAGGATCATACGATTGATTTTAACAACTTTAATACCCTAAAAAAATAGAATTTTATTATATATCGTATTAGTAAATTTGAAGTTGGAGAAATTTTAAAGAAAATGAAGTATGAAGAAATAGTATGACTTGATGATATTCGAATAGAAGTGTGGAAATGTTTAGGAGATCTAGGAATTTATTGACTTACAAATCTTTTTAATATTATTTTAAAGACAAACGATATAAAATGAGTGGAGAAACAGTTAGTTGGTTCCTATATTTAAGAATAAAGGTGATGCACATGAATGCGCAAATTATAGAAGAATTAAGTTAATGTATCATACATTAAAATTATGGGAGAGAGTAATTGAGCATAGACGAAGATGTGATACACAAATTTCTGAAAATCAGTTTGGTTTCATACAAGGTAGATCTACTATGGATGCTATACATTTGTTGAGAGGTTTGATGGAGAAGTATAAGGAAAGAATGAGGATCTACATATAATATTTGTTGATATAGAGAAGGTTTATGATAAAATTTAAAGAGATTTTCTTTGGAGAGTTCTAGAAAAGAAAGGAGTTAATATGGGTTATATTCAAGTCATTAAGGATATGTATACTGGAGCTGTTAGTTGTGTCCAAACACAAGGAGGATTGACAAAATATTTTTCCTATTTTAGTTGAATTACATCAATAATCAGCTTTAAGTCTATATCTTTTTTCTTTAGTTATGGATGTTCTTACTAGGCATTTACAGGAGGATGTACCTTGGTGTATGCTTTTTATTGATGACATTCTTCATGTTGATAAGATTAGAAAGGGAGTCCAAGAGAAGCTTGAATTATATAGGTCAACCTTAGAGTATGAAGGTTTTCATTTAAGTAAATCTAAGCGAATATATAAATTTTAGTTGTAGAAGTTATAGTAGTAGAGTTGCTACATTGGGTGATCAAGTCATTAAAAAGTGTGAATGCTACAGATATCTCGGTCTATTGTCCAAAATGATGGTGAAATAGATCATGATGTTTTTAGTATAATTAAAGCTGGATAGTTGAAGTGGAGAAATGTATATAGCTTGTTGTATGATAGAACAGTACCACTTAGACTTAAGGGAAAATTTTATAAGACGGTGGTAAGACCTGCAATGATTTATGGCGTAGAATGTTGGCCGAAAAAAGAAAGCATAAAAGTAAGTTAAGTGTTGTAGAGATGAGGATGCTCAGGTGGATGAGTGGCTTTACTCTTAGAGATAAAATGCGAAATGAGTTTGTTCGGGAAAAAGTTGGAGTAACTCTAGTGACAAGTACGATTAGAGAGAGTCGCCTTGATGGTTTGGCCACATAAAGCATTAGCCATTTGATGACCCGGTTAGGAGAGTAGATATATTAGATTTGCCTTATAGTAAAAAAGGTAGAGGTAGACTTAACAAGACTTGGTTAAGATGTATAAAAAATGACCTTAGTTTACTAGAGTTAAATGAGAATTTGACACATAATAAGACATAATAGGACATAATAGGACACAATGGAGAAGAAATATTTATGTAGACGACCCCACATAGTGGGATAAAGGCTTGTTGTTGTTGGAAGGCACATTTATTTGTTACAAGCCTTGGATCTCTTTCCTTTTCATCAATTTATCTCTTCCTTGCTTCATTGGATTCATTCTTCTTTATATTCACCTGTATATGGATTTACACACTCATGGTTGGTTTGAACTTGAGTGGCATTTTTTGGAGGGAGTAACATTGTAGCCCTTTTTCTGTTCTTTTGATTGGATGGAGGTCGTGAGTTTGCTTTGTCTAGCCTAAGAAGGGTGTGTTTGGGGTAGCTGCAACTATCTGAAAAAATAGTGACCGAGTTACTGCAGATGAAGTTATAGTCTAAAAAGTTGCGGTGGGTATTATAAATTTTTTTTAATTTGTCGGTATCTTTCTAATAGCCACCATATTTTATCTGGTCAGATTGAAAAATACAGTTATCCACCACATCGCACAACAAAATGCACCATACTGCAGTTCCTCAAATGGTAACGAAGGTGTAGTGCGAAAATGCATCTCACCACTATCTTAAACGCACCATAAATTTGCCTATTATTGATCTGTTGGAGCTCTCGTCACTTGTTGGCTTGCTGGTTTTTTGGTTTTGTTATAGCCTTGGGCCTCTTTGCTCGATATTTTCATGATTGTTCATGTTTTGCCATTACCGGAACTTCGTTTTTGGGGATGATGAAGATTTTATTGTATAAGGTGCAACATAGTTATCAGAGGAAACTGCTTGGATTGTTATCGTCTCACTATTCTTACACATTTGCTTTGGTTGGTCATTTTATTCACCTGCTGCTCTTTGGACATGTTGGCTTCACCAGTCTGCTATTAAGTGGATTGGTGGCAGCCTTTTTGGCTTTTGGTACACTTGTTGCGGCTTTTTTGGACTATTTGAGCTATATTTATGATAAATTCACACATATATGTATTCCTTAAGATTCAACTCAAAATCTTCAGAGATGAATCAAAGCCTCAACCAACAAGCTGAGGTAAGAAACACACTTATTGTGGCTTCTCTTTCATTGGTCTATAGTGGATTCCTTTCACAATGATGGCATGGAAGACTATTAATGGTAAGAGAAATAGACTATTAAATTCTTATCTATTTATATATCTATCACATAAATTTTTGGGGAATTTACAAACATACCACACAATTCTTATATATTTACATATCTAACATCCAAACTTTAATTTTTACATATATAACACCCAAATCTTCAATATCACATCAAAAATACCATCATAAGTCACTTTTTAAAAGTGAAATGTACCTTTTTAAGCATAGGAAAGTATTAGATAAGAAAAAAATCTAACTTTAGGTGTTAGATATGTAAATACATAAGAATTGTGTGGTATGTATGTAAATCCCCTTAAATTTTTATGTTTATTTTAATAAAATCTTAAGTTTTAAATCCATTAAAATTGATGAATGTAATAGTAATTTTTATTTTAAATAAATTAATATTAATGATATTTTTAATGTAAATTAAAGATTATGATATATATGAATAAATGTAAAATTTTAAATATTTAATATGTAAATAAATAAAAATTTAATGGTATGTATATAAATCTAATTTTTTTAATGGGAGCACATAAATAAATTATTTTTAATTTTATTAAAAAAAGCACAAATTGAAATTTTTATAAAAATATATTATATATTTTAGGTGTTAAAAAAATATAAGACTTAATTCATTTAAAACAATCCATTATATATTGAAAGGTATAGAGTTTCAATAGTCTTTCCAATTGAAAAAGATGAGAGTATAATATTATGAATATTTATTTATTTGTTGTTCCATTGTTAGAATAGGGGATCTTAAATGATCATGTCAACTAAGTGATAAGAGTTAAGTTATAATATCATAGACATAAAAATTAAGCTATATTAGTAGTATGAAAATAACTAGGCTACAAGAATCAAAGTGAAATGTGATGA